>CM023958.1:12547384-12571928 GCA_013407115.1 Glycine latifolia | reverse complement strand
TATGAGTAACCAATTACTCTCTAAGAACAAGTATAATAATTACAATAATAATTTATACCTTACAAGTATTTGGTTTTCTTTACTTGCTTTTGGATGGCTGATTCTATGTCACTGCCATGATTAAATTCTAGGAGTTCTCTAGATTTAGTAAGCAGAATATTTTACTTGGTAATGCCTTAATGATATCCAAAAGTTATGACTTTTCTATAAGCTCTTTTTAGCTTATTTCAATTAGCTTCAAGGTGAAGCTTATCAAAATTTTCTATAAGGTGTTGTGGCTGTTTTGTGCATGAAATTTCCTGGGAGAGTCTTGGGGCAGTTGTGATGGTTTTCTCTGTGTGTCTCCACAAGTTTTTGTGGTTTCCTACAGGGCATTTTACTTTCTGTGTTCCTTCACCTCTATGGATTGACTTCTGTTTTTTTTCTTCTTCCGAGAAAATCTTTTCATACATGGTAGAGTAAGGTTATAGTCATTGTGGAAAATAGTAAATTAAGAATTCATGGTTTTGGTAGTATCATTCAGATTGGAGAATAATGAAGGGAATAAGAAAGTTCTAGGAAGTAGGGAAAGGTAGCTTCTTACAAATCTCCTGTGGATTCATAATTATTTTGTCAAATAGAGGTCCTTATTGAATACCATTAATCTCCTTCCCCTTTTTCGTACAAAACCCAAGGAGAAGAGGATTGAAAGATGGCCATCATGGCTGATTGCTTACATCTTTCATTTCTGCTTTAACTGGTTTGATTTTATTTGAAGTGCTGACTTTTTGTTGGGGTAAGGTAATATACTAATATGGATTTTGTGGAAGGTTTCTATTTTTGAGGTAGCATGCAAATGGTTTCATTTGCTTGTTTGTTGATGTTTAGCTTACATATGAAGTCTTGGGCTTACATCATGGAAACTGGTGTTGAGCCATTGGCTTTAATGTCACAACTTGCTACAGTAATTACTGATATACTTGCTGGTACCTATGATTTCACAAAAGAAAGGCGAAGGAGGAAGTTCTTCCAGAGACAACCATGTGAGTAAAATAATTCCATTTTTGTGGATAGCATACCAAGTTATCATTTTAATCCTCATCATTCTTTAAACACACACACATAGATATCTTTTATAGTCCAGAATTGGCTGTCTAAAAATGTTTTATATAGTTAATTACATGAGGCTTTACATTTTTGTAATTGTGGAGACTGGAGTCTTGCTCTGATTTCATATTAATGATTATGTTTTTTATTATTATCCTTTCACAAATTGATGATACTAATTTATGTTTCAGTGTCCAAAGAAGACATGGAGAAGCTGCGCCAAGCTCTGAAAACTTTATCTGAGGCTGAGAAGCAAGTAAGGATGTCTAATGACAAGCTAACATGGTTGACAGCTGCCTTACTTCAGCTTGCTCCAGACCAGCAATATGTGTTGCCAAATTCATCTGATAATAGTTTCAACCACAGTCCCTTTGCTTTAAAAGATGCAGATGCAAGAGAAGCAGCTAGACTGACTGGTAATCCTGGTAAGTTCCTTCCTACATTTCCAATTTTGGTGTTGTTCAGTTTTATCAAGTTGGCCAGCATATAAATGTCAAATATGGATTCATCATATCATACTGCTTTAAAGGTGTAATAATTGTACATATGGAAGCATAGGTTGAGTTTGAAGCTCATGCTATTTCTTTTGAATTCGAGTTGCAGGAAGACAAGTTGCAGATACGAAATATTCCAGCTAATGGTAAATCTGTACACTTAGAGGTTTATTTAGATGCTAAGATTGCTTAGCGATAGGGCGAATGAATTAACAAACATTGAGATATTAAAGGTATTTCTCTGGAGTTATTATTTATGTATAACATGTCACATACTTAAAAGTTAGAACGTCATATTCTTCCTAGATAAAGGTGAGCCAGCCTTAAATTTTCCAACTCTGTAGCATATGGGAAATTAAGTTACTAGCTTTCCTATTCATCTGTATTACAAACTACGTTGTGATGTGATACTAACATAGAATGGATCAGAAAAGTGACTTACATGCTAAGAATGGAATTTTATTGCAATTCTTTCTTGTTCTGGGATCTGAGTTCGGATTCTAGAGTCAGTTTTGGTGAGAATTACAATTAAAGTCTCAATTCCTGGATTAGAGAGCCCTGACCGCACTCTCTGGTCTCTACTTTCGTACAATTTGTTGTACCCTGCACTCCTCACCCACTCCACTTTTTCATCTACTTCAGCTAGAAGTCTTCATTTCTAAATTTAGTGATCATTGTTTTTCTTGTTCTCTATATTTTATTTTTTTCCCTCTGAATGTTTTATGGGAAAAATATACATCTATGCTTATGTTTTTTACGAAGCAGGTAACTGGTGGGGTGGTTGAATACCAAGATAATCTGATTGGGCTTGGAGTTGATGAGTCTCTAGCTTCTGAAATTGGTCTGGAACCTTTATGTGTTATGGTTAGTGTAATTTTTCTGTAAGTGTTGAATTATTGTTTCAACTTAGGATTGTTTTTTGTTGACATGAGATGCAATGTAACATTGTATTTAAATTAACAACAATTTGCGTTGCTATGTGGATTTATAAACTTGCCATTTACTGTGTCTATGTGGAGGTGTGGCCAATTGCATATGCTGTTTACCTTTGGGCCCGGGACTCTAGGTTTCATTTTATGGGTTTTATTCTCATTATATAGATTTCAAGGAATTTAATGTCACATATCATTTATTATAATTATTTAAACAAATTGGAGCTTTCTACTGTTTTTCACATACCATTTATTATATCTTTCAATTCAATAATTAATTAAATATCTGCTGATAAAAAAAACTAAAAATGAATCTAGCTTTTATTAAAGTGAAAAAATAATATAAAGGAATCTTTGCCCTATTATTATTATTAAATAGGAATGAAAATAATTATAGAACTAATGAGTTTTTTTTTATAAAAAAGTACTGTTTTTTGCAAAAAAAAAGAAAGTAAAACGCACTTTGTAGCGATTTTTAAACCGTCAGAAATAGGAAACGTGAAAAAATAAAAAAAAAATAAAAAGTGAAGAATAAATTTTATGACAGATTTTAGCCCCCACAATTTTTTTTACAGATTTATCAGCGTTCATCTTAAAACTGTCACGATTATTTCTGATGACGTTATTCCTTATGGTTATCTTTGGAAATTTATTTTGTGGCGGTTTTTAATTGCCAGAAATAGATTTTTTAGCCACCACAAAAATATTATTTTTTTTGTAGTGTTTAGGATTCCATACCGAAGATTGAATTCTAGCTAAGATGATCACCTTCCTAACAGTGAGCAATCTCAAACAATGCAAAATCCCCTCTTGCCCTAAATGGCACCAGGCGGAAAATGGTTTGCAGAAATGCCCCTATGCTATGCCTTATACTAAGGGATTCGTGGACAAAAAAAGCAACCATTTTAACAAAATTATTTTACAGAATCTAATTAATTTGTTATGTACATTTTTAAACAATTGCTATCTAGCTTGGTAAATTATGACCCTAGTCGCTCTTGTATAAATTTCCACTAGACTTTAGATGGATTTAATTCAATTAATAGTCAATTTTGAATAAAGTTGAGACGTATGAAATATTTGAAAACAAAGGTTTAGTAGAGATTTAATTTCATCTCTCATATGGCTGGCAGTAGTATAGCCAAACTTTTCAGTGTCTACTGTACTATATATATGGCTTATTTTTAGCATCATTTAAATCTTCCCTCTCATAAGATGTGGTTTCTTTAAGAAGATGTATGCCATCCTTTAATGCCCGAATTATTTGGCCTTCTCATTCGTCTTCATGTGGCATCAATTGAAAATTTATTACAAAACATTGCGCGCGCATAGAGATGTACTAAAGATTGCTGTCAAGGTGATTGAGGAAGAGTGTCTGAAAGAAACTCTATCAGTACTGTTATGTCATTGTTCATGAAATTGGCAGATTTTGACCCAAATTAAAAAAGAAAAATTATAAAATTAACTCGATCTCTTAAATTTTACTAGTAAGAATTTGACGTAATTAAAGTGAAGATGTAAAATTGGCCTATTTCTTCCAAAAACTAGAAGTCGTTGTTTAGAGGATTAGTTCAACTTCCAAGTCAACATGTACACCATCTCAATTATATATAACTTCTACGTTTTCAGCATATCCAATTAAGGACATTAATTATCATGTTCCCTGCGTCCACTTTAATTTCTAACACATTCACCAAGACACTAGATTAATTAAACTAAATTCCCAACAATCACATCATTTACCAAACGCAAACACTTCCAAATCAATCGTGTTTCACAATTTACAAACTTACCAACCACTAACACATAATTTTGTTACAACAACTACATGAACGTTTAAACAAACACATAATAACTAGTACATTAACAACACGCTCAACACCATAGCAACTCTTACTGGTTAAGGTAATCCCAAGTTAAGGGCTTGAAGACATGAGCAGCCTCCGATTCTATGATCTCCAACTGCTTTTTCGCAAGGTGCATGTACACAACCCAATCACCATTCTCCAAAGGACTTGGCATTGGCATAACATAACCAGCTTCACCACCCCAAGGAAAATGATATGATGCAAACACAACTTTCCCCCACCCAAAATCCAATTTGTCCTCTGGGAATCTCTGCCCGGAGGACACCACAAAGGCCGGTCCCTCTTTGGTGTTGTTACAATAAATTTTAGCAACTCCAGGGACCGGTCGATGATCCTCCACCCAATCAATTAGCCCTAAGAAGTGTTCCTCGGTGGCCGCCGCCATCAAAAACTCGTGAACCGCCTCCGCCACAAAGCCTAGTGGCTTCTCCACCAACTCTTGCACCGGTTTCCCGCCAAAGGGTATGGAAAGCACGTTCCCAAAATAACACTCCATCATTGCTTCACTCTCTTTGTCACCATTGCCAAGCCTTTTCCTTCCATCAACCACAATGCCCATTTTGGCCACAACCCTCTTTCCATTTTTCTCTTTTGAAGCCGCACGTGCAACCATCTTCCACAAGAATGCGGAGAAACACTCGAGCTTTGAGCGCGTGGCGGCGAGAAACTGCATGCGGTCGAGCTGCTCCGCCTCGACGTAGTATATGCGGCTGAGGAGAGCCGTGGCGGCGGTGGCCGGAGGAGGACGGAGCTCGGAAATAGGGGTGTACATGTGTTTTAGAGAAGGGTGGATAGAACCCGGGCGGCGAGGGCTGAGGAGGGAACGGCGGAAACATGGGTGGCGATAAGCGGTTGCGCTTGCAGTGGCGGTGGCAGTGGGGACGGAATCGTTGGGCTTGGTGGGCTGGGCCATCTCGGCCCATGAAACAAGGAACATGTTTGTTGAATAGGCATCTGCTACACGATGGTCAAATGTGCATGCCACAATTATTCCACCACACTCTAGTGAAGTTGCCTACAGAGGGAAGATCGATTCAATTATTCTAACTTCAGCGGTGTCATGCATGTTCTTAGTTTTTTAATTAAAAATAATGTTTTAGTAATAAATTAATAATTATGAGCTAAAAATTGAAAGATCGATAAGAAAGAAGAAGATAGCTTGTGGTTTGAATGTTATGAACATTGCCCATGCTGCAAATTAAGTCATTCCATCTCCCAATTATCTCCTTGAGAATATTTGAATAATAATATAGTATTGTTAGCAAGTTTATTTTTATATACATTTTACTACGTGTATTCTTAAATTTAAGTAACATTTAAATATTAAATTAAAAAACATATAAGTGATAAAAAATACAATTATTCTAAAACAATGTATCGTAATTAAGAAAGAAAAAATATAATAGGAGTTAATTAATCATGTAATAACGTGAATTATATTTTATTAAATAATAATGGATCAAAGAATTAGGACTTTTAAAGTTCAGAAGAAAAATATAAAAATAAATCATTTGAATTAAAGTACATCATTTCTAACTTTATATGTTTGATAAAATACGTAAAAAAAAATTAAATTTGAATTTAAACTTGATGCAGCAATATATATTTGAGAAGAATAAAAAATAAGTTTAGCTCATTTTCATTGATCAATTAAAAGACATCGTATGTATAGTTTTGAAATAGTTACCATAAAAAATAATTAACTTACCATACATGTGAATTTATAATTGAATCACAACATAAAAAATATTTACATATTAGTGCCTTCTAATCATATTCATAAAAATATAATTGTGAGACAATATTTTATAAAGTTCTTATATAATAATACATTCAAATGCCGTAAAATTGTATAAACACTTATTAACATGAATATGCAAACGTAAGAGGAATGTTCAAGATTAAAAGTAAAATGCATATGATTTTTTTAAAATAGTCATGTAATTGTTAAACAAATTTTAATTTTGATTATTCACGTGTATATATATAGTTATATGACGTAGATTTTTAATGTTTCTTACATTCTTAAATTGAGAATGGTTTATCTATAAGTCGTTCATCCGAGTAAAATTAGACTTAGTTTCTTTAAGATTTTGGGTTTAAATTTTTTATATAGAAAAAATGTGGTTGAGAGTAAATATCACAATAAAAGTAATCAAATAAACTCTCAAGTGATAATTAGTCATTAATAAAATTAGTAGATATTTCACACTAATTGATAAAAAAATTGAAAATTATTTTTAGTTGATACTTGATACTCTTTGTATATGTGTGATTTGAATGGTTAAGTTTAAAAGGAAAATGCATGTGACTTTCTAAAGTGATTATGTTCTCTGTATATTCATGTTTAATTGTATGATTTAAATTTAAGATTCTCACATTTTCAAAATGAGAATTGCTCTCACTTACTGAAACACTTCTCATATCTTGGTGCCAGGCATAAGGTGTGCTTAATACATGCATCAAATGTTATATATTTTGCCCCCTCCCCCCGCCCCTATTTTTTCTCACGACTGCTTTTAAATTTCTTACCTCCCGCTCCCCTTTTACTGATTTATAGTTTAGGTTTTAAGATTATACTATAAGTATCTATATATTTAGATGTTTGTTGGAATGAATAAGTATTGCATGTACATCAAGTATTAATTGTTTTTCCTTTTTAAGCTATATATTTTTTAAATTTTAAGATATTATAACTTATGAATAATTTTATTTATAACAAATATGAAGTTGAAACATGACAACTCAAAAAATCTCGAGTGTGTTTGAATGAGTATTAATGAAATTAATTTTGAATGATTTTAATTTTGAAGTGATTTGATTTATGTTTAGATGTTTTTATTATAAAATCAAGTTAGACATAAAATTTAATATAAAATTTTGAATCCAATTAAACATTACACTAATATGAAATTAAACATTTAAAAATATATCCAAAATTAAATATAAATTTGGAATAAATTATCCACCATAAAACCAAACACACACTTTTAGGATGTAAAATGACAATGGTTTTGGTCTATTCCACCATGTGCCTATACCACAAATTTCAACAATTTTACTATAATCTTGCATTAAAGGTAATTAGATTTATTTTTATATGTTATTTAATATTTCATTCTTTATTAAACTAAATTTTAGATAATAATAAATTAAAAATAACCTTTTAAAGTGACTGAAACATACATGACCTTTTAAAGTCACATGCACAATCATGAGTATTTCAAAATATCACCATTGATACTTAACTTGTCATATAAAATAAGTTTGAATAAGTTGTTTATAAGCTTTCAAATGGGGCTTTATTAAAAAAATGAATATTGAAATTTAGTGTGTATATATATATATAATTTATAAATTTTGTTTCCTGATTCAAAAATGTCATTTTAACATAATATTTAATTCTGTAAAAAAACATATTAATATAAAATACTCTTTGATTAAACTATATGCATGATCCAATAGAGCTTGTTTAATTTACACCTAGAATCGATTTCACACACTGTAACATATATTTCAATATAAAAAGTATAATTTAAGAAATATCAAGTCTATTATCGAATAAAAGATAAGCCTCATGTCATATTCAGTGCTACTGTTACTCATTCAATTAGTTCGCTAGTTAGTTAGGTTTCTAGTTAGTGAGGCTTCTGGTTGTGGATAGATTTGACAATACGGTCACAGACAAAGATTCAATATCCTAATAATGTTTTAATTTCACACCCGAATAAAGTGGGGGAGAACGGATGGAATTTTTTTATGACGAGTGACGTATTAAAAAAAGAAAAATTGTGAAATATTACGTACGTATATAGTTTCCGTTACCTGCGGGGATTAATGCGACAACTGCCACCAACAGATAAACTACTTCATTATGTATACTCTAATGAGAAGCTTCATAGGATTCATCAAACACTAATCGTGTTCCAAACTACTCCAAATACAAATCGTGTTCCAAACATGTTCCAAATACAACACTCTTAAGATCGGCCTAACGGTGAAGTAGTGAAGGATTGGAAGATACATGAAGACTAAGATTCAATTCTAGTTTGCTATGGTTGTTGTAAAAAATAAAATCGAAACCTTTTCCATTTTTATAAGAAAGTGTTCGTTCTTTTTTAAAAAGAATATAGATAATATTTCCATTTGTGAAGTCTGTGTTAAGGAAACACTTCCTATTTCTACATCTTTCTCTAGATGAAAATAAGATTGAAGTTTCCACAAAACATTTCTCTTAAATGAAGTGCAACTTGGACCAATGTATTTTTAAAGGCAAATATAAACTAAAAAAATATAGACGTAAATATATTTTAAGTTATAATATTATATTTAATTATTTTATGTTTTTAATTTCTATACTTTTTTGTATTTTTTAGTCTATATTTTCTTTAATCTTTATAAAATTGGAAACTTCTAATATTAGTTCCTCTTATATTAGAATATATTTATTTTAGTCTCTATTATTTAAGAAATGTCAAGTTTGTTCTTGAATAGATTGTTGACACATCATCAATGAATAGTGTCATTGACGAAAACCATAACATAAATGTTACAATATTAAAACCATAAAAAATATATGGGAACTAAGAACATAAAAAAAATATATTACAAAAACATTTATGTAAAAAATATAACATAAAATAAGTTTTGACAATGAACACACTTCATATAACTTTGACAAAGTGAACAATATATACATTTGAATATCCAAGAGTATACCTAAAAATAAATGAATAATTGATATGAATAATAACGTGATGTAGCAGAAAAATAAAAAAGAACAAGAGATATCAATTGAGTGTTATTTTAGGAGTTCAAATATTATGACTCTTGATAAAAAAATGGTTTTCATACTAATTAGGATTTTCCTTCTTATCAGGGTAGTACTTGAGGGGTTGTTTTGCATGCGACTACCCAGGACCCATGATCAAAAGAGGTCCAAAAGATTTAAAACATCTATAGTATGAGGAGAAAAAAAATTCAATTTCTTTAAGCAACAGTTTCATTTTGTTAGCTTTTCTAAAACTTCTTTAATTCCTAAATTTTAACTTTTTCATGCATTAGAACTAATTTTACAAAAAAAAAATGTTTATTTGCATGTGATATGTTATATCTTTATGTATTTGAGTAAAGAACATTAATATTTTGTATATAATAAAATTTATTATTTTTAATGAAATTTCGTATTTGATTTTTATGAAATATATATTTATCATACTTTGACACAAAAGAGCCTCTGTCTATATTAAAGAAATTCAGTTTAATTCATTCAACATAATATGTGAATTATTATAAATCTATGATAAGAACCTTCAATATTCTTATAAATAAATAAAAAATTCTCTATATATATTATTTCATCATAAACCCATAAAATATATATATCAGGATCGACCCTACTTCTTATGACCATATATAGATCCCGTGCATATTTTCATGTTTTTAATGAATAATGGCATTATGCCCTGTTAGTAATTACTGTTAACATATAGTACTATCTATATAGTACCTGGACAGCAAGCACACCATTCTTCTTCTTTGGAACAAACCTGCCCTCAATGGTGTCATCCGGGTTGTAAAAGTTGAGGCACTTTAGCTCAACATCTGCCACAGCTTCAACAAAATCAACCCCACGATTATTACAAAGCACTTCGGGTTCACCCATATTGTTAGGCACAACTTCTCCTGCAAATACATAATAAGAGATTAGAGCTTGTGCTAAGGCTTTTTTTAGAGTCCCCACCATGGATCCAAATGTCATTTTGTTGTTGCCATTGTCCCCTAAGGTTGTGGATATGGGGTTCTTGTAGCAAAAGAAGACTCCTACATCAAGTGGAGGTAGGAGTAGGTCAAGGTTAGAGAGTGGGAGCCAATGTTCTTGCATTGGTACCACTGCTGCCACCACTTCTTCATTGGTCACATTGACGGAGAAATCTCCATTCTCAACACCCATTTTGGATAAGAATATTTTAGGGGTAAGATGTGATTAAGAACGAGTGTTTAATTTCCAAGTTAATTGATTGGCCTCGTGGTACTAATTCTATAGGTCTTATGTATTTATAAGCTTAGTGGGATGGTAGAGGTGTCTTTAATTGGAGTCAATGTTGGTTCATCTAGTCCATTTTTTTCTCATTTTAATGGAAAGAATAAACATTATATAGATGTAGGAGTGGCGAACAAATCCTCCTAAACTTAATTATATATTTATAATTGTTTCTCATACTTTATGGGGTACTTTCTCAATCATTGTGCATAAGATTCCCCGTGTGTGAGATATTTCTTTATATAGAGATCGATTTTTATATAAAGATTGTACGGCCGAACTAAAAAATAGTTTGATTTCAATTACTTTACCTATCTTAAGTTTGAAATATTAGTTACTACTATCTAATAGTGCTAAATATTGAGAGTCAAAATTTTATCATTTATAATGCACATACTTAAACAATGTTTTTTCTCCTGAAAAAACACCTGAAATATCTATAAGAAAAAGAAGTTATATATGAATTTGTTTGAATATAAGATTAGAAGTACTTTTTTATATATTTCTAATAAAAAAAATTCAAAAAAGTATTTATAATTTGTATTCAAACACATCAAAATCATTGGAAATATCGAATTAAATATTAGAAAGCTAATTATATAAGGAGACTCAATTCGTATAAAAAATCTTCATACCCTCCATGATATATGGATAGATCCGAAATATGTGCAAAAGAAGTATCGAAAGTAGATAAATTGTAAAGCTTACAATGCACATAAGAAAAGTCATTAGCATTTGAGTAGGAATAAGGCATGCCTCATTTATGTCCTTCAAAGCATTCTCAACCATCTTGCGTAGTTCTTTAATGGCATCTAGCCTTGAGGTTTTATGTTGCTTCACATAGCATTCAAGGCTTGAAGCAACATGTCTTCTTTAATTTCCTGCTCAAACTACATAAACAAAATAGAATAAAAATTAATCCTAAAGAAATCAAAATTCAAACCTTTAAGTAGAATTTTTTAAAGATGTATAGTTAGCAAAATTATTATTATGGTTAGGTTTTTTCTCTCGTAACTCTTTAAAAAATATGAATATATTTCAAGATACAGATACAATACAATATATAAATAAAGATATCACCGATGTAGCAAAGATTTTTTTAAATCCGTTAAAAACTATAAGATATGACGTGAGTAAAATATGCTATGTAAAATTAATCTAATATTAGCATATACTTAAAAATTTAAATCACCACAAGAGAATTTATATTTTAATCAAGAAATAATTAAATTTTAGTGTCTGTAATATAATGAAATGTTATAATTTATTAAATAATTGTAGTGCCTAATTAACATGCGTACCACACCAAGAAGCTTATTATTTGATAGTATATTATTAACTTTCTAGACCTTTACATGAATTTTATAATTACAAAATTATATTTTAATTAAAAATTAAATCTCTGTATAATTAAAAAAAAAACTGATGAGGCACCCCTTGTTGCCTCCGATCCGTCCCTGTATTGCTTTGTGATAATTTATCCATAAAAAAAACATTAGAGTAATCTTAGAGTGTGATAGCAAAGAAGAAGCATGTGATCTTCTACAGCATAAATGTAATGTAAGATAGTGTCCAAATCCAGCATCCTTAGAGCGTGTTTGCCCTGCCGGTGAAGTGTGACAGCATGAAGTTTGTGGTACTTCCATTGCAAAAGTAATAAAGAGAATATGATGCTTCTGCAAACGGAGATTGAAGTTGTCTCACTGCAATTGAAACTCGCACTTAATTTCTGTTATGCAAGAGACATGTAATTTTACGTATGTTTAATTATAAAAATGACGGTAAAAACTAGTAAAGTATGTTATATTAGTAATCTTATATGTATTTTTTTACCTAGCATTATTGATTTCACTTACTCCAAAATCACACAACAGTTCCTCTTCATTAAGCATGAGAACCTTGGAAACTTCACTCAGCGGTACCTGTATCCCTAGCAAGTGGGGACCTCCTTCTTGTTTCGTAACTTTTTTCTTAGTTTATCTTCTTAATTAAATATAAGGAAAGGTCACGGCTTTTTCTCACCAGGTTTATGTTCACCTAATCGATTGCTGATTCCTCTATTCTAAACCACTCACTTAACCTTTGATTCGTCTACTCCAAACTACTCACTTAACCTTCATCTTCTTGACGTGATTGATGCATTTAATTTATTCAAATGCTATGACACTTGCATTACGTAAGTGTTGTTCTCTAATTCAAGATTGTGCATTTAATAAATAATAATCAACAATAACTGTATTGCTTTGTTTTTGGACAATAGTTTTTATACAAATAAAAGTAAGAAGTACATCGAATTGTTTTTATATTTATTTTTATAAGTAATTTAAGATATTTTATGAAATATATTAAATATTTCTTAAGAGCATCTTTAAGATAACTATATATATATATATTGATAATGTAAATAATTTTTATAGTGTTATTGAATCATAAGTTTGTTGACTTTACAATAATTATATCAAAAGTATTCATACTTATGATAATTTCTTATTGGTTAACAAGGTAAAATTGTTGGGTCATAAAATAATAAGAACTTTCAATAATTTTGATTAGATGTAAATGATTATAAAGTTTAAAAGTTGTATATGTGTCTTATAGAACAAACGAAAGTAGATAAATGTTAAATTTCTGAGATACATTTAAGATGAAGTTACCGTTTTGTTGTTATGAATCTTTGTTGCAGAGAATGTTGGAACATCATCCTAGGATCTATCAACGTCAAGGAAGATAGCAATTAAAGATCAATCATGCCAATTGTTGTACCTTGTTGTGAACAGACACGCGTTATGTTTTAAATTTAGTTTTACCTCTTAAGCTCACTGATGAACTATTGTGGCCCAAGGTAGATATATAAGCATAGTGGTGTATCAGCATGTACTAGATGTGTATTCAATGCTAGCATCTAATGCACCAACAAATACCTTCTTTTGGCTCAAGCTAAGACTCAAAATGAAGACCTCACCTACTGCTGAAGCTAGATGTATAAATACAAAAAAAAAAAATGAAGAGTTGAAGTTAAGAGAACGAACTCATTTTCAAATATCTTATTCTTTCTCATCTTCAAACTCTTTTCTGTATATTCTAAGTTTGCATATATAAAGCTCTCAAAAAATTTATAAGACGATAGCCTTTTTTGTATGAAATCAAACATCAATAAATCTGCTGATTTGTTTAGAGTCAGAAGTGGCTTGGTAGACAAAGAATTCCTAGATTGTAAAAGCTTGGAATAAGCTTTCATTAGAGCCAGAAGTTCAATGAAAAATACTTATTTGTGAAAATTAGTGAAACTTGATGATTTGTCAAGAAGTGAACACTCCTTTATGCCAACACATTTTGTTAAATCAAATCATGTAGAAAACCTAGTTACATATGCTTAGAGGAGTTAACCTTAGCCAAACCACCTTCAAATTAAATTATCGTGTTTAATGAATTGGAAACATCTCATTAATTGGCTTGAATTCAAGGTAGATTTCAGGATCAAAGTGTTAACGGTGAAATTTGTATCTATTTTTGCTAACAAACATAATCTTATAAGTATATTGAAGGAAATGGACAATTCTTCCTTTTGAGGCCTTTTACCCTCCTGGTAGGTCCTGCACCATTGGTCTATGTCTTAAATTTTTATGTTTAGTTCAATTTAAAATATATGATTACAACTACAATCAAATAAACTATTGATATATATTAAGTAAGAAAAGATGTTATCGAAAGAAAAAAGTACTATAGAAATGAGAAGCAAATGACAAGATGTGCAATAAAGATAAATGAAAGTAAATAACATTACCTAATGAAAAAAGTAAAATGATGGAATGAAATGGTTGTGGAGAACATTGTTTTATATAACTCGTTGATCTATGAACGTTGCGTGGACCTAATAAGATATGTGGGTGTTTACATGTTGCAACATTTATTACATGGTGCAAACTAGTATTTATAGACAAAGATTCATAACTTGTATCTTCAATCTTAGTCATTAATAGTTTTTGTCTTCAATTTTCACCCTTTATGACTTGTATCTTTAATCTTCAATAGTGATATCTTTTATGATCTTGATGCTTGCTGAATCTTTATTTCTCTATCACCATAAAATTTGTCATAAGATTATGTTTTGACACTTAGTCTGAATAGTCTATTAAAAGACTATTTCTCAATGTTTAGTTGAAGACCATTTTTCAACAATCGAAAAATGACTATGTTAACACAAGGGTTGTTTGGCTTAAGGCTCTTAGATGTTTTTCCCTACCTTTTACAAAGAGTAACGATACATAAACACTTCTATTTTAAACATTCTTTCAATATCTTTCATTTTTCTTTATCTCTCTTCTTATCACATCATAAATTATGTTATATTTGTATATCTTTCTAAATATTAAATAGTACTAAATTTGGTCCTATATAAAAACAACAATTTCTTTGGTCCTAATTATAAGTAACAATAACCAATTTTCAAACTTATTCAGAATTCAATATTTTTTATACCCTTAATTTATTACTAATTCTATTTACTAAATACTTATTCATTGGACTATGGCTATTAACATTAAATGAGACTATCACTTGTAATATTTAAACATAAGGACAAATTTAAAATAAAATTTAAATTTATAATAATATTAAATATGCTTAACACTTTATTTAATCTTGATGATTTACACTATGCTATTTATATATAGATATAGGATTGAAAGTAATACAATACATTTTTCTTTTACAAATGGCAAGCCCTGAGACCTGCACCACTGCTATGTCAAGTTGGTCCACTCCGAGACTGAGCAAACTTGGTAAAGAGATGCGGAATATCTTGTGGGGGAATCCCACATATACCGAGAGTCCTTAACCTGCATAAGGGATATTCTTGGGTCAATAATAATAATAAAGAAAAAGTAATATATATCTAGATTTAACTTTTAACAGTTGCTATAGTGAACACAACAACAATTAAAGGCAAATGTCTTTGGTTTATTTACTAGGATTCTAGGTATGGCCGTATGGATGCTTCAGATGACTCAATTATTTAGATAACTAAAGAATTCAATCACATCACTATATGCATATAAAAAATATAGCATTTTTTTCTAAAACTTATTTTCTCATTCTAATTCGAGGCTACCATCTTCAAGTCGAGAAATAAAGATCTAGAACATCGTTAATGAGTGTCACCAAAACATTACTACTCTTCAACAGGGTCTCTATCAGTCTCCAAGAGAGTGATGACAATGCTATAATTGCATGCATTCGCGTCCTCATTTCATATTCATGACTGCAGCAAGAAAATCTTTGTTGGCATGATCATTGCCATCTCTGTATCTCCATGAGTTATTCACGGGTTCGCATAGAGTTTTTCGATTAATTTACGTTCTTTTAAAAAATAACTAATTAATGTGACATTAAATTTATCAATTATTTATATTAATCTTTTAAAATAATTATTTATTTCTCTCTTAATTTAATTGATTCACATTGAGAAGTAGAAGTACTAATATTTGAAGAGAGAATACTATAATTAAGGATATTATAAGATAAAATAATTAATGCACAATTTTTTTTTTAAAAATCTTATAAAAAGTAATAAACAAAACAATAATACGGATCTTACATATAAAGATAGAAGTAGTATATACAATAGTGACAACATATATTGAATTTAGGGTTTTGTGTAAAATATTTAGACTCTCCACTGTTAGGCCAAAACGATGGCTCTTTGAATACTTAAAACTTTAAGCAATATATCAAAGTAATATAATATTTTTATAATTAAAATGTTTGAATAAGTGAATTTATTGGTTATATTTATGAATTTTAATATTCAAAAAACAATATTAGATGAAAAAATATATTTTATTGAATAAAAGAATATAAATATAAATAATTTCATTTTTGAAAATAAAAATTGTTAAAATAAAATAAAAAACACTTATTATATGTTTATTATTTAAATTATATCAAATTAATTTAATATGTTTTGAAGACTTTTTCGTAATCCAAAATTTATTGTTTAATGAGTTATTAAAAAGACTTCATTGTTGTAATTAATATATTTTCTTTGCAACAATTATTTAATGTGTTTGTCAAATGGGAGGCTTTTTCAGAGTGTACAATTATTAAATAATTCATTAAAACTCTTCATTATTGTATTAGTTAATGTATTTTATATTCAACATTAAATTATTTAACACTAATGAATTTCAATCGTTGAAAATTCTTCCAAAATTTATATTTAATCTTTTATTGAAATTGTGTGACCTTGATTGTTGTCATATATTAAAATATTAAAGTTGTAATACTAATAATAATATTTCGCTTGTATTTGAAATATATTCTTTTAATGTATTATGCAGTATTATAACTGTGTAATATTTTAAATATTATATATTGCAATGTAATATTTCTTTACTAATTTATGCTTCATTTTTAGTTTTTATTTTTTTACATATTAAATGTACTTATCAAAATTCAGAGATGATCCATGTCAAGGTGGACGTAGCCAAGAGGTGTATCACGATTTCCCACGTTAGATAGAGAGCACCTTTCATTAGAACGACAAGAGGGGAGACTTGCAAAACAAAGAACTTTGACGCTCAAGTAAGCACGTAAGTTAGGTTAGAATAAGTGATGAAATGATGAGATGGAAACTGGTACTTATAGACTGGAATAAGAGTTATGGATCCTTGTTTGTCGGGACTGTTACAATGGGGTAACAATCTTTACATATAATTATCCGCTTGTAGATAATAGCTAGTAGATAATTGTAGCTTATAAATAATGTGTATATTATAAATAATTGAGTATCTGTCACTTGATAAGGAGGTTGCAATATTATCATTAATATTCAAATAATGAGATATTAGAGATAATCTGTTTGGCCTAGTAGCTCGACTACATAAGTTCCTTTTATTCATTTTTCCTTTCTAGGGTGTGAGGTTGTACTAGGTAGTTTATCTGGCAATGTTCCAACACCCAGAGTTTTTCCAATTGCAATGTCAATCAATGTCGAGGATGCATTCCAACAAGAGTTGGAGAAAGAGGACATTAGGAAAGTGATGATTGTCGACGAAATGGCATTGGCACAATGACAACAACTTGAAGAGGAAGTGAGGAGGGAAATTACGATGGAGAAAGCATTCGAAATCTCGATGCAAATATCATGGGTGTGTGGGGGGATCTCATTTAATAACAATTTTAATATGTTTGGTGGGTCTCAATTCTGTTCACACCCATATTTCCTAGTTAATGACAGACAAGTTTCTAAGCATATTAACAAGGATAAAGTGATCCCATTGGTTAGTGTATAATCTCTTGTTTAATATACTCTTCCTTTGTGTCTTTATATTTCTCTTCAATTAAAATTTTCTTCTCTAGTGTTGTTTGAATTGCAAAAAAAGGTTTTTCTCTTTTATCTTTTGATTAAAAAATGTCATCTTGTTTGAGAATGTCCTTTGAATGTTTTGTCATGTTGAAACTCTTAATTGGCTAGTGAGCATAAATAATTTTGTTTGTCCTATTGCAAGCTAGACCAAATGTTGATTGCTGGGTTGGAAAGCATAAAGCAATGATACCTATAGGTGATGGCAGTAAGAGTTTGCAAAAGAAAGCCAAGCAACAGTGAGGTTACAAGTTGTGTATGATTATTACAACGAAAGGCTTGATTGATCATATTCAAGGAATAAGGCATAAGGCTAAGGCATCCATAAGACAGTGTGATTAAACCCAACTTGGCCTGGCTGATCTAATCGGTTATACCGAGAACCAAACGCATAGTTAGACTAGGTGAGCTTTTTGATCGGTCATGTTATTCGCTTATTGACACGTCAGCGAATCAGGCAATAATTGGATTAAACTAGTAATTTGGCTCGGCTCGGACCGGCCCAAAATCTCCTAAAAAGTTTTCACGTTCCTCAAGCTAAATTGTGTTCACTTTTTTCGCAATCCAAGTGAAGTCATACCTGCAACTCTACAACGACAGTGAGCAGTCAAGTCACACAATCACACCCGCAAACTACATTTTCTCTCACATTATTTTATTAATTGAAATACATTAAATATAAAAAAATGAAACACAACAAGGCCGAATGACCAAAAGGGGGTAATTCCTTTTGGAATTTACCAAATGAGTGCAAATTTTAGAATTCAACAAATGATTACTCATAACCAAAAGTCTTCAATATAAAATAGGATTTTTTTATGACTTTTGGTTATAAAGTCGTAAAAATTTACGCCTTTGCTTTTATTTTTACTAAAGTCATAAAAACTAAATGACTTTAATTTTTTTTTTAATTTTTTATATGAAGTCGTAAAATCTTTTACGACTTCAAAGTCGTTACATTTTTTTAATTATTTATTTGAAGTTGTAAAACATTTAATGACTTGTGCTATTTAAAAAAAATTAATTTTGAACAACTCTCAATTAGTTTTACTTTATACTTCTGTATATTATTTTATTTAATATTTTTTATATTTTAGTATACTGATTTATTTAATATTTTTATATTATATTATTTTTTAATTGTTTTATTTAATATTTTCTTCCTTTTATTTACTAATGTTAAGGAATATTATTTGTTTTATAAATTAGAAAAAAAATCATGTAAACAAAATATTTAAATATACATATAAATAAATAAATGAGTTGTATACAAGTTGGAAAACATTTACAAAATTTATGAGCATTAGTTTCATTCCCTTGGAAGTCAAAATAAATGACCTCAATATTTGGATTTATATTTTATATTTGATCCTTCAAAGCCATGAGATACAACGGAAAAGTCAGTCATTAGTCACATATAATAAGATGAATGAACAAATTTCAAATAGGCCTAAGAAATTATAATTTTGTAGAACTGAAGAACATATTCGTAGAAAATGTCCACACAAGCAAGTTGACGACTAATATTGTTTCTATTTTTTAATTTTATGTTTGTATTTTTTAGTATTATTCATTTTATATTAATGTATTATGTTGTTTTTATTTTAACAACTACTTTTATTACTAAATTATTTTCTATTGTTAATATTAAAATATTTTTATCAAATAAAATTAATTAATAATACTATACAAAATTATTAGTTGACTTAATGATAAATCTAAAAACTAATTAAAAATAATTTAATATTATTTGATAAATTTTAAGTTAATATCAATTATTTAAAAAAAAGGATTTTACCAGTTTGAAGTCATAACAAAATTTACGATTACATATATTAAATTTAAAAAAAACTGAAGATAAAAAAAAAATTCATCATTTTTTTATAACTTCATAATCAAAAATTATAAATATCCTACAACTTATCCCTATTTAAATATTAATTCAAAATTTTCTTTTGATTAATAAATTTCAAAAGAAATTATCTCCTTTTAGTTATTCGGCCCACAACGGATTCCAATCCAGTGACAATCCAACTCCTGCCATTCTCTCCGAGAAATGGACAGCATTGAGCTTACCATTATGCCATGTTACATGTTGTTATATATAATAAATACACACGTAATATATATATATATATATATATATATATATAAGTTTACGTATAAATACATATAAATTTATAAATGTACATATATAGATATTATCTATTATAATTTACACGGTTTTTGTTAGATATATTATATTTTTCAATTTTTCTTTTTATTTTATCAAGACAATAATTTTAAATTTGAAGTATTGATTAATTACATTTTGATAATTATATAATATATTTTTTTATTTTAATTTATTATATACCAAAGTAATCGATTTAATAAGTAATTCATTGATTGGACTATTAATTTATTAATCCAATACTTCAATCAGATCAATTTTATAATACTACCAAGAGAATTTAGAAAATAGGTAGGAGTACCAACACATTATTATCATTAAAGAAAAGTAAATATTGATTAAAATGTACTAAAACTATTATCCCATGTATCCAGGGTTGGATTAAGACCAAAATGCCAAACAGTGTATCCTTGCTTAACCCCTACACACAAGCAAACTCATTCAAGACATAAGAATAGAGAAAAATACTCGAGAAAAGTACTGGCTAATATGAAAAAACTTAGTCACAATAATTGTGATGATGTAAATCCTAGATGGCAATATAACACATGTTGTACGTCATGTACTATGTAGATTCATAAATATTTATTTGTTTAGTTATTTATTCTTGTAATATTTTTTATATGCTTGAAGAGTTATTATTATAAAATATTATGTGAGAGATCTACTAGTGTAAATAAGCTTGATTAAAAGGGAAGAACATTTTTTTGCAATACAAGTTATTAATTTTCACTTATAACATATAAATATATACTCTTTTTTGTTTAATTTAGTCCTTATTGACTCGAATTTTGTAACACAAAAAAAATAAAGAAGTTTAAGACTCTAATACTATGTTTGATTAAAAGGGGAGAACATATTTTTTATTATTTGAATGTACATCCCTAAATTTCAAGACAAAATAAAGAAGAAGAAAAATGATTACTTTGAAAGTAAAAGTACTTTTAAATTCTCACAATGGAAATCTAAACATAACTAAATGGTATGGTTCTATTTTCTTTTGTAGGTGCTCATTTATGTGTAAACATACTATGGTGTTTATTTTTTTGTTGAGCATTAGAGCTACATGAGTGATAAATTCATATTGAATGTTTATTTGAGACCTGAAAATGAAAAATTAAATACACTTAATCATAAGAAAGGAACATAAAAATTGAAGTGAGGTAAATAATTTCTTGTTAGATCCAACTTTTTTTCTAGTTAAAAGTATTTTTAAATTTAAATTAAAAAAAGAATTATTTAAAGAAAAAGTAAAGACTAGTAAATTTTCATTTTTATAGCTTGAAAGATCCTTTTAAATTGAAAATTGTTTAACAAAATTTTTCAAAATTTAGTTTTATTTAAAACTAGTTATTTTATTCAATAAAAATATTGTGTAAATTAAATTAATCTACGTAAATTACTTTGGTTAAAAAATTCCTTTAATAATAATTAAAATTACTTTGGTTAAAATATTGTGTAAATCGAAGTTTCAAAGTTATTAAACATAAACAAATTTTCTTGGAGATTGGTTCTTTTCTCATGTTATTGAGCAAATTTGTAAATATAAAGTGATTGAAAATATAACGGAGCATTGGTTCGTTAAAAAGTTAAAAGAGAAAAAAAAGTTCACTAAAAAGAATGTAAACCAACATAGCAGGTTTCTAGTAAAAAGTAACCAATAAGTTAGAGAACATAACTTTTTTTATAAGAGTTTTTGTGAATAAACTATTTGATTTAATGCTTAAAAAAAGACCAACCACTACTAATTGCAATATTTTGTAAAAAGTTCATTTCCTTTTCTTGACAATTAGTTAAGATGAACTTTTTAATAATTAGATAGTGTAAAAAGTTTTACAGAGAGAGAAAGTTAATTTATTAAGTTTTAATACTTAAATGTACACGTTCCTTGTATACGTTCTATGCCAAGGACTAACCCAATGGAAAGACCATAGTTTTAATAATTAAATTAAATAGACATACATTTAAAACAGCACAATAACAACTAGATACTAACACCATGCAACAATTATCATCCATCACTAATTAAGGTATTCCCAACTTATAGGCCTAAAGACATCAGAAGCCTCAGATTCTATTACCTCTAATTGCTCCTTTGCAAGATGCATGTACACAACCCAATCACCATTCCCTAAAGGGCTTGGCATTGGCATAACATAGCCAGCTTCACCACCCCAAGGAAAATGGTACGAAGCAAACACAACCTCCCCCCACCCAAAATCTATCTTCCCCTCCAATAACCTTTGCCCGGAAGACACCACAAAACTCGGTCCTTCTTCATTGCCACCGCAATAAATTCTCGCCACAGCAGGCTCCGGCCGATGAGTTTCCACCCAATCAATGAGCCCTAAGAAATGCTCCTTCGTTGTGGCCATCGCCAAGAACTCGTGGACCTCATCTGCGACAAACCCTAATGGCTTCTCCATCAACTCCTCCACTTCCTTCCCTCCAAAGGGTATGGAAAGCACATTGCCAAAGTAAGACCCCATCAATGCTTCCTTCTCTTTGTCACCATTACATAACCTCTTCCTTCCATCAACCACAACACCCATTTTGGCAATAACCTTTTTGCCCTTCTTGTTTTCTTTTGAAGCTGTACAAGCAACTATCTTCCACAAGAACGCAGAGAAACACTCAAACTTTGTACGCTTTGTGCCACTACCATTTGTCATAAGAACGAGGGTTTGCATGTTCTGAAGTTCCTCTGCGGTGACATAGTATATGCGGCTGAGGAAAGGGGTGGATGTGGTTTGAGGAGGCGTGAGCTTAGAAATTGGGAGGTACATGTCATAAAGAGAATGAGGTATAGAACATGGATGACGAGGGCTAAGGAGGGAGCGACGGAAACATGGGGTGGTGGTAGTAGTCGTGGGCTTGGTAGGCTGGGCCATCTCGGCCCATGATCTGAGGAACATATTTGCTGAATATGCATCTGCTATGCGGTGATCAAATGTGCATGCTACTACTATTCCACCACACTTGAGTGATGTTGCCTGCATAAGAGTAGACTCAATTAAATTAGTTTATAGGTTTAATGGTTATATATTGTAAGTTTTAAATTTTTTTATAGTATCAACTATTCAACATCATCATTAGTATTGTTTTTTAGGATACTATTATAAATGTTAATTAATTTATCATATATGATAATTTGTTATTGGATAATATAAAAATTGTTTTATTTAGTTTATAAATTTCTTTTCTTTCTTATTTTAATTACAAATTTATTCTTTTGACAGCCCACGAGAGTATACATCCCTAAAAATGGAAGCTTGAAAGAAAAAAAGAGGAAAAGTTATAAATATGATTAAAATGAGAGTTACTTTATCAAATAGCAACGACACTTTCTCCGTTGCTTTTTTACACCTTTTCTTTTTAAAGTCAAAATAAGATATGCGACCGGACATGACTACACCGTATAATCAAATCCGGACAAGGAATGTCTGTACTACGAAGAAAAATTGACATAAAACACCCACCTCTTATGGTTTCAGAAAATAATAAATTAGTTAATATAGACGTAACTTTTCTTCTATTTTACATACATTATTTTTTTTCCTCTTCATTTTTTATTACATCATTTATTACATGTATAATTTTCTTACTATTTTTTTTATTCTCTATATATCTTTCTTCTTCTACCCATATACCTAAAAGAAATGGAGATATACGAGTATCATTATTCTATGATTTACTCTTCCCACCTTCACCTATTTTTTATCTACATTGTATTTATATCGACCTATTTATTAGATGTATCTAAAAATGGAAATCTAATTTACTAACTGAATCTTTAATTTTGTTTGTATCCAAAATGTAATGAACATTGTTGATGCCTGATGATGACAAATATATATTAGAATAAAAATTGAAGAGTATCAAGGTGGAGGATGACAAATTAAGGTGGGCGAAAGAAATGGACTAATACGGCACAATATGCATGTGTGACATATGAAAGAGAAAAACTTGATTTTCCTTAATAGGTAAGATGCATGCACATAGAAAAAAGTGGACCGAAGATGCATGCATGGGATAATTTGACTACGGTAATTATAAAACATTAGATATCATATAGGTGAGAATTACATTAGGTTAAAAATACATTTTATACACTGATTAAAGTTAATAATATTGACTTAACAAAGAAAAAATGTACTGTTTTAATTTAGTCCCAAAATATATGTAGAAGATATATATTAATCTATATAGTTACATATAGAAGTTAACAATCTCGTTATGGTACCTGGACAGCAAGCACACCATTTTTCTTCTTTGGAACAAACTTGCCTTCAATAGTGTCATCCGGGTTGTAAAAGTTGAGCCACTTTAGCTCAACATCTGCCACAGCTTCAACAAAATCAACCCCACGATTATTACAAAGCACTTCGGGTTCACCCATGTTGTTGGGCACCACTTCACCTGCAAATGCATAGTAAGAGATCAAAGTTTGTGCTAAGGCCTTTTTAAGAGACCCCACCATGGATCCAAATGTCATTTTGTTGTTGCCATTGTCCCCTAAGGTTGTGGATATGGGGTTTTTGTAGCAAAAGAAGACTCCTACATCAAGTGGAGGTAGGAGTAGGTC
>CM023958.1:12418380-12537384 GCA_013407115.1 Glycine latifolia | reverse complement strand
TAATATTGTATTTAAAAATAGGATAGAATATTTTTAAGATTATATTACATAATATAAAATATTTTTAAGATTATATTGTATAATATAAAATATCTTTAAGATTGCATTGCATAATATGATAGAATATTTTTAGGATTGCATTCAAAAATTGGTTAAAATCATATGCTTAAATTAGTATAAATAAAAACATATTTTTGTGTTTATAATATGTATTTCATTCCAAATAATATTAGAACTTTAGAGAGTTTATGTTTGCATAATTAAAATAATTGTAATGAGATTATATAGAAGCGTTTGACAAGTCTGATTTTTAACTTTCCTTTGGGATTGAAATATACTTATTTATTATCATAGTGGAGTTGTCTATTGGATTGATTATCTGATTTAGACGTCATGATTTTTTATCCAATAA
Source organism: Glycine latifolia (assembly GCA_013407115.1). Lineage (NCBI taxonomy): Eukaryota > Viridiplantae > Streptophyta > Magnoliopsida > Fabales > Fabaceae > Glycine > Glycine latifolia. The sequence continues at coordinate 12,536,972 of CM023958.1, read as the reverse complement.
GATTTTCCACACTAAAACTGATTGTGTCTTCTTTATCTCTTATCTCCATATTATTACTTTGAGTTTGATTTTAAATTGTGAATTATTTTAGTAAGATTCACTAGACTTTGTCAGCTTGTTCAGCAACTCACCCTATTTGTAATTTGTCTGGTTTGTGTGTATATTAAATTTGTATTATCTCCAAAGTATTTTTATTTATTATATAATTTTTTTTATATTCACCCTCTCTCATTAAAATTCTTGATTCTGCCACTGCATTAGGGTTAGTGGATACTTGTCAACCCTAATTGACTTTCTTTTTTCTTATTGTAACTGTTGAAGAATTTCACATTCTCAGAGCATCTCCAATGGGAGATGCTTACGGGGTTTCTTAGCTTAAGCACCCGTTCCTTGGGATTTCTTACGCGTTGGAGCACGGTGACGTGGAGGAACCCGTTTCTTCCGCAGAGGTTGGGTTCCTTATATAAGGAACCGTTTCTTACCAATTAAAAATTATTATTTTGGCGTCAAACAGCCTATTTCAGTTATTTCCAACCACATGCAAATCAAATTCATGAATCAAGAGAGGAAGATGAACGAACAGTATACTAACCTCAAGAAGAGAGGGGCGACGGCGACGGCGACGGCATCCCCGAGAGCCACGGCGACCCTGACCCCGTCCCCGACCCTGACAGCGACGACGACAGCCACGGTGACCCCGACGGCGACCCCGAGAGCCACGGCGACCCCGACGGCGATTCCGAGAGCCACGGCGACCCCGGCCCGTTCCTTGTTGTTGTTCGCCTTTTTGAAGCAGAGAGAGGAAGGGAGAAGAGAAATGGACGCGGTTTGTGAGAGGAGACGGTAGGGGCTGAGTGGAAGAGAGGAGAGGCTTGGGTTTTGTGAGAGGAGAAGGAAGAGAGGTGGAGAGGCTGAGGGACGCGTGAGTGGATTTGAGAGTGAAGGTGGTTTCGTGAGAGAGATTGAGGCTGTGGTTTGAGAGTGAAGAGAGAATGAGGGAACGCAAAATGGAAGGGGAAGGGTTTCGGGAAGGTTCTTGATGGACAGAGAAGGGACGCGTGAATAGGGGGTTTTTCTCTAGCCATTTCATTTGTGACGGGGTTTTTCTTTTTATGTTGATATTTTCGAATCAAAATTATATAAGGTTTGATTAAAATATTATTGTGCAAATTTTTCTTTTTTGATATGAAAATTGTTTCATTGAAAGAATTCCTTTTTTGTAATAAATATAAATATTAGAGCCGCTGGCTTTTTGCTAACTGAAGTTCTTAGGAGTCAGCAAATATTTATTTATACCGCTTTCAAGATTAAGGTCGTATTATATGAACTAAAAAGAAGTATTTAGTTAAAAATAAATTAAATACTAACTTGATGGGTAGTATACTAATTTATATATATATATATATATATATAAATGATTATAAAAGGTTGACTATATATGTTTGAACTACTCTATTTGTTAAATACAATTTTTTTTGTTAAATTTTGCTTTGTCTATATTTATAGAATATCTCAACATTTGAAGTGTCTTTATGTGTTCACCCTAGTATTAGATCAACATATTTTCAAAGGAGAACAAAAGTTCACGACAAACAAAAACATCGACAACTCCAAACAGATTTAGTTGAGCATATTTGGGAATGTTTCGAAAATGAAAATAATAATAACTAAATTTATGTAATTATTTTTTTCGAGGTCTAGGTTTTTTATTTATTTTGATGTTATTGTATTTAATTATTTATTATTATGTAAAATTTAGTTTTATATTGTTACGCATTTCATTTTATTTATTTTAATTTATATTTATGAAAATTAAAAAAATGTTAAGTTTTATTAAAAAAATATAAATATGTGGATTTTTTTGAGTTCCTTATGGTTTCTTGCATTGGAGCAAAATTTTGAGTGAGTTCCTTAGCTGTGACATGGCACTATAGGGACCACAAAAAGTGCTGCGGGGACCACAAAAAATTGCTTAAGAAACTCAAATGAATTTCTTGCATTGGAGATGCTCTCAGTAAAATTCCTGTGATTCCGCCACTGCATCAGGGTTAGTGGATACTTGTCAACCCTAATGGGCTTTCTTTTTTCTTATTGTAACTGTTGAAGAATTTCACATTCTCAGTTCTCACAACTATTTTGACCGGGGCGTCAGAGACAGAGCACACTCTTGTGCAGTTGTGCTGTTTCTTTTTCCAGACTCCCATGCGCTGCCTTTGATGACGCGTTAAGCATTTGTATACCACAAATTAATGAGGAATCAAAATATTCAAAACTGATCATCTGCACAATGTTTTGCTTTACCACCAACATCCCACCCACCCAGTACTCCATGCTTAACAGACCATTAACAATGAATGTTTGTCGATCGCCTCCAACATTAAAATATGTAAGTCAAAGTTTCATTAATTTGGTCCATCAAAAATTACTTAATTCAATTTATCAACTGAAATAAAAAAAATTAAGTTATTAAATTTCTTATAAAGTTTAGAAACGTGAAACACTTTCAATTTTTAGTCTTTTTTTTGCATTTTAACAATTAATTAATCTCTAGAAAATAGATTTTGACCATGTTTAAATAAACTTTTCAATAAAAACATACACAAGAAAATAAGAAAAAAATAAATTAAAATTAACTTATGCATAAGTTAATAAATTTTTAAAAAAATTAAATAAAAGAGTTTTTATAAATTAGTTTGTGCATGAGTTAATTTAAACTTTAGCTAAAATTAATTCATTTTCTATGTCAAATAAAACATAATTCATTTTTACCTTCTTATATTTTTCAATGTCATAAAAATGCATACACAATCAATTAATATTTAAATGTTAAAGTGAATACCACTTAAAACAAATGCACATTCAGAAATTCAAATATAACATGAAAATATAAATTATCCATACCAATGACAAAAACTAATAAGTCTAATACACAATAATATCTAACAATGTTCTAAATTGAAAATATTATACATTAAACCACCATAAAAACCACTAACATTTTATACACAACAAGAACAATCGATTTTTAGTGGCAGTTATAAATGGTATTTATCGACAGCTATAACATCCAGTAAATGACTTTCTATCAGTTCCAAAACCGACACGAATTCTGCCATCCTTAAAGAACCTAATAGTGATTTTATTAAACCTCCGGAATAACTTTTTTTACTGTGCAAATAGCGATGATTTGAAACCCGTCAATAAAATATTAATATATTTTAAAAAATTTATTGTGCATAGTGATAGTTATATCATAACATTTTTTACCGTGCATATAACGATGGCTTGAAACCCCGGTAAATTATTATATTTTAAAAAGTTTATTATGCATAGTGGCAGTTCAATATATTTTCAATATTTCTTTTCTAAAATGCTGCCAAAATAGGGTTTCGATTTTTGTTTACAAATTGTTAATGCTTAATTAAATATTAAATTACAAAATATTAGAGGAGAAAAAAATGCAACTATAACATACAAGAGAGAAAAGAAAAACATATCATAGTCTTAAAAATATCAACTTTTGTTAATGCTTAATGAAATGTTAAATAGCAAAATACATTAATGGAATGAAAATTAAAATAATACTAATATCATTCAACACCTTTTCTTATGTTCTTGTTAAGGACCGATTAATAATTTTTGTTGTGATTAATTGATTATGCAAGAGCTTTCAATTAATAATTTAAGACCTTTTCTTGAATGATAAGAAAAAAAGGGACTCAATTTGATGTCTAATAAATGAAGAAATAAAATCATTCACACACACATTCAACATTAAGTTAATTTATTTTATTGGTTTCTCTAATTATACTTTTTCCAATAAAGTGCTTAATATTTTTATCTTTCAAAAAAACAGTTAATTAAAGGAGAATTTCAATACTCTCATCATCTGTCCAACAAATAATAAACTATTCACTTCATTTATGTTTTTTTAATCTCTACATAATTTCATCACTCGAAAGGTTTTATAAAAATCACATACATCATACTATAAGACAACTCTATTCAAATTATAAAAAAAAAAAAATACTATTTCCAAGAACTAAAGAAACACCATTTTACAACAACATTTAATCCTTGCATCACTATAATAAATACCAAATTCAAACCATTTTTAAAATGATCAAAGACCTTGTAGCACTATCATTCATACCAAATTCAGATCCAGTAAACAAATGACATCAACCTATAATTCTTTCCAAATTCAACATAAACATTCAACAGAGGAAGCAACTAATAGATTAAAAATAGAGGAAAAAGATAGTCAAGTAGTAAACATTTATGTTCACTATTTTTCAATAATAGGTTTGACAACAAGTCTCTCAATCACAAAGTGACTTGTTGTGTCAATTAATTTCACACTTGCATCAACTTCCTATCAATAAAACCAATCACATTAATCATATTAGACTAAGACAAAAACCAATTATCTCAAAATAATATCACCATGTCTAAAAATACCAATTGTCTCAATAATATCACCAAGTCTAAACAAAAAACCAATTGTCTCAATAATATCACACCAAGTCTAAACAAAAAGCCAAATGTCTCAATAATATCACCAGGTCTAAACAAAAAGTCAAATGTCTCAAAATAATATAATCAAGTCTAAATAATAGTCTACTTACAATTTCAAAAAGTATCTCTAATAGTTCAAATACTAAGGACAATAAGGACATAATAGTCTTCCTAAGGGTTGTTGCTCTTGATCACCATAACCTTGTTGTTGCTTTAATAAAAAAAGAATGATTTATTATTTCCACAAATACATTAAAACATTATAACAAACCAAGACATATGATAAGGGAAACATACAATAAACATCCTTCTCAACCTCGGTATCAATGGAAAGTATCAAAAAAAAATTGCAAGTAATTTTTTTTGTTGCTTCCCAACTATCAAACCATGACCACTAACGCTTCTTTTGGTTCCATCTAGATGTATGACATGTTTTGCATTCCTCTTTATCCGTATGTCCCCCCAATATAACATACAATCCTTAGGGCATGCATGTATTTTAGTGTAATGAAGACCAAGCTTGTTAAGGAGTTTCTTTGCATCATAATTAGATGTAGGGATGTTTGCATGTTTGAAGACATCATGCAAAAATTCAATGATAATGGTCATTGCTTTGTCACTAACTCGACACAAGACTTTAATGTGATATATTTTACCAAGAATGACAATTTTTTAATACTCAATGCTTCCATCATAAAGCAGTTATTCTCCATCTTTAAGTAAATCAAATAATTCCTTACCCACTCCATGATGCATTTTCGGTATACCTCCTTCACCCCATCACTATGTTCAAGTGATGATGGAAATGACTCTTCATTGGCACACAATCCAGACAATCCAAATGCATCATTTATCATCATATGCATTGGATCTTCATTTAGTGTCTCTATCCCATGATCTTCATTTACCAATATGTCTTGAATTACAGGTTGGGAAAGAACAGGTTCCCTTGATACCGTCTATCCATGACGACATCAAAATGTGTAACCTTCAGGAAATGGTTTACAAACCAAGTGGTCATACCCTTCCTGTCGAGTTCTTCACTTCCTAAAGCCACATTGACTGCATGGACATATTATTGTACCCACACTAGCACTATGTTGAAAGGAAAAATCTAAAAAGTTATTCAATCCCACCAAATATTCTAGTGTATTGCATGGCAACTTGATCCAAGATTTATCCTAATCTAAATGCAAGCAAGTGCACATACTTCAGTATATAAAACATAAACGGAGGAAAAGTCAGCTATGAAGTTAACATTCATCTACCTTATAATTAACATAAGAAAATAAATTTAAACAACATTACATGTGGAAGACACAATCACAACAAAACTGGATTTCCTTTACTTGGGCAAAAGGAAAGAGCAAACATGACATAAATATGATGTTGTAAACGAAAAAGTAGAATATGTGAAAGGGCTTACCTTGTTTGACTAAGGAGAAGGAGCTAGAGCTAGAGTCTCAGTGGTAATAACAAGAATCTCATCATGAAGGTTACAACAAAAATGAATTTAAAAATATACTAGTGACATAAATCCTATTTGTTGTTACCTATAATATGAGTATTTACAAATTTAACTTCCTAGGGCAATTCAAATTGAGTTCAGAACAAAGTCAATATGGCCTAACAAAATCTTTTGTACTCTATTTCAAACCTAGTTTTTTCTATTGGGTCAAATTCATGTAAGTCTCAATAATCGTAGCATGTACTTGTGTGTGTATTTCAATATTAACTTGTGTGAATTACTAATAGAATAGATTAACAATAGGTTGTAAAGGCATGACAAATCTTGAGCAACCATCACATACTAGTTATTCTGGAGGGGGTTCAAAAGCTGCCACTAATTTTTATTTTAATTGAGAAAAGATTTAAAAAGAAAAATTTAGTTAATATCTTGTCTTGTCTATAAAACAACATTAGATTTAGAGCTCTAACTAAGTATAGGGAAAGATATAAAGTTTTGGGCTAACATGATAACCATAGAGTTAGTGGTGCAAACATTTAATTATTTTTATCATCATTGAATTCACTCCATATAAAGGAAATAAATAAATGATGGTGAAAAAATCATGTTAAGGATAGAATGAATGGGAAATATTGTGTTTGAGTTCCATTAGTAAGATTCTCTTATAATATCCTGCAAGCAATTCTATACTTTCTTAATTGTCTACTCCTTTACAAATTCTAGATATATATCCTAAAAGTTTTGAAATTTATTTATCAATCTAATTTTAAGTAAATCATTTTCTAATGAGAAACTATTAGTTCAAAGAAATGACTATTGTACTTTTAAAAAAATTAGGCTATGATTATGTGATAGGAAAGGAACTGAATTTCCTGTGGACAGTGATCTGATTACAAAGGTAATACATAGAAAGTTTGAAAATTGAGAATGAAAAAGAAATAGATCAGAGAAGCAAAACTGATCTGCCCTGTGGCAATAACCACCCCAAAAAGTTATTACCAACCTATCTCATTTCCCTTTTCCCCTTGTATCCCACACAATCTTTAACTTAGCCACAATGTTTTATCACACTTGTTGCTCTGTATGTAGTTTGTGATAGCTTGCTTACATAAATCCCTGCTTTGCTTGCCCTTACTCATATAGCCATATAGGAGTGCCTAACAATAACACAATAGAATTATGTTGGTAATCCTTTGTCACAGAGTTGATTTCCAGGAAACAAATTTATTGACAGATTTCCATAAAGGTTCAATTAGTTATTTGGTTCTTATAATTAAACGGACTTTCTTTTTTAGTTCATATACTTTAAACATTCCATTTTACTCTTTATGCATAGCATTTTTTAATCCTTTTACTCCATACCCATATCATTTTAATATCTTTTAGTCCCTTCAAGGACTAAAAGGGTTTAAAAATAATATATACACGGATGGATTATTTTTTTTTTGCTAAAATAATTACTAAATAAAAAGTAATTATTGATTACAAATTGAATAACTAAAAGTATATATATATATATATATATATATATATATATATATAATATTATTATTTTTTATGCAAAGAGGACTTAAATTTTATAAAACTCAATTCAAAACTTTTCAATAAAATTAAAATTGTGTTAGTGGCTGATTATAGTTTCTATTTTGAGAATAAAAGAATGTTTGAAGTTAATTTCTTTTAGTAAGTGGAAATCTCAGAAGATGTTACTAGTTTTATCTCTTGGCACAATTGAACTCTGAGATCAAAGTTTTAAATGTTTCATATTCTTAGAGTATATGTATGTGTGGCAAATGATAAAACTTTTGAAAATTTCTACCACCTTAATCTTAGTGTTTTACTTGAAATTTTTCTATAATGATTCAGCGCAAGGTGCATAAAAACATGTTTGGAGTTTCTTCATCTAGAAACAATTGTTGCTTCTTGGGCTATTTCACAAAGCTTGGATCAGGGGAGTTTTTTTTATTACTATTATTAATTTTAAATTTTCTCTTATTTAGTTAAAGAATTAGTTGGTTAGTTGGGAGCTAGAATAATTAGAGAAGGCATGTTCAAAGTGAGAGTGAGATGTATCTTATCTTTTTTATTATTAGGAGAGTGAAAGTGATTAAATTGAGCTCCCAATTAGATATGTTATCTTAGACAGACATAATTTCCCTACGCAATTTCACAACCTTGTGATATTTACACTTACACTTCCCTAATGACCAAGGAAACCTGAAGTTAATATTCATTCAAAAATTTTGTATGGAGACAATCTAGATAAAAATTCTGCATAATAAGTGCAGAGGAACAAAGATCTTGTATCACTCACAAGCCAGACCACTAAAATACAAATTCAAGCAAGAGGATGCAAACATTTACATACCAAAAAAAGAACAAAAAAAAAACCAAAGAATGTTCTTTATTTAGCCAACAAAATTATATTTAACTTGAATACATCATACCTGTGAGGGATGTACTTAAGGCACCTCCAAACAACCTGGCAACTAGAATTATGACAAATGCAAGAGGATGAGTATCAAAGCCAATATGTTATTTTGGATATAAATCAACAAATGCAAGAAGATCCATCCACTAGCACAATCAGATTTTATGTGCAAAATGAAATTGGTTTAAGTGACACTGATAAATTACAAACTGCATTTGAAAAAAGATTGCAAGCTCTTGCAGTCACCATTCAAAGAGTTCAAAATTCTTTTACTTGATTTTTTTATTCTAAGAGTTCAAAGAGTTATAAGATTTACCAACATATTAACATACTCAAACATCCTAATCCCTATGTTTCCAAAGATAAATACAACCAATATACATTATCCATGTATCCAACACCATAAGATGAGATTAGAAAAATATCTTTAACTGTCAGAAGCAAGGAAATATCTTCTACTTGAACAAGCTTTAAGAATAATGTATAAGTGTTCATAAGGTTTGATTTATAAATCTATTTGTTGAAAATGTGCTTTGGGAAACTATCAAAAGTTTAATTTCTGGTATAGAAAACTTCAAATTTTTGTCTGAATAAGTAATTCAGTTTTGTTTCAAATGAAACTTTTCAACTGTTATAAATAACTTAAATGAAACTTGTTGCAATAAGGCAAGCAAGTCATGGCTTTTGATATAGTGGAGCATATGCAGATTTTGTCCCCCTTCTTATCTTTATCTCGCTAAAATTTAAAAATTCTATGAATTATACCTTGTACTATTATTCATTCAAAGCTTTTCATAGCATATTTCCTAACCACTAGCAAAATCCCTTTTCAAAATGTAAAATAATCAAAACATTGAACAAAAAAATATGTAATACGGTGCATTTCTTATTCTGAAGTTCACTATATGATGTTCAATCAGAAATTTCACAAGTCCATGAAAATTTCAGTGAATTACTATTAGAAAAACAACAACAAAGATAGCAAGGGAATTTTGTTCCACAAATCACCAGATTTGAGTAGTACACTATATTAGAAATCAAAATCAGAGCAAAGAAAAACAACAATTGCATTGTTAGAATGAGAATGAGCAATACCTTTAGATTCGTGAGAATGAAAAACTGGATAGAGTCACGAGTCAAGAGTCAACAAAATCGCCTTGTCAAATGAAAAGCTAGGGCTTCTGCGAATCTCCGATGTGAGAGAGAACCTGTGGACTTAAGAGAAAATGAGTTTAGAAACATAGGGTGATTCAAATCGAGTTTGGAACAGGTTCAAATTTTCTAAGAAACCTACAATAACAAGTTTGAATATGTGAGAATGAGAAAGATAGAGAGCAAATGAGAGCGAAGTGTAGAACAGTGTTGAAGGAGAACGAAGTATGCAACAACGTTGAATGGTTTCTTAATGAGAGAATGAGAAGAGGTGAAAGAGAGGGTGAAGTGGGTGCTTACTCAACTCTGTGAGGGAAGTAGAGTTGAAGACTTTAGAGACCGCAAAATGAAAATTTTCGAGAAGGTTTGCGAAAATACCCAGGTTAAAAACGACGGTAAATACAATTTTAAATGAATTTAACGATAATTTTGAGAATTGACGTTAAATAGCATATTTTGAGTAGTGATAATAATTCTTAAACTAAACAAAAAAAAGAAAAGAAAATGTATTCTTAAAACAACAGTAAAAAATAATTTCTTCAAAATGATGGTAAATGTAGCATCTTCAAAGATTTTTAGTCCTGTAAATATATATAAGAAAAATAGCAGTCAAAATAAAGTAATTGATATTTTTTAAAATGTATTTATATAATAAGTCATGATAGAAATGTTAATAAAAAAGACTTTAAATAATAATTAAACTTGCATTAAAAACTTGAGAGTGATTATAATTTGCAGAATGATAATTCCCTTTTAAGGTAAGTACTTTGCTTTATTAATTTAATTTGCTCGTGTTGAGTTGAAAAGCAATTGTTGATTGTCAATATAGCAGTCCCCCCATTGGGAATTGAAATTCAATTTGAAGTTAGATACTAGTACGAATCTTCTTTTGCTTTTTGTAATATAAGTCAATTATTTTAACTTTTAACTATAAATTATCTAGTTGAATTTTGCTTTCTCAAATTAATTTTAAATAAGTTGTTTTTTTACGTTCAAAATAGAATAAAACCGTTTGTAAACCATCGTACCAATCCAAAAAAATGGAAAATAACTCAAATAAAAAACTGTCAAAACAAAAAATTTAAAACTCACATACTTTTTACGATTTGATTCGATTTTTGGATTCTATTATAAAAGCTGACCAAACCGCATATTTTAATTATATTATGGTAATTAGTAATAAGTATAAAATAATTTATTAAGTTTCCATTGTTTTATAATCAAGATAAATATTTTAGTTTCATTTGTTTAAAAAGAATGTACTGTTAAAAAAATAATATTAAATATCAAGTGATGCATAAATTACTATTAAGAGTTGGTAATATCATTTTATGTTAATATTAAATAGAAGTGAAAATAATAATTTTTAACTAAAATATGGTAAAAAAATTTAATGAAAATAAATAAATTTAGTTTTAAAATAATATAATATAATAATTATGTAAGTTTAGTTGATAGATTTTAAATTATGATAATATATTAAAAATATTATCAAATCAAACTAAATCACAAAAATTGATTTTGTTTGATTTAGATTTGATATTATATTATAACTTAACTAAACCAAATTGCACCTTTATTTTATTTTTGGTTCGGATAATTTTTTTTTTCTAGAAATCAAATTGAACCAAATTGTACCACAAATAATCCTAGTTTAGAGTAGTACATTTTTTATTATTGCTTCACTTCCATTTAATTTATTTACATATGCTTTTTTATGTTAGAAGGTGTATTTTATTTATTATTCTTATTATTGTAATATATTTTTATTGTTTATTAACGAATTTTTTGGGAGAAGTATCTTTGTATATTTGTTTTAATACTTCCAATAGTCCATAATATACGGCACTTTTTACATAATTACATGGATCAATACAAAAAAAAAAAAAACAGTTACTTTGTTTTCCCTAATTATAAAATACAATTAGCTAATTTATGTTTATTAACAAAGTCAATTTATTTATTTATTAGTATTAGTTTGTCTATAATTATAATATTTTCTAAATTTATTTTTAATTTTATTGGAAACCTATTCATTTTCTCAAATCTCCACAGGAGAGAGAAAGATATAATCCAAGATATTTTAGTAAAAAAATAATAATGAATGCACAAGATAATTGAAATAAAGTCTTATTAATAATCATTAATTTATTATGAGTGATGTGAAATATCAAATATATTTTAAGAGTATTATATACTACTTTGGTTGTCAAAATTGTGTTTTAAATTGTGGACTTGGTCGAGTTTATGGAGACTCGGAGCGAGTTAGAATAGACTCGCAAGTGTGCGATTTTGTGAAAAATGAAACGACGACTTTTTATTCATGCAATTTTTCTTTCTTCCTTCTCGTTTCGTCTTAGTGCCACAGGCCCGCAGTCATTCTGTTTTCACTTTTCGCTTCTCTATTCCTCTTCTCTGTGTGAGTGGTGGAGACCGAGACGAGTGTGTGGTGGTTGGTGCGAGCCGATTTTGAAGGCATGAAGGGATCCCATGACGATGATAAAGGGAGGCAGAGTGTGAAGGGAGCCCATGAGGTCGTGACCGTGTGAGTTTGAAGGGAACCTATGACCGTGTGAGTGTGTGGTGGCTGCGAGCCTGCGACGATGTGAGGGCATGTTTGATGATCATTTTTTAAAACAGTTTTCAATTTTCATAACTATGGATATATATTTTTAATCCGATTATTTAAAAAACCTATTTGTTCTTCATAACTGTGGATGATCATTCTTAATGACTGGATTTGGACTTGATTCCAATTCAATATTGATATGCTATTAGAAAATATACTCCTAAAATTATGAGTTTATGCTTTGATTTAGAAGTATGATCTGCATAATTATTGACTAAATCTGATTGAAATTGTATCAATGGTATCATGAAATTATATTTCCAGATTTGATTTTTTTAATAATCACACACTATTCTATGAAATTTGTCATATTACATTTTTACTCCTTATTCTTTTAGTGAGTTCACCATTTGCTAAGAATTAAGATATCTGATTTACATGACAAAGTACTTATATTGTTTGAAATAAACTCTTAGGAGTATACGGAACTCCAAAACTTACTTAGACTCTTAATTTTGACAACATTGTATATTGTTATCAATAAAAATAATAAATACTTTAATTATTTAATAAGGATAACTAGAAAAATATTTAAATATTTTATAAAAATTATAAAATATCTTATAAAAAAATCATCAATATTTTCTAAATGGTATCTTATTTTAAGGACATAAGAGAGTTTTTTTTTAGGTAGTAAATTAATCACGAGATCGGTATCTAACTCTCTATGGAGATGACTGAGAAAAAAAGTTAATACTTTAGAGTTTAAACGGCAGTAATGTGTTTGAGGATAAAAACAATATTGAAAAATAGTTTATTTTAATTTTTTTTTTACTAAATTTCAATTGATGTTATAAACAAGTTAAGATTTGTTATAAAATTTTTTTAAAAAAAATTGCTTAAGTTTAAAATTTCAGCTATCTCAAACACACATTTTCATTCCTTTGTATCTAAAGCTAAAATCTCCAACAAAATATCAACCAATAACAATAGGTAACCTAAAAAATATGTGACTTTCATGTAAAATCATATTCCATACCAGCTTTACGTGATAACAAAGAGACAATTAACTCAACATGATAATCACTAAATCTATAGTTTTTTTTTTGGCATTTTATTATAATTTGTATTTTAATTTAATTATCAATTGGCATTTCGGTAGTTATACTTATATTCTATTATTATTCTTTTTATTACTTTTTATGATTTTTACTAAATTGAAATTTTAAAAGTTTACACTATTAATACTGATATCTTTAAATGATTTACTTATTATTTTATAAAATGATTATTAATACGTACTTCTATTTTTTATGTTTTTGTTACTATTACAAATTTTAATATACTACTGTTCTCGTGTTTGTAATCAATTTTATGAAATTTTATCACTCTTCATTATTATTTATTTTAAGTAGTCTTAAGTTTGTCTTACTATTTTTTTTTTGTCGTTATTATATTATTGGTGTAAAGTATTAATCACATGTGTCAATAACTAATTTCTACCTAAAAATTGGCTAACTATTTATCTCTTTTCTCAATTATAAGTTTTTTACTCACAAGATTCGGACATAAATAAAATAAAATAAAGATGGGTCAGTATTATGTGTTACAGACAATGTATGGGCTAAACATATTAAAATTTGACAAAAACATGGGAAAAAAGGTCAAAACAGAACAATATCACTATTGTATTGCATGTAATATGTAGGATTAATTAAGTTTTTAATTTTTAAAAAAATTGACAATCAAGGTTTCTAATTTAAAAAAAAAATAATTTTAGTTATTGAATAAAAGTTTAAACCTTATTAATTAATTTAAAAAATAACACGTGACAATCATTAATTAAGACCATCACGTCATCATTTAGTGTCAAATTGATGGCATAAACTAAAGTAAGTAATAGAAAAATAGTTTAAAATAAATCAAACTTTTGTTCAAAAAAAAAAAAATCAAATGTTGAAAAATTGAGATACTAAAAATGCTGAAGGCTACGGTGGAACACTTTACAAGTGGTTTATTATGCACCACTAATTTTAGCCTTTGGTTTAATCGACACTCTAAATTGTTATGGTACACTCTCCATATTATATTTCTTCTCCTTCATTGTCATAGCCTCTTTGCTCAACTTTGTTGCCTCCAACCTGCAAGTCTCTTTCTCTCCTCCCTCTCCAGTGCAATCACCATGCCACCCACGTTGGATCATTTCCACACTTGGAAACAAAGAAACAAAACAACACAACAAAGAGATTCACACGCCCACCCATTAACCTCTTCAACAATCAAAATGGCAACCCACGTGCTGCAAGTTAATCTAGCATCAAGGAATTAATTAAGATTATAAATATCTCTTGTAATTACTATTCTTGTTTGTTCTAAAGTGCGTGCTTTGTAAGTCTTCCAAGCTCTAGTTCTAATGCACAGATGACATATTGCATATATTTCAGAGTAAGTTCAAGGACATCAAACATATTCTATATATAGCATCTGACCATCAAGGTGTCTGCTATTAGTGGTGTGTAGAAAATATGGGTTGTTGAAATTTTTTTGTTGCTGAAATAATGTGGACCATATATTTGATTTTATCCTCGATCAGTTACCAAAACAACCGAGAATAAGGGCACGTTCACGTTACATGTTACATTCTCCCGCTTAGTCCACATATTCCTTCATATACTATAGTAAGAAATAAAATACATGAATCATGACGATAATTCATGTAATATGTACGAGTATTATCTTCCATGTATTACATTATATTTTATTTCACTACTACAAAAAGCCTATTTAAGGACGCGGGTTTAAAGTCGGTTGGCCAAGGACCGTCCTTGTTTGGAGTGCGGTGGCATAATTGTAAATAAAACCAACATTTCAAAGACGGTCTTAGAGAAACCGTCCTTGATTCTCCAAACGACGACGGTTATAAAGACAATCGTCTTAGAAATTGGCTTTTGTTAATTAAAACAACATCGTTATAGTCCACGGCCAGTTTCAGTAATCCCTATACCCTTACTCACCTCGCCATTCACCTTAACGTCTGAGAGAGTCACACTAAGCATCATTGGTGCCCTAGTAGCCTCCTTGAAGTTGAAATCGCGTTCTCCGCCACCGTTTGTCGTCTTCTCCGTCACGGTGGGTCTCCATTTTGCTCAAGCACCGTCGTGTCTGGTCGAGGTGACCCAGAGGCTTGGACTTGGTGACAACACCATTGTTTGAGTTATTCAGGTATGATCGTTTACCTTTCACATTGCTTCTCCTTTAGTTTCACTGCAGCATTCATGTGGCTGCAACTTATGCGCATCCATATTGTTTACTTCTTCCTTTTATTTTGTAATTATTTTGAATTTGATCCCATTTAGTTGGCAATAATGTTGTGTGTGTGTGTGTGTATGTGTGTGTTCAGCACTCTACATCAGAGCTTTCATTATGTCTTTCTAACACCGACTGATGGAGGGATTCACTTAATATGAAGTTGTCACTTTTGAGGACCAATTTATATAGATGTGCACTATAAAGGAACACATTTATGGATCTGGCCTTTGACTTTTATGGTACAATCTATGGCTTTAGGACTCTACAAACAGCTGTTGGGGTATTTGGAGGTGAGGGTTACACTGATAAAACAGACGTGCTTCCTCTTATGCTGGCAAATGCAGGAAATAGCTACCGTGCTGCAATTTCAAGTCTAAATTCCCCACCAATTGTTGCTGTTGAACTTTGTCGTGAACATTTGGTATGGAATTCTACACTCTGAACATCTTTTTACTTGTTTAGAAGAGAGAGAGTACATCTGGTTGCTACATGTATTCTTGTTAACAAGTTCAATCACCATTTCAACATAGCCAATTTTTATGTCTTGGTCTTACAAATCTTTAAGTCATCAAGATAATGCTTGCAAACCCATCATAAATTTGGAATCTTATCTCTAACGGGGGAGGGAAATTCAGAAATTTCTTACTTCATGACTAATAGTCTAATAGCTAGAGTATACATAAATTCAGACCTACTAGCTAGAGTAACTAGTGAGATCGATTCCCAATTCATTTTTTGTAGTCTTGTTTAAATATTAGCCTTATAGGTTAGAGTTTGGAAAGTCATTAGGTTTTGATATTAGTTTTTAAAATTCTCTAGATGTCACCATAGTAGGTTGAACTTTACTCATGATGAACACATACAGACAAGAACATGCAAATGTTTTGTATGTGTGCTAACCAAAATGAAACCAAAAAGAATTTTATAGCAAAATTCAGAAAGATAAAAAAAAAAGAGCATTGGACATGGCATACACGTGTGTATCCAACCAGTATCTGTACCTAATATGTACCTAGTACAGGTACAACAACCAATTAAATTACCCATGCATCATAGGGGATCAACTACAAATAATCAATTTGATGGTGTGAGCAGCAATTATTGAGCAGTGATCTAACTGCATGTCGTTGAATGCATGAGGCATGAAAATGATGGATAAAAAAAATGAAAAATAGATTTAATTTTCAGGTTCACGGAAATTACTGATAAGATAGAAAGTAAGCAATCAATTCATGCATTTTCAGCCTTCTTATTTTTTTCCAACTATAAAATTATCAAAAGCTTACCTTTTATGAGCAGAGACAGTTTTACTACAATTGTTTTATAAGGCTTCTAAAGCTTGATATTAACATTGGCATATGGGGTATGGTTCTTTCAAATTTCTCCATGTTTTCCTCATGCAGGGAGTTCATCCCTGTGACAGAAGAAGAAGTGTTAGCAAGTATCAATTTCTTTTCCCTGCTGTTGATTTCTCACTGGCAAGTGCTGAGACTTCAAATGCCTGAATGCTTGTGGTTTATGATTTTATAGAAGACAGATAATTCCTTTCTTTAGCTTTAAAAAGTTGGCCAAAATTTTATTTTGTTCTCTTTGGGTTTTTGTTAGTCTCTTCAAGTTTTTGTTTCAGTTAGATAGTGATGAGGATACCTGGTGGAAGGCCAATGTTAGAGAGACAAAAGAAGAACTGGCAGCTAGAGGGCTAAAGTTCCTAAACTGGTATGAGTTTGTTATCATTAGAAACTTCTAAAGGTTTATTTTACGAGTTTGTTATGTCAGCTATACTACATATTGGAAACACACTAAAATTGGACTTTGATGTATACTAATATAATTGTACTACATAAGGCTCTTCATGATAGGAAGATAAAAGAAACCTATTTTTTTGCAATATTTTATGAAATTTGCTATATATAGCTGAGTGTGTTTAATGTAATAATGTAATTGAATCTGCTCAAAAGGCTGCACTGAACTCACCTGTGACCCTTGAAATTGGAAGACATTACTTTGCCGGACAGTGGATAACTATGTTCATGTCTCACTTTGTGAGAAATAAGTTCATATGTACTTGGTGTATTATGGCTATTGGAATTGGTACAATTTTGATATCCAGTGATTTAGTTGAAGAATTATGTAACTCTCTTTTCAGGAGAGAGTTTCTTTTCTGTTTTAACCTCCCATTACTTGTATGTAAGAAACTAGAAATTGCCTTCAAATCCGAGACTGTTTCTACTTTTCACTTCATCACAGGTTGTGGACACAACATTATTTGCCAACATTATTTGATTGAATGGATTATTTCTGTACTGGTTACAAAATGTACTATGGTTTTCTAAGGTCTAGTAGTTGAACGATTAATTACATGAGTATGTGTGTGTGTGTGTGTTAAACATTGTTTTAAAGAAATGTTGTGTCTTGTTTTAGGTCTAACTTATTCACTCTGTTAGCTTGTAAAGGCTTATATTGGAAGCAACAAAAAACTCAATCTATCATATACTCCATATTTTCAGGTATGTAATTTTGTTAATTTAATGTCCTACTTTTATTCTTTGTGTCAGCTTTTCCAATGCCTATTTTTCTTAACATGCATAACATTTTACAACCTTAGTTTCCCGTTTAAGGTTCAATACAATGATTAATACAGATAATTTGGATTAATCGTTGAATTGAATCTTGAATTGTTCGTTTGGACAGTTCGAGAAGTAATGTATTTGTCACAATATTCATACATTTACATTACATATGGTTTATTTAATTTAATGAAATTTTGGTGTACTGCATTTTGCATTGTTCTCCGGGTCCATACTGATTGTGGTTGAATAAAACCTCCGCTTTCATGTCGTGTACTCAGAGACCAATGAGAAATGCTGCCGAAATTTTATTAAATTTAACAAACCTTATGTAATGTAAATGTATGAATATTGTGACAAATACATTACTTCTTGAATGGGATAGGGCCACACCTCATAGGATAGATGACATACATTTGCATCCATATAAGTGTTTTATAGAAAAGGTTTGACAGCAGATGGAAAACATGGATTGTAGTTGGATGAAAGCACCACGCATTACGGATCAGTACGAATTTGGGGTTGAACAATTTCTTGAATTTACAACCCGAAATGCCCCATCTTTGCGGGGAAAATATTATTGCCCTTGTGTCAAATGTGGGAATGGGAGACGCCAATCCATAGATGAAATCATAACCCATCTAATATGTGGCGGTATCATTCTGAGTTACACTAAATGGATATAGCACGGTGAATTGCCAGGCAGTGAAACAGCGACACAACCTTCTTCTGTTGATGTGAACAATGTCGACCGTATAGAAGACATGATATGCGACCTGGGAGAAGAAAGTTTTCGCCAAGCACATGCACCGACGTATTCTAAACTAGAGACTGATTCAAAGATTCCTTTGTATGCTGAGTGCACATCCTTCACACGGTTGTCTGCAATTTTATCTTTGGTTAACTTGAAGGCCAGGTTCGGATGGAGTGACAAAAGTTTCACAGAATTGCTTGTACTGTTAAAGAAAATGCTTCCTGAGGACAACACGTTGCCCAAAACTCATTACGAAGCAAAGAAGATTTTATGCCCAATGGGGATGCAGTACCAGAAAATACATGCATGCCCTAATGATTGCATATTGTACCGAAATCAGTTTGCTGAATTGCACAGCTGCCCCACCGCTGGATCCCCTAGATACAAATTCACAGACGATGAGGGAAGTAATGAAAAAAACTCTTTCACCGGTCGTCCTGCAAAAGTCTGTTGGTATCTTCCAATAATTCCAAGGTTTAAGCGGTTGTTTGCTAATGCCAATGATGCAAAAAATATTACTTGGCATGCAAATGGGAGGAATAATGATGGAAATCTTCGGCATCCCGCTGATTCTCCTCAATGGAAGACAATTGACCGTATGTATCCACATTTTGGCAATGACCCAAGAAACCTAAGGCTTGCCCTGGCTTCTGACGGTATGAATCCTTTTGGTAGCCTATCCACTAATCATAGTTCATGGCTTGTATTGCTTATGATTTACAACCTGCATCCTTTGTTATGCATGAAGCGAAAGTACATTATGTTGTGTATGATGATAGCAGGTTCAAGACAACCAGGAAATGATATTGATGTGTATCTCCCGCCATTGATTGAAGACTTGAAACTATTGTGGGTTGACGACATTGATGTCTTTGATGGGTATCTGTAGGAAACTTTCAGGTTGCATGCTATGGTTTTTTGTACAATTAATGACTTTCCCGCATACGGGAATTTGAGTGGATATAGTGTCAAAGGACATCACGCATGTCCTATATGTGAAAAACATACAAGCTTTGTCCAACTAAAACATGGAAAGAAGACAATATATACAAGGCATCGGGGATTCCTCCAATGCTATCACCCATATCGACGACTGAAGAAGGCTTTTTATGGTTGTCAAGAGAATGAAATGGCGCCTACACCATTAGAAGGAAAACAAGTTTATGATCGTGTGAAGGGCATCATGACAATTTTTGGGAAAACCCAAAAAAAGGATGCATCTGACAAGCAAATTTGGAAGAAAAGATCCATTTTTTTTACCTTCCATATTGGTCCGATTTGGATGTCAGACATTGTATAGACCTAATGCATGTTGAGAAAAATGTTTGTGATAGTTTGATTGGCATCCTCCTTAACATTCAAGGGAAGACAAAGGATAATTTGAAATGTCGCCAAGATTTGGTTGACATGGGTATACAACACCAATTGCATCCAATTGAGCAAGGTCGACAAACATATTTACCCCCTGCAAGCCACACTTTGTCGATAAGAGAAAAAAAAAACAATTTTGTCAGTGTTTGAGCACAATAAAAGTCCCACAAGGATACTCTTCTAATATCAAGAGCCTTGTATCCGTGAACGACCTGAAATTGGTAGGGTTGAAGTCTCATGATTGTCACGTGTTGATGCAACAAATATTGCCTATTGCAATTCGTGGTATGTTTCCTAAAAAAGTTAGGGTTGCAATTACTCGTTTGTGCTTCTTGTTTAATGAATTTTGTAACAAAGTCATTGACCCAAAACAGTTGGATCATCTGGAGAACGAGGCTGCCATTGTCCTTTGTCAATTGGAGATGTTTTTTCCTCCATCTTTCTTTGACATAATGGTCCACTTAATTGTTCACATAGTTAGGGAGATCAGGTTATGTGGTCCAGTTTTTCTACGATGGATGTATCCTGTTGAGCGCTACATGAAAGTGTTAAAAGGTTATACCAAGAATCAATATCGTCCAGAGGCTTCCATTGTTGAAAGATATGTTGCCGAAGAAAGTATTGAGTTTTGTTCTGAGTACATCGATGCACTTAAACCTGTTGGGATTCCACAAACCTGTCATGAGCTGTTTGCGGGAGGCAACGGTACACGGGGATACAATGTAGTGACATTTAGTCGACATCAGGTTTCACAAGCACATTTGTATGTTTTGAATAACACAAAGGAGGTTTTGCCTTACATTGAAAGGCACAAACAATATTTGAAAGATTGTCACCCAAGAATGAACTTGATGAAGGTGTTGCAAGAACATAATAGAACTTTTGTTACCTGGTTTAAAGACCAAATTCTTCATGACGACAGTGCCTCAAAGACATTATGACTGTTAGCTGTTGGCCCGAATCTCAATGTCCCCACCTGGAAGGGATACGATATCAATAACTATTCCTTCTACACTAAATCACTAGATGATCATAGTAATGTCCAGAACAGTGGGTTCAGTGTTGACGCGGCTTCTGAGCACTTTTGTGGTGCATCTGATAACAACCCGATTCGAGCTTCCATCCCTTACTTTGGAGTTATTCAAGAAATATGGGAGCTGGATTATACGTCATTCAGAGTGCCTGTGTTCAAGTGTCAATGGGTAAACAGTAACACTGGTGTGCATGAAGATCGATATGGATTTACGTTAGTTGAACTGGATAAGGTTGGTTACAAAGACGAGCCTTTTATATTGGCAGAACAAGCCAGACAGGTATTTTATGTGCAGGATCCTTGCGATTCAAGATTTTCTGTGGTATTGCGTGGCAGAACATCAGCCGTAAGTAACCAACGTCATGAAAGTACGGTTGATATTAGTGACATACCAGCTTTCTCAACACGAATGCCTTCCATTGTTGAAGACCAACAAGTTGACGATGAACATGCAATTCGTGTTGATCATGATGAAGGTTTATGGGAGAACATTCATACTTAACTGCATCATATTCAAGTAATGGTTTTAATTACTGCAATATGTAATTCAAAAGACCTGCATTTTTCATCATTAATTACATGACTTGACAAATTTTTCAATGTTATCATTAATGTATTTTATTGGTTTTACTATTGTTTTTCAAATTAATGAGAACACCTCCTTTGTCCCCTCCCAATTCAAACGACAGTTCAGATTGCACATCTAGGAGGAGTAGACAATCCACCAAGCTAAGAAGGTTGACTTTGAGAAGCTTGGATTCGGCTAGGCCAACGGTAAATGTCAACCCTAACACTAGGAGAGGATTAGGCAACAACAAAGAGAAGTTCCACAGCTATCTTGGTGTCGTTGCAAGAGAGAAGATTACTATCACACATTCCAATTGGAAGGATGTACCAGACTCCCTAAAAGATCTAGCATGGGATGACATATTGGTATGTGTGCTTAGTAATTTTGCTTTGTTTCATGTAGTTAGCAAATTTGATAAATTGTTTTCGTTTCCCTTAATTTTCAGCTACTTTTGTTGTTGCAGGCAAAATTTGATATCCCCAAAGCTACAAAAGCAAAGAAGAAGGTTATGGCATTGGTGGCAACTAGATGGAGACACTTCAAGTCTATCCTAACTTCTAAATACATCTATGCTGACCCGAAGAAGCAACGAAAAGATGATCCGTCAGTTGTGTATGGGCTGGACACAGACACATGGCAGGAATTTGTTGTAAGCCAAAAATCCGGAAACTGGGAGGTTATAAATTAAATTTACAATTTTGCATCAATGTAATTTCCTTCTCAATGATATGGGAATGAAATGTCACATTACCTAATCGAAATTTTCGTTGACAGGGAATTAGGAAAAAAGCCCAAGAAACTCAACAATTTAATGATTGCCCACATGTTTTGTCTCGTGGGGGCTGTGATTTGCTTGAAAAGAAGCTTATGGAGGAAAAGATTAAGAGAAGACAACAAGATGCAAGGAATACTGAAGATTCATCATCCATTGTTTATCCTCCTTCTCCAATTCCTAGACAGGTGAAGTGGAAGATGGCACGAACAAAGAAATATGGGCATATGACATCTATGGCGGCACAACAAATAGCGGATAAAATTGTAAGTTGAAAGAAATCATTAATATGTTACATTTAGTTGCATTAGTTTTTTAATTATGTTAGCTAATGATGTAATGGTTACAGGAATCTTTAGAACAACAAGCGACACAAGGCACATTTGTTCCCCAAGGTCAACATGACATACTAAATGCTACCATCGAAAAACCGGATCACCCTGGTCGTGTTCGCGGAGAAGGGGCAGGTGTCACCATCAGCCAATACTTTGGCCGCAATTCACGTGCCTCTAGTAGTTTGTCTTCATCCATCAGACCAGCACAATTGGAACAAATAATCCAAAACCTCAAGGAAGAATGGAAGCGAGAGTTGAAGGAAGAAATAAAAGTTGAGTTATCTCAAATGACCTCACCAATAAAATACCCAGTTGATCCAGAAATAGAAAATGTAGTTGCACGGGTGAGCACAAAAGGGAGTTGTGCGGAAAACCCAGCCAATCCATCTGGTGAAGAACATGCTAATGATGTTGTGTCGTCTATGGGGTTATACGTTCAGTGTAACGAGTCTACACGCCTAGTGGCATTGGAAAAAGTTTATGTCGGGGGCTCCACCATTCGCAACATAGATTTTGCAGATGATGTGGTAAGGGTGAGTACTAAAAAAATTTATGACGGTGACGCACAAGTGTCATTCCCCACGCAAGAGATTAAGTACGTCAGAGACACTGTTAACACATTTGTTGCATGGCCCGCAAGTTTGGTTAAGCCAGTGTCACAAAAGGTACCTTTATTCATTACGACAAATCTTGTTTTTTCTTATGCAAGTGAATGGCAAATTTATTCAGGCATTGACAATCATATGTTGACCACATTTAGGATTCAGAAAAGCCTAAAAAATAGGTAGTTGAAACTGTTTCAAGTCCAACACAAAGTCCAGATGAAATTGATGCGTTGGATGATTTGATTAAGATCCTACATGAAATTTACTACAAACCTGTTGCGGTGCCGTGGGAAGGGGCTAAATTTGGACATGCAAATGTTAAATCCTCATTGTTCATAACATTTTCTGATGTGAATGAAATTATAGCAGGGGACAGGTGTTTGAACATATTTGTACTGCAGTTGTGGATCATATAAGTAAATGTGCAGTGAATTGTTTGTTACATTAAGTTATTTTTGATGGTCCTTACAAAAAAATATGTTTCAATTCAAATTTATGAATAGGTTTATGGCAAAGTGGACTTCAACATTGGGTTTCAGCTCAGTGTATGCGTTTTTAGAGCCTCAATCAATACACAACGCAAAGGACAGACGGGCACAATGCCAGGAATACATTGAAACATGGATGAAGGATTCACAAAGAGAGTTGTACCTAGGAGCATACTTGAATCAGTAAGAAAAATGTACACTGAATTATTCAAAAATTAAAATGAAACTGCTAATGCTTACACTATTTTAACCCTATACAGGGTTCATTGGCAGCTTTTTATTCTTTGTCCTAACAACGATACCGTTGTATGGCTTTGTTCGTTGCGTAAGAAGGCTGATGTTCACATAAAAGCCGTAATTAACAAGTAAGTTGTCACAACATCATACATTGGCCAATTACAATATTACGAACACAACTCATTTACACATTAACCACAATGATCATGTGTTTTAATACACCTCAGTGCAATGAAGACATTGAAGACCACTAGAGACGGTAAACCTAATCCAACTGCACCCACCTGGATTGAGTTAAAGGTTAGTCTTCCAAACAACCCAATACATGCATTGCTGATATTTAACAATGTTTGGATGTAAAAAAGTGGATTTGTTTGTTCTTGAATTTAGAGCAATGTTCAACCTGGAGCACATGAGTGTGGGTATTATGTAATGTATTGGATGTGGAACATAGTAACTGGGGGAAAGAAGAATGACTGGACCAAGGTATAATTAGAGTAATTTCTTATATAGAGGCAAACAATATTGGGTCATGTATATTTGTCAATTACATTAAAGTAAATTGATTTTCATCCATATTATGTTGCAGTGCTTTTGTGATGGAACACCGTTGGACATTGAAGAAATAAATAAAGTTCGCAAGCAATAGGCAGCATTTTTCTTGGAAGTGAAAAGAAGTGAAGATTCTGATTTGTGGACCATGTCACCTCACATAAATGCTTAAGATGTAGTTTTTGGTTATTGAGATAATTTTAATCTTTACATGACATTATGAACATTGTGTCACCTACCATGGATATTGGTGTCTTGCCTATTACGAATTTGTCATTGTATCTGCCTGACAAGGATCATTTAGACTTAGTATTTTGCCTTATGATTTGCTTTTTTGGGTTGCTTTGAAAAAGCATGTTTTTGTCTTTAAAGTTATGTTTCTAATACCTATAAATTATCCCAGTTACATTACCATTATCTCTTGGGAGTGATATTGCTGGAAGACATAGTAGTTTTGTTGTCTCTCTGAGATTATTGTAATAATATTTTTTTTAATATTTCATGGAAAATATCAAGCAGTCAGATGTAGGTCTTGAACAGGAGGCCCAAGTGATTTGTAATTGGTCTACTCAGATGCTTTGTGTGGTCCTTGACAAAGGGTTTGGCTCTACACCAGTTGGATTAGTCTTTCAATTGTGTAAGTTTTCTTGTCTTTTCCTTGCTGGTTTATTAGTTGTAAGTTTCTAACTGGTTGGCACTCCAAACAAGGACGGTCCTTGGCCAACCGACTTTAAACCTGCATCCTTAAATAGGCTTTTTGTAGTAGTTTTGCTAATCCTATGTATATTGTGACATTTTGCTAAATCTTGTGCTCTAATTGTACTAGTTTTTATGATAAATGCCTTTCAGGTATACTCCCACTGCACTTTGTCTTTTACCTAAGTTTTGCATGATATTTGTTGGCTTTAATAAAACATGTGTGTTTGCTTGATTGGTGTGTTAGTTTATCCTATAATTTAGCATGCCTAACGAGAGTGACACTAGGAATAGTCATTTTATTTTATTCCATACTTTCTCCTTTCCGATTCTAACTTCAATAATTCTAATGAACCAAACAGGCCCTTATACAGTTTATTTATATGATACTCCATTACCATGTACCTAATGCGATTTCTCTAGGGCTAAAATTATCTTTCCTAACATATGGTTTTGGATTATCGGTCTGTAGGTCTTTGGAATGATGAATAGGATGAAATGGGGAATTTAAGAGGGTAAGGAGATTAGCCCAATGTTTCCAAGGTTGCATGTTAAGGATGCAGAGAAACGAGGGCCAAAAGCATCCTCAAGGAATAAAATGACACTCTATGAACAATTCAGCAATCCTTCTAAAAATTTTGCACCAGGATTTATGTTATGGAAGCAAGGGAAGGGAAGTGGCTATGCCATCTTTTAACCCTCAAGTAGTTATGCTTTCTATCTCTTATTTTTGTTTTTCACATTTCTTCAATGGAATGCACAGAGTCAAATTGGTGCTGTAGACCTGAAGTCAGAACAGTATGAGAAGAACCAGATGGAGGAGCATACAGAAGTGAGTCAAATTGGTCAGAAGCCAGAGGAAGTGCTTCCTCACTCATTAGATGGTTTTGGTTACATGGCATATGCATCATTAATCTCCTTGGTGAAAGGTAATAATTCTAAATCAATGAATAAAGCGCATAGATCTTTGAAGGAAGAAAACATAATTATTTCAGTAGATAGCTTGAAAACATTGCAAGGTAGCATCATCCATACACAGGAAGAGCTTGCAGCTTTTGGGGACCAAATACACTCAAGGGACCGTCACATTGAGAAGCCAGTAGCTAGTGAGGTACATGAATGTGCTGGTGAGTTAGAAATTGGTAGAAGGTGCTTCCTGGATATATGTCCCGTTCCTCATGATAATGAAGAGTTTTGTTAAATTGAGAAGTTCTGCCATAATATTCATGTCCCCCACACATACGGTATGATTATATTTGGTATATAAGACTGTGTTTGTGTATTAATGTTTGACGTGCTTGTCATGGATGCTTGCAGTGTAAGTGTGTTTAGGTCTGATTTTGACTCTGATTTAAATTTTTTAACCTGTTTTTTTCTTAAATGGACCTAAGAAAATTGGGAGCATGGATGAATCATAAGGAAATTACCTTTCATATTCATCTATTTATTGTGATGACTCGCCTTTCTTATTTCTACTTTATTTATTTCCCTGTCTCATGGTATGGGGTGAAAATATCAATTCCCCCTTAAAGTTGTCTCTTTGAACATAATACTCCTTTGCATTCTAACTTAGTAAGAAATGAAGAGTCTTTTGTATGTATTGGTTGAGAATATTTATGTTGCTTTCCCTGTCATTTGTGTTTCTTTTCCATCTTTGTTTATGATTCTCTGATATTGAACAGAGGTTATCTGTAGCCATAGTGTTTATTATTCTTATTTCTGGACCAGTTCTACCATAAAATAACTTAAAATTTGGTATATGCATATAGAGAGAGGAACATGCTCCATCCTGTTAAGGTTATGCCATTGCTGCCTGATTTTGATAGGTATGGCACCATATATAACTTCCATAAGTAAAATTATCACTCACCCATTATTAATTGGCCTTATGTACCTGATATTAAAGTCTAACCTTTTGATACCTTCTACTGTCCAGCTTTTCAGGTACGATGATCAGTTTGTTGTTGTTGCATTTGATAATGCTCCCACAGCTGATTCAGAAATGTATGCTAAGATGAACAAATATGTTCGTGATGCCTTGAATCATCTAGTATGCTATGTTGCAATTGCAAGGATGAGTGTACTAATAATCAATATTTCTAATTTCCCCCGTTTTTCAAAGGTTAAAACTTAAAAGCCAGAATCATGTTTATTACTTTTTTTTATCAGTTCATGTCAATTACTTGTATGATAGTATAGAAAGGAAATGCTTTGTCACTAAAATTGTTTGCAACCATGCATACATTACCTGTCTTGTTAATTTTCTCTTGTACTTTGATTCAATATTTGTTGGAGCTATCGGCTTGGTAAAGTTCAATTTACCTTTGTTTGTCAGTAGGATAGTGATTGGCTATATTAACCATGTCTTAATTACCTGATTGGTGATCTTTTGGTTCTTTTATGTGTTTGAAAGTAGCAACTTATAAAATATGTCTGTCAAGTAGATGAACAAATTTGGTTTCTCTTACAATTAATGGTGCCGATTGCATCACGTTGTTAGACTGATTCCTATCCATTTGTGGCTTGCAGGCAGTTATGGAAAGTTATGTTGCAACGGGTTCGGATCCTGCTAATCCTGAGAAGTTTTTGGCTTATATGGCCCCAGTACCAGGAGAGGTATGCATTAAATTTAAGTTCTTCAGGATTTCAATTTTGAAACATTAGTTATTGTACATAATTTTGTGTTAACTTCTGGATTTATATATGAGCATCAGCATTCTATATAAGCAGGTATTGCAAAGCATATTATTAATTCAAATGGGGCAGTCCACTCTATCCCACAAACAAGTTCAACCATACCCATGAAATGCATGTGACTCATACCATGTTGCGTTTGGAAAAACAATAAAGTTGTTCTTTGTTTTTCTTTAATATGTGGTGTCTTTTATAAGATTATCGTTTTGAATATGTCAAAAAATTTCTCTTGATGCCAAGAAAAGAAAAGTTTGAGTACTCAAACTTTTTTGAATATGTCAAAGAAATTTTCTTTTGAATATTGATAAATGTATGGCTGGGTGATGGGCTCTCGGTTCTCATTCACTTTTTGAAAGAGGCCCAAACTTTTCTTTTGAGCATCCTACTAGATATATAGGCAATATGATTTATCTAACAGATCGTGTAAGCACAAGAAGTTAATTATGAGCCTCTAATTATGCAATACTGTACACATATATTATATATATCACAAAGGAAAAAAACTGAGTGTAGTCAAGAAATGGTTAGTAGTTGCATTTAATTCTTGTTGTTTATGGAGGGCAAACAGGTGAAGATGTCGTATTGAGCAAATGCAGGAATGCCATTAACTGTCTTGATAAAGCAGAAAAGGAAATAGTTTCAGGTATGTCAAATTATCAGTTACTTATAATTGTTTTCCTATTTAATAAAACATGCTAATTTGTGATTCATGCATGAGTGGCCTCTCTTTGTTAGTGTATGTGTATTGTATCTATCCAGTATTAGCTGTAGTACAGCTGTGCTAGACCGTGTGATAGTTGTTTGGAAGATTTAATCAGTTACAACTATAAGTGAATACATCTATTACACACACTACACATACATTGTAACTATCTTAGATTAATAGACTAATACTCAGATTCTCTCGGATTCAATTTCTCTCTACCCTGAACTCTGCGAATCTTGAGCATGAATAACTCATTGCCGATTTTTTTTTAATTTTTTTTGAACTATTATATCTGTATTGTCTGAATGTCAAAAGGTTAATTGATGTTTTTGCTTTGACTTTATTAGTAAACTGGGCTTAGGTGCAAAATTCTAATCAGTGTTAATTCATAACATAATGAAGAAAAAACTTTGGAACAAAAGGTTTTCTAAAGCCTAATTAGTCTAGGTAGCTGTCATGACTTGTATCATCTCTACTTACAACGACACTACTCAAGATTTTTCATGAATATAAATAATAAGAAGCTTCCTAAGGGTGCATTTGGATAAATTTTGAAAACAGTGCTTTTATTATATAGTTTTTCTTGAGTTGTAGAAGTTCCTCTTTCTAGTTTATGAGAGAATAATGAAATTACTTTTTAGCAGTCGGGGTTTACTTTTTTATTTATTTTACTCTTGATTGTTTTTCTCTGGCGCTCTGGAAAATATATTTATGTTGATATCTTTGCTTCCTTATCTCAGTCACTATGCTTCATGTCTAGAATACCTCGGGAACCTTAAAGCAAACCTATTACTTGATATACATTTGCATGACCATGTTAAGACACTTTATGACCAAATTCGTCACAAAGCCCTTATCCAGTACACACACCCATTTGTGTCTGTTGATTTGAACATGATGGCTAATGCATTCAAGACAACTGTTGCTGGACTTGAGAAATAACTAGAAGCACTGATCACTGATAATCAGATACAGGTGTGGTTTGACTTAATTTGCCGTGTCTGGTCCATGCTCTATTGTGTGTTTAGGTGATGATTTGAGCAATCTTGTTGTGGAAATCCATCCAAAGAAGACAGACGAATGCTTAGGTTGGAGTAGAGACTTAAGTATGCTTGTTTTTATGTCAAGTTTCCTGTTGACAATTTTTGCACTTTTAAACATTTTTTTGGTTTGATTTCATTATTAGTATATCATTTGTGTTTCAGGCTCTTAATGTGACATGACTATAAAAATATGCCAATGTGGTATGTTCATAAATAATTACTTTTACAATTGTTATTTCAATCCAAACTGTCTACGTATTTAAAAAAAATAAAAATAAATGCGAAAAACAAACAAAGACGGTGTTTGGGAAAAACCGTCTTTGTATGTCATTTAAAAAAAATTAATATTACAAACAAAGACAATTCTTGGGAAAAATCGTCCTTGTATGTCACTAATTAAAAAAAAATTAATAAATATTAGAAACAAGGACGGTTATTGGGGAAAAACCGCTCTTGTATCCTAATTTTAAAAAAAAAAGTAAATATACATTCAAGGACGGTTTTTGGGCAAAAATTGTCTTTGTATGTACACATACAAAGACGATTTTTACCCAAAAACCGTCATTGTATCCTATTTATTTTAAAAAAATAATATATATATATATATATACACACACACACACACATTCGAGGACGGTTTTTGGGCAAAAACTATTCTTGAATGTCACATACAAAGACGATTTTTACCCAAAAACTGTCCTTGTATCCTATTTATTTTTAAAAAAATTTATATAAATATACATTCGAGGACGGTTTTTGGGTAAAAACCGTCCTTGTATCTCAATTTAAAAAAAAAAAGAATTACAAACAAATAATTATAGATGCGCATAAATTGAATGAAAAACATCATAATAGAGTTTCTTAATATCATTCTTACAATGAAAATCATATATAGGAACCAAGTCCAATTCTTTCTACATGATCATTAAATTTTAATGGTGGCATGCCTTTAGTTAAAGGATCAACAATCATTAATTTAGTGATAACGTGCTCAATAATCACTATTTTATTTTTAACACGTTCTCTTATGGCTAAATACTTAATGTCGATGTGCTTGTTTCGACTACTACTTTTTGTTATTCTTAGCCATAAAAACAATAGTTGAATTATCATGATATATCTTCAATGACCTAGAAATGGAATCCATAACTCTAAGTCCAGAAATAAAACTCTACATCCATACACCATGTGAGGTAGCCTCAAAACAAGAAGCAATCTCAGCCTCCATAGTGGAAGTAGTAGTCAAGGTCTGCTTGACACTTCTCCAAGACACAGCTCCATTGGCTAGCATAAAAATATATCTCGAAGTCAATTTTTTTGAATCAACGCATTCATCATAGTCTGAATTTGAGTAGCCAATCACCTCTAGACAATCAGTCTGTCTGTACATGATCATGTAATCTTTTGCTCCTTGAAGATATCTCATCACTTTCTTTGTAGCTTTCCAGTAGTCAATACCTGAATTACTCTGATATCTTCCCAAAACTCCAACAACATATGCAATGTCAGGTCTGGTGCAAACATGAGCGTACATAAGGCTTCCAACAATTGAAGCATGTGGAATATTCTTCATGTGTTCCCGCTCAAAATCATTTTTCGGGCCCTTACTCATATCGAGTTTGTGACCCTTCACAATGAGAGCTACACTTGGTGAACACTTTTTCATGTTAAATCTCTCTAAAACTTTGTTAATATAGATCTCTTAAGACAAACCCAAAATTCCTTGAGATTCTTCCCTATAGATCTTTGTGCCAATGAAATAAGATGCTTTTTTCATATCCTTCATATCAAAGTTCTTTGAGAGAAATTGTTTCACCTCATATAACAAATCTTTATCATTAGTTGGAAGCAAAATATCATCCACGTATAACACAAGAAAACAAATGTTACTTTCATTGATCTTTGGGTATATACATTGATCCAAGATGTTCTCTTCAAAATCGAATGAAGTGATAACCTTATGAAATTTTAGATACCATTGGCGGGAGGCCTGTTTCAATCCATAGATGGATTTATTAAGCTTGCAGACTAAGTGCTCATTATCATTAGAGGAGAATCCTTCAGGTTGTTTCATGTAAACCTCTTCCTCTAAATGACCATTAAGGAATGTCGTTTTCACATCCATTTGATGTAACTCAAAGTCAAAATGAGCTACTAATGCCATAATTACTTGAAATGAATCTTTCTTAGATACAGGAGAAAATGTCTTCGTGTAGTCAATTCATTCTCTCTGAGTGAACCCTTTGGAAACTAGTCTTGCTTTATGTCTCTCAATGTTGCCTTGTGAGTCTTTCTTTGTTTTAAAAAAACTCATCTACATCCAATGGCTTTTACACCATTAGGAAGTCAACGAGATCCCAGACTTGATTAGATGCCATATGCCATAGAATCCTTCTCATCTTTCATAGCATTGTAACACAAGTTTGATTCTTTAGAACTCATGGCATGTGAAAATGATTCAGGATCATTTGCGGCTCCAATGTTGTAGTCCAATTCTTGTAGATACACCACATAATCACTAGGAATTGCTAACCTTTTGACTCTAGTAGACTTTTTTAATGTTGCTTCGTGATCTTCTTGAGGAACTTGTTGTTCCTCATCAGCAACTTGATCTACATGGTTATTTTCAACAGTTTGTGGATTTTCAATTACTGGTTATCTAGGACCCATTTGTACTTGAGGGGTGTGAATGACAATTAATCTGTCACTTGTGCCAAAGGGTTGGGCTTCATAGTGATCCTTTTCAGAAGTAATGTCCTGAAATTGACCACTCCCACTGATCAAGTCATTCTTGAGAAAATTCTCATTTCTTGATTCCACAATCCTAGTGTTATGTGATGGGCAATAGAATCTATACCCTTTGGACCTTTCAACATATCCAATGAAATACCCATCAATAGTCCCTAGGTCTAGTTTCTTCTCATGTGGATTATAAATTCTCACTTCAGATGGGCATCCCCAAACATGTATATGTCACAAACTCAGTTTTCAACCTTTGAATAACTCAAAAGGCGTCTTGGAAACAACCTTGGTTGGAACTCGGTTTAATATATACACAACCATCTTTAATGCTTCAATTCACAAGAACTGAGGAAGTTTTATGTTACTCCTCATACTTCTTAC
This sequence comes from Glycine latifolia, assembly GCA_013407115.1. NCBI lineage: Eukaryota > Viridiplantae > Streptophyta > Magnoliopsida > Fabales > Fabaceae > Glycine > Glycine latifolia. Next base: position 12,503,981 of record CM023958.1, on the reverse strand, counting down.
CATGTACATTAAGGTTCAGTTTCTTCTTTCTGCTACCCCCTTCTAATCCAGAGAATCAGGCATAGTGTACTAGGCAACAATCTCATGTTCTTGAAGAAACTTTGCAAATAGACTAGGTGCTTGTCCATTCTTTGTGTATCTACCATAATATTCACCACCTCTATCGGATCTCACGATCTTAATTTGCTTTCCACATTGTTTCTCCACTTCGACCTTAAAAACTTTAAAGGCATCTAAAGTTTCATCTTTAGAATGAAGTAAGTAGAGATACATATATCGTGAAAAATCGTCTATGAAGGTGATAAAGTATTTCTGGACAACAAATATATGTATGTATTATTTCTTATAGATTTGAGCTCCTATTTGCACCCTTCTTAGACTTGTTAGTTTGCTTACCTTTAATGCAATCTATATAAGTATCAAAATCATCAAAATCCAAAGCACTAAGTACCCCTTCATTTACCAATCTCTTAATTCTCTCAATAGAGATGTGTCCTAATCTTTGGTTCCATAACCAAGATGATTCCTCATTCACAACACATCGTTTTAACCCAACAGTAACATGCATAGAATTATCAGCAACATTATTTTGCAATTCAATAAAGTAAAGCCCATCAAGTAATGCACCGAAACCAATAATTTCAAATTTATTAATTAAAGTAAAACTAGAATTCAAAAAATTAAAAGAAAAACCCAATGGTGCAAGTCTTGATATAGAAATAAAATTCTTAGAAAAACTTCGAACATAAAAGATCTTTTCTAAATGAAAAATAAAACCGCTGCTTAAAACTATTGCACGTCCCAATGGCTTCCACATGTGAGCTTATCTTGTCTCCTAAATCGATGTATTGCTCACTTCCCACTGGCCTCCTTAGGTTTTCCATACCTTGCAAGGTATTAGAAACATGGATTGTAGAACCAGAATCAATCCACCATGTGTTATGATTAACATTAACCATATTAGATTCATAACAAACAAAAGTAAGTGGAGTACCTTTCTTGTCAAGCCAGTTCTTAAACTTTGAGCAGTATTTCTTCATGTGCCCCTTCTTCTTACAGAAGAAACACTTTGATTCTTTCTTAATGGCTGGTTGATCAGAAATATTGCCCTTGTTCTTGGCTTGATCCCTTTTCTTCTTTCCCTGAGTAGTCATGTATACCTTTTCACCCTCTTCCATTATCAACCTTTCTTTTTCTTGAACACACATAGTCAATAGCTCATTAATTGAGAACTTATCCTTATGTGTGTTATAGGAGATTTTGAAAGCGGCATACTGCATAGGTAAAATACATAAAATGTAGTGTACTAGGAAAGAATCTGACATAGTAACTTCCAAACATTTTAGCTGAGCCACTATATCGCTCGTGCATGATGATGTGATCACACAATCCTTTTATCCCATGGAGCTTTAAGGATGAAAATTGCATTATAAGGGTGCTAGCAAAGACCTTATCAGATGTAACAAATTGATCATCGATGACCTTCAAAAGATCCTTGACTTTTTCATGTCGATCAACATAACTATGGATGCTAGCAGATATATTAGTCTTTATGAACATCACAGAGAGACGATTAGATCTCTCCCATTTTTCATAAAGATCAACAACATCTGGAGTGCTAGTTTTAGTACCCGATGATTTAGTTTTCCTAATGGCATATTCAATATTCATCCAGCCTAAATGAAGGAGAATTCTCTTCCTCCAAACCTTATAATTGTCCCCTTTCAATTCGAGAATTTCACACTTAATGTTGGAAATGTTCAAACATATTTGAGACTAAATAAATATTATGTTTTTACCAATGTAAAACATGTATTAATTTATGAACCTAGTGACATAAAACTTGTCTCTAGACTAAAGTCCTACTCAATTAGATTCAAACTTATGATAAAACTATCAAATTATTATTATTATTATTATTATTATTATTATTATTATTAATTCCTGTGGGTAAATTAAAAAATATAACCAGATATTTTATCATAATTAGTCATACAAATATAATAAAATTCTTGTGGATAAATTTTATTACATTACATATTATTAAGCACAACTAATGTTATAAATGTGATTTTAACACTTAATATATAAACCTAATCAATAAAAGATGCTATGACTATTCTCTAATCAACTAAATTATATTAATCACTTAACATTAATTAATTCTTAATAAGAGCTAAATATTTGCATAACATCCTCAATAAAATGCAAATAAATTGAAATAACGTTGCATAGAAAATTATTTATTATAATTTTGTATGTATAATAATCATAAAAATATACACAAAAATTGAAGAAGTAAATAAATAATATATGCATATAATTACTCAATAAGCTCATTAATATTAATGTGCATAAATTATTTATAATTTTGCATGCTTAAACGAATACCATAAATAAACATACAATTAAACTAAATAACTAAATAAATAATTTAAACACATAACTCAAAATAATTTATTACATAAATAAATTAATTATCAGCAACATAAATTAATAAACTCTCAAATTGTAAAAGTAAACAGAAACACATAAGCATATAAGATATAGAAAAAAGATTAAATATCAAATGTTCTTAAATGGTTTAGTGGCTTACACTTGTTTTACTAAAAGTTGGGGCGTGGGTGCGAGACCCAAACAACACAAATGCGGAAAAAATAAGATTATATATACCTCCCGCCATTACTATTTTTGTTTACTCCGAAGATGAGTTACAGTCATATGAGATCACCGGTGAAAGGGCAGTCAGAAATAGTGGAGAGAGAAGAAATAAGATTTGTAAAGTTATAATTTATTATAAAAGATGTAAATTTGACTTATAAAATAAGATTAATCTAACGATTCAAAATGATGATTCATTCTAAACCATTTAATATATTGGTTCAAGTAATGATCACTAAAAATAGTCCACCCCAATGTGTATTATTGCATGCTTGTTGCATCCTATGGAAAATGTCTCATCATTTGCATGCTCTCTTTTTGGTTGTTAATTGTTACCCATTAATGCAGCAACACACCAAAAACAAATCACTCACACTCTCATTAACCAACTGGCTGGTCCGGCTGGGCATCACAAAAATAATATCCTTTTCATTTTCACGAGACCACATCACCACACTCTCACACTCCATGGTTTTTTCTCAAATTCTCTCACCTTCACACACTGAAACACTCATGTCACACATAATCAATTGTTATTAATTCCTTTTGTAAATTATAAATTTTGAAATTGGAACCATGCATAGGCATATATGTGTGGAGCTTGCACGGAGCAGCTAAGAGCTACTTCAAATTGAATATTATTACACATTTTGTAACTCCAGGACATGACGTGTTGGAAATTGGTCATTGTGTCCTATGTTTAGCAAAGGACACTTGTATTGGTTCCATATACATTGTCCATGAGATGAGCTAGCTAGGAAACGTGTAATGCAATTGACTCAGAGCTGGGTCACATGTAATACATGTTAGGAATGCTGCTGTGGGGTATATCATTATGCTAGTATTTCTTCATTGAATCATTGTAACTTTATATCACTTTTTTTTATATGAGAATATCTTATAATATCACTTAGTCAATTTACAAAATTAAAATTAAAGTTACAACAGCGGGGAACCTCAATTAGGAAGATAATAGTAATAAAATGCTTCTTCTATATTGTGGAACAATAAAATGCAGCATTTAGAAACATAATTTCATGCGTATACTATACTCAATTGCAAAATTATGTAAAAAAAAAAATACTCAATTGAGAATTAAAGACTCAAACAAGAAGCAATTATTAATATCTGAATGGCAATGCATGCACATTGAATTATCTTTATAAACAAAGCAATTCTTTCAACATGCCTATATCATAAAAATACAACTGTAAAGAGCAGTTAGCTTCCATCATCAATCATGACCAAGTTTATTGCTGTATCATCAGAACCTATATATTAATTGTAGTCCTTTTCACCAACCGACATGAGATGCCTGCCACAGCTTGCTAGAACCTACATGTGTGTAAGGTGGTTCGTGTTCGACGACAACAACAATTTGTTTGAGGAGGTATGACAGCGATTAAAGAATTTATTCTTGCGTTGCTGAGTTTCGTGTTGGATCTGTGTGGTTGTGTTTTAAGAGTTGTGATTCGTAAGTGGACTATGACCAATGGGTCTGAGCCCATTGGATTCTGGTATGAATTTGGCGACGACGGTGGTTGCAGAGCATCACTTTCGGTAGTAGCTGTACGGTGAAAGGGAGGTAAGTAGGCTGCTGCCGAGATAGCCATGCGACAGGGAGATGGGAACTGGGAAGGGGTTTGATTTTATAAAATTTCAAAGCTAAAACACAAACAACCACCCCTGATAGGACCTTATGTTTTTAAAATATAGTTTTAGGTTTTTCTTCTTCTAATTTTAGTTTCAAAATAAATTTATTTTGAAAGTTTTATATCCAATTAAAATTAATTTAAATATGTTTTTGTGTGGTGATAAGACACTGACGATAAAGATGATGATAATGTCAATGATAATAGAAGTGATGATGATTACAATAACAAAGTTGGTGGTAGCTGTGGTGGAAGCAATAGTGGTAATTGTGATAATGATGCTGGTGGTGGTGGTTGCGATAATGCCACTAGTAGTGACAAATGTGACAATAATTGTGGTGAAGGTGGTAGCGCTAACGGTGATAGTGGTAGTGTTTGTGACAGTTGTAGTTATGATGGTGTTTGTCAATAATGTGGTGGAAAAACTTTTATTTTTTGTTTGTTTTGAAAATGAATATAAAAGTGTTTTAAAAATGAGTTAAAAATCTTTTTAAATTCTATTTTTGCCAATTACATTTTTGTTTTAAAAATTATATTTGAAAGTAAAAACAAAAATCTTGCTATTATCCCAAACCGATTGCTTAAAAATTGGATTATTACTTTTTTGTATAAGGACATATTTGGAAATTTTCAAATAGGAATTATTGACTATTTTGGACCATTTTTTGTAAACAAAGTATATTTTGGACCATTTTTGTAAACAAAGTATGAATACAAGTCTCTTTTAAAATAATTTACCATCATGAATCTCTTTTGATTATTGAAATATCAAAATTAATAATTTAATTGATAGGTTTAAGGAGAATATGATGCATAATATGTTGATGTTCATTGACAATGTCATGCTTTCTTTAATTCCATTGATCAAACATATAACTTTAATTGGTTAATAGTTATAAAAGATCTATATTGCGATTAATTGTTTCAGAAAAGATTCATATTAATATTTTATTTATTAAAATAACCCATAATGTTCTATCACTCCCCAGGTAGTTGAGAGACTCCGGTTGAATAATTTAACAAAACAACTGTCATATTTTTTTAAAAGAAAACCAAGAAAATGATGAACAAATTTATTTAAATTAATAATTAATAATTTTGTTATTTCTATTAATAATTAATAATTATAATTACATTTTATCCCTTAATAATAAATTTACGTTATCAGTAACCGTAAATAGCTAAATCTTGAGGTAAAATCCACCTTAGAGATTCCATTTTTTATCACAAATACTAGTCCGCAATATCCATCCACAGAACATTCTTGTTTCATACACGGGAGCAAAAAAACAAACATTCATCACTCTCACAGTCTCATACTCTCATTCTACACCGCTCCCACTCGCCGCCTCCATCACCACCCTCCCATGCGGCACACGCTCCACGTGTCCCCACTTCGAAGCGCGTCCTATACACCTAAATCCTCCACGCGTGGCCGAAGAAAAAGAAAAGCACGCGTTCATCGCAGCACAGTAGCGTGCGTGCATCGCATTCGTTCATTCCCTCATTCCCTCCCTTCATTAGTTCAAATTTCAAAATCGACTCGCCACTCGCACCTCACTCCTCACTTCAAACACACGCTCTATCTCTCTAACATTTTCCATTTTTTCACAAAAAAAAAAAGAAAAGAAAAAGAAAAAGAAAAAAAGAAAATAAAATACAAACGTAACGTTACCTTACCTGCCCCGAGCCTCTTCCATGACACGCTCTGGCCAGAGCTGCTGCTAGCTTCGACACCGACGTTCGTTTTCCGATCCTGCTCCCGAACCACCGCCATGGGGTGCTTCTTCGCTTGCTTCAGAGCCCGCCATAACTCCGCCACCGCCGCCGCTACCACTGCTACGGTGCCTTCTTCTCGTTCCGGCAAACACAAACCAAACGTAACTAACCACTGTTCGCTACTTTTTTATTTTTTGATGTCGAGTTTCCGCTATTTTGTTCGCTTTGCAGAAGCAAAGCTCGAAGCGTCATTGAATAGTTCAACTGTTTTTTTTATAGTTTTAGTTTTGGTTTTGGTTTCATTTTCGCGATGTGAGGGTTTTGGTTTTGCGGTGTGAACCAGGATGTTGCGGTCTCTCGAAATCGGTTATCCACTTTGTTTCTATCCGAAGGTGAATTTATTTTATTTTATTTTTTGTTATTTTCATTGTTATTTTTGTTTAATTTTGAGTGTGTTTACTGATTCTGTGGTTTGAATTTTGAGAAGAGAGAGAAGACTCTGTTATGCGTGGTGATGGGAAAAGTATTGAAGTGGGATCTCTGAAAGGTGACAGTGAGGTGTGTTCTTTTTTTTGTTGTTGTCAGTGTTGACATAGCTGCAATTGTTTGTTGTGCGATTATGAGTTTTCACGTTTTGTTTGTTGATTTTGGAATTTGGAATTTTCTATTTGTGCCGAGTGTTGGGGCATTTTGTTTCTGTATGTGAGGGAAAAGGAGGTGTTTGATTTTGTTTCAATTGTGAACTATACTGCATACTATTTCTGATTGTGATATTTTGGAACTTTATTTGCAATTTTATAGACGAAGTGAAATGAGAACAAGGTGAAGGGACTAGGGAGTAAGTAAGAGTAATTTGTCACAAAAGCCTAATATGCTATGGAATTATAAGCAAACATTCTCAAAACAATTTGAGAATGACCAGAAATAGGACTCAAAGCTGGTTTTTTTAGATTCTGTACTATATTTGCTAGAGTACAGATGTGAGGTGAAGTTTCACATTGGATAGGAATGAGAAAGTTGAATAATATAAATGAAGGAAAGACTCACAAATCTGAACGTTAAAGTTTTGGGCTAAAGTGTCGTGTCATGTTCATTTATGTGGTTGCTCATGACCCATTGGTGTAAATCTCCTTGAGGTCCTTACTTGTTGATTTCCATTGTTTTTGCTATGTTGTTTCTTTCAAGAGGCTTTTTTAATATGGATAATGGGATTTGTTGATGCCATAGAGCCGTTAGCTGGATGAAACCTGTAGTTTTATTTAGTTTGAAGTGAAGTGGGTTTTAAAATTGATGTCAGTATAGTTATGTTTATGGTAGGCAGTAGCGGCTCTGACTTGTGCAATAGCCTGAGATGCTTTGCCTTAGTTCATATGGTGATCGCAGTTAGTGTGTCAGACCACCGCTCACCATGGCTCTCTGGCAAGCCTTGGGGTTGCATTGTGGATTTCTACCTCAAAATTCTGTCAGCAAGGTGACTTGTAGATAACCTGACTGTACTGAGAAGCAGCATGTGTGGAAGTGGTGGCCAGTTGCCACAAAATATTGGCTTCTATTTTTACAGTTTCATTCTTTTTCTAAATGAAATAATGAATTAGCACTTTTGAAGTTTTAAACCTTTTGTCATGTGTAATTGTATGATTGTATCAAGGGAGATTTGAATCAAGTGTTTAAAATATAGAACAAAAGGAACTACATTTTGGTCACAGACCCCAAACCTTGCTGTTATTCTATGTTGTTACTGTTTTTTGTGCCTTTTCTACTTTTGAGTATATCTTTTCAACAAAACAAATGAATTTATTCCTTAGCGGACATTGTTGGGTTTATGTCGGCTGGCTCATTGTCTGGTCCATGCACTTGATTACATTTGTGATGAAGTTAGCAATTTTCTGATGATGATGATATCACAATATCAGTATGTTAGTTCTATGATATATTCTTGATATGTCATGTATGATATCTAGTTATCCCTTTCATATAATTGCCAATAGATTCAGTTTCAGGCACATAAATCTTTGTAACATTAGCAACTAGATAATCTAAAGATGAGCGATGCCTTGCTGGTGGAAAAATAATAGTCTTGATAGAATGTTTCTGTAATTTTTGTTTTTCTGAATTCTTACAAGTTAAATTCTGTTTATCATGGTGAATATGTTTTCATTATTATACAAGATTTAAAAAAAAAAACACTTTTTGAAGTTTTAAGTCACTTTTGTATTTTGTTAAGTTGTTGATTCGTACTTTAGATGGTTGCATATTTACATATGCTTTGTAAAATTTGTTTATATAATTGGATCAACTTGTTCTGCAGGCCAAGTTTCTCAAAGCTGGTGGTACCTTGGCAAGGACCCCTCTTCAGAAAGCCCACCTTGATGGTCAACCTTTCAATCCCTCAACTCCTGTAAAATGTTGCGAGGAAGGGGGGCAGAGAACTGATTCCTTGGAGCAAACACCAAGCAGGTTATTCACCTCTTTGTATTGAATCTTTTTCATGCTGATATTGAGTAATAATGAATGTGAGCAAGTAACATTTTAGTCAATGTCTTAGGAAGTGGATATTTTGTTCCTTACTCTTAGAACAATGGGAAACAGCTGCAGCTCATTTCCATTAAAAAATTTGTTTATTAACAGGGTCACTCTCAAAACTTGTTGAAACTGATTCTCATTTCTGCCCTTTTAGATTTTTTTTAATGGGACTTTTAGTCAATTTCATAGGAGGTGGATATTCTGTTCCTTACTCTTAGAACAATGGGAAGGCCACCTTATTAACAGGGGCTGCAGTCATTATTATTTAAAAGTCTAAGAAAATCTGTTCTTTAATAAGGGTTGCTATAAAAAAATGATGAAATTGATTCTCATTTTTTTCTCTAAGATTTCTTTTAATGAAAATTTTGTATGGGATTTTCACTGAACGTACACATGTATTGTGGTCATACCTAGTCCATTTCTGAAGATTACATATTCGTTTACAGCTGTATCTCCAATGTGCAAAGTACTCAATGTGACACTATTGATTCTACGGAAGGAATTAGGACAGGGAGTCTTCACAGTTTGGACAAGAATACAGCTTCTGTTTCACCTTTGCCACCAACCACATACACTAAGATGAGGAACAAGTCTGTACGTTTTGAATGTGACAGTGATTTATCATCCTGTGATTCATCTGATTATGGCGGACGACATATGAAGAAAACAGATTCACCAAATAATGAGAGTGCATATAAACCATCGCCTAATCCTACCCCAATGAAGCTATCTGACGAGATGCAAACTCCTGGAACAGTTTACCCTGCAACAAAAGACTTGCCAAATGGTAAGCCTCGAGTTAAGTCCCATTTTGTGTATCCAATTAACAACCCTGGTGATGATGTATCTCAGAAGAAATTTGAGGAGAGTGAATCAGTTGAGCTGTCTCAAATTACAACTTCAACTCCTGAAAAAGGGTTAAAGAAAATGTCTTGTGAAAATGAATGTAAGGTGGAGGAAAGCTTGTCTTCCTGGTTGAAGCCTGCAGCTGTCATTCTGGAGGAAAGAAACAAGAGAATGCAGACCACTTATAATCTGGTCCGCAAAACACCTGCTGATAGGCCTATCATTGGGATGGTTGCAGCTCATTGGAACGAGGATGAGGATTCTCAAGCTCCTCCTCCTAAATGGTGGGATGGTAACGGCATACCAAATTCCACCAATAAGTATAAAGAAGTATAACTTATAATCATTATTTCCTATTTGGAAGAGGTTTGAATCTATATATTGCATTTGCATCTAATTTTTTGTTTGTTTTTCAGGATCAGAAAGTGAATTGGCATGCAACACCATTTGAAGAGAGGTTGGAAAAGGCATTATCTGAGGAGACTGTTATCTCTCAAAGGTATGCATTCTTGTTTAAGCATTGCTTTTTGCTTGAACTATATTCACTTGTAAAAAAAAAAAGGGTGATAAAGAAAAAGCTAGTGTGTCAAGCTTTTGTTTTTCTCTCTCAAATATCGTACTCTTTGTAAGCCCCTCTTTTTGTATCATTGAGTTACTGAGTTTAGCATGAGGTAATGGGGATAAAGATAACTATTATTGGTCACGGAATACCCATTTGTAAGAGCAATAATTTATAACATTCTTCCAATTTGTTATTTGTTTTGATTCACAGGAAGGATGCATGTGGAAAATCAATTCCTTTCGATGAGAACGAAGAAAGTGATACTGCACTATCTCAGCTGCAATCTTCAACTCATCCACAGTCCGTGGTGTCATTCTGATATGTCTATTGTCCATCTCTGCACTTTGGTCTGGTTAAAGTGATATTATGGCATTTTGTGGAAACTAAGTCTGTATCCACCTAGTTCAAAATGCTGATTGGGTGGAACAAACAGTGGATTATTCAAATTTTGTGGTAATATAGAACTATCAAGCTGTGTGTCACACCGCTTGTATTGTATATAAGTGATGGGAATTATTGCGAAAATAATATGGGCATTGGGAGTTTATTAATGTTTTTCTTTTTCTTTTTTCCGTTAAAAATTGAAGTAGTTCAATGTTGAGATTTACATGAACAAAATTTTTGGATATGACCTTTTGGATCCTGAATGCATATCCTTGGATCATGTTGTCTTTCATGATAGATGTTAAAATTTTAATAGACTTGAATAGTTTGTATATATATTAAAAAGGGGGAAAATTAATGAAAAGGGTAACTAATAACAAAATTAACGACAATGATTAATAAACAATTTAAATGGCCACTTCCAATATTATAAAAATGGTTCTTGTTTTTTCATTTAACATTTTGCTTGTATCAGAAATTTATAAGGTGATACATGAAACATTAGCTTAGCATGACCACATGTCATTTAGCTTAATGTAGAGAAGTTTCATAGAAATAGAAAATCATTGTATTGCTGTTAAATGTATTGAATGATGAATAATAAAAATGAGATGTGCGGAATTAAGCTTAAGAACACAACATACACTAATTGCAAAGTTAATTGTAGTTGAATAGTTGCTAGTTGCAACTAAATCTGATCATATATAACTTTTGTTACTCCCTTGCAAGTTGGTGGGTGGTAAATTTTCATCACATCCAACTTGGGAAGGAAGGAAAGAAAATGATACGTGTGTAAACATTTTCCTTTTGTAGCTAGTTGTCTTCACATGTTCAAGGGCAACACTCCAACTACATTGTGTACACTATTCAAATCTCTGACCCAGTCACAAAATGCAAATCCATACCAAACCTTTCCTAAAGCCTGAGATTTGTGCTAAAACCCCCCACATGCTTTGCATTTTTTAGAGGCCCAAGTGCAAATAAAAATCATTTCTAATTGAAACAACCATAAATCGATTGTGACCCCCACTTAGTGAACTTTTAGATTGTAACACAAAAGGTTTCCAACCTCAGTTTGGAGCTCAGGTTTCCATGGGTTGAATATGAAGAGCTAAGTTGGGTTCAGGTCAGGCAATGAGCTCGTGTGTTTGTGTTGAAGAGAAAGATGTTTGATGTGGTCTAGCCGAAATTCAACATCAAACAAAATAGAACGATTACCAATTTCTTTCTTCCTAGTGAACCATTTATTGCATCATCTTTTCCATTTTTTCCTCTCCACCAAGACTAGAAACCAATGTTCTCACTCACTCTATCAACCTCCATGTCAAGATAGAAAGCAATGGCGGTAACAAAGAGTTCGTTGATGATACCCATGAAGTTTAGAGTTTAGATATTAAGTGACTCTAACATCCCTTGTGGCAAGTGGTTCTTGACAAAAAATGAGCAATACCCATGACAAAATTGGTCCCAACTCCCAAAATCATCTTTGGATGCTCCCCAGTGTATATAAGAGTTCGTAGCACCATGATCAAGCATTTTTCTTTCAGTTTCTTGTCTTTCTAGTCAATCACAATCAAACATTTCTTGTCAGGATCATGGTTCTAAAATGCATGAGATGCCTACGTAAAAAATAATTATTTTTTAGATTAACATGACATTGATATTAACTATTATTAATTTTGTTGATGAATAATTTTCGTAAAAAAATTAATTGGCTACTTATACTTTAATGACCTGTTAGTAAAAAAAATTATTGTAATAGTACTTTAAAATTAAAAAGCATATATGCCTTTTATTCAACTCATTTTTAAAAAAACTCCAATAATTTTATCACCTTTTCTTTAAATAACTATCTACAAGAAAAAGGAATATTTTTAAACAAGTATTAATTAATGAGTTAAATTTTTTATGTACTATTACTATAATTTTATATTACTCTTAACTAATTAAAAACTTTAAATATAACTTTTAAAGTAAATACTATAAAACTTAATAACAATTGAATGATAATATAATTGTTTTTTGCACTTTCAGTTCATTCTAATTAAATTTTTAATTCTTATTAAAAATGATAATTAATCTTTTAATTAATAAGTAAATCTTTGAACGCAATCAGTAAGAAGAAATTCTAAATAGAATTAAAAATATATAAAAATAGTTTTATTAATTTTCACTTTAAGAATACTAAGTAAAAGCTAATAAATAAAGTTAATTTAAAATTATGATAAAAATATGAATAATATTTCTTTGTGAACATACTATAATAATAATAATAAATATTATAATATTTACAAAAACATTTTATTTTTAATTTCTTAAAACCATTATTAATCGTAGTTAAAAAGAAAACGTGAAAGAAAAAGCGAGGGATATAAATACGGGTCTAAGAAATGAGGGTTTGAAAGAGGGGTGGCGAGAATTGTGGCGGCGAAAGAGTGCGACACGAGAATGCTGGAAGCGGCGAAGGGAAAAGAAGGAAGAAACATGTGGATAGTAAAACGCAACCTGAACAAAACAAAAACAAAGGGGTTTCTTCATTCGACATTCTATGATGTTTTTCATATGTAGTTTTCAATCTGAATATTCTTCCTCGCTCTCCTTGCCGCTCGCGTTCTTCCACTCGCTCTCTCTACGCGCCACCCGTCGCAAATACCCTTCGGCCTCGTGATGATTATCTGAAGGTTCTACCATAACAATATTTCATTTTGCTACTCTTTTTTTTTTTTTTTAATTAAATAAACCTTTGCTGATTCTGAGTCTGTTTTGGTGCGTCTCTTCAACCTCTCGATTTGGTTTCAGCTGGCCAATTTTTTAAGATTTATAATGTGTTTTTTCTTCATTGCAAATAAAAAATAAAGGATTTTGTTGGAGGTTATTTGGTTGACTTTTTTTTTCATTTTTTAATAAAATTGTCGCGTGTAGGAATTTTCTTCTTCTTCTATGTGGGTTCCTCAAAACTTTCGAAATGAAAGAGCTTTCTACGAAAAATCCCTTTTTTTGGGACTTTCACTTTCAGGGTTTTATTTATTTATTTATAATTTTACTTTCTGGGTTTTGTTTATTTGAAATTTTCACTTTTAGGGGTTTTACTAACTTATTTGAATATACCTAGATAGCATCAGGATCTTAAATGCTCTTAAGCTTGAAAGATTGTAGAACATGTCCATGTGGAAGCTGGTTACTGGGAGTAGTGAAAAAAGGATACTAATACAACACTAGCGATATTCATGCTCTAATGATTTATACTGGGAGCAATTTGTCAAATTAGTATATGAAAAATAGTGTCAATATGAATGATGGAAACCATCAATAAGTTATAAGGTCCCAAAATGTGCAATTTTTGGTCAAATTAATTCTCATATATTGTATGTCAGGGTCGAATTTGATTAGTTGTGGATCCAAGTGCTATTTATATTGTCTGACGTTTGTAGATCCGCTAGTTGGTTGTGTTTGTGTTTGTGTTCTGTCATAGGGAAAAATAAAATTTGTAAATTCCGACAGTCGTAGCTCATGTTTTATTTTGTTGGTGTTACCTTTAGCTTCTTCCCTTGATTTGTGCTTTCAACACATTCTCCAGAATCTTATGTGATTATGAGGTACTATGCAGAAAAATAGTCTCTAGGGGCTGAGTTTCAAGGGAAAACAGTAAAAAAGAGGGGGTTCTGAAACATTGGCTAGACTAGAAGTTAAAAGACAGAACTTTGATTCAAATCTGTCCCCTTTGGCATTCTGTCCAATAAATAGCATTGAGACATATCCAAATGTATGAGATATCTCAATGGTGAAATATCGCTAGGTAGTGTTTCTAGATTGTGACAGGCCTTGAGACCTAGAATTTGTAGCATGTCAAGTTGAAGAATGGAAGGTGGCAGCTCAAATATTCTTGATGTCCCAAGAAGGCAAAGACATCTCAAATACTTTTGACCCCTCAAATCCTTCAGGAATTCTTCACTCTCCACTTCAATATGATGTTTTGGTGAATCTTGCCCCCAACGGCCAAGTTGAAGTACCTGCAAATCCTTCATTTGGCCATCCATCGGGGTCCAAAATTAAGATAACTTGCACCAACATTATAAACAGCTCCCCAATGGTTAGATTTAAAACCAAACCCTTCACTTAGTTTAATTTTATGTTGGTCAAGTGCTAAAAAGTCATACCCAATATCATGGTGATGAGATGAGGCCATTATTTGTGAATAACAACAAAACTGGTCTTCCTCTTTTTGAAACAATGGCCTGAGTGACTTATGAAGGACCAAAGGATTAACTTTAAATTTACTCACAATGGGACACTTGTCGTTACCATGCGGTACAATTAGTTTACTTTCCAAAAGAGACCCTAACAAACCCGCACCCATTGTGTCTGCTGTATATGTAAAGAATATTCGGCATAAAATGATGCCTTGCTAAACCCCCCATAAAGAGAATTATATTCCTTTTCTTTATAACAGCATTTTCATGGAAAAGTAAGAGAAACAAGCTATGTTTCTCAAGACGATCAAGGTTGTTATAATTTACCTTAATCATTTCTAAGTGCTCAAGTTGTGGGCTCCAAGGGAGTGCTTTGTTTCACTTCTCTCTTCTTGACCTTCACATCGTCAAATGTTTCTCCTGATGAACCAGCAGCTTCTATATCACCACTTTGAATTGCATCACCTAGCAGCAACTTTCGAGTTGAATTCCTTATTTTCTGGCAAATGTGTCCCTTCTCTTCCGTTAACTTACGTATGTTTTTTTTGCTATATAGCCATCCACAACCGCTAACATGTCAAGGAGTTCCTCTTCATTCTTCTTCGCCATGGAAAACAGGTCCTTTGTCTTGTTCATCTCAGACTTCAAATCATTCAAATTTGCTTGCTTTTCTACTCTCTCCAGGTGCTTCAACGATGTTGGCACTGCTTTAAAGGGATTTGTTTGAATAGACATTCTTTTTTTGTTGATTTGTGACTTTATGAAAAAACTGACGAAAGAATCAAAATGTTTTTGCAATAAGATTTTGAGATAATGTGAGGTTGAGACTATACGAAAAACTGTTAAAATAACAATGTGTTTTTATCAACAAGAGAAGGAGGATGGACTGGAGGATAAATTGTAACTGTATGCAAAACTCATTAAATAAGAAGTATAGTTTTGCAGATCAGATTAAGGGACAGAGTGGTGAGAGGATTCGGGACTTTATGAGAAAATGATGAAAGAAACAATATAGTTTTGCAGCAAGATTGACACTGGTGAGAGATTTTTTGACTTGATGAAAAACTAAAGGAAGAACCGCAACATATATAATTTTTGATAAATTATAAATTATGGTACCAAGTTAAACTCATCATTACATGGAATCAAATGGCAAAAGTTTAACATCATTCCTTTCTTAACATGGAATTTAACGTAACTTGGTATTCACTCAACAGATATTTAAAATTAAGACTGACATTTTTTTATTTAATCTGCTGCTTGTATGATAAAATTTCAATTAGACCTTAGTGTTCTTATCATTATATTTCATAATTAGAATTTGTTCAGAAAATTAAACTTATAAAATAAATCAAAATATGAATTTGTCTACGGAAAAGAAGTCTAAATTTATAAAATTCATACATAACAAGACCGTGTTCCTTCATGTAATTCTTTTAAAACTCCAGCAAAGTAAATAAAAATTGTAGAAATAAACAATTTATTAAATTGGAGCCACAAAAATCATGAACGGTGGCAATAATTAAGAACATTTTGTACTTGAAAAATGATGAAAGAAGGGGTATCTTTCCTTTGGCCTAACAATTATTCCAATAGACAATGGCAAGCAAAGAACCAAAAACATGTTTCACGTCATTCTTTCTTCCCAGGAAAAACTGCCACTATAGTCTATCCTTTGTTTAACAAATGGAATTAATCCAATAGACTATGACAAGCAAAGAGAACCCAAATACCCAATAACAAGTTTGACATCAGCTAAGCCATATATTTCATATGTAGTTTTTAATCTGAACCGTCTTCCTCACTCTCCTTGCTGCTCGCGTCCTCTCACTCGCTCTCTCTACGTGTCACCCATTCGCAAATACCCTTTGGCTTTGTGATGTTCATCTGAAGGTTCTACAATTACAATCTTTCATTTTACTTTTTATATTCAATTTTAAATTAAATAAACCTTTGCTGATTTTTATTCTGTTTTGGTGTGTCTCTTCTGCATCTGGATTTTGTTTCAATTGGCCAATTTTAAAGATTTATGCTGTGTTTTTTTATTGCAAATAAAAAGGATTTTATTATATGTTATTTGGATGGCTGTTTTTATTTTCATTTATTTTAAATTGTCTTTTTGGGATTTTTTTTCTGTGTGGGTTCGTCAAAACTTTCGATATGAAAGAGAGCTATGCACAAAAAATTCCTTTTTTTGAAAATTTCACTTCAGGGTTTTATTTGTTTGAAATTTTCACTTGTAGGGTTTTGTTATGCATTGATAGCTACATGATCTGATCTGTAGTGCTCTTAAGCTTGATTTGGTTGCCATTTGTCAATTCAAGTAGTGTTGCATTGCACTTTGTTTTATACTTGTAGAATGTGTCCTTGTGGAAGCTGGTGCAGATACTAGGAGTAGTGAAATATTGACATTAAGACAACGCAACCAGTAACACTCTTTGAGTAAATTGTCATATTGGTATTTGTAAACTGTAGTGCATGTCAATCATATTAGTTTATGAATGATGGAAACCATGCATAAGGTCCCTACATGTGCAAGTTTTGGTCAAATTAGCTCTCGTATGATGCATATAGATAGAGGTCTAATTTGATTAGTAAGGGTAGTTATGGTGAGAGTGCAATAAATAGTGGACGATATGGGATCCAAGTGTGGTTGATTATTCTGATATTTCTGTTGTGATACGGAAAAATAAAATGTGAAGATTCTGACTAGAAGTAAGCAGGTCTATTATGGAGGAAAATGTAGTGTGGGAGCATAATTTTGTAATATGCTCTTCCTGCTTATACGTGTTTGTGAATGCATAGGCAAGCAGGGGAAAATGGGGAAAAGTAACCAAAACTCTTGCTTAGGTGTGTTATGCATGGACAGTTCTAGAAACACATTTTCAGAAGAAACACATGTTATTCCGGGGAAAGACATTTTTGGAAGAGAAAAAGGAGGTTCAAGGGTTGTATCCCTTTAAGAAAAAAGGGTATAATTGGTGAAAAGGGGGGTGGGGGGTGTACTTAATAAAAAGGAGGTGTAAATAGCAAGTTCCAATCTGCATTTTTTAACAGCACGAGATAATGCCAAAAACAATGGCATGGAAAGGTCCTTGGCTATTGGCCTTCTGATACTTGTGGAAACGCCACGTAAACTTAAAGCAAACATACTCCACAAAGGCAGAAATTGAAGCTGGGGTAAGAATAGTAGCAAGAAGTATGATTCGAGAGTAAAAAACGAAGACCCAGGAGTCTTTTGGGATCGAGGCACCCAAGAAGTGATCCTAAGAGGAAGGATTGATAGTGAGATTCTTGTGTCTTTTGGTGAATGTCATAATATAGTTAATTAATCCAAAGGTGTTTGTTGTTCGTCCATTTTAAGAAAATTTTCTAAACTTTGACTATTCTGAACTGAACACGCTGTAGAGACAGTGCAAAAGTTAACCAAGAGTCGGTGTAGGTCCAAATCTGAATCAGTGGTGTTTCCACTTTAGTTTATCTTGTCATGCGTATTCCGTGAGAAACTAATCTTGTCATGTGTGGATAGTAACTTTAATACCTATATTATTTACTATCGAGTACCTAAATGTCTGTACCCATTATCCAGACTCTCTTGAGTATCACAAAAATGGTGAACTCAACTAATAAGTATGTCATGCCATTGTTTCTAAGTGGCTAAAAGATATATCTTAGTTAATTCAATGTAAAAATTAAGTTAACGAGGATAAAAGTATCTGTTCCTTTTACGAGAAACAGAATGTACCCAGCGGAGTTTGTTGGGATTTACTATGGGATCAAACTCTCCCTCTCTGAAGATGCCTATGGAGATGAAGCACCCCCAGGAAGATGATCACTGCCGGAGACAACACAAGTGGTGTGCTGTGTGTGCAGTGTGAATGGAAAAGAGAGAGTTAGGATTGTTGTGTTGTTTCTGGCAGTGATCATCTTCCTGGGGGTGCTTCATCTCCATAGGCATCTTCAGAGAGGGAGAGTTTGATCCTATAGCAAATCCCAGTAAATCTTGCTGGGTACATTCTGTTTCTCACGAGCAGAACAGTGGCACCGTCTGTGGGAACGTTAAATTTCTAATCCCACGTTCCCAATGGTAAACACAAGAAGTCACAGTTACGCAGAACATCCATTGGGAACGTGGATATTATACATCCACGCTCTGATACACAATGTATAACATCAGAACATCCACGCTCTGATACACAGCAGTAGATCAGCAGCAATGGCATCCCTGGCTGATTCCGGTGTGATTATCCTCGGGGGATCATTGGAGGTAGAGGTTACTATACGACGTTTCTTTTTCTTCGCCGGCATTTGGTTGATGTAGTCACGGTGAGAATCAGCGGTTTTCTCAGCAGTAGTTTTCTTGGAACGACGAGGGTTCAAGTTGATGGTAGGATCTTCTTCCATCTCGGCAGCTGAAAGGCAAAAAATCGATTAGCAAAAAGAAAAACAAAATGACGAGTATATAAAGTTTATACACGACCTTGAGCTTCTTGATGCAGTCGGATTTGAACAAGAGCTGATGCCTCACTATCAGAAAGATTACACTCCTCTACTCGGTAAAAGGAAGGGGGATTAGAATGATGAACTCGGGTCCAGTAGAGGGGAAATCTCCATTTAACACCAGGTGCTTCTGGACCCCGAAGAAAGAATGGTTGCTTGCCGGGTTCGGCCGCAACCTTGAAGAAATTATTTTTAAAGTTTTTAAAGGAATCGGTGAAGACACGAAAGAGACGATGACCGGGTCGGCTTCGAAGCGAAGTCCACCCTTTCTTATTAGAGGCCTCTTGGCCTGTACGGCCGGCCTGGACAGAGAAAAAGTATAGGAAAAGCAAAACAGTACAAGGTATTTGTAATTCTTCACAAAGATCCTCAAAAGATTTGACAAAAGCCCAACTATTGGGATGTAATTGTGAAGGGGCTAGTTGAAGATGATCTAACAATCGCATTTCAAAATCCGATAAAGGAAATCGGATGCCAAGACGCGTGACCACATCCTTACAAAAGAAAAAATAGTTCGGTTCCTTTTCCCCGGCACAAGAACAAATAGGCTCGTCCGGGGTAGGAGGACGAATGGAGAATCCGTCTTGATTACCTATGGGGATTGATGCTATATTCTCTGGGGTCAGAATAGATGAAGTACGAAGTACTTCGGATGTAACCCAAGGAAACTTGGCAATTAGGGAAGTAGGGAGAAGGTTGGATTGAGATCCTGCTGACTGGGATTCATCGACCATTTCCACAGAAGGAACATCCATAATGACCTATGACAAAGAAAAAAGAGAGAGATTAGTAAAATACCTGGAAGTGAGGGGGGAAGACGAAGAGGTGAAGAAATGACTAGTGCCGAGTTGGACTGCGAAGCCCGGACATCTGATGTTTCGGTATTAAGTACAGTTGGAATTGCTTTCGAATTGGGTTATGTCGGCAAGCATCAAGTAAATCATCGGCTTGATTATATTGCTTAACACTTGCCAAATAGAAAAATTCATCTAAACAATTAGAGCAGGGTTCAAATTGAATTTCGAATCGTTGTTTTCCTGACCCAACAGAATCTGAAGGAACAATATGAACAAGGTTTGAAGAGGAAGAAATGTCAGAGGATGTTCTAGGGATTTCTAAGGGAGTATTGATTTTCTGATGCAGGGGCAAACCTAATCTGGAATGGTCAGAAGGTTTGAAGGTTTTAGGTTTGGGATTACTAAACCCTGGAGAAGTTTTTAATAAATCCTTTTTCTTCTCTTCATCAGAAATAGGAAGACCCCAAAACCAGAATGCAGATTTAGGGGGAACATTCTTGCGAACAAACGCTTCCTCCTCAGGAGAGAGCTTCATTACTAAAATGAAGGAGAAGGAGGAAAAGGCAAAGAATGCCCAGGTAAGGGAAATAACTAAGGAGACAGATAATCAAGAATCGAAGAAAATAAAGGAAAAACGAAAAAGGAATATAAATTGGAAGAAGATGCAGTAAATACCTGGAAAAAGAACTTCGAGTTAAGCTTCGAGGAATGTAGAAACTCACGGAGAAATATAGCAAAGGGAGCGTATAAGGTGATAAGGGAATAGGAATGTGGGTGAAGGTAGGCAAAATGGAGTGAGTACTTGTAAATAGTGGTAACCGCCAAAATCTCCTGGCGAAACGTTTCAAAAAACGTGGTTTACAAGATATGATCAGACATTCAGGGGCATTGATGATATTTCCCAACTCATACAAGGGGCAAATCAGGAAGACATTACCAATCTCATGATGGAAACGTGATGAGTAGAAACGGCGCATTAAATGTTGAGAAAGATTTGTCGCTAAGGAAAAAGTGAAAAGACAACCCCTCGTCTTTTCAGATAACTCCAGAATAGATTAGAAAGCCGAGACTCTTTATCTTGATACACCTGTTTCCAAAGGAACTCGGGTGAGACTATAGATTACAGAAATAAACAGCTCGGATATAGTTAAGAGATCGGACTGTGTTGACACCAATAGATACATGTCTCGGCAGTAGAGCAAGCAACAAATATCTCGGCAAAGGATAAATAGTCAAACCCGGCTAGAAATAAGCTCGGCATCGGAGAAAAACGCCTCGTCCCGATTTGAATTGATTATCTCGGCAAGAGACAATCATAATGACCTACGACGGTCTGAAGATTCTGGGTTCAATATAGCTCGGGCCTATCCATTTGATACATCCCAGTCATCCAGAGTGCTAGATAACCGGGCAGTGGGACATCTGTTACGGATAGGCCCATTCAAATATTTAAACTCTGCAACCATCAAAAGATAGAAGATATAACAGAAGATATAATCACAACTACTGCCATCATTTAGATAATCTATATCTCTTTACAAAAGATAATGGACCTCAACAATATCTTTCCAGGATCCAGGTATCATCTTATAAATACAGCTTTATCCATGGTGAAAGGTACACAACAATTCTGACTCTCTCTTTTTCCATTCACACTGCACACACAACACACCACTTGTGTTGTATCCGGCAGTGATCATCTTCCTGGGGGTGCTTCATCTCCATAGGCATCTTCAGAGAGGGAGAGTTTGATCCCATAGCAAATCCCAACAAATCTTGCTGGGTACCTTCTGTTTCTCGTAAACAGAACAGTATCCAACTTATTGGTTGACAATATAAGGTGTTTTAGACTTCTCAATCATCGATTACCTTTAAAATAGTTTGTTCCTAGAATGATAATGAGAAATACAAATATTTTTATTAATCTTTGCAATGGAACAAGTCTTGTGGAGGAATTGGATATAAATATTACAGCATTAGGTGCTATTATTTTCAATATTAGGCATGGCTGGGCTGAAATACTAGTACTGCCATTCAAAGTATGGCTGGTTCTGGATTTGTTTTATTTCTACATACCACAACTGACTAAACAACTTTTGCAAATTTGTTAAGTCAACTTTCAAATGCTTTAGGTACCTGAGACGCACAATCTTCATACCCCAATAATGATTGTTTTCTCCATGATCCAAACTTTGAAGTTTTCCTCCTATTATATTTAGCTCCATCAGTGCTTGAGGTTCCTTGCTAGGCTTCAACCATTCTGGAATATTTTTTCCAGGAAAGCCTTCAAGATGCAACTTTTTCAAATTTGAAGGCAAACTGATGTTAATATCACTGTATCTTGTGTCTGACACACCCCATGATATTTTGAGATGCTTAAGTTCTGACAACTCTTGCAAGCTTCCAAACTCCATATCTTTGATCATAGCCCCGCTTCCTATATGTATGCTGAGTCGCTTTAGTTTACTCAAATTTGTAAGATCTGATATTCTGCAGGGAGTCTTGCTAGAACTACCTATTACAAATCCCTTAAGTACTTCAAGCTCAGTCAGCTTCTCAATCCCCTTTGGCATTCTGTCCAACAAGTAGCATTGAGACAAATCCAAATGTCTGAGCTTTCTCAATGATGCAATATCATTAGGTAGTGTTTCTAGATTGTGACAGGCTTTGAGATCTAGAATTTCTAGCCTCTCAAGTTGAAAAATGGAGGGTGGCAGCTCAGATATTGTTGATATCCCACGAATGCTAAGATACCTCAAATACTTTTGACCAGTCAACTCCTTCAGAAAATTTTTACTGTCCACTTCAATATGATGTTTTGGTGAACCTTGCAGCCAACGACCAAGTTGAAGCACCTCCAAATGCTTCATTTTGGCCATCCATCGGGGTCCAAAATTAAGATAACTTGCACCAAAATTAAAAACACCTCTCCAATGGTTAGATTTAAAACCAAACCCATCACTTAATTTAATTTTTTGTTGGTCAAGTGCTAACAATTCATACCCAATATCATTGGGATGAGATGAGGTAATTATTTGTGAATAATAACTACAAAACTGGTCTTCCTCATTTTGCAACAATGGCCTCACTGACTTATGGCGGACCAAAGGATTAATTTTAAATTTACTCACAATGGGATACTTGCCATTACCATGTGGTACAATTAGTTTACTTCTCAAAAGAGAATCAAACACAGGTTTACCTGCTCGCTCTGTTATAGACCATATTGAACTGTTCACAATCGGAGCCACCATAGACCACCAGAGAAATATTTCCCTTTTCTCTATAATAGCATTTTCAGGAAAATGTAAGAGAGACAACAAGCAACGTTTTTCATGACGACCAAGGTTGTTATAATTGACCTTGATCATTTCCAAGTCCTCATGTTGGAGGATCAAAGGGAGTGCTATGTTCACTTCTTCTCTTACATTCTCAAATGTTTTTCCTGATGACTGAGCAGCTTCTACGTGACTACTTTGAATTGCATCAGCCGGCAGCAACTTCCGAGTTGAATTCCTTATTTTCTGGCAAATTTCTCCCTCGTTTTCTGTCAACTTACGAATATTTTTGTTGCGGATATAGCCATCCACAATCGTTAACGTGTCAAGGAGTTCTTCTTCATTCTTCTTCACCATCGAAAACAGGTCCTTTATCTTGTTCAACTCTGACTTCAAATCATTCAAATTCGCTTGCTTTTCAACTCTCACCAGGCGCTTCAACAGTGTAGGCACTGCTTTCATGGGATTCGTTCGAATTGACATTTTTTTTTTTACTGAGGGACAGAGTGGTGGAAGGTTTTGTGGCTTTATGAAGAACTGATGAAAAGAAAGAAAAATATTTTTGCAATAGATTTTGAGGCAGAGTGGTGTGAGGTTGAGACTTTATGAAAGAAAAACTGTTGAAAAAACAATGTGTTTATTCAACAAGAGGGAGGGATGGAGTGGAGGATGATTTCTAACCCTATGAAAAATTGATTAAGGAAATAGTATATTGATAAGATTGAGGGACAATGTAGTGAGACATTTTGTGTGAAAGAAACAATATAGTTTTACAATAAGATTGAGAGACAGTGGTGAGAGGTTTTGGGACTTTATGAGAAAATGATGAAAAACAATATAGTTTTGGACACAATGGTGAGAGATTTTGTGACTTGATGCAAAACAGAAAAAAAGAACCGTAGTATATATATAGTTTTAATAAATTATAAATTATGGCATCAAGTTAAGCTCATCATTACTTGGAATCAAATGACAAAAGTTTAACTTCATTCTTTTCTTAACATGGAATTAATGTAACTTCGTATTCACTCAATATCTGTTTAAATTAAAGTCGATATTTGTTGAATGTTTGTTTGATTAAATTTCAATTACAAATTATAATTCTTATTATTATATTTCAGAATTAGATTTTGTTTAAAACTTGTATTTACGAAATAAATTTGTCAAATTCATACATTAAAATAACATGTTGCTCCAGGTATTATTTTAATCTTGGGAAAATTAAATGAAAAGGTTTATAATTTAAAAGTATAATTTTTTATTATCTTAATGTATTAAGTTCATAATTTCATGAGCTAAAACTAGAACATTATTGTAGAAATAATTAAAGAATTTATTAAATTAGAGCCACGAAAATCATGAAAGGAAGCAATGATTAAGAACATTTTGTCCTTGGGAAAATGACGAAATTCCCAGAAAAACTGCCACTGTAGTTTATCCTTTCTTTCACAAAAGGAACTATTCCAGTCGACTTTTACAAGCAAAGAGAACCCAATAACAAGTTCGACACCAATTTTTTTTCCCATTAAATATTTCCTGTGGTCTATCCTTTCTTTCACAAACGGAATCCATTTCTTGATGGTGAAGCATAAGAATACCAATTTTTCAATTCACTAATGTTGTAATCTATATCAATTTATTAATGTGAATACTCTTGCAGCATTCCCTTAACATAGTACACTTTTTTTCAGCACCATCAATTCCTTAGATTCAATACGGGTTTCAATCATGTCCTTCACCAGCATCTAAGTAACGATCTTAATCTAGTGTTCAACCCTTTAGGGGATAGAAGGCTCCAAACCAAATGGTATAACAAGAACATAGTACTGAATAAACAAGGGAAAACCAATGTGGGGGACAGTAATAGCATAGTATATTGGCGGAGCTTGAAAAAATAATTTGGAGGAACCAAAATAAATAAAAGTATATTTTATAAATCGTCTATCCTTTATCGATATTATCGCCATGCCTTGTCCCGTGGAGTCTCCCTCTTTAATACCATATTCCTCTCCCAATCTCTTGAGTATTTGTTTTTACTCCTTCATCACAATGACCATGCAAAAAGGTGTTCCGGGAATAAATTACTTGCATGCATAACCACCTGGAAAACCTTGTAGCCTTTTCTTTTTATAAGGCAACAAAATTGATATAATTTTGGTACAAGGTACCCATTAAATTTATACAGTCAGTCACAATAAATACAGTGACAAAGTCCCTTATTAAGTACCTATACATTCCATTGAACCAGCCCCTCCTGTATCACAAGATAGTAATCACTGCATAAACCCGCTGCATACAGTTTAAAGGCACAGGCTAGCATGGAAAAGCCTTTCAAATCTCGCACCATGTGAAAGTAAGCTAGTGCATCCGAATATCCGATATAGGTTTTTTTTCGAGATATATGAGAGAGTACTATCACTATGCCAAAAAAGGTCATAGATCTCGCTTTTTTTTAAAATAGACAGCGCTTCTAAAAAACAGCTATTTATATGTGAAATATTGTTGGATAAGTTCCGCTTTAATGCTTGGCCCAAATCCCCATGCTCTGAAAAGGGGAATGTTTGACCTTGGGCCCAATTCCCGAGGGTGTTGACCTCGGCCCATTCCATGTTTAGGGAAGCAGAATCCCTAAACCTAATTCCCTCTCTATAAATGAGCCATTTATAGATGGGTGAGGGTGCAGGGGGGTCTGTGAGAGAGAAAAAGAAGGCAGACACCAGAGTACAGTAGAGAGTGAGTCTCCTGTGAGTGTTCTCCGGCGCAGTGCTGTAGAGAGAAAGAGAGTCTCCGAGAGGTTGAGTGCAACCCTTGTAGAGAGAGAGTGGTTCCCTCCATTATTGGTGAGGTTGAGCGTATACTCCGACGTGTGGCCGTGGAGTGTTTTGTAACCATTATATTGATAGTGGATTGATTTCTGGACAAGGTCCCGTGGGTTTTCCTCTTTGAGGTTTTCTCCCACGTAAAACCATATTCCTGTGTTGTTACTCTCCTGTTCTTCCTTCTGCTATTGTTATTTACGTTTCCGCACATTTTCTGTTTGATTGATTCTGGGTGGAGTCTGTAACTCCCCAGATTTTGCCGAGTTTGGTGGAGAAGGTGATGCGCACCACCGAGTTCTCCCAACAAATATAGATAGCGATTGTTTGAGAAAACGCTATGTATTACAATTTTTTTTTAATATAAAAAAGAACCAGCAAGCATGAGCAACTAGCTACTCACTGCCAAAGGCAGAAATCAAACACATCAATTTTCAAGCTACAAATAGAGTAAAAACATCTCTAAATAGCATAAGCCTACATGTAACAGTTAATGAAAAATTATTTCAAATGAAGAGGCTGTCATAGTGGGGCATGCCGGGTTGTAGGAGGTGAACTTGCCTGCCCATGACACCCAATTTTCTCATTTTCAGATCTGCAAATTAAGATGACACGATGTTAAATGTTCAGGAAAATGTACGTTTACATATTACACCCTACTTACATATAATTCATCTACCCAACATTAAATATAAGCTAGTGAAATTAATCTCGAATATAATTGTGGTTATACAATTCTATACTATACACTTTTTGTACATATTTGCATATTTCAATGAGGTACACAAACCTGCACTAACGGGAGTATTCTGTGCAACAAAAGTAAAGGCGATTATTTGCAAAATAAGCAAAGGTACAGATATACAAGAAAGACTGCTCCAAGCCAACGCTGCAACCAAATTCATATATCAGCCCTGCTTCATAATTACCCAAATGTATAATGTCACGCATGCACCATGGTGTCAATGCTATTTACTTAATTTAATTTGAGCTTTCAAAGAAGTTTCCCATAGAAAATGACTCCATTTAAATAATGAAGTGGTACGTATTTGCTAACAGAAAAAAAAGAATATATACATGAGATGGGTAGAAGATGACATAATTCATAACAATTAATGAAAGCAAAAGATATACACTAATTACTTTTTTTTCTTTCAAATTGTCTCTCCGATCTCTACCGTAGGTGCCAAAGAAGAATGAGAAGAAGCCCGGAAAAAAGCAAAAAGGAACATAACCTCCGATACGATGAATAGAATAGAACCATATCGAGGTCCTAATTGTACGACTTTGGTATGATGTCCTTCCAACGTGGATTCACATAAATGCGTCGGCTTCACAACTCGGTCTCTTCACTGCTTCAATGCATCCCGGCTTCTTCAATGCCTCAACACAACCCGACCTTTTCCAACGCTTGGGTTTGACACAGCCTGTCTCAATGAGACAAGTGTATCATCAGCCCGGCCTCTTCAATGAGTCGAGTTCACCAACCCGGCACCTTCACAGCAATCTTCAAATTTTCTTGCTGATACCGGCTTGGTCATCATATCAGACCAATTCTGGTCAGTGTGCACTTTGGCAATTCCGAGCTCCCCATCTTCTATCCCATCCCGGATCCAGTGATATTGTACATCAATATGCTTAGTGCGGGAGTGATAGGTTGAGTTCTTAGCCAGATGAATGGCGTTCTGGTTGTCACACTTCAGCTCGTACTTGTCTTGTTCATAGCCGAGTTCCATGAGGAATTTCTTCATCCACAGCATCTCCTTGCTTGCCTTAGTCACGGCAATGTACTCGACCTAGGTTGTAGAAAGTGCCATACACTTCTGTAATCTTGATTGCCAAAAGATTGCTCCTCCAGCAAACCTCATCAAATAACTGGTCGTCGACTTCCTTGAATCGAAATCTCCCCTTAAATCGACATCCGAGTAGCCTTGCAACCCAGCTTCACCATCTCTAAATCGGAGGCACAACTCAGTTGTTCCTCGCAAGTACCTGAAGATCCACTTCACTGCTTCCTAGTGCTCTTTCCCGGGGTTCGATAGGAACTGGCTTACCATTCCAAATGTAAACACCAAGTCAGGTCTAGTGCAAATCATTGCATACATCAAACTTCCGACAGCGGATTGGTACGGGATCTTCAGCATCTCATCTCTATCTTCATCAGACTTTGGACACTGCTTCTTATTTAGCTTCATATGCCCGGCTAAGGGGGTGCTAACTGTTTTAGCCTTGTCCATGTTGTATCTCTTCAAAATCTTCTCAACATACTTCTCTTGACTTAGCCACAATAGCTTCTTCTTTCTATCCCGGATGATCTTGATTCCAAGGATCCGATTTGCAGGGTCGAGGTCCTTCATTGCGAAGGACGAGTTCAACGCCTTCTTCAAGGCAACTATCTTCAACTTGTCTTGCCCTACAATCAACATGTCATCAACATATAACAATAGGATTAGAAAATCTTTGGTCTCATACCTTTTCATAAATACACAGTGGTCAGCTTCCGTCTTCACAAACTTGTGCTCGTTCATGAAGGATTCAAATTTCTTGTACCACTGTCGAGGTGCTTGTTTCAAGCCATAGAGACTCTTCTTCAACCGGCATACCATCCCATCACATCCCGGAGCTTGAAACCCTTCAGGTTGCTCCATATATATCTCCTCCTCCAGCTCACCATGAAGAAATGCAGTCTTCACGTCCATTTGTTCTACCTCGAGGTCCATCGAAGCCGCCATGGCTAACACAGTCCGGATCGAGGTCATCTTCACAACTGGAGAAAAGATCTCTTCAAAATCAACACCTTTCTTCTGATTGCAGCCTTTCACTACAACCCGGGCTTTGTATCTCGGCTTCTGCCCGTTCTCTTCAGGTTTGATTTTGTACACCCACTTGTTCTTCAGAGCTCGTCTTCCTTTAGGCAACTTGGTCAACTCATAAGTCATGTTCTCGTGCAAGGACTTCATCTTGTCCTAGATTGCCTTCAACCATGCTTCTTTGTCTGAGCTTGTTATGGCCTCATCATAACTCTGAGGCTCACAATCTTCAGCAATGATGGCGTATTCATTAGAAGAGTACCTTGTAGAAGGTCTTCTGTCTTTAGTGGGGTATCTCGACTGTTCTTCTTTAGCCTCTTGAGAACTCGGTTCATCCCGGTCCTCTACTTCAACTTGGACCTCAGTATCTCGGTCCTTATCAGCATGTTGCTGGACATTATGCTCTTCAATTTCTTCGGTTTCTCCCCTTGCTTCAGCTCAGTCAAGAGAGACGGGTTCTTCACCTCGGACAGAAACCCGGACTTTATGCTTCGAGATGTCATGAATGGTCTCATCTTCATGAAAGGTCACATCCCGGCTTCTCACAATCTTCTTATTGATTGGATCCCATAGTCTGAAATCGAACTCGATTTTTGGCGAACTGAGGTAAATGCATTCCTTAGTTTTCGCATCAAGCTTCGCCCTTTCATCTTTAGGGACATGCACGAAAGCTCGACATCCAAACACCTTCAGGTGATCATAGGTCGCTTTCCGACCTGTCCAGACTTCTTCAAGAATCTCACCTTCAAGTGGTCTTGATGGTGATAAGTTAATCAAGTTAACAACTATTCTGACAGCTTCTCCTCAGTATGCTTTCGACAACCCGACATTAGATAGCATACTTCGGACATTCTCTTCAATAGTCCGGTTCATCCTCTCAGCAAGTCCATTCAACTACGGAGTCTTGGGGGGGCGTCTTCTCAAGTCAGATCCCGACTTGTCTACAATAAGCATCAAAGGGACCGCGATACTCACCACCATTGCCTGATCGAACCACTTTCAACTTCTTACCAGTCTCCCTCTCCACCATAGCATGAAATTCTTTGAAACATTGGAGTACCTAGTCTTTGGTCTTCATCAAATAAACCCACACCTTGTGGGAATGATCATCAATGAAGGAAACAAAATACTGAGCTCCACCAAGTGATCTCTCGGACATGGAGCAAACATCAGTATGGACGAGGTCAAGAATCCGCTTGCATCGTCTGGGTTGATCCGATCTTACAAATGAAACCCGGTGCTGCTTTCCAGCTAGGCAATGTGTGCAACTCTCCAACACTTGGCCATTCAATCCGGTCAATAGTTCTTTCTTATTCAAAATCTGGAGTCCTTTCTCACTCATGTGGCCGAGACGCTTGTACCACAACTCTAGGCAATATCCATCCCGAACAAAATTGGTTTCTTCACCAATTGTCTTTCCTTGCATTACATACAAGGAGCCTTCTTTCTTTCCCCGAGCCACAACCAAATTTCCCTTGGCCAGCATCCATCTACTTTCCGAAGTAGTTCACCAACCCGGCTTCATCAAGCTTGCCAACCGAGATCAAATTCAAACGCATGTCAGGTACATGCCTTACATTTTTCAACACAAGTCGGCACCCTGTATCTGTGGTCAGGGTTACATCACTGACACCAACAATCTTGCTGGCCACCTAATTTCCCATCTTCACGACATCAAAATCTCCCTTTCTGTAGGCAGAGAAAAATCCCTCATGTGGGGTGACGTGGAATGATGCACCAGAATCAACGATCCAAGTGCAGTCCTCATGGGCTATGTTCAACATTTCTTCACTAAGTAAGAATATCTAGGCATTTGAGTTAGTAGCCACCGTTGTAGTGCTCGTCTCATTCTTCTTCCAGGGAACAATTTGATCTGGCTTCACACAACCGTTCTGTTCATCATTCTGCAGAGTCTGGTAGTTCGGCTTCTTGTGTCCTACCTTTCCACAGTAGAAACACTTCAAATCATATTTCGGCCTTGACCGGCCTCTGGACTTATCTCATCCACCTCGACCCCGGCTCTTGCTACGACCCCGGGAGTCAGAATTTCTTTTGTTCTCAACAACGTTAGCCTTAAACATGCTGGTTACACCTCGTTCTCTTCTCCTGGCTTCTTCATTTAGGAGGCTGTCAGTCACAACATCCATCATCAATTTTCCATCTGGAGCAGAGTTACTCAATGTCACTACTAGAGTATCCCAGCTTTCTGGCAGCGAACTCAATAACAGCAAAGCTTGCAACTCATCATCAATCTTCATGTCGGCTTTGGTCAACTGATTCATAATCCCTTTGTAGGTGCTGAGGTATTCAATCATGCCCATGCCATCATTGTATTCTAGCTTCACAATTTGGCGAACCAGATGTGTCTTGTTCCTGGAAGTCTTCTTCTGAATCATATATTCTAACTTGTTCCACAATTTGTACGCGTTCGTGAACTCAGACATGTGCTCAAAGAGGCTTTTATCAATGTATTTCCTGATCGTGGCCACCGCCTTACGACTCAGGATCTCCCATTCCTTGTCGCTTTTGCTAGTCGGCTTCTCAGTAAGGGTAATGGGCTCAAATAGATCTTTGTAGTAGAGGTGATCCTCCATCATCGGTCTCCAATACGCAAAGTTGTCTGCGGTCAACCTCAACAAATCTCCGTCATGGGTGATATCGATGGTCTTCATCTCGTCTCCTTCAGAACCCTTCGAGTCGGGCTCTGATACCACTGTTGGGTAAACACGTACCCTCAAATAGTCAAATACTGATACCAATGTTGGGTCAAAATGGACCCTCAAAGTCAAATGCGGAAACGTAATCAATCAAACACGAGAAGAAGACACGATCAATATGTTTTACGTGAGAAAACCTTCCTCAATGTGAAGAAGTAAAAACTCACAGGACACTAGTCCAGAATCAAATATTCACTATAACAATAATGGGTTACAATGAATCACAATGGTGATAATCAAACTCTCAAACGCAAAGCGCAAGGCTTGCTCAAATGTTCTCTCAAATCTGTGAAATCTCTCTCGCAGTCAAATGTCAAACGGCGGAGGTCTCTCACGCTCTCTCTCTAAGTCTCGAGTCTCTCAAGTCAAGTCTAATCTAATTCCACCCTCAACTAATGTATTTATAATTGGGGATTAGGTTTAGGGTTTAGAACCCTTAAATGGGCTTGGGCCAGCATTGGAGGAGTAAGCCCAATCCAACAGAGATGAGGTCATTATTTGTGAATAATAATCACAAAATTGCTCTTCCTCATTTTGCAACAATGGCCTTAGTAACTTATGACAGTCCAAAGGATTAATTTTAAATTTACTAGAAAGGAGAGACTTGCCATGACCAAACGGTACAATTAGTTTACTTTTCAAAAGAGAATCAAACCAATGATCAACCCTTACATGTATGGAAAGAAACCACAAAAAAGGGTCCCAATCCCACTGGGCCACCCACCCCAGAGCACCACAGAGCACTAGAGAAATATTTCCCTTCTCTTCATAACAGTATTTTTAGGAAACTGTAAGAGAGATGAAAAACAACGTTTTTCATCTTGGCCAAGGTTGTTTTAATTTACCTTGATCGTTTCCAAGTCCTCAAGTTGTGAGCTTAAAGGGAGTTCTCTGTTCACGTCTCCTCTCTGCTTGACCTTTGCATCCTCGAATGTAGCTTCTAAATCACCAGCTGGCAACAACTTTTGAGTTGAGATCCTTATTCTCTGGCAAATGTGCCCCTCCTCTTCCTTCAACTTTCGTATGTTTTTCTTGCGAATGTAGCCATCAACAACTGCTAACGTGTCAAGGAGTTCTTCTTCACCATCCAAAACAACTTCTTTATCTTGTTCAACTCAGACTTCAATTTGTTCAATTTCGCTTGCTTTTCAACTCTAATCAGTCGCTTTAACTGAAGGATTCCTAAGAATCTGCGGAAGCGTATTGGACCTAGTATGTTTACATGTTATAAGATCATCCTTGTTTTTCTAATAAAAAGGAGATAATCACCTCTTTAAGCGTAAATGCAATCTCCTCCTTTTTCTTGTACTACTCTTGAATAAGGGAGAGGGAAAATGTGTGGGCACTTTTCTATTTCAAAGAGATGACGACAATTGTTGTATTTGTCTAGAGCAAATAAGATTATTATATAGGAGACTAAGAAACCTAAACCTAGGTCTCTTGGGCCCTTGCCATACACTTAAGCCCAATAGCTTTTGTATAAAGAGCATTCCCAACAATCTCCCACTTACTCTTGAGTACAAGCTTAAGCTTAAAGCCCAAAACCATGTACTCACTTTTCATCATCAATTGAAAATGTCCAACCACCCTTTGTTTCAAGCTAGCACGGGGATCCACCATCTATTATTAATCAAGGCTCCTTATAATCAATAAATGATTATATAATTTGATGCTATTCCACTAAAAGCCCAAAGTTGAACTCCAAGATCAATAATAAAATATATATAACTCGAATATGCATCGCCCCTTTGTAATATGTCGATAACTAATTGATGAGTTTTCTGTTACTCAATCAATTATTTATTCCCTTGACTTTGATAGTTTCTCTAATGGATTACATGCACTGGCTAGTGCCTTAAATGTCCAATTACCGAAACATATCAAGGGGACATATCCTACTAATTTCATGTTGTTTATCTCATGATAATTGTAACACCCCGTGTGCACCCGGTGCGTTATTATCAGAGTAGCGCTATCAGCGCTATATAAAGCGGTGCGGAAACGAAAGAATCGTTTTTCTTGATTACATTATGCATAGAATAAAACACATATAACACAAGTCCCTTGCTGATCCAGGTAAAAACAAACATACATAACCACAACTACCAAGGCAGATATACATAAAACTCAAAATAGAGATCATCAGGAGGAAACATACACTAAAACAACATCATCGTCGTCTATACAATAAAACGGGTGTACACTCACACCCTATCTTTTTAATACAAGACAGAGACAAAATAAAGACCCTTCTAGTCTTCATCTGCAGCCCATGACCAGGTCCAGCACTCTCAGCTAGGGCCTCCTGCCCTGAGGTATCTCCTCTCCTCTGGAAACACCTGAAAACCACAACCCACAACGGGGTGAGATAAACATCTCAGTAAGCTCAAGGTTCTGGGAAATCCTCCCTTACCCTGGTTCACCCCCAAGCACAAAACACATAAAACTAAAACAGGAACGAGCTTAGGAAATCATCCTAGCTCTCATAACCCACTACAGGGTAACATAACCAGATACTCTCAGTATCAGAGGCATCACACCTCATCCTGGCTCTCACAGCCATCTCAAAACCATCTAACAGAGCCAAGCCAGAATCATGGCTTCAATATCTCATATCGGCTCTCATAATCGTCTGACAGAGATCTCACAGAGGTACCTAATCATCAGTGTCAATCACTGGACACTGTATATACCAGAGAGGCACCGCCTCCAATGCTATATATATAAAGCATGGCCTGAGTCCACCACTCAGGACTTCATACACACGGCCTGAGGAATCTCTCAACTCAGGGCTTCACATACATTGAAACCATCGTCATCAGTGTACATCAATACACATCCATAACTGTCAATATCCATGTGATTCCGATGGTCATCACCATCTATCACCTATCATCATCATCCTGCGGAGGTTTTCATATAGATATATATGCCGATCCCCACTCTCAGAGGATCCAATATATACTAGGACATCTCATGGCAGGACATCATTATCTATCAGAAGCACCCCGAAAATATATAGGTACAACCATGTCTGGAGGACTCCTATATACCGGGCCGGCTCCTCTATCATGAGCTACAACTCATATCCTGTCCCAATACAATTCACTATCTATCAGAAGCACCCCGAAAATATATAGGTACAACCACGTCTGGAGGACTCCTATATACCGGGCCGGCTCCTCTATCATGCTGCCTGAGAGAGACAATCCTCAACGGGAGCTCTCAATCCCTCAGGGCTTCCTGTTCGGATACCTGAGAGAGACTATCCACTCTGGGAGCTCTCAATCCCTCAGGATCTCCAAACCACAGCCTGTGAGAGACAATCCACATCAGGGAGCTCTCTATCCCACAGGACTTCCAATCACACTGCCTGAGAGAGACAATCCACAACAGGGAGCTCTCAATCCCTCAGGACTTCTTATCACATACCATCTGTCCTACCACCATAGGACTCTATTCTACTGGCCAGAGAATCTCAGAACTCAGACACTATCACAGTGTCTATTTATCCTCAACACAGACCACCACCATGGTCTTTATCAATCTCATCATCTCTGCCTAAGGAGGAACATCCATACAGGGCAATCCACCCTTAGGTCTTTAGGCGGAGAGCAGTGGCACCTCCCATGGAATCTCAGCTATTCCAGGGAGTCCTCAAACTCTTCCTCTAGCTAGGGAACCTCAACTAGCCCGATACCATCGCAGTATCTTATAGATTCCATCACAGATCATTCTCTGATCTGAATCTCATCAAAGCCATGGAGTACCTCACAGTGTTCCTCCATCTCAGGCCCAAGGTCACACCTGAAGCCACAGGTGTCAAATACCCTCACACTGTCTCAGTGTCTATCCTAGGGTTTATCATGTATCACAATCTCTGGAACAGCAGGGGTTCCACCCTAAGCATCATTCATCCAGCCTTCTAGGCTTATCTCGACACATATCATCATCAATAACAGGCCATCACGGCCTTTCTTTCTCAGCATGCACAATACATATATATATATATATATTCAAACATGGCATGCACCCATCACCCACTTGGGTGGCAAACAAGAGAAGGAGAAGACATCACAGAACGATGAGCTTACCTGGCAAGCCGTGCCCCTCAGCTTAGCCTCAACTGATGGTCTGCTTCTCTGATATCTCCGTGTCAAGCCCTAACCAGGCATACAAGCACATATCACAGACCATACCAGCATATATTCATGCATAAGCTCATCCAGCAGCCATCCACTGCCTCTGGGAAGGAACCACAGTTCTTTCCCTCAACCCGAGTCATCAACTCCAGGGTTCATCAGGCTTATCCACACAAGCCTTCCATAGACCCTCAGTGGTCTATCTCAGGTTCATCCATGGCCTCAGAGTCATTCCAGACTCAAACCAAGCCATTCACCTAGAGCATTTCAGCTCTCTCACTTTAAAACCTCAGGGTTTCTCAGGGCTTGAACGGTCTGAATCATAAGATACCGTTCTCAAGGCCTCTCAGGCACAATAAGCCCGTCATCATGGCGCTTGCATGTCTCAAATCAAGTGACTCAGTCCAAGTCACCCATGCATAACCTAGAGCCAAAACCAACAGCCTCCAGATCACAAACTGAAAGCTAATCCTTCCTCCTCTCATCATCCTAAACACATCTCTCAACTGGACCCAGAGCTAATTCTAGCTCTATCAAAAGTGGGTCACTATTCATCAAAACCCCCAAATCACAAATCAACCGGAGAAACTCGA
This sequence comes from Glycine latifolia, assembly GCA_013407115.1. Classification (NCBI taxonomy): domain Eukaryota; kingdom Viridiplantae; phylum Streptophyta; class Magnoliopsida; order Fabales; family Fabaceae; genus Glycine; species Glycine latifolia. Next base: position 12,467,791 of record CM023958.1, on the reverse strand, counting down.
GTTTCTTACCTCAGAACTGTCGAGGAATACTGGAGGATCACTTCTCCAAGCTTTGGCGTCCTTGAATCGCCTTCTTTCCCTTCCAAACTCAGTTTTCCCAAATTCCCTAGAGAACGGGATCTCTCCGATTGATTATCTTTTCGAGAGATTGAAACTAGGATCTAGCTCATCTCGAAGTTCTAATCACTTTCCTAGTTGGGTAGAAAGTGTTTAGATGAAGTATGGAGAAGATATGAAGCTTCTCTGGTCGTTAATGGCAGAAGGAACCTCGAGGAAGAAGAAGAACATATTTTCTTCCCTGGAATCCGTCAAAATGGCCTTTTATAGGCCCCCAGTCCGCGTTCCCACGCAAATAGCGCCATCCCCACGCTATCCGCGCCAAGAATGCGCAAGAAATGGCTTCCAGGGCCATTCTGGCGCTAACCGCGCCATAATTCACGCTAATCGCGCCAATCAGGCGCGTCTCCCACGCTACTAGCGTGGATCCCCACGCTACTGGCGTGGCACTATTCACAGGCAAATTCCGTCGCTAATTCCGTCGCAAAATCCGTCGCTAACGCTTTTTCTGACGGAATTTAGCAAATTTTAAACTTTCTTTCTTTTCTCTTATTTATTAAATCTAGGTTATTATAATAATCAAATAATTTTGCCTCCCAAAATACTGAATTATTGGCCGTCAATTGGTCGGGCCTCACCCGTTGTTAAATCAAAGAATGAAATTATTCAATTACCTATTTATAATAAACTCAGGATTAAGAGCAATCATATAACTATGGTTAGCTAGAGATTTGATACTTATGACAGAAAAGCAACCTTAATCAAATCTCTCCTTGACCTTTTCAATGTGAACATTAATTCACACCAATATTTTACAATGGCTCAGACAAGACCATTTCATAAAATATTGCATCCTAAATAAAGCTTCTAACTTTATTTAACAGCTATGAACCAATTCATCAATTGTAAGAACCTATGATCATGTCCTCCATGAGCGTATCCATATGATCATATACTTTACAATTGATCCGAACCTTGGTGTTTGTAAATTTTGTGTGCATACCATAAATGAATAATACCTCATTTATACCTTTCAAAAAAAAAAAAAAAATGTCATGATGTCTTGCTCAAAGAGCACAAAATAAACAAAGTGGAAATTCAAGCTCCTAAAGCTACAGCAAGTCCAGAATCTTCTTAAGACACATAGATGTAACATGCCTCTCGAACACACGTTCATGCAAACTCTTTGTAAAATGGTCACCAAGGTTTTATTCCGATGTGATCTTGGTTACCACTGTGTCTTTTTGGAAATATGAGTCTGTGTAACCAATGGTTTCAAGACTCCCACTAGAATAGACCAACATATAATCTCTCGTTCTCCGAAGATACTTGAGTATATGCTTAACTGCTATCCAGTGTTCTTCTCCTGGATTAGATTAGTACCGACTAATAACTCCCACTGCATGACAGATGTCTGGTCTAGTGCACAACATAGCATTCATTAGACTACAATTGAAGCATAAGGTATCCTACTCACGCGTTCTCTCTGTTCAGAAGTCTTAGGAGAATGCTCCTTAGAGAGATAAATCTCATGCCTGAAGGGTAAAATTCCCTTCTTAGAATTCTCCATGCTGAACCTGGCAAGGATCTTTCAATGTAGGAGACCTAGGACAATGCCAATAACCTATTCTTCCGGTCTCTTAAGAGTTTAATACCAAGAATATAATTTTCCTCTCTCAGGTCCTTCATATCAAAATACTTGTTTAACCAGTTCTTTATGCCTACCAATACCTCTGTGTCATTTCCAATAAGGAGTATATTATCTACATAAAACACCAGAAAATATATTGCTTCCCCTTGGATTCTTTTATATATACATGGCTCATCAGGACTTTTCTCAAAACCAGATTTAACGACTTGATAAAACCTAATGTTCCATGACCTGGATGCTTGCTTAAGTCCATAGATAGACCTTTGCAACTTGCATACCATGTGTTCCTTCCCTTCGACTATGAACCCTTTTGGTTGCTACATATAGATGTCGTATTCTAAATTTCCATTTAGAAAAGCAGTCTTGACATCCATTTGCCAAATCTCATAATTGAGACTTGCCGCAATAGCTAAGAGAATCCGGATAGACTTAAGTCTGGCTACTGGCGAAAAGGTTTCTTCATGGTTTACACCTTCTATTTGGGTGTACCCTTTTGCCACCAATCTAGCTTTGAAGGTTTCATCCTTTCCGTCTGATCCTCTCTTTCTCTTGTAGATCCATTTACACCCAATGGGTTTTATCCCTTTAGGTGCTTCTACAAGAGACCAAACTGAGTTAGAATGCATAGATTCCATCTCATAGTTCATTACCCTAAACCATTCCTGAGCATCAACATCTTCAAGTGCATCATTGTAACTAGTGGGATCATCATCTTTTTCAATGGTGACAGCCTAGTATGATTCTCCTAACAAGAGATATCTTGCGGGTATACGAATCATTCTCCCACTACAACTTTGCCTAACTTGTTGTTGTGCATCTACAGAAGGATCCAAGTTAGGTGGATCAATAATTTCTTGAAGATCCTCATTAGGTGGATTAACCAATTCTTGATTTTGTTCTTCAACAAATGGTACTTGCATTTCTATAGGTTCCACTTGTAGATCATTATGCTGAACTTCTGGTTCTGTATCTAGTTCATGTGTATGTTCACCTTTAGGTATAACTTTCCCTCTTTGAACAACCATAGGAACATAAGATGGAACCACTTGAGGTTGAGTTAAAACTTGACCTGAGACAAGCTCATCAAGAATAATCAAACTCTTTGGTTTGTAATTTGTCATATAGTCCTCCTCTAGGAAAGTCACATGAATGCTCACTAAGACCTTCTTACCTTTTGGACTATAAAACATCCAACCTCTAGTTCCTTTGGGATAGCCTACAAACATGCACACTTCTATACGTGATTCCACTTTATTTGGCTTTTGTTGTAAGACATGTGCCAGAGCACCCCAAATTCGAATATGGCTCAAATTGGGTGCTCGCATTCCATAGTTTTGTGGGTGTCTTTGAAACAGATTTAGATGGAACTAAATTTAATAAGTACATGGCAGTTTCTAAGGCATATCCCCAGAATGATTCAGACAGAGACAAATAACTAAGCATGAACCTCACCATTTCTAAAAGGGTTATGTTTATCCTTTCAGCAACTCCATTTTGCTGGGGTGTCCCCGGATAAGATAGTTGTGAAAATATTTTCTCTTTAGTCAGGTAAGACCTAAAATCTCCACATAGGTATTCACCTCCTCGGTCAGACCTAAGAGTCTTGATTTGAACACCAAGATGTTTTTCTGTCTTAGCCTTAAACTCTTGGAATTTTCCAAAAGCTTCGGACTTATAACGCATCAAGTATATGTATCCAAATCTTGAGTAATCATCAGTGAATGTGATGAAGTACCCATACCCGCCTCTGGCCTGGACATTTATTGCTCCACATACATTAGTATGTACCAATTCTAGTTGAATTGTGGCACAATTTCCTTTGGCCTTGAAAGGCCGCTTTGTCATTTTACCCTCTAAACATGATTCCCATACTGGTATTGGTTCAAAAACCAGGGATTTTAAAATCCCACTTTTGACCAAACCTTGTATCTTGTTAGAGTTAATATGACCTAATTGCAAATGCCAAAGATAAGTTTCATTGGAAACCTTTCTTTTCTTAAATAGATGAACATGCTCTTTATCTCCTAATTCAACATGATTAACTTCATGGGGTATAGGACTAAGGAAATAAAGACCATTAAACAAAGTATCATAATATATAAAAGAAGATGACTCCTTATAGAAACTGAGGAATTAAACTGATGAACTGTTAAACCATGTTTAATTAAAAAACTATCAGAAATTAAATTCCTCTTAAAATCTGGAACAAATAAACAATCATCCAAAACAAAAGTTCTACAATTATTAAATGATAAAATAACTTGTCCTACTGCTAGTGCAGAAACAAGCTCCCCATTTCCAAGTCTCAAAAATCTTTGGCCTTGATCGATAGGCAAGTTATGTTTGAACCACTCCAAAGAGTAACAAACATGGTTAGTAGCTCCTGAATCAATTGATACATTTATCATTGTAATTCTCCACTAAGCAAGCCTCAATCACAAGTAGCATATTCTGCCTTGCCGAACTGCTAGGAGTAGCAAACATGCCATCAAGAGTCCGGAGCATTTCTACTCCACTCTTAAGCATGTCACTTGCTCTTGCAAGTGATTAATGAGATTGGACAGAATGTAGCATCAAACTGCAACATTCGCCTTCTCCCAATCAGAAAATTTCTTCTTTGTTTCCTCAGAAGCATTTTCTACATGTTGTGCTAGCTTAGGGGTAGTCAGGACAAAGTTAAGTTTCTCATGTTGTAGAACAATATCCAAATTAGTTTTCCATTGTCTGTAGTTTGAACCATCCATAGGCTTTTGTCTCGAGATAGTAGCTAACGGATTGAAAAACGACATTTGCTAAAAAAATTAAAGCACACAATTTACAATAATACAATAAACATAATTGTTGCAAGTAGATTCCTTAACTACTTTTGTTCATTGTTACAATTCTTTAGTTATCCTTACAAGGCTTACGTTGGGCAAGTCACTTGTTAAAAACTAAAATTGTTATTTGGGCCTTCGGTGCCATTACCAGAGCCTCGATGGGAGGATTAATAACTTTACCAAATTTGAATGTAATTAACCATCGTTCAATTTCAAAAATTATCCTTAGTATCAAAGCATTGCCGACGTTGGATTGTACAATACTTTACTAAAATTTTTGAATTTGTTGAGATCCAGTCAAATAAAATCTGGTCATCCTTTTCCGTCGGGGCTTCACATGACCATTTTATTAATGGACCCACAATGGAGCTCGCGGGTTTAAAAAATTAATATTTTAATTTAAAAATCTTCACCCATTCAATATTTTGTTACAAGGAATTTTTTTTAAAAAATTGTCCAATCATTAATCTAGAATTTAAAATTCATAATGATTATTAATTTGAATTCAAAATCAAATTTGGATGTGGTTATCCATTGTTCAACTTCAAAAATTATCCTTAGTATTCAAGCATTGCCGATGTTGGGCCGTACAATACTTTACTAAAATTTTTGAATATGTTGAGATCCAATCAAATAAAATCCAGTCATCATGATCCGTTGGGACTTCGCATGACCATTTTATTAATGGACCCACAATGGAGCCCACAGGTTTAAAAATTAATTTAAAACCTTTACCCATTCAATATTTTGTTACCAGGAATTTTCAAAAAAATAGTCTAATCATTAATCTAGAATTTGAAATTCATAATGATCATTAATTTGAATTCAAAATCTTTTTTAAAAAAATCTAATCATTAATCTAGAATTTGAAATTCATAATGATTATTAATTTGAATTTTAAACATAATTTCCTGAATTCTAGTATTATTTCCAGAATGATCATTGATTGATTTGATTGTTGGGACATAATAACCATTAATAAAATAATTTAAATTCAAAATTAATAATGACCATTAATTAAGCAACGATCATAAACCTTAATTTTCTAAATTATCTCATTATTGCCATAATGATCATTAATCAAATAATTTTAATTCTAAATCAATCAAAATTATCATTGACATAATAGAACATATGCATGATCTATGAATAATTAATACTGTGATATGACACAATATTTTATATATGGCATGTTATCACACAAATTATGTTATCGCATATAATTTATCTATTCATAAAAATGGTAATTATAAAACTTTAATCCATGGTTTCCTAAAAAAATCTTCTTCTCCCTTTGCTGTTTTTCGAGTCAATCCGTCATGAACCTTCGATCACCTAGCCCACCATATGGATAGAACTGCCATTGAGAGAGGAGCACGTGACTGTTTGAACCATCGAAAAAAGACACGGTCTTTTAGGAGGTTTTGATTCTTGTTTCCATTGTTTTTTTTGTCCTCTTTCATGCTATGACCTTGGATTTTCCATAAAAGCTTTGGATAGTCACAAACAGACTCAAACAGTGACGAATATACATATTTTGGATACAAAAATTGAACATTTCTCTCTTTCAACAATAAAATTGCTAAACAAAAAGAAAAAATAAAGGAGGAAACCTGATCATAATGGACCATCCTCCTTGTTACATATCCAAAAGAAATACATTTAAATGTTCTACCATGGATTAAAGCACATATTTTATAAAACCATACATCTTATGAAAAAAATTATAAAACATAGCATATGTGTAATCCAACATAAATATAGAACCCTATGTGCCATATCACATAAAAGACTAGATCAACATCAAACGTACAACCTAGGCTCCGGTACCAATTGAAAGATTCCTAAGAATCTGCGGAAGCGTATTGGACCTAGTACGTTTACATGTTATAAGATCATCCTTGTCTTTCTAATAAAAAGGATATAATTACCTCTTGAAGCGTGAATTCAATCTCCTCCTTTTTCTTTGGTAAGTCCTCTCTTGGTCTCCTCAATCAATTACGAATGACAAATCTTCCATACTATTCTTGAATAAGGGAGTGGAAAAATGTGTGAACACTTTTCTATTTCAGAGAGATGACGACAATTGTTGTATTTGTCTAGAGAAAATAAGATTATTATATATGAGACTAAGAAACCTAAACCTAGGCCTCTTGGGCCCTTGCCATACACTTAAACCCAATAGCTTTTGTATAAAGAGCATTTTCAACATCAACAATGTAGGTGCTGTTTTCATGGGATTTGTTGGAATAGACATTTTTTTTTTTTGTTGAGAGACAGAGTGGTGGGAGATTTTGTGACTTTATGAAAAAATTGATGAAAGAAACACAATGTTTTTGTAATAACTAAAAAGATTTTGAGACAAAGTAGTGTGAGGCAGAGACTTTATGAAAACCTTTTGAAAATACAATGTGTTTAATCAACTAGAGTGGTGTGGAGGATGATTTGTAACTGATTAAAGAGGTAGTATACTTTTGTGATAAGATTGAGGGACAACGTAGTGAGAGATTTTGTGTGATTTAATAAATAAAAAAGATGAAAGAAACAATACAGTTTTTCAAGAAGATTGAGGTACATAATGGTGAGTGAAGAAAGGACCACAACGTATATATAGTTTAATAAATTATAAATTATGGAATCAGGTTACACTCATCATTATATGGAATCAAATGACAAAAGTTTAACGTCATTCTTTTCCTTACATGGAATTTAATGTAACTTGGTATTGACTCAAGAAAATTTGTTTAGAAACTTAAACTCAGAAAAATAAAATTAAATATGAATTTTTCTATAGTAAAAAAATATAATTTTATAAAATTCATACATGACAAGACAATGTTGCTTTATATAATTTTTTAAAACTCCGACAAAGAAAACAGATTTTTTCTTCTTTTGTAAAAAATAAGAATTTATTAAATTGAAACGACAAAAATCATGAAGGGAGGCGATAATAGAGAACATTCTTTGCTTGGGAAAATGATGAAAGAAGGGCATCTTTCCTTTGGTTTTCCTTTGGCAAGAAATTATTCAAATAGACAATGGCAAGCAAAGAACCCCAAAACATGTTTCACAAATGGAATTATGCCACCAGACTGAGACAAGCAAAGAGAACCCAGAAACAAGTGTGACAAGATGCTTTGTTCCCATGAAAAATTTCCACTGTATTATATCCTTTCTTTCGAAAGGGAATCCATTTCTTGATGGTGAAGTAGAAGAATACCAATTTTTCAATTTGCTAATGTTGTAATTAATGATCAGAGATTTTGTGACTTGATGCAAAACTATAGAAAGAACCGCAATATATATACTATAAATAAATTATAGATTATGGTATCAATTAACTCATCATTACATATGATAAAAAAGAAACTTATCATTACACCGAGTCAAATGACTAAAGTTTACCATCATTCTTTTCTTAACATAGAATTAAATGTAACTTGATATTCACCCAAGATATAGTCTCTTGAGTAATAGACAATAATGATAACCTTCGAAAGAACAAACAAAGAATAATGGCTCTCATCTTCTTTCTCTCTTAATTTCTTTCTTTGAATTTCGCATTAATGAAATTGATCTTCAATAAAAAAAAAAGTTTAAATGATTTACGCTGCAGTACTTTTTTGGTATTTAATTTAAGGAATTTTCTTCCATGAAATAACTTTTTTTCTTTTGTGTTACTAATGAAAGTTGACTTGTTTGTTTTGATTTTCACTGGTAAAAATAGCATAACTTTAGTTCAAATCTAGAAGTTCTTTTTTTTTTGATCTGTAATTCTCCACTGAAATTGAATTTAAAACTATGGAAATTAAAATCAATTTGTTGGCAGGCCTAAATCTAGTTTAGATAACTTGGAAGGTAATTGCACCATTTGGACAAAATAGTTACAGATGCATACGAAGTAGGCTTGATTATATAATTGATCTTTCAAGTATTAAAAGTTAAATTAGACCCTTTAATTATTTAAAATACTACAATCAGGTCCTTTTGTATAATGAAATACATAAATTTTCATTAAACTTTTTAATAAGTAGGGACTCAAGAACCTAATTAAAATTTTTAATAATTGAGAAATCAAATTGAATTTTTTTAAATAGTTAAAGAATTTGATTGAATTTTTTAACAATTAACTTGTTACCATTTTCGATAAAATGCAGAGATGGTAGAAAATTAATCTGTGAATATATAGACAATGCTCATAAATGTGACATTCTTTCAGGGATTGCAAAATATTTTGATGGCAGTATGAGTTGGTTCACAATGTTAATGATACAAGTAGAGGATACGTGAGATGGGTGAACGGTACAAAATTCATAACAATTAATTGGAAGGTAGAAAATATAAAAGTAATTATTTCTGTTCTATTTTTTACTTTCTCTTCACTCTTATAGCGTACTCCAGAGTACAGATATGTAGAAACGGATGAAAGAAACAATATAGTTTTACCATAAGATTGAGGGACAGTGTGGTGAGAGGTTTTAGGACCTTATGAGACATTGACGAAAGAAACAATATAATTTTGGACACAATGGTGCGGGATTTTGTGACATGATGCAAAACTGAATACAGGACAATGTATATAGTTTTAATATATCATAAATCATGGTATCAAGTGTAACGCCTCGTATGCATCCGGTTTGTTAACATTCCATTATATTCATTTACGCAGTAATTTTCAAAATAAACAATTTGATTTGGAAGCAAAACAAAATATGACGTCATTATAACATCAGTTGTACATTATACATGGTGAAGTATCAAAATATACATCATCTGTACATAAATGTACATATACTCCCCTCAGGGTACAAAACCACAAAATCCATAGGCATAAATCACAAAAGAATGGAGCCAACATGCTCTCATCAACTATGCCTAGGGTTTATGTACAATCTATCCCTGCATGGTGTAACGCCTCTCTTTGCTCTCTCGTGCTTGATTAATTTTAGATGAAATCTTGTGTCCACTTTGTATTAGAATTAGATTAGTTATAAATTTTTTCACGAAAATTCTTTTCGCTTTGCTTGCAAATTCTATTAATCGTCTATATCATAAACGAATTCTTTCTCTCTCCATGGTTTAATTGTAATAAAGTACAGTCTAACAATACCGTCCAAAGTATAGTTCATTATACAGTCCCAAATACATGCCAACGTAAAATACAACTAATTTAAATCTAGTTACAAGTCATCAACACATCTTCATCATCACACCTTCTTCAATATCATCTACAACTTATGCTTTCCTGTTCCTCTGCTCGCCCAAATAAATTGGGGTCATCACAGGTGTCAACCACAGACACAAAATATAGGGTAAGTTTATGACAAACAAAGTTTGAATAAAAACATATATAACAGAATTCATACGTAGATATTTATAAAATACAACACAGAGGATTTGCCCACAGATTAAATTACCTTATCTACACAGCACATGAATTAAGTCACACAATTTACTCATCAACTGATATTCCACATACTCATCATGTAATGTATAGAATGCATGCTCATCTTTTTATATGATGCATGACTGAGATCTCAGGTTCTCAACATCTCATTATCAGTGGCCACAGTCAAGATAGCTTAACACCTCGTGAGTTGGATTGACCAGTTGGGATAGGTCAGTGTTGCAAAAGGACTCACACCTACAACATGTGATCATCATGGCTAGGTGATCTCCCCACTGTGGCTATCCCCCAGCTTATCACCTTAGAACGTCCGAATCTCAACTCTAGCTATCTGACAAACAACTTCGCAGCTTAACCCCCGCAGGGCAACAACTTCATATGAAATGTAATTAATGATCCACTTTTATTATTTAATTATTCTTTTTCTCATACATCTTAAAGCTCAACATCTTTCACAACTCATGGCATATACTTTTTAAATAACCCATAAAGCTTCTTTCAATCATCACATAAAGCTTTACATAACATCTTAGTATACAGCCATAGTTCAACTCCCTAAATCCTTCACAGATAAGTCATAGTTCATCAGACACATAGTAGAGTCCATAGGAAACACTCAGCAACACATGAAATAATACATAACCTTTGTTAAAGCAACCAACCATATAAATATAATTCAAATTCAACAACAAGGATTCAAGCTAAACATTCTTAAACATATTTTATTCATTGTGACAAACTATCAAACACATGGTGTGCAAGCTTGAAATCATAGAATTCTTTAAAGAAAACTACTTAAACTTTAATCTTTATAAAGTTCAACATAATTCTATAAATAAACATGTTTCTACATAATTCTAGCATAAAATAGACATGTTTCAAGAATTTACAAAACACTTTTAATTGGAACCTACAAACTTTAGTAGAACATAAAATACTTTGATTTTAGTAAAATATTTCATTAGCCAATTGTTTTTCTTCTAAAATAGCCATAATACCTACAATTCTAAATACCATTCATTCCTTCATTAAGTTAAGCTCTAATTATTTATACATCAATTATTCTTTAACCTAAGACCAAGTCACTTAATCAAGTAATCATGTATCTAGCAATTCTTAATTCTTTGAGGCATTTCATCAAACACCTAGAATACAAGACACGATTCTCTATGGAAACAACTAAGAAGCTTAATATTCAAACATAGTTCATCATTAACTTCCCCATACCTTGTTCCCTAAGCTTTTTGGACAGCTTTTCTTCCCTTGAAATTGAAGAACTCTTGCTTCTAACTCCCTTATTGCTTCACGTGGATTTTCTAGTATATAAGCCTTGGATTTTGTTCTAAGTAAAAGGTAGTGTTAAGATGGAATGAAATGGACCAGCCTTGGAATGAAGGGTGCACGGTTTTAAGCTCTCTTAGAGCTCCAAATGTCCGGTCCTATGTCCCTTTTATAGGGTGTATTTGCTTGATTTTTCTACAAATATCCTTCAAAAGTCATTATGCCTAGCTTTCCTTGTGGCTTATTCTTATTGGCTCTTTAATTTGCACCATCCAAGTGTCTTATTTCATGAAAACTCCATACTCTTCCTTGGCTGTCTTGTTTTGCACGTATACTAGGCAATTTGGAGTGCAATCCGTGTGGTTGCTTTAAGCTTAGGTTTTGTAGATTTTTGTTGCATCAAAGTCATGATTGTTTTGCTTTTAGTTGGATTCTTTTTATTGGCTATCAATTCCTTACCCTACAAGTGTCTTGATTCATGAGATTTCTACACTTTTCTTCTTGTTTTCTTGTGTTGCACGTGGACTAGCTAGGCTAAGATGTATTCCATTTATTTTCCTTCTCATTTGTGGAATAGCTTAGGCTTAGTCATAAAAATCTCTGCCCAAAACCCGTGTTATAGAAATATTCATTCTGAATTTTTTAACCGTTGGATCTTCTTAAAATTTTAAGAGTATATTCCTATCTTACATATCTAAGTTTTGACCGTTGGGATCGTCGAAATAACGTCCCTAGATATCCACGTATTTTGCCAACGGAGACAACATAAAATTTGCTTCAAATTTCTTTTTAAGCATTAATTTCTTTCTTTACACATGGACCAATGGAAATGGCTAGGTTTCTTAACTCTCCATGTGTCTATTCTTGAATGTTCTAGGGCCTTTCTCCCTTGATTGTGTATCACATGACCAAGGCTTGACCTTAGATAACCAAATCAACAATTTTTCCTTTTTATTACATGTAATAACAAAATTCTAAGTTTTTATTGGTCCAATTTGCTTTTATTAGTAAAATTACTAAACTAACTCATTAAGGATCCTATTCCTCCCATAATTAAGAAAAACTCCATAGATTATGTATATCCTTTTTCTTATACTTTTCTGATACCTGAGGTTGTCTAGATTAAGCTCTTTTCAACCTATCTTTCAAAATCTGTAAAAATTCTATTTTAGGGTTTTCTACCTTCCACCTTGCTGATACTTGGTTATCTAAAAGTATTTTATCCTATAGTCAGGTTCCCACAAATTTCTGAAGTCGTTTTGGTCATTTTTGACCTAAGGGTATTTTGGTAATTTTATTACTCACTCCAGGGTATAATCGTCATTTCTAAAAATGTTTAGGATATCTCTGTTAATTGTTACTCTAAGGGTATTCTTAATCATTTCCAGAACATCCAAGGGTGTTTATAAGATTTCCTCCTTAAGATATCTTGCTGAAATATCTAGGGGTAATTTGGTCATTTACAAAATGTCCAGGGGTATTTTCGTTATTTCCCCAAATCTTTTGTGCTGCCTTTCATTAACATTTTACCCTAGTAATTCACTGTAATTCCCAAAATTTTGGGGTGTTACACATGGGCCTCTTGCCCTGGGATCTCTCAGCTTCTCCTTGCGTCTCACCTGCAAACATAATCCCCACACACGGGATGAGATAAAAATCTCAGTAAACTCAGGGTCCTTGGAGGTCTTTCCTCCCCCTGGTTCACTAACATGCATAATATATCAAAATCAACATTTCATAAGCTAGCCCTCATGGCTCTCAAACCATATCATCAGGCAGATACAGTATATACACACAAGTATCAAGGAATTCTCATCAGCATCACATGGTCATCACGGCTCACATAACATCTCATCACACAGAGACAACAAGTATATATATATATATATATATATATATATATATATAACTTGAGGGATAATCACCCCTACTCAGCCATCACGGCCTTCATTAGATCACAGCATATCAAATAGATATCCCTATTCAGATACAGCAACATATATATATATATATAGAGATATAGATATAGATATATCATATTCCTTGAGAACGTTCATCTGCAGTCAGGTACCTTCTCTAAGGATTTAATCACACATATATCTATATTATACTTCCTGAGAAAAACTCATCTGCAATCAGGTACTTTATCTCAGGACACTCTCGAACATATACCTATGTTATACTTTCTGAGAAAAGCTCATCTGCAATCAGGTACTTTATCTCAGAACACCCTCGGACATATATGGCACTTCCAAGAGATGCTCATCTGCAATCAGACGCATACTCTCAGGTTTTATCACACATTACTTATTGACCACTTAGAGTTGTTCCAGATAACTTTGACTCTAAGGGAAGTCCATATCTAATCCATTCTACTGGCCAGAAAATTCTCTACAAACACAAGATACTATCACCGCATATACCTCATAGAGGTTCTCACTAACACAGTACACTATCCTAGTGTATATCTCATTCAACATCATCTCAATCGCCCACAGTATATCATTTACTCAGATGTCTACACATATATGCATCATATACATGTCTCAATCACAATTAGTAACATTCAATTCCAATATTCATGCAACATGTTATTCAATAACCAATACTCCCTCGGAGTATGGTGGAACACAAAGGAAGGAACCACTCCCAAGAACAAGGAGCTTACCTGCTCTCAGCACTGTACCGGCTCTCCCGGATCCGTGGTCACCACCACCAGTGATGTCAGAATCACGCCCTACACAAGAGCATGTAAACATCAATAACGGTCCTCAACCGTTAGAAAGACAAAACAAGGCTAACCCTTTTCATTAAACCTCCTTGTTCTCTATCTTAAGGTTATCAGGACTAATCATCTCAAAGGCGATTCACAGATCCTCAACAAGATCTATCTCGGTCTATTCAACGTACTAGAGTCCCTACAAGACTCTGTATGAGCCAATTCAAATGATTCACTTGCCTTAACCAGGCCAAATATCCATACTTGTCAAGTTTATCAGAACGACTATTTCAACACATTTTTACCGTTTATTTAGCCTCCTGAACATCTTTTGTAAAGGTACCTAGGCTTAAACTCATCATTATATCATCAATCTTCCTACCCATACAGATGTCAGAGTCAAAACCAAACTTCATCAAAAGTCATGTTTCAAAGTTCAATATTCATTAGAACAACCTCCTGAGCATACTTTTCTAAAGAACCCAAGCCTAATTTCAGCTCTAACGCAAAATGGTTACTATTCACCTCAAGAACAAATTCACAAATCAACCGGTAAAACTTGAGTTTCTTACCTCAAAACAGTCGAGGAAGGCTGAAGGATCACTTCTCCAAGCTCTAGCGTCCTTGAATCGCCTTTTTTTCCCTTCCAAATCTCAGTTTTGAGGAATTCCCTAGAGAACTGGATCTCTCCGATTGATGGTTCTTAAGAAGAATAGAAGTTGAAATCTAGCTCATAGAGGAGTTCTAATCAACTTTCTAGTTGGGTGGGAAGTATTTAGATGAAGAATGGAGAAGATATGAAGCTTCTCTGGTCGTTAATGGCAGAAGCAGAGAAAAAGAAGAAGAATGAGATTTTTTAAGAAGAGAGAGAGGGAGAGAACGGTTATTATATCAAGTTAAACTCATCATTACATGGAATCAAATGACAAAAGTTTAATGTCATTATTTTCTTTAATTAATGTAATTTAGTGCAACTTGGTATTCGCTCAATAAAATTTGTTTACAAACTTAAACTCGTAAAATAAATTTAAATATGAATTTGTCTATATTAATAAAAAATATAAATTTATAAAATTCATATATAACAAGACAATATTGCTTCATTTTAATTTTTTTTAGAATCCGGCAAAGAAAATAAAAAAGTTTTGTAGAAAATAAGAACTTATTAAAATCATGAAGGAAGGCAACAATAAAGAACATTCTTTGCTTGGGAAAATGATGAAAGAAGGGTATCTTTCCTTTGGTTTACCTTTGGAAGAAATTATTCCAATAGACAATGACGAGCAAAGAACCCAAAAGCATGTTTCACGTCATTCTTTCTTCCCAGGAAAAATTGCCACAGTAGTCTATTTGTCTCACAAATGGAATTATTTCAGCAGACTATGGCAAGCAAAGAGAACCAAATAAAAAGTTTGGCATCATTCTTTCTTCCAATTAAAAATTGCCACATTATAGTCTATCCTTTTTTACACAATGGGAATCCATTGGTGAAGTAGAGCAATAGAATTTTTAAATTGTCAATGTTGTAATTAATATCAATTTATTAAAGTTATCGAATGCTCTTGCAGGATTCCCTTTACATAGTACACTCTTTTCAGCACCATGAATTCCTTAGATTCTATACGGGTTTCAATCATGTCCTTCACCAACATAACTAATGATCTTAATTGGTTGTACTACAATTAACCGTTTAGAGGATAGAAGGCTCCATACCAAATCGTTTGTGCATTTCTGAATGGCCCAACAGAATGAACAAAAGAGTTGGATTAGAGTCTGAGTGAGATGATTTTTCAGAGAGGATGGTATGACAAAAAGTATTAGCATAGTATGAGCAAGGGAAAGCATAGGTCAGGATTGTTAGGAAGTCTCACATCGCCTGCCTCAGTTCTTGGGGTGCAGTTTATATATCTATTGGATAACTTTACTTAGTGCCAATTAGTTTTTATTTGGTTTTATTTATATTCTTCTACATTGCATTAATTAAAAATGAAGCATGTAGAATGTATATCATGAATTGTTATATTTATACAGGGAACTGTTCTTTTTTTTATTTATATTCTTCTATTCATTCCAGTTTCAGGTACTTGATAATGTTGTATCTATGCTAAAACTTAGAAAAGAAGTCGTTGAATTAAGTTGCTATAATGCAGTCCGGTTATTATCCTATGAGGGCTCAAAAGGATTTCAAAAGTAGACAATATAACATGTTCCTGTAAAAAACGATTCCCAGCTTAGCAAAATAACAGGGACTGGCATTCAAAATAACATGTTCACCTCTCTTTGTTCAAAATGCTCTCCATTCAAAGTCTTGATAGTTTACAACATATTTTATTTCTACGTACAACAAATCAAGAGAAAAGAAAAAGAAAAACAAAATCAGGGAACAAATCCTGCAAATTTGTTGCTTCAATCAAGCTTCAAATCTTTTAGGTACTTGAGACGTATGATCTGTAATGAGCAAGACACGTGAGCATATCCTTGAAGATCAATACTTTTGAGATTTCCTCCTGTTATACATAGCTCACACAAACTCGTACTTATCTTGTCAGACTCCAACCACTTTGGTATGTTTTGTCCAGGAAACCCTTCAAGATGCAACTTTTTCAAACTTGGAGGAAAACTCATCTGAATATCAGTGTACCTTGTGTCAAACACACCCCATGATATTTTGAGTTTCTCAAGTTGTGACAACTTTTTCAAGCTTTCGAACTCCTTATCTTGGATCACGGCCCCACTTCCTATATGTATGCTGAGTTGCTTTAGTTTTGACAAATATGCAAGATCTGATACCTTGCAGGGAGTCTTCATAGAACTACCTATTACAAATCCCTTGAGTACTTCAAGCTTAGTCAGCTTTTCAATCCCATTTGGCATTCTGTCCAACAAGTAACACTGAGACAAATTCAAATGTTTGAGGTTTGTCAATGATGCAATATCAGCAGGTAATGTTTCTAGATTGTGGCAGGCCTTCAGATCGAGAGTTTTTAGGCTCTTGAGTTGAAAAATGGAGAGTGGCAGTTGGGATATTCTTGATATCCCGCGAAGGCTAAGATAATTCAAATCTTTTTGATCTCTTAACTCCTTCAAGAATTCTTCACTCTCCACTTCAATATGATGTTTTGGTGAACCTTGCAGCCAACGACCTAGTTGAAGCACCTCCAACTGCTTCATTTTGGCCATCCATTGGGGGTCAAAATTAAGATAACTTGCACCAACATTAAAAATACCTCTGTAATTGTTGAATTTATAACCAGACCGATCACTTATTAGTTTAACCTTTTTCTTGTCAAGTGATAAACATCCATACTGAGTACCTGGATTACTATGACGAGATGGGCTTATTATTTGTGAATAAGTTTCAAAATGATGCTTTTCATCATTTTCTAATAATAACTTCCCTGACCTATGGATACGATAGACACAAGGATTAATTCTAAATTTATTCTCAATGGGATACTTGTCACTACGATGCGGAACAATTAGTTTATAATCCATAAGCTTGTCAAACACAGGCTCACCATTTTCATTTGCTGTTTCCATTTTGACTAAATCCATTCCAACCCACCAGAGAATTATATTACTTTTCTTGATAACAGCATTTTCAGGAAACTTTAAGAGAGATGAAAAACAACGTTTTTCAAATTGATTAAGGTTTTCATAATTTACCTTGATTTTCAACTCCTCATCATGTGGCAGGCTCGGGTTGAGATCCAAGTCCAGAACTTTTTTTCCTGATAACTGAGCATCTTCTTCCTTATTCTCTGGTTGAGATCCAAGTCCTGTACTTTGGATTACATCAGCAGGCAGCAGCTTCTCAGTTGAGTTCTTTATTCTCTTGCAAATGTTTTCCTCCTCTTCCTTCAACTTTCGTATGTTTTTGTTGCGAATATAGCCATCAACAACCGCTAACGTGTCAAGGAGTTCTTCTTCATTTTTCTTCACTATGGAAAACAGGTCCTTTATCCTAGTCAACTCAGACTTCAAATAGTTTAAGTTCGCTTGCTTTTCTACTGTCATCAGTCGCTTCAACAATGTAGGCACTGCTTTCATGGGATTTGTTCGAATAGACATTTTTTTTTTGCTACAAGATTGAGAGATAGAGTGGTGTAAGGTTTTGAGACTACAAAAAACTGATGAAAGAGACAATATATATATAATTTTGCAACAAGATTGAGGGATGGAGTTTTGGGAGATTTTATGACTTCATGAAAAACTGATGAAAGAAACAATATATTTTGGCAATAAAATTGAGGAGCAAAATGGTGTGAGCTTTTGAGACTTTATAAAAAAAAACTGATGAAAGAAACTATATTTTTGCAACAAGATTGAGGAGGAACACAGTGTTGAGAGATTGTGACTTTATGAACAACTGATGAAAGAAGCAGTATATTTTTGTAACAAGATTGAGGGATAGAGTATTAGGAGATTTTGTGAAGAACTGATGACTGAAACAAAATATTTTTGCAATTAGATTGAGAGACAGAGTGGTGTCAGGCTTTGAGAATTCTTTAAAAACTAATGAAAGAAACAAAATATTTTGGCAACAAGCCTGAGAGATGCTGTTGAGCGATTTTGTGAATTTATGAAAAACTGATAAATTATGGCATAAGTTACACTAATTAACCTTTACATGGAACAAAATGACAAAAGTTAAACGTCATTCCTTTCTTCACATGGATGTTTTTTTTTTTATTTTTATTTACATATATCTTTCACATGACACACTATTAGTCAAGGTAACTAAGATTATTGTAAATAGTAAATCTTTTTTTACAAATATATCACTTTTTAGATCTCGATCTCAAGACTATCCATTTTAATTTTGATTTTAAAACTGAAACTGTTTCGATAAAAAAAAATTGAAATTGATCTTCATGTAAATTTGAAAATAAATTTTTAAATTTTGGAAAACAAAAAAAGAATAAGAGAAAATAAAAAGAAAAAAAAATTAATAAGAAAAAAATATATAAAGAACAAAAAAAGTTAGTGCGTAATAGAAAAATGCAAAAGCTAAACATACTATTAATCTTTCACCAAGAAAAAAAAAAACACTATTAACCAACAATAAGAAAAACAAGAAGAATAATCACAGTTTTTAAAAAAATGAAAAATTAAATAAAAAACAAAACAAAAGTAATTTTCTTAAGCTATTGTAATATTTCACCATACATATAATGGAATTTAATCGTGTATACGAACAAACTAACATGTATTAACAATTTTTGTTGTTGTTGGTTGTGATAACAAGTCTAATGTTTTGGTGCAAAAATAATCTTTGTCAATCCTTTTCTTTCTACGTCGTTCGTAACGTGGAGTTTAATGTAGCTTTCTATTAACTCAGTAGATGTTTATAATTAAATTTGAAATTTATTGAATATTTGCTTATATGAAAAACTTTCAATCAGAATTCATAATTAAAATTATTATATTTCTTAATTAGAATTAGAAACTTAAATTCATAAAATAAAATTAAATATGAATTTGTCTATATTAAAAAATCCAAAATTTTAAAATTCCTACATAATAGGAAAATGCTGATTCAGGATTATTTTAATGTCAAGCAAAGAAAATAAAAGGCCTATAATTTAAAATTATAAACTATTTTTCATTTTAGGCTAAAATATATGTCATTGATCCATAATAAGTATCTAATTTTATGTTTGTTTCCTAATAAAATTTTTCTTAGTTTTTGATCATTGACACTTTTTCTTAATCCTTGAAAATTAGTGAATTTTGTATTTGTTTTCTAATAAATTTTTTATTTGTTATTAATCCCTTTGAAAAAAAAAATAATAACAAGTGAATTTTTTGTATTGGGAAACAAATACAAAAATTGACTAATTTATAAAAGACTAAAAAACACTGTCAATAATAAAAAATAATATTATTTTATTAGAAACTCAATGAAAAAAAAAACTTTATCAAGAACAAATATGAAATTCGGATATTTATTAAGGATTAAAAATATATTTTTTATGTACTACGTTCGTAATTTAATGGTCTTAAAATGAAAAAAAAAAATGTAGAAAATAAAGAAATTATTAAATTGTAACCCCAAAAATCATGAAGCGATGCAATTGTAAAGAACATTCTATGCTTGGGAAAAAAATGCATGAAAGAATGGTATGTTTCCTTTAGTTTACCTTTGGCAATAAGTTATTCTAATAGACGATAAGAAGCAAAGAATCCCAAAGCAAATTTGAAATTATTCTTTTTCCATAAAAAATTGCTACTGTGGTCCATCCTTTGTTTCACGTGAGGGAATCCATTTCTTGACAGTGAAGTAGGAGAACACCAATTTTTTTTTTCAATTTGCTAATATTGTAATCAGTATCAAATTTTTAATGTGAATGCTCTAGCAGCATTCCCTTGCTATTTTCAGCATCACTTCCTTAGATTCGATATGTGTTTCAGGCCTTAGACCAACATAACTAATGATCTTAATTGGTTAGCTTTGTGTTTACAACCATTTAGGGGTTAAAAGGCTCCAAATTGCCCAACATAATGAGCAAAAGAGTTGGGCTGAGGATTTGATCGACCTACCATTTGGACTCTAATTTTCCAAAAGTGGGTGAAGAAGTGCCTTGGTTATCAGCTTCATGTCTAAACATCAACCTGTGGTAAGCTGATCTAACTGTGTATGGAACATCCTAGGACAAGTGCCACTGCAAGATATCTAACTGAATAGGATATTCTTGACTTGAGCCACCTCGAAACGAAGGAAATTAAAACAACATTAATTAAAGGCTCATTCCAGTTTTTAAGATCTTCATCAATTAGGCTATTTACTAATGATGTGTAGGCTCCAACAAACATAGACTCCAAACTTAAAGCTAGGTTGATTTGGCAATCTTGGATTTCCCCATGTTTTAACAAAGGAGCTTGTTCTAATACACCATTTAAGGCTCACAATAGCTTCACCTGCTTTCACAAAGCTCCTCCAAGCATAATTAGGTTGATATCCAATTCAAAGTTTCCTTTGGGAAAATATCTGCCATTTAGTTAGTACCTTAAACAAGAGGGAACACCGATCCTTGAGTAATTTCCAACAGTCCGACTCTGCTTTTCTAACATAACTAAATTAAAACATCTGAAATTTCTAAAGCTCGAGCCTATTTTTTCTCTTTGGTTTGCACTAACTATTCCAAGATAGACAATGAATCTTTTTCTCATTGTCTGCATCAAAAGTTGTTGATTATAGCCTTCAATTATTCATCACATAAGTTTAGAAGGCTTAGGCCACTGCCTTGATAAATGATGATGCATATTGCTTCCATCCTTTTAACTTTCTTCTAGACCCGGTCTTGAACATGAGAGAATATGACTAGTTTTACTTATAGTTGAAAACATGCATGTGTCAATACTTCATTCATCAAATACACAACAACTTGACTACCAAAACTATGAGGTTTCCGAAAGAAGACGTGGCAAGAACAACTTTCTAAATGATACTCTTGTAATTAACAACTTTAGCATTTTTATGAATTCTCTCATCCACACTCACCACAAGTAATAACTTTAGTATTTGTATCCATACACAATAGATACCGTGTTAGGGAACTGAGGGAAGTAAACATCAGGGAAATTTACACTATTGAGTCATGATTAATCATATAAGTAAACCTGACACCACACCTTAACCTAAAACCTTAAGGCTTAGGTTTATGAGTTTTTCTTTCACTTAAATGGTGTTCAACCTTTTCATTCCTACACAATGTGAGACTTCATCTCACACTTGTACTCCAACAATCTTCCCCTCAAGCGAGTCTCATTCATATGGTAGGCTCCCCCTCAAGAGAAATTATTTTCATCCACGAGTATTTTCACGGTGGCCATTAGAGCCCACATGTTCTAGATACTTGTAGCATCTCTCAACCCATGGTACACGTCATCTGGATCCATCACCAGGAACACTTTCAACACAAGGAATTCCTAGACCTAGGATCCACCAATGCTATTTTACTCGTCTGAGCCGATCACCAAGTCAAACCATTGGCTTTGATACCAATTGTTAGCAATAGTACCTTGAATTCTAAAGGGAATGAGAGAAATCACACTCATTCACACAAACACAAGAGATTTAATGAGGTTCGGCAAGTGTGCCTACATCCTCAGGAGCTGAACAATTTCTTTTCTTATTCATCAACAATGGGGTTACATCAGGATATATATAATATATGCATACATTATCTTAAAACCACATATATTATCTTAACCGACGCACATTATCATATGTGTACATTATCTTAACGCGTGCATTATCTTATCTTAATCTGCATACAATATTACGTATTCCACAGGGACTTTGCCCCCGCACCCCAAACCACTTCGTATCCAACAACAAGTGGCCTTTACACTTCACTCCAACTTTGCCCTACCCATAAAATATGAGTCATGTACAATAATTTCAACCTTGGCAAATATTCAGCCCCGTGGAAGATAAACAACAAGTCCACTTCATAATGTCCTGGGTTAGGGGTCCCATCACATCTAGCATTGAGCAACATTCAACAAGTCGAAATAATTATTGAACTTGTCAGTTGTGACCATCTTGATTAACATATGGTTGCAATATTTGAAGTGTGAACCTTTTTTAGTAGAACATGACCACATGTCATGAATTCCCTAATCTTGTGGAATCTCACATCAATATGTTTGGTTTTAGCATGATACAACTGATTCTTTGCCAAATCAATAGCACTTTGATTATCATAATGCAACTGAACTCCACCTTGCTCAATGCCCAGCACCTTCACTAGCCCTGCTTACCACACAGCTTCCTTGCTAGCCTTTGCTACTGCCATGTACTCTGCTTCAGTTGTTGACATTGCCATAAGAGACTGAATTATGAACTTTCAACAAACATGCCCACCTCCAAAAGTAAAGACATGCCCTGTTGTAGACCTTTTGTCATCTAGATCACCAACATAGTCAGAATCCACATATCCCACAATTGAAGGATCACCCCGTTGACTGCCAAACATAATACCATGACCTATTGTACCTTTTAGGTACCTCGAGATCCACTTCATTGCTTCCTAATGTCGTTTTCTTGGGTTAGACATAAACTTGCAGACTTGGCTTACAACATGTGCAAATCCGGTCTAGTGCACACCATAACATACATCAAGAAACCAACTGCACTAGCATAAGGAACCTTTGACATGTACTCCACCGCAACATCTATCTTCGGACGTTGATCTACAGAAAGCTTAAAGTGTTTTGCTAATGGACTGCCTTGAAGACTGATTATCCTAGGTTACCAGCAATCAGCATATCATCAACATACAATAGCAGAAAAATAAAATAGTCATTATCAAGTATCCTCACTAAACACAACAGTCATACTCACATCATCTGTAGCCAACCCAAAGCATATAAGAATCAAATCGCTTGTACTACTGCCTTGAAGACTTCTTCAATCCATACAAATACCTCTTTAGCTTACAAACCAGCCGACTCGATCCACCTTTATTGAAGCCTTCTGGTTGCTCCATGTAAATTTTCTCATCTAGATCACCATGAAGAAAGGTTATCTTCACATCCATCCGCTCCAAGTACATGTCACGACTACTTACCAAGGCTAACACCGCATTGGGAAGTGTGTCTTACCACTAGGGAGAAAATTTCATCATAATCAATCCTCTTCAATTGTGCATACCCTTTTGCTACTAGGTGAGCCTTAAAATTTTTTTTTTTTCTTCTGATACTGGAGGTTTTCTCTTTTACACCCATTTGCATCCAATGGCTCTCTTGCCCACAAAAAGCTCAACTAGCTCATGTATGATTCTTTGCAAAGACTCTATCTCCTCCACCATAGCACCCATCCATCTGTCTTTCTCCATGTTGTTCATAGCCTCTTGAGAAGTAGAAGGATCTCCAACACTAGTGAGAAGTGCATAAGCAACCAACTTAGCCAATTCTTCAAACTCAAATCAGACAATGGGCTTAACGGTGTGACAATCTCTATTTTTTGACAAGATTGTACTCTTGATGTGGCTCACCTAGACTCATTGATCCAAGCTCAGTGTGGGTGTGACCTTAGGTATTGGATTACGCGATACTACCCTTTCAGGAATCATTGACAATTGCTCAAAGTTCATCTGAACCTCGATGGAGCTGGGGGGAAGCTCCATCAGACACCAACATAATTGTCTCAACTATCTTTGTTAACATGGATTGCTCATCAAACACTAAATCCCTTCTGATTACCATTTTTCTAGAAATTGGATCTTAAAACTTGAATCCCTTCACACTTTTGGAATAACCTATGAAAACACACTTTTTCAACTTTGGATCAAGTTTAGATCTCTCATCAGTGAATATATGCACAAAAGTAGGACACCCAAATATTCTTAAATTATTAAAATCAGCAGGGATCCAAACTTCATCTACAAATTTCTTATCCAACGATGCTTGTGGTGATTGATTGAGCAAAAAGCACGCCATAATGACCACTTTTGCACAAAATCCTATAGAAAGGCTAGCTTGCAACCTCAGACATTCGGCCTTTTCAATAAGGAACCTATTTATCCTCTTTACAACACCACTCTATTGTAGTGTTTTTCATACTAAGAAATGTCTCTAAATACCATGTTCCTCACAAAATTTCTAAAATCGCGAGTATGTGTATTCTATGCCATCATCATACTTCAAGTACCTGATCTTTTTGTGCGTCTTGTTCTCCACCTTAGCCTTCGACATCTTCAACTTCTCAAAGACTTCATATTTTTGTTTCATGAAGTACACCCATACGTTGCGAGAAAAATCATCAACGAAGGTCACAAAATAATGAGAACCACCCAAGAACGAATCTCTAGTAGAACCCTACACATAATCTAGAATTCCCTTGGTGGTATGGTTCGCAGCTTTAAATTGCACTCTAGTCTGTTTCCCAAGCACACAATACTCACACAAGTTTAACTTGCAACTTCGAACTGCTTTCAAGAGTTGTCTCTTATGAAGCTTTGTCATCTCACGCTTAGTGAGATGACCTAAACGAAGATGCCACAATCTAGTAGCATCATTATCAGACTCAACAGTTGCAACTCGACCTACAACTGTGATCCCCAATAGCCTGTAAATATTTCCTACAATCTATTGTGCTTTCATCACAATCAACACCCCCTTGCACACTCTGAGGGTATCTCGATCTCCATTAGTTCTGAAATGAAAATCATTGGCTTGCAAGGTACCAAGTGAGATCAAATTCTTCCTCAACTCAAGGATATATCAGACATTACATAACATTGTTACTCCACTATCATCCATAGCAATTTGCACTTGTCACATTCCAACAATAGCACAAGCTTTGTTGTTAGCCATATAGACACTACCAAAATTACCTAACTTGTACACAGTGAACCACTCCTTGTTAGGAGTCATATGGTAAGAACATCCAGAATCAAGAATCCATGCATCTGTCAACTAACTACATGAACTAGAGAGAACATATCCCTCACTGTAGTTGTCTAAATCATCGGTCTCTACCACATTTCCTGAGTGGGATCCCCCTTCACCAAATCTCTTAACTCTGGGAAATCCCTCTTGAAATGCCCCTTCTAGTTGCATTTGTAGCACTTCGTTGTTTTCTTGTGTTCTCTAGACTTAGACTTCTTCCTCTACCTACCACCAGCACCCTTGCCTTGTATTTTTCCACGTTCTTGTTTCCCCTTCACATAAAGGCCATCACTTTGTGAATTCTCCACTGCATTTTGTCTCTGTTGAGAGTGAGACATAATGCAGCCTATATCACCTCTTGGCTAATTGAGTCTTTCCCGTACGTTAAGGTTGTCACCAAATGTTCGTAAGAAGAAGGCAAAGAACACAACAAAATACATGCCTTATCTTCATCCTCAATCTTTACATCCAGCCTTGCCAAATTGTCGATAATCTGATTGAAGGCATTCACGTGCTATTGGAGATCTGAACCCTCCTACATCTTTAGCTCGTACAGTTTCTGCTTAAGATACGATTTGTTTGTCAATGATTTTGACATGTATGGACTCTCCAATTTCATTCATACCTCCCCCGACGATGTCAACTCCATCACGTGATAGAAAATCTCCTCTATCAAACATAAGTGTATGGTTGTCGCAACCATCTCTTGCAACTCTTTCAAATCCAAAACCTCCATCTTCTCAGGCTTTGAGTCGTGCAGTGCCTTCTGAAGATCTTGTTGTGCCAATAAATCCTTAACTTGCCATTGCCATAATCCAAAATTCCAAGTTCCATCGAACTTCCCCACTTCGAATTTGGCCCCAGCGTTAAGTGTCATTTGATACCAGTTATTGGGGAATCGAAGGGTGGTAAACACCGAGGAGATTTATACCAATGGGTCATGAGCAATCATATAAATAAACTTGACACCACACCTTAATTGAAAATCGTAAGGCTCAGGTTTATGGGTCTTTCCTTCGCTTATATGGTGTTCAACCTTTCCATTCATACACAATGTGAGACTTCACCTCACACTTGTACTCGAACATATCGACATATGCATTCTTATACCAATAACTTGCACTTCAATTAAATGTGCCCTCTGAAGAGTTCCAAACTTAAAATAGGCATAACTCGGTAATAATAAATTCAGCATAAATATTATTTAAAACATCATAACAAGCACAACGAACAACAAATTGAAATTAGGTTTCTCAAACTTGAATGTGTATGTGTGAGTCGTTAGCAATAGAAGGTTTGATCATAACAACAGTGAGAAAGGTGAAGGGATAAGGGAGATGAGAGAGGTCGTGGGTTTGAATCCCCCAATTGACATTTATAACAAAACTAACAAACTAACATTTTGCCAATAAAAAAACACTGAGAATTTTTCTAAATATTAAACATTTCCACACTATAGATTGTTGAAACATAAAAAAAATGAGGATAACTAGTTCAGGGTCATATCCAATTTCAGGAATTTGATGAACAACTTCAATGTGTTGCAAGTCAACAGCCAAAACTTTCCCATTAAAGCATTTTGATGCAGCAAACCACTTTAGCTAGAAAAAATTGTTTTTGAGTAACAAAAAAAAATAGTAAATCAAATTGTCTTGTTCAATCTTCCAATGCAATGTGATGCAAATCGACAACAAAGATACAAATCTGTTTAGCATGTCACTTACATAGGTGAAAGTCAAGAGTGACTTTCAAAATCTAGGAAAAAGAAAGAAAAATCTTGAATTCATTTTCCTAATTTTAGTCTTCAATGATTGTTTAGGTATGATGAGAAGTTAAAGAAGTATATGAAAAAAATGATGATTAACTAATAAAGATAATTTGGTGAGACTTTTTTTTATTACTTTTATCATAAACTTTTAAGAATCATAAGTTTAAAATGATATTTTACTTGCTAATATCTATTTGTCAAGATAATTTTAAGTAAAACATACATCTATACTTCGTAGTTCTGTATCATTTCCTCTACTCATAATTATTATTTGCAGATTGTAATTATTGTATTTATGTCAAGATCCAAACTTAAAGATTTAAATACTGATCTTTATTATTACTTGGCTCTTAGATTGAAACAAATGGACCTAACAACTAATCATAATTCTACATACTCTTAATTTTGTGTTTTTTACCATCCAATGTTATTATTCAGGAACAGGAATAGATGCAAAAACAAACCTTTCAAGCAGGTAATGGAAAACACTGAAGGCACATCCCTCAAACCATCTTGGAATGTTGGGGTACAACTAATTAAGCATCTAGACAGGGTATTTATATAGCTGAAGAACCTTCTGCCAAGATGGTCTATTACTAATATCATCCCACCAAGCATTCACATGCTTCCTCTCTCTAACCAAATTCCCTCTCCTAGCTTGGTTCACCAAATAATGACCAGCCGGTAGGTGGCAAAGATCAGCAAGGCTGAAGAAATCACCAGCCAAGTACTTGCTCTTTGACAGCCTCTCCTCATAAACATCCAGCACCTTTTCAATCTTTTTATCACTCTCTTCAATCACTTTTGGGTCCGAAGGAGCACCCATTAATGGGGCAAACAGAACATTAATAACCAAGTCGAAGACTGGTGGGTGAAAGTTATGAGCCTCCACTTCAAGCCATTGTTCCACTAGACCCCTTTCCTCTATTGTCTTTCCCAACAAGTCTGTGCCTTGGTCTTTATACTTCTCTGCATAGTATCTTATTATTGCACGAGATTCTGCAAAATTGGTTTAAAATATATTGGTATGGATACAGATTATTCTCTACACGCAAATAGCAAAGAAAATAAATCTTGAGGAAGGCATTCAGGCTTTCAGACAGAATTTATTGGAAATTTCACACAACAAAAACCAAGTATTACTATACCATTACAGTTCTCTGTAGTTACATGCATGATGCATCAAACCATAACTTCTAAAAACCATATCTAAAATATTTCAATCATATGCGAATTCCAACAAATCAATTACATAGATTAATTGAACTATAACCCCCCTATGTGTCCTTTTATAACAAAGGAATCACAATTAGGAAAGAAAACAGTGCAGGGCAATTATGAACTGTCTAAGACTCAAATAACATTCTTGATCAACAGTTTGAACTTTGAACTACCCACATCAATAAGGGCACAAGGTAAAGAACATCATGGGGAAAGGTCAAAAGTTCAAAACCAGCAACCCTTGATTACATTGCACAAGAAATAAAAAAAAGAAAAATGCAGAAGATAAGAAAGGGGTTAAGTGGTTTACCATAGAGAGTATAATCTCCATCTTGAATAACAGGAAGCAATCCAAATGGCTGCAGATTTATTAGACACAAGTATAATTAAACATGGAAGAAAACAGTTACCAAAATCCTGAAACCAAGTGAATCAAACAGTGTGATAGAGCAAAACATTAAAGTGGGTCAAAAAATTAAATAGTAAAAGAAAAATTGAACCTGCAGCTTAAGGAACTCAGGTTCCTTAGTCTCTCCCTTGAAGAGATCAACATGCACTGTTTCAAACTCAATCTCCTTCTCAATCAGACATACCAGCACCCTCTTGGGGGATGCATAGGTTGGACCGTACACCTTCACCACCATATTTTGTGTAATTTTGTTTATCTATAATTTGGTTGTGTATGTCAGTTAGTTGTGCTTTTATGATGTTCACTCATGAGTATAGTCCCAGAAATGGTCATTGTCTTATCAGATCCATTTCAATTCTTTAGAAAATTATTGAGGATAAACAAATAGTATTTGATTATGTTGGTTCCACTTTGATTGTGACCAGAATTTTTTAATATAACTTTGGATAAAATATATAGTATTTGATTATGTTAGACACGCTTTCTGTTTCCATTGTCAGTACTCGATATATTTTATTACTATATAGTCTTTTTTTAAAAAAATAAAAAAGATTATGCTATCAAGCTGTGAATCTATTTTTTAGTTATGTTTTCTATCGTTCTCTTCAGAAAGAAGAAATTTAACTTTCTCGATTTAAAGAAAAGAATTACTGAGTAAAGATAATACATTACTCCTATAAGATCATTTAATATTAATATAGTTTTAGAATACAGGGATAGGCATACTAAGATAGTTTCAATATGATGCAAGTCTGTATGTTGATTGCAATTTGGTTTTGTGATTTTACAAATTGGACAATGAAAAAATTTCTTTAATTCAAGTCATGAACACCTATTTTTGTCCACCCTCTTTTTTGTTTATTCCCTATTTATTTATGTTGTTATTCACTTATTTGGTCTTGGTGCCGGCATAGACCCAATGTTTTTTCTCCTCTTTTTTTTCAAGTCAAATTGGGTCACTAAAACAAAATGCAAAAATAAAAAACTTCACCAAAAAAAAATGCAAAAAAAAAAGAATTAGAAATAAGAGGTCCAAGACAGTATACAGAGGCCCAGTTTCAGTAATCCATTAAAAAAATCAGAAAATACAAAAAAAAAAAAATTAACGAATTAGGTCACAAGACATAGGTTAGAAGACAAAATGCAAGTTTCAGTGTGTGATTTGGTGTTGCCCTCAAGCCTTGGGTGCATCAAGAAGCTAAAGTCCAAATTGCACAGTTTGATTTCTGTAACACTTGTCTGTGCATTGCTTCAACACCAAAAAGGAAGAACAGATCATGGTAGTACAAAGCGTGGTTGATGGAGCCTCCTGCCATTGTGATGTTCAAACATATCCTCCCTTACCAAGACAAATAAACCATAAAAATGAGACAAAATAAATTTATCAAAATAAACTAGTGTTAGGAAATTTTGAATTTCATTAACATAAGAGGAGTTTCACTTGAGTTGTTTAACAATCTTTGAGAACCATTATGCCTATAAATTGGGAAGACACATGCCAGAGAAGGGGGTTACCAACAGAGAGAAGCTTGGGAGGAAAAATCAAACACACTTGTTCATTTGATAATTGTTTTCGCACAAAGCACACAATTTGATACTTCAAAAATGTAGATATCAAATAAACTATAGTTCCAATAAAATGTGTAGCCCTTCACAGGAAGATAGCACACACATGATGATCACATTTTGCTATTATCCTTTATCATTGAGTTTTGTTGTTATTAGTACGAGACTCGTGTCACTTTACCCTTGGGTACATATGTGATGCACGTTATGTTATATATTTTTTAATTTATCAATAATTTTTAAATAATCTTCCTCTTTTTAACAAAAAATTTAAGTAAATAATGCAAAATTTAATATTCCCACACAAATATTTGGGATTTGCTCTTTGTTTTGCATGAAGGAAAGAAGAGGCAATTTTGTCATTTTGGCAGCGTCGCATAGTGCTCAGTGGACTTTTGGGTGGGTTTATTTTGGCATAAGGGTCCTCTTTTATTGTCTCGTCAATATCATAAGCCTTGGCACATAGTATACTGGCCAGGCCGGATCCTGAGGGTTGTCCGGAGGAGTGACAATATCGGACTCATGAATAAGGGGGTCAAAAAGTTAATGCGAGAAGAAAATAAAGTTTTTAATTGTTTAAGAAATTATATGTCTATTATTTAATTGAATATATGTTTATAATTATTGGAAATCTCTCCGTAATTATGGAACATCACATTCAACAAATCTTGATAATATCAAATGCATGAAAAATAAAAGGTGGAGATTCCAAGGTTTTAGAATTTCATTTTAACTAGATGAATGATTCTTGAAAATATGAAAATTAACTTACATCCATTTATTACTCGTGGGAAAAGTCATATCCCTCCATCATATAATTGGGGGCTTGTGAGAAGTTATTGCAATCGAGCAAGTGAGATCCTTTAAGAGTGAGAGAGTTTTTTGCAGTGTTTTAAAAATCGACCTGGTGATTGAACCGGTAAGGATACTGGGTCACTGGGTTAGTGGTCGAACTAGTGGGTCACTAATTGACCCGCATGACCCGGTTAGTGGTCGAACCGGTGGGTCACTGATTAACCCGCATGATTTGGTCAGTGGTCGAATCGGTGGGTCACTAATTGACCCGCATGACAATGTCTTAAAATATTTATAAAAAAATCACAAATTAATATCATAAATACAAAATTATAGAATGTTAATTTCCACCTAATAACTCATTTTCATCCAATAACTCATACTTCCACTTAATTTACTTACATTCTATATTAATATTATTAACAATTTATGAGTATTTTGGAAACATATTTTATGTGCTTAAAGAATAAAGAAAAAATCATTCTTGCATACACCATTTATCCATGATTAACAGACTTTAAGACTTAAAAAAAATAATCATTTAACTTAAAACTCAAATATTTTATTTAAAATTAAAAAAAAAGAAACAAAAAACTATTTAAAAACACGTTCAGCAAATTTAAAGACAATGAAAAAGCAAATCTCAAATATGCCTTTCATTGCTAATGTGTGCCTTGGGAACCCCCCCCCCCCCCCCATTCCCTCTCTCTCATTCACGTGCAACCCACCCACCCCACCCATCCATCTAAATTTTTAAATTCATATCCTCTTGCAAATAGCACACGAAGAGTGACTGACCCTCACTGCTTACGTTATTGCTCCCCCACACAAAATAAAAATCCTCAGCCCCCCTCCACCACAAACAAAATCCTTGTTGGTTGTTATACCCCCTCACCATTCAACTGTAACCTCTCAGCGAAAATCCGTTCTTTCGCCCTGCCACTCAGATTCTTGTTACCCATCGCGAAACCCCTTCCCCCCCCCCCGAATAGACCCCCCCCCCCCCCCCCCACGCGGCACGGACAAACCACCACCCCCCAACCACACCCCGCGAAACTCCCCCACCACCGCCCACCACGATGCGACGCGAGTAGGCTGAAGACCTTTTCTTTTTTTGAATAGCGACCCGGTCCGGGTCAGCGATTAAACCATGAACCCGGTCAGGTCGCACTGGGTCTCACCGGGTTAAAAGCATGTCCGATCCGATTACAGACTCGACCCGGTCCAGCTACCGAGTCACGGTCCGACCAATCCGACCGGCCGAGTCGGTCCGGTTTTTAAAACACTGGTTTTTTGTAATGCTCTTCAAGAAAAGAGAGTTATATTTTCACCATACTTAGTGAGTATTTGAGAAATATTGTAAACCATCATATTGAGTAAGATTGAGATCATTGTAATCACACTTCATAGTGGAGATAATTGTTTTTTGGACTTGGTCTCGTGATTTTTCCTTTTCATATTATTGAAGGGGTTTTCACGTTAAATTTTTTTTATGTTGTTTGTAACACCCCATATGCATTCGGTGTATTAACATTAAATACGGTCATTAAGCGCAACAATAAATTAATAACAATTAATCTGGAAGCTTAAAAGGGTGACGTCTGCACACGTCAGTATTATATACAATATAGTCTTGTACATTGTGCATAGTACAATCCGCATAAACGCCCCTAAAGCCAAGCTCATCAATAAGGCCGGGCATATCCACATTACATTGTCGGGTTACAAAACAAAACATACAACGGCAGAGCCGCGCGTGCCCCAAAA
The DNA here is from genome assembly GCA_013407115.1 of Glycine latifolia. Lineage (NCBI taxonomy): Eukaryota > Viridiplantae > Streptophyta > Magnoliopsida > Fabales > Fabaceae > Glycine > Glycine latifolia. Next base: position 12,434,931 of record CM023958.1, on the reverse strand, counting down.
TAACGGTTCCACACTGAACCCATCCCGGCTCGACTTCTGGTCCAGAATCCCTCGGACAACCTTGCTACTCGGGCCTCTTGCCCCGGGATCCGCCTTCCTCCCTGTGTTCAGCACCTGCAACACATACATAACCCCCAATCGGGGTGAGATAAACATCTCAGTAAACTCCGGGTTCTGGAAGGCCTCTCCTTCCCCGGGTTCACTTCCAAGATACAAGTATTAAAATCGGCATACATATATATATCTAGCCATCCTGGCTTAGCCATCCCGGCTCTTACAAATAACATGTACACAATCACACGGATCATACGAGAGAAGATCATCCAACTTAATGGGCACAACTCCCGCACATCCACTGCCTGAGGAAGATCATCCAACTTAATGGGCACAACACTCAGGACTTCTGGTAGACACCCCGTAGGAAGCTCATCCAACTTAATGGGCATACTCCCTTCGGGTTCTACAGGACGTATATGGCACTTCCAAGAGAGGTTCATCAAATGTCTTGGGCATTCTCTCTCAGGGTTTTCATATTTACTAATTGACCACATAGAGTTGTTCCACATTACTTTGACTCTATGGGAAGTCCATATTTGTCCATTCTACTGGCCAGAGAATCTCACACAATCACAATAATCAACAGAGTGCAAATCATATACATGTTCTCAAAGCAGTAAAACACAATTTTAATACATGCATCAGTTGTACAGTAACCATTACTCCCTCGGAGCATGGTGGAACGCCATCGAGCAACGGCTTCCAGGACAGGGAGCTTACCTGCTCGAAGCTCTGCACTATCTCCCTTCGTTTTCACAGTTTCAGGCACCACGATTCTCAGTGTGTCAATCTACATTCACACATGCAAGAGATAAATCATGGTTCTCTACTCTTGCATTTAAAGAAGTTCAACTTCTTTTCAGTTACAGGCAACAGTCACCCAACAGGTGACCTGTAACCTCTGAGAAATCACAATCTCACCCTAACCCACAACCCCTAACAATCAGAGGTTAAGGACTCTTACCTGCGCTTTTACTCCAAGCTACAAGTCCTTCAATGGTTTTCTCTTCTCAAGACTCACAGCTCTTTTCTCGCGTTAAAGGAGAAAGTGTAAAGAAGAAGAGAGATTGATGGGTTAAGTGAGAAATGACCCTTACTTTACTTATATACACCCTTTGTGCCAGTGTACATCACTGAAATCAATCACAGGTCACTAAAATATCTTGGCAGTTGTAATGGGTCACGTGCACAGCACAAGCCTGTGGAAGCACCCTCTGCTGAGCTGTATAAACAGGGGTTGACCTCGGTTTCATACCTCGTCCATAACACATTCTGACCCCGGTCTAAGGCGCTATACACGCCCCTTTCTCTTCCGAGTTCTAATCTACGCTCACTGTATGACACCCTGGTCATACGAACCCGGACCTAGGGAATGCTATCTACACTCCCTTCCCATCCGAGCTCTTCTCGCAACCCTCATCATAATTACCGCCCTAATTGATTGGTAATTGCTATTATTATAACCTTAAATGCCACGTGGTCACCCGAGACCTTACATTGTTCTTCTTTTCTTACTATCTTAATTTATTTTTATGATTGTTCATCTTAATCACATAGAGAGGGAAATTTAATCTTGGTATTTCCTAACAGTGGTATCTGATAACGATTATCAAATCGCTATAAAACAAATAAAACTAAGATAATTTTGTAGCATAGGATTACTCTAGGTCGATTTAGAGATACAGTCCAATTTGGTTCCTGACTTAACCCACTTATAAATAGCAGGGGGTTTATCAAACAGTTTGCAGACAGTGAACAAAAATTGCAAAAACACAAACAAGAATTGAAGAAAAATGCAAAAACTAATAGAATGGATAAAAGATGTTGTAAAATAGATTCAAGAATATAAATTCAATTCACCAAACCAAGAAATGTAAATTATCATAGTTCTCATATAATGATCATATTATTGGGGTTCATTCAATTGATTAGAAGCAGTTCAATTGAATTAACTCCTAAATCAATTGAAATCACAAACCGAATTGAAATATCATCCAAAAAATCTATGATTAAAATTCAAATTTAGGAAATAAATCTATAACGTAATTTGTTTTCAATCCTAAACATATTCATAATCATGAAAATCAAAAAGAGGATTGAAGAAGAAGATGAACATTCACACAGAAATTAGAATATTAAACCAGAACTCAAATTCTTCTTACTTGGACTGGATCCTTGGATTGATTGATTTTTTAGCCTTCCATGATCATCATCAGTGGAAGAGCCACATAATTTATGTGAGAAAAATAGAAGAAAGGAGATGGAAGGAAGAAGAAAAATAAAGAACAATGAATAACAATTGAGAGAAAAAGAGAAAAAAGATTTTAATTCTGAAAACTTGTACAAGAAGCTAGAAATTTTGTTTTTGTCTCCTTAAATAGCTCCTAGCTACACTAGTGTATAGTGATTGAACAGAATGAAGGGATGAGCTCTGATTAGGCTCATCTAAACTAATTAATTATGCTAATTACATCAATCAAAATCCAAACTCGCAGCCTAAAAATCAAGTGCAGATGTTTTACCTTCCAAGCCTAATTTGACAAAATTGTAGCTCTTTTCTTTAGCTTTTTAGGGACTACTCATATGCTCCATTTGGAGTTTTGTAGAATCCTATAGGTCCTACACAAGGAAGATAGGTCAAGTAAGTACAAAATCTGAAAATAAGCAACAATTATCAATTAAACTCAATTATTTGTCTAAGACCAAAACTGAGTTAAAGTGAGAAAATAAGAATCTAAGAGAAGTCAAATAAGCTAAGAAGAATAGAAAAATAGTATACTAAATATGCTTAATTAGTATTAGAGTTAGATTGATCGGGGGAGCTATCATTCTGTGTGATTCAAGATGAAAGGTGTTGTCACTAATGATGGAGATATGTTCAGGCTAATTGTTTAAAATTACTCCTATTAGAAGTCAATGATGGAAAACCATTTATATTGCAAAGATTTGCGTAAGCCAATTACCCAAAAGGATAAGCTAGAGGGAAGATCACTGACAAAGAGTGGGAGCTCCAAAATTGGAAGGCAATATCTATGATTCGAAAATACTTTGACCGAAGCTTGTTCAAGCATGTGTCAACTTATACCAATGCATACAAATTGTGGACAAAACTTGAGTCTATGATTCACAAGAAGACACCTCAAAACAAAGCCCATCTCGTGAAAAGGTTGGTAAAGTTGGACTTCAAAGATGGCAATAGCATGATTGAGCACTTAAACATTTTCAAGGGGCTCGTGAATCAATTGACGATGATTAAGATAAAGATTGATGATGAATTGCAAGCTCTTCTACTCCTTACTTCCATACCTAGGAGTTGGGACACATTAGTAGTTAGTCTAAATAACTTAGCCCCTGAAGGGAAGCTAACCATGGATATCATTGTTGATAGCTTGTTGAATGAAGAAACTAGGAGGAAGGAACGAGATATGGCTGTCCAATTTGAAGCTAACATTGTAGAAAATCATAGAAAAAGTCAGAATCGTGGAAGAAGTACAAGTAGAAGCCATGATAAATCTCAAGGACTATCTAAATCTTGCTCTTCCATGATTACCTATTAGTACTATGGCAAGCTAGGTCATAAGAAATTTGAATGTTGATATCTCAAGTAAGATCAAAAAATCGGCTTCGTTAAGCCAGACTAAATTGATCCGAAGAGAAAGGAGGATAAGAGCACTACATTTGTTGCAGCAGATCAAGATAATGATGTATTCTTCATTGGAGAAGAAAATTATTTTAATGTTGCTTGTGATGATTATTCATGGATTGTTGACTCGGGTGCATCTTTCCACGTCAGTCCACACAGAGGATTTTTCTCAACCTAGCAAAGTGGGAAATTGTATCACAAGAAAAATAGTTGGCATTGGTGACATCACTTTTATGACCGACATAGGGTATAAGCTCATGTTGAAGGAGGTGAGACACGTACCAAACATGTGTCTCAACCTTATCTTAGTCAGGAAGCTTGATGATGATGGGCTGATCAATCACTTTGGTGCTTGCACATGGAAACTCATAAAATGCAGTATGATTGTTGCTCGAGGAAAGAAAGAAGGCTCCCTATTTGTCATCCAGGGAAGAATATGCAAAAGAGAGGCCAACGTTGCTCATAGTGACTCAGGCATAGAGTTGTAGCATAGACGACTTAGCCATATGAGCAAGAAGGGATTGCAGATCCTTGCTAGGAAAAACCATCTTCCTAATGTAAAAGGTCAACTATTTGAATCCTACACAAATTGTTTAGCTGGAAAACAACACAGATTATCATTTTAGAAATTAGACAAACCCAAGAGGAGAAAACATGTTCTTGACTTAGTGCATGATGTTTGCTCAATGTCTAAAAAATTCCTTCACTCAAGAAGAGTATATATATACTTGTTAAATACAAAATATCAAGTAATTCAAGCATTCAAGGAGTACCATGTCATGGTGGAGTGTGAGACCAGGAGAAAATTGAAATGTGTAAGAGCTGATTATGGTGGAGTGTATAATGGCCCTTTTGAAGAATATTGCAAGACATATGGAATTAATCTTGAGAAGATGCTGCCAAAGACACCACAATTAAATGGTGTGGCTGAAAGAATGAACTGAACTATTAAAGATAGAGTTTGGTATATGTTATCTCACGCTAAACTCCGTAAGTCATTCTCAGGAGAAGCTATGAAGACCATTGTGGATGTTATCAATCTGTCACCAGAAAGTCCTTTGGATAGAGATATCCCAGAGGAAATTTGGTCAAGAAAGCACGCGTCATATAACTACTTGAAGGTGTATGGGTGTCAAGCATTTGTCCACATTCCTAAGGACGAATGAGGAAAGTTTGACTAAAAAAAAAGTTGTGTATCTATCTTGGTTCACCAAAAGATGAGATCGGCTATCGATTATAGGATCCTATGAACAAGAAAATTGTTAGAAGCATAGATGTTGTGTTCTTCGAGGATCAGACCATTGAAGATTTTAAGCAGTCAAAGAAACCTAAACGTAGGGTCAACTCTGATCATAACTCATTCCCCGTGGCACACGATGTTTTAAGGGAACAAGTTGTCGAGAGGAATCAAAATGAAGTCGATTATGGGTCCGAATACAACGAGACCTCAATGGAGCAGTCAACATAGACAAATAATACAAAACCTGTTGAGCCAAAAGTTGTTGAACAACCTCAATTGTGACATTCCACTAGAGATAGGTGTCCATCTAAAAGATATTCCTCAAATGAGTATGTGGCACTTACAGATGAAAGAGAGCCTCAAAGTTATGAAGAAGCTATGGCCAACAATGATAGAGAAGAATGGGTTAAAGCCATGCAACATGAGGGGCAATCCTTGTATGAGAACCACATATATGATCTAGTGGAGTTTCCAAAAGAAAGACGAGCCTTGAAAAATAAATGGGTGTATAGGCTCAAAACTAAGGAGAATAGCTCGAGACCAAGGTATAAGGCTCAAAATGTTGTCAAAGGATTCAATCAGAGAAAGGGCATTGATTTTGAAAAAATATTTTCTCCCGTGGTAAATTGTCTTGGGTATAGCTGCAAGCCTGGACTTGGAGATCAAACAACTTGACGTCAAGACATCCTTCTTACATGGAGATCTAGAAGATGAGATTTATGTGGAGCAACCTGAGGAATTTGAAGTTTCGGGTAAAGAAAACTTAGTGTTGCGACTCAAGAAAAGTCTTTATGGTCTAAAACAAGCACCAAGACAATGGTATAAGAAGTTTGACTCTTTCATGGCTCAGCACGATTTCAAGAAGACTCACACTGACCACTGTGTATTTATAAAGAGGTATGCTAGTGGTGATTTTGTCATACTTTTGCTTTATGTTGATGATATGTTAATCATTGGGCATGATAAGAAGAAAATAGTTGCCCTTAAATTGGCATTGAGAAAATCCTTCGCTATGAAAGACTTGGGACAAAGATCACTCGAGTTTGATCTAAGAAGTTATTATGGCTATCTCAGGAACAATACATTGAGAAAGTGCTTGAGAGATTTAATATGCACTTGGCCAAGCCAGTTAGCATTTCACTTGCCGAGAAATTTAAGTTGAGCAAAAAGTAAAGTCCAACAAGTGAGGGAGACAGAGAAGAAATGAAAAATGTTACTTATTTATTTGCTATTGGCAATCTCATGTATGCTATGATATACATGATTTGATATTGCTTATGTAGTCGATGTTGTGAGTCAATTCTTGTCTAATCCTGCAAAGGAACATTCGGTTGCTAGAAAATGGATATTCAGATATCTTCAAACCATAACCAAGAGGTGTTTGTGTTTGGTAAAGGAAAGCATGTGCTAGAAGGATACACAGATGTGGACATGGTTGGAGATGTTGATTCTAGAAAATCGACATTGGGATATCTAACTACTTTTGTAGAGGGAGTTGTGTCATGGCAACCCAAACTTTAAAAGTGTGTGGCTCGTTCAACTACTGAGGCTGAATATATTGTAGCTACTGAAGCATGCAAAGAGATGTTGTGGATAAAAAAATTTCATAAGTTGTGCCATGAACAACAAAATTATGTGGTGCACTGTGATAATTAAAGTGCCATACACCTAGCTAAAAATTCAACATTTCACTTTCGTTCAAAGCACATAGATGTCCTTTATCACTAGATACGAGATATGTTAGAAGATAAGCTTTTACAACTTGAGAAGGTTCGTGCCTATGAAAACTTGTCAGACATGATGACCAAGGTAATATCAAGTAAGAAGTTTGAAGACTGTTGTCAAGGTGTCAATGTGGTGGTGCCCCCCAATTAAGTCAGGAAGGGGGAGATCTATTGGAAATCCCTCCATAATTATGGAGCACCGCATTCAACAAATCTTGATAACATCAAATGAATGGAAAATAAAAGGTGTAGATTCCAAGGTTTGGGAATTTCATTTTTGACTCTTGATGATATCACATTCATCTTAGAAAAATGGAGATAATTTTCAATGATTCTTGAAAATATGAAAATTAATTTACATTCATTTATTACTCTTTGGAGAAGGCATATCCCTCCACTATATAAATGGGGGCATGTGATGAGTTATTACAAGCAAGTAAATGAGATCCTTCAAGAGTGATAGAGTGAGAGAGTTTTTTGTAATCCTCTTCAAGAAAAAAGAGTTATATTTTCACCTTACTTGGTGAGTGTTTGAGAAATATTGTAAACCATCATATTAGGTGAGATTAAGATCATTGTAATCCTACTTCATAGTGGAGACACTTTTTTCTGGACTTAGTCCCTTGATTTTTCCCTTTCATACTAAGGGGATTTTCTACATTAATTTTTTTTGGTGTTGTTGTTCTTCTCTTACTCTCAATTTATTTTTCTTATTGTCCATCTTAATCACATAGAAAGAAAAATATATTATTGGTATTTTCCAACAATAATTTAGGTTTACATATAATTTTAGCTTACCTATTTTGCTTAATATGTAATTTTGGTCCTTCCATTTTAAAATAGAGATATTTTGTTTTTCTATTTTAGGCCTATGTTTTATTTTTTTTTTATTTTGATCCAATTGAATCCTAGACATAGCATATTCATTTTAACTACCATCAAGAAACTATTTAATTAATTATAATATAAGAAATAAGTATATGTAAAATTGAGGATATGACCAAAATTACGAATTTTCTAAAATAAGGGACCAAATATCTCTTTCTAAATAGGAGGACCGAATTATATTTTACAATAGGTTTAAATATGTTTTTTTTTATAAATTTGGGTCATTGTTGCATTTTGTCTCAAAAAATTGTATTTAAAACTATATTTTACAATAGAAGGGTCTAAAAATGCATTTTTTTAATTAAGAGACAAAAAAAAATCAAGGAAACCATAAGTAACAATAGATTAAATTTAAGGGACTAAAAATATTTTTACACATTATCATACTTATTTATAAAGGGATCCTATCTATTGTTTCATCCTGGATTTTCAAAATGTCAGGACCGGCCTGATACTTTAATGCACTTGTTCAATTTTCAGCATTGGGAACATAGGTTAGTATGGTTCTTGTTTGGTGCTGCTAGGTTTCAGCCTGTGTTTGTAACATAAATCTTCTATGGCTTCTAGCATTCTTTATGGTAGAGGCTCAGTTTTCTTTCTAATGAAATTTATTTTGCCTATAAAAAGAAAAGTAAAAGGGTATTTTGAGCATAATTTATAAGGTTTAAAAAACCCTCACAAACTTCTTTGTTGTAATTAAATATCAATTTTTTAAAGTGAATACTCTTGCAGCATTCCCTTTACTTGGTACACTGTTCTCAGCACCAACTCCTTAGTTTCAAAATGGGTTTCAGGCCCTAGACCAACATACAAATGATCTTAATTGGTTGACCTGGTGTGAGACCACATCATTTCTGCACTTCCAAATGGCCCAACATATTGAGCATAAGATTTTGGCTGAGGATTTGATTAACCAACCATATGGACTCTAATTTTCAAAAGTAGGCGAAGAAGTGCCTTGTTAATGGTTATCAGGTTCATGTCTAAACATCAACCTATGGTAAGTTGATCTAACCGTATATCGAGTAGTGCTACACCAAGTTATCTAACTGAATGGGGATTTGTTGATTTGAGCCACCTTGAGAAGAAGGAAAACAACATCAATTAAAGGCTCATTCCACATTTTAAGATCTTCATCAATAAGACTATTTACCAATGAGGTAGGCTCTAATAGACATGAGCTCCAAACATATTCTAACAGAGGAACCTGTTCCAATACACCATCTTCCATCTAAGGCTAAATACCATATAGCTTCACCAGCTCCCTCAATGCTCCTCCAAGTATAACTAAGTTGATATCCAATTTAAAGTTTCGTTTGGGAAACTATCTTCCATTTAGTACCTTAAACAACAGGGAAGATTGATTCTTTAATAATCTGAAGCTCAAGCCTTCTATTTTCTTTGGTTTTCACTTTGCACTAACTAGTCCAAGATAGCCAATGTATTTTTTTCACCTTGTCCCATCAGAAGTTATTTATAGCCTCCATTTCATCAGAGACTTTCAAACACAAACATAAGTAGAATAGCGTAGGCCACGAGAGAATATGACTCTTGCTGATCTGTCTATGATAGCTAGTTTTATTTAAATATAAAGTTTAAATACGTTTTTAACCGGCATAAATATTCGATTTTTGCATTTGTTCCCTAATAAATTTTTATTTTGTGTCAAATCCCTCATAAAACAACAATTTTATATTTGGTCATTGGCACTTATTTTTAGTCATTAATAAATTAATAAATTTTATATTTATTTCCTAATAAATTTTTTCTATTCATTATTAGTCAAGACTAAAATAAAGTTTGCTAATTTATTAGGGAGTAAAGATAGAATTCGTTAATTTATAAGAGACTAAAACAAAATATCAATAACCAAAAATAAAAGTATTTTATTGGAGACTCAACACAAAACAAAAATTTATTAGATAACAAACACAAAAATCAAATATTTATTTGGGATAAAAACATATTTAAACTTAAATTTTAAGAAAAGTTGATACTGCTTAGTTCAAATCCATAACCACTTGACTTTCAAAACTATGAGGTTGTCCTTAGAAGACTTGGTAAGCACAACTTTATAAATCCATACTCTTGTATCAACTTTAGTATTTGTTTCCATACACAATAGATACCTACATATTCATTGCTAAACCTTTACTTGCATTTCAGATAAACGTGCCTTCCTAACCAAAGGATTCCAATATTAAAATAGGCACAACTGTGGAATCAAAAATTCAACATCAGAAATATTTAAAACATCAAACCAAGCAGACAAACAACAAATTGAAATTAGGTTTCTCAAGCCTAAATGGACTGCTGAGTCATTACTCGTTTGGAATAGAACGTCCAATTGTGAGGAATTTTCTGAATATTAAACAGTTACACACTTAGATAGTTGAAACATACAAAAATGGGGATAACTCATTCATGGTCATATCCAATCTCAACAATTTGATGAACAACTTTAATGAGTCGCATGTTAACAGCTTAAACCTTCCCATTAAAGCAGTTTGATTTAGCAAACCACTTTACGAAGGAAAAATTGTTGATTCAGTCACAACAGAAGCAAGAAGGTACTAAATCAAATTGTCTTGTTCAATCATCGAATGCAATGTGACGCAAATCCATAACAAATATGCAAATCTTATTAGCATGTCACTGACACTTTTCTCAGAATTTCAGAAAAAGTTAAAAATCGAGAGTGAGTTTCAAATGCTAAGAAAATCTACTAGGCAAAAGAGAGAAAAATATTCAATTCATTTTCCTAATTACAGAGTATTTGATGGTTGTGTAAGGTATGATGAGAAGTTAAAGAAGTTAATGGAACAAAAATGGACGGAGATTAAGATAATTTGCAGGGACTTTCTATACTTTTATAAGCAACTTGTACGAATTATAAGTATAAAATGATATTTTACTTGCTAATATCAATTTTTCTTGACAATTTTAAGTAAAACATACATCCATACTTCATAGGTCATCAAATATACAAAAACTTATCTTCCAAAACTGTGTGGTTGCCCCCACCAAACTCGGCAAGCACAAGTTTCAAAATGCATACTCTTGTATGCAGGGGCGGATCTAGAAAATTAAGGAAGGGTGGGCACTCTTCCAAGGATGCCGTAGTCGTGACGGAGGCAGGTCAAGGATGATGTCGGAGAAGTAGTTATTTAAGGGTGGGCACCATTTCGAAAACTTAAAAGCCCATTTCGAAAATGTAATATGAAACTGCATAAAGAAAAAAAGTGGGTGCAGAAAGCAAATTAGGCCCAAATAAAGTAACCAAGCTCCTTTTCTCCTTCTCTTCGCAATGCTGGTGCGCCGTTTTTTCTTTCTCCATTGCTGTTCAGCTGTTTTCTCCTTCTCTTCTCACTGCAGGCTCCCGGTCCTCCGCCACTGCCTCCGCCTCTGCTCACACGACGGTCGACGGCTAGATTCAAGGGTGGGCACTTGCCCCCCCTTCTCTTCGACGTGGATCCGCCTCTGCTTGTATGAATGTCAAGATCCAAACTTATAATATGTAAATACTGATTTTTTATTACTTCTTACCACAAGAGGCTTCTTAGATTATAAGTTATAACTAATGGATCCAACAACTAATGACAATGCTCAATACTCTTAAATTTGTGTTTTTCACCATCCATTGTTATTATTCAAGAAGAGAAAAAGATCCAAATCCAAAAACAAATTACAGGTCCACATCGGCAGATAGCCTCCAATTTATTCTCAAGCAGTATTAGAAAACATTGAAGGCACATCCCGCACACCATCTTGGAATGTTGGGGTAGAACTAACTAGACAGGGTATTTATATAGCTGAAGAACCTTCTGCCAAGCTGGTCTGTTACTAATATCATCCCACCAAGCACTCACATGCTTCCTCTCTCTGACCAAATTCCCTCTCCCAGTTTGGTTCACCAAATAGTGACCAAATGGGAGGTGGCTAAGATCAGCAAGGCTGAAGAAGTCACCAGCCAAGTACTTGCTCTTTGACAGCCTCTCCTCATAAACATCCAGCACCTTCTCAATCTTTTTATCACTCTCTTCTATCACTTTTTGGTCAGAAGGAGCACCCGTTAATGGGGCAAACAGAACATTAATAACCAAGTTGTAGAGTGGTGGGTGAAAGTTATGAGCTTCTACTTCAAGCCATTGTTCCACTAAACCTTTTTCTTCTATTGTCTTTCCCAACAAGTCAGTCCCTTGGTCTTTATACTTCTCCGCAAAGTATCTGATTATTGCACGAGATTCTGCAACATTGGTTTAAAATCAGTGTATTAGTAAGAATATAGACTATCCTACAGTTGCAAAAAGCAAAGAAATAAATTTGAGGAAGTAAGCATTCAGCCTTTCCGATTATCTTGCTTACCAAATAATTGACACAGCAAAAACCAAGTCTTACCAACACCATTAAGGTTTGTGATAGTTACATGCATGATGCATCAAACCACAACATATGTCCATGGTTTTAAATATCTGTCTGCAATCACAATTGCAGCCGCAACGTAACAGTTTTTTCAATTGTTTTCAACCACATCGCGACCGCAATTGTGGCCGCATCAGCCGCATTTTCCCACAATTACCCGTAATGTAAAGGTTTTTTACTCACCACAACCACGACCGCATCCTCAATTTAAAACCTTGCATATGTCTATCAAAAGCAACTAAGAAACTAATTTGATGGAGTAACTAAATTGTAACCCCCTATTCCTCCTTTTAAGTTGTAGGGCAAGAATGAACGATCCGAACCTCACAATTCAAATAACATTCTTGATCAAAAGTTTGAAGTTGAACTACCCACATCAATAAGGGCTAAACAAGGTAAGAACTTCAAGGAAAGATCAAAAGTTCAAAACCACCAACCTATTAACTACATGACACAGGAAACAAAAAAAAATGCAGAAAATAATAAAGGGGCTAAAGGGTTTACCATAGAGAGTATAATCACCATCTTGAATAACAGGAAGCGATCCAAATGGCTGCAGATTTATTAGACACAAGTATAATTAGACATGAAAACATATTATAAAAAAAATACGGAAACAAAGTGAAGCAAACAGCTTGATGAGCAAAAAAAGTTAAAATTGAACCTGCAGCTTAAGGAACTCAGGTTCCTTATTCTCTCCCTTGAAGAGATCAACATGCACTGTTTCAAACTCAATTTCCTTCTCAATCAGACACACCAGCACCCTCTTGGGGGCTCCATAGGTTGGACCGTACACCTTCACGACCATGTTTTTGTTTCTAAATTTTGTTTATCTTTAGTTTAGTTGCCTATGTCAGTCAAGTTGTGCTTTTATGGTGTTCACTCATGTACAATCCCAGTAAACGTCGTTGTCTTATTAGATCCTTTTCAATGCATTAGAAAATTATTGAGGATAAAGAAATAATATTTTACTATGTTAGTGCGCCTGCTATGACTTTGCCACAATTTTTTAATTTTAACTTTTTGTTTCCATTGTCAGTACTTGACGCATTTTCTTACGATATAAATTTTTTTAACAAAAGAAAAACAAAATATTCATCTAATAAGCTGTATTCAAGGAGAGGAGTGTTGCATTTGCAAATTTCCACATCACATTTTCGAAGTTGATGACTTGTAAGGAGGACCACTTTCTTAATTGGAGTGCTATCAAACTTGGATCGGCCAATCCGGAAGGCGAATCCAAATTTGATGGTCTAATTGAATCAGTCACATAGTTGACATAATTAAATTTGGTAAGATTGGTTATTAGATTTTGATTGGATCAGTTTTATTTAGTTGGTTTAAAAAAATTAATTTTTTTTAATTTAAATTTTGAAGTATAAATAAATTTTTATTATTCAAATAATATTAATTACATACTTATATAATATATATATATATATATATATATAATTTTAAATTTTTAATGTATACTAAATCAAATCAGATCAATTACTAGTCTATCAGTTGGACCATTGACTCATTATCTTGACCGGGTTAATAACCGAATCAGATTTCACAATTATGCTTAATTGGTCCACCATCCACCATTATTACTAGTCTTAGAATTAACAAGTATTGTGTAAGAACATCTTTAAGTGATAGTAATTCATTTTGGATTCTTAAATTATTTTTTTAAACTTATAATATTATATTAGATATAAAAAATTATCTTTATTTTATTCTAATTGAAATGGTTTGGGCACGTTATGAGACGGCCACTGGATGCTCCTGTAAGAACAAGAGTTTGTTACCAAGTGTTAGACACAAAGAGAGGCAGAGGTCGACTGAAACTTACCTGGGGAAAGGTAGTTAAACAAGACCTAATGGAGTGAGATATAAATTGGCGGACGGTATGTCTTAGGACGGAGTGGAGAAAAGCGATAAGCTTGGTGGAGGGTTAAACCCATTAGTAACTCTATGTTCCAGTCGTTCCCTTGTTTTAGTCATTCTCCTCTTTTTTTCTCCCTTCTTTCTTTTCACCATTCTTTTTTTAGCTTTTTTTTTCTCTCTCTTTTGTCTTATCTTCGATTTATTATTGGGTTCATCTATCATCGACCCCAATTAACTTGGGTTAAAGGTGTTGTTAATGTTGATGTTGATGTTGAATGATAGAACTTATTTTGATTTCTTAAAATATTTTTTTAGATTTCACAATAGATCTTACTAATTAAATTTACATCTAAATTTTATTTGAATATAAATTTAATTAATTAATTTCATCAAATATAAAAAATACCAATAATTATGTTCCATAAACAAATTATAATGTAAATTGATTTTTTTAAAAGAAAGACTTAAATGTAATTTTGATCCTCTTATTTTTTTATATAATTAATTTTGGTCTCTCTTATTGTAAAATAGAGACATTTAGTTTTCTTATTTTTTTTAAGGACTTGTATCAAGAAATACCACTAAGGATATTCTAATTATTTTTTGTTTTGGACCACAATTGTCCTCAACTAGAGGAGTGTTGCCTTTTTGTAAATTTCCATATCACTCTTTCAAAGTTGACAGCTATCATAAGTGGTCATTAGGATCTCAGTATGTATGTGAATTGTCTTACAATTAAACACACCAATTGGATTTGATCCAGATATTGAAAACATTCAACAAAGCTATCATAAGTAGTCCATCATGAACCATTGTTACTAGCCTTTATATACACTCTTTATATCAAAATATTCCTCTTTTAACTCTCCATGGTGGGTAGGTGCATGCATATGTGTGTGTTCTTCAACTTTTTAAAATTCTAATTTAATTTTTAGTTTCTAAACTAATGTTTGACTAATCAAAGTTCTTCAAGTTTTACTCTGCTACAAGTTTTCATTCTCACTATAAGTTGCTGCCATTAATCGTCAATGTGTGCATATTCATGTCAAATTAGTGAATGCCACGTGGATATTTAGATGACATGGTGAATTATTAGTTGACATGCTATTTTTCTTATTTTAATTTTTAAAATATATGTGAATTCATTATTACCTAAAATGTGAATAAAAAATATATATTTTAAAACATAATAACTCTAATAATCACCAAAGTTAAGTTTAATGACTTTCTCCAAATCAGCTTTAGAGCTTCCATATTATTGCCTTGTTTAGCAGTCAATCCGTATATGAAATCTTATTTGAAGATAGGTTTCCCCAAATTTTGTTGTCTTCCCCATAACTTGATCAAATCCCAAATCGACAAACCCTAAGAAACTCTTCAATTATCTTGTCACGACCTTAGAATCCCTACAGTCCGGAACAACAATCGCTACTGAAGACGATGTCAAAGATGGCCCCATCCTTTACCCCGACAACAATTTTCGTGATGCCACACAATCTACTCTTCATGGTGGCATCATCAATATGTGACCTTCCCTCCATAACGACTACTACAGCAATAAAAAAACACCACAAATATTTTTTTACACTTAGGGTTTGAGAAATGAGGAAGTGATTTGGAAGAAGAATAAGAAAAGAACACACATGAAAATTTGTAAGCAACTAAAACTAAAAGGATCTTCAACACTCATACATTAATTTAGGGATTAAAAGCTAGAATTTAAAAATTTCAAAAGTTTTAAGGATAAAAACTTAATTAACCATATATACACACACACACACACACACACACACACACACACATATATAGGTCTGTGTGTATATGGGTTTTGCTAATGCACTCACACACTTTTTACAAATATGAGTGCATTAGCAACCAACACCATAAATTTTAGACTAAAAACCCAATTTTCTCTTTTGTTGTAATTCTTTCATCTCATGGAATAATACTAATTTAATACTTGTTTTAAAAAAAAAATTGTTTCTCTTTCTTGGTTTCCTTTGTTCCCCACGTTTTCAAGTCCCTTACTTTCCACTACAACGTTCTCAAGTTAGTCACCTATACACCTTTGACCTCTCCATTCACAGTTTCACACACCCCATCAATTTCTCACCTTTTTCGATGTCTGGAAGTCTTCCAAAAAAATGTGTCCATCAGCGACATGCCATCGATGAAAATGTTTTTAGTTAAATTTTTTTTTGTCTGTCAGTGATGCATCTCGGTTACATGTGGATGCCAGTGTTTTGGGTTTCAACCAAATGATGGTATCATAGGACCTGATCTTTAACATGAATGGAGAGGCTAAAACCTTTATTGTTTGACACCTAATAGAATAATGTTCAACCTGATTTGCTCCTTAACTGCAAGCCTATTCAATTGGCATAATTCTTCACAACACATTAACATTATGAAACGAACCACAACTCACCTTCATCAGACCTCGACATTTTAGGAGCTTGGGAGACCAAAGAGAAATGAGTGAGCAAGGAGAGAGAAGATGAGCGGCAGAGGAGAAAGAAATTGAGTTTTATTATCTTTAAAAAATAGATATTATATAACTATTATACCCTGAATTAAAACAAAAGAGAAAATTGAATTTTTATTCAAAAATTTATGTTGTTGGTTGCTAATGCACTTTTGAAAATAGTATGTAGTAAATTAGCAAATCCATATATATATATATATATATATATATATATATATAT
>CM023958.1:12391311-12416566 GCA_013407115.1 Glycine latifolia | reverse complement strand
GATACATGAATATTCATGCAACAATTTGTACATTATTTATTATGTTTATCTCTATCTATCACTATGACATGTAATAAATGATATGCAAGAGAGATAAACAAAATAAATGTATATAAAACTCTACACAATTTAAATAATACTATATATGTAAACCAATAGTAGTTAACTATTTCATTTTATTTTAAATAACTCCATAAAAAAATATTTTAAATAACATATCATACACGAAAATAAAGTAGGACACGAGACTAAATTCGAATTCACATATTTGGTATTAAAGTAGGAATCTCTCCTAATAATGTTTTTTCTTTATATTTTTTAAATTAAATGTCAGGATTGCATCATGACTAAATGATTACAAAATCGCATTCAACAAAAAAAAAAAAAATACAACATCACAGATATTTTCTGTGGGAGTTAATTCTTTTCAAGTCATATAGCATATGAGTAACAAAAATCTTTCTCAGTAGAGAAATGCTATATAGCACCACAGATTTACCACCGGAAAGACACGAACTCTTGAATGAATGGTTGTCATATTTTAAGTAATTATTAATTAGCAGTTAAAAAATTATAAAATAATTTCTTTAAAACTTAAATATGTTTTTGTCACTTAATTGTGAATTATATTTTTTAGTTCTTTAAATTTAAAGTTGCTTTTTTAGCACCAAGAATCTGTAAAATATTATTTCTTGTCCTTCTACAAATTGTGAGTTAAAAAAGAAATAAGAGATTCATAATTTGTAGCATTTTTTACTATTATAATTTGATTTCCATTTTATAATTTAAAGTATGATTTTCTGATTATTTGAAATTGTAAAAATCAAGTCAATAAAAAAATTAAAGTAGTTTTTAAAGAAATTAATAAATTTTAATTTTTAATTACTGATCTGATTATAACAATTTTTAATCACCAAAAACATATTTTAAAAATATAAAATAGAAAATCAAATCACAAATTGCGAATTTCTTATTCCTTATTTGGTTCGTGCTACACAGAAAAACAAAAAAAAAATTATAGATTTCAAAAACTAAAAAAAATAGTTTTAAATTTGGAGAATTAAAAAAATCACTTGATTTTAAAAAATTAAAAATATATATAAGTTTCGTGCTAATTGTACCCAAAGCCGGTGATAGTGTTCCTCATGAGAAGGAAATTGAGTTTGAAACAATACATGTTGATGGCTTTAAGGGAAAGCATAACCAACCTGAGTACCTCAAATTGCAGGTTCAATTACCTTTTCTAAATGCATTTTTCATCCTCTGATAGTTATCAAAAGGGGCGTTTGGTGGGGAGAAGTTTTTTGTTTTTTAGAATCATAGTTTGAAAAACTTACTTTCTCATGTTTGATAAGTATTTTTTTTAAATAACTTTCCTAGAAAATGATGTTCCCCACAAAAACTTTTTCATGGAGAGAGGTGAGAATCTTATTTTCTCTGGTTTAACTTTTTTAATACATTAAAAATATCATGTTATTCATTATTAAATTATACAATATGATAAATAATTAAAATAATCGATAAAAATATCTGTCACTTTTTTATTCCTAGAAAACTTATCTAAAAATTCTCAATCATCAACCAACTTCTATCTTATCAAGCAACTCTTAAAATAAAAAAGATTTTCCATTTCATCCATCAACAATATAACATATCTGACATCTTAGTTGGACACTGTGTAATTGAGCATTTGTGATTACATAAGATGTTATGTGTACGTGTGAGTTGATGTAGGGCCGATTTACTTGGAGAAAATGTTTTTAGTTTTTATTTTTAATTTTTTTCCAAAGATTTATACAAATAGTAAAAATATGAAATAAGAAAAGAAAATGATTTTTTGAATTAAATGGGTTTAGATTCTTTCTTATTGTTATTAATGTATTGATCAATTGACACTGTGTTATTCTAATATAATTAGAAATCTTAAGTTTAAGTTCGTGTATGTAATTATGTGTTAAATATTAAAATTCTCTCTGTATTGAATTTCACCAACTGTTAACATAAGAGGTGTTGTTATAGTTATAGTTGTTATAGGATTAATGTCATTTTAATTTTTTTAATGTGAAAGAGTAATTTCAAAATAATATATATATATATATATATATATATATATATATAAGTATTCTATTATTTTTGTTTTTAGAAGAAATTTAGAAATAATTAATTGAATTTTATTTGAATTCTTCTAATTATATAATAATCAATTATGACACACTGGTAAACGGTCCAAACCAATTTGAATGAAGAAGATTGTTTTCAAAATAGTTCTATATATATACCAAAAGATTATCTCTTATTGTTGAGTAATAGGATATCACAATGTTAGAAGAGAAAAATAAATACATTTTTTTTTATATTTGATAAAAATTAATTGTATCTTTGTTTTCCCGTATGACCATGTTTTACTACTTAATAATTGGGGGGAAATTTAAATATTTAGTAAGTTTCATCAACGTTTCCAAGTTCTAACCAGGTGAATGATTAGAATGAATTTAATTAAGTTTGTATGATTAAAAGCAAAACTAAAGCAATACGTAATTGTAAAATGAAAATAAAGAGTAATGGGATGTATTGCAATCATTTTATACGAATTGAATAACGGATATGTGAGCAAAATTATAGCCAGCCCCTCTCTTGACAGATATTTAATGGAAAAACAAATTCGAAGGAAAAAAACCGATGTTCTTTTCAATATGTTCATGTGCTTTTTTACAATATTCTTTCATGAGAAACATTGTTTTCAAGAATAAATGTTAATAAAGAAATAGATGTGGGGAGAGTCTAAGATAATCCTATATAGCTTAAATAAGATTAGTCAAGATTTAATATGATTGTCAAATATTAATAATCTAAGATAAAGAAACAAAATAGGTTTTTAATATTTTGTCAAATATAATATGCTTGTTGCTTATAATTTACAGCCCTTTTGGGATTGATGCCTGTTGTTCAAGCTGGTGATTATACTCTTTATGGTTATCCCTTTTACTTGTTTCTTCATTTTGTTTATATACCTTGTAATTTAACATAAATAACCTTGATCCTTTTTATTTTGGTCTTCATAAATAATTTTGATCTCTCTCTTAATTGTGTAGAATCAAGGGCAATACTTAGATACTATTGTGAAAAGTACAAAAACCAACGGACGGATTTGTTGGGGAAGACACTAGAAGAAAGGGGTATTGTGGAGCAATGGCTTGAAGTTGAGGCCCATAACTATTATCCACCATACAACTTGGTTATGCATATTTTGGTTCACCCATTAAAAGGGAGATATTCTTTCTCACCATAAAAATTTCTAATACATCATATATATATACGGATTGGACTATTCATAGGTGTTTTTTTTTACGAATTAGTTTTAAATAAAAATTATAATAAAAAAATCATAGATTATAATCTTTATTTAAATCTATTATTTTTATATGTAAAAAATACTTTAATTATTAGATCAAAATTAATTGTTACAAAATTTATTATGTAAACTTATATGTGTATTAAATGTACAATAAAAAATTTAGTGTTATATGTATCAACATTAATTATTTTTGAACATAATTGACTTATTAGTTCAGTTGGTTGGAACATTGCATTAATAACGTGAAGGTCTCATGTTCGAAATCTACTTGTGCCATTATTTTAAATTATTACACAACATATATTTTAACTTAAAAAAAACTTACAAAAAAAAAGCCTTACGGATTGGTGAATCTTTAAAAAAAATAAAAAATAAAAAAGTAGATTGGGCAATCCGTAAAAAAAACCCTTACGGATTGGGCAATCCGAAAAAGAAAACCCTTACTGATTGATGAATTCATAAAAAAAAAAGCCTTACAGATTTGACAATTCGTAAAAAAAAAACACCTACGGATTGCCTAATCTATAAAAAAAAATACTCATACGAATTAACGAATCCGTAAAAATACCACAAAGGGTATTTTTGGAAATGCACTGTTTATATATGGTGTATTAGAAATTTTTATGGTGTAGGAAGAATATCCCTAAAGGAGGAGCCGTTTGACCCAAAAGTTATTCAAGAGGGTGAAGAAAAGCTTGGGAGGGCGCTTGACATTTATGAGAAGAGGCTATCCAAGGCAAAGTACATGACACGGGATTTCTTCAGCCTTGCTGACCTTAGCCATCTCCCATTTGCTCATTATTGGATGAAGCAGATGAAAAAGGAGTATATGGTTAGAGAAAGGAAGCATGTGATGTGAGTGTTTGGTGGGATGATATTAGCAACAGGCCATCTTGGAAGAAGGTTCTCCAGCTATACAAATACCCTATTTAGTTGCTTAGCTAGAGGAACTAGCTTTAGTTTTTTTATATGACCTTAAGAATAAAATGTTGCCTTGTCTTCACAGTAGTAGTTGTCAAGGAGTTTGGTATGGAGCTGTGTATGAAATTAAAGTTATCTAAGAGGCTTTTAGGGTCAAAATAAAATATTGCTATTTTAATATTTTGTGTATAGATATTAAATAAAAAAACCATCAACTGCAACTGCTAGTAACACATACAATAAACGAGCCATCGGTGGGTGAGTACATTTGTAACTACATAAACGGTCTGCAACCATGATTTCAACTACAACATCAAGGCTTTTCAAGTTTCTGTAATTGCAATTATGATTGTATCAGCTATATTTATTTGCAATTTTCCATAATATCAACGACGGTAACAAAATTGTGAGCACAACCACAATTTAAAACGTTATTCTTGCCACAAATAATATTACATTAGACAATCAATAGAAGAAAAAAGCATACATCAATAATAGTACAGGGTTTAGACAACTGAATAAATATATCCGCTTCTAATTTTGCCTCATGTTAGTTATTTCTTGCCACCCAGACTGGTTTGCTTATTCTTCTAGTTTCAGAAGCTCCTTCAGATATTTATGGTCTTCTGACTTTTCTAAGTTTCATATCCTCACATAAAATGTATCAATATCTTCTGGTATATATATTTGCAAAAAATAAAGCTATAAGAAGACAGAGTCAAGGGATTTGCAAACTATGACAATTGACAAGCATAAAGTATCAAGTTCTATCCTTGCTATTGTCATAATTTTTAAATAACAGATTAAGGCATAATAATAACCTGCATCTGACCACCTGTACCTTCAAACATTGTAAACTATCCTACTCAATAGATACAACAACTTGTGGCATAGAAATTAGACCACCAAGGTCAGAAATTTGTGTTTAGATACAACAACTTGAAACTTTGCCAAAAGAATGTCCATTTCCTTCTAAGTTCTGATGCATCTGCTCTTCATAAACTTCATATAATTAATGACTTGCCTTGATTTTCATTGTTGCTACTTCTCCTCAGTCATCACAAATGCAGCTATATGTCCATGATAAATCATCATATAACATAAGGAAATAGTCAAAGACGATCAATCCCTAATGAGAATTTCTTGAAAAATTCTTTTGGTGAGAAATTCTTGAAAAATAAATATAACAATATTTCAAAAGCTACTGTTGAGAAATTCTTGAAAAATAAAGATAACAATATTTTAAAATATATCTGGACATATACATATTTGTTTTTGTTTAGGCATCATAATTTGTTACAAAATCATAATTCTTAGTATCAAAATACTAAAAACAAGTAACAAGTTTACTTGCAAGTTTTAGTAATAAATAAGAGTTGCATGCTTCAAACTCCTTAATAAGGGATTCAGGCTCCTATTTTGACCACTCAGACACTCACAACACCCACAGAGATTTCGTTTTCTTGCATACTTACATATCATACCTTCAATTCACCTTTAATTTGATCTATTCTAACATGTTTCTTTGACCTAATTTTCTCTCAACAGCAAACACAATGTCATTCTGCTGGAATCTTGAAATCCTTGATTCTACCCTCTCCCCCTCTGTTGCAGAAAAGAAGGAATATTTATCCCAAATATCATTTATCTAATTTTACAATGCTTTCATAGACTATGTAATACCATGAATCATAATAAAAGGATTCACAGTGTAAAAAGAAGTTCAATAAAAGAGATGAGCAAGAGCATAGTGAATATCATAAAGAGTGAACATAGAGGTGATCATGAGCATAGTGAATGGCTGCTACCTTTCCATAAAAGAGTAAAAGCCACTTGATTCCATCCTTTTGACATTTATCTTTTCTTGCCTTTCCTAGCATATATATAACAGAGATCAATTATCAATATTTTGCAACATCAAACTAGCTTAACAATGTGCACATATAGTGAAGTTTATCTTTGACCTCATATCTCAATAAGATCCAGAGAAAATCAGACTTTTCAACTCCAATTTTTGTTTCTGGGAGGATCTTTTTTGTGGTATCACAGGTCCTCACACACACTGGTGCACTCACACAAACACACAACAATCTCTCTGGTAGAATACTTCTGATGTATTTAAATAATGGTCTGCCAAGCCACACTTTGGCCTTTTACATGAGATGCTATTTATAAGTAATAGCAAGTGGGAGCAATTTAAAAACATTCATGTCTAATAAATTATCTACTAACGAAAACTTAAAGATATGACTCTTCACCTGAGTAACTTCTTCACCTAGGGACATGACTCTTCACATGAGTAACTTCTTCACCTATCTAATTTATTATTATTAAAGTTTAATCCAACAAAATCCCCCCATAAACTTTAAATATTTCTTCCGTCTTTCATCCCCAACATCTTCTTACAATTTTCCAGCAGCAATGTCGGTAATGGCTTCGTGAAAACACCTCCACTTTTCTTAACATAGAGGGCATGCTCATAAGGACACTGTTCAAAACCATCCTCCTTGAAGTATGCATCAATGCGAGTATTCCAAGCCCTTGGTGCCTGTTTTAGTCCGTACAAAGCTTTCTTCAATCTTAACACTTTCTTTTCTTCTCCGGCTTTCAAGTATCCCGGGGGTTGTTCGTGACACACTTCCTCTTCAAGTACACCATTCAGAAATGCCGACTTGACATCCATTTGGTAAATCAACCATCCAAATTGCGCTGCCTGCGAGATCAATAGTCTGATTGTCTCCATTCTTGCAACGGGTGAGAACACTTCGTCATAGTCTATTCCTGCCTTTTGCTTATACCCCTTAGCTACCAGTCGGGCTTTATATCGTTCTACCTCTCCCTCAGTATTCATCTTTTTCTTATAAACCCATTTAACTCCAATGGGCCGACTTCCTTTTGGCAGCTCGGTCAACTCCCAAGTTTCATTCCGTTCAATGACCTTGATTTCTTCATCCATGGCGATTTGCCATTTCTCATCTTGGATTTCCTCTTCAAATGTTATTTCTTCAGAATCTGTCAACAAGCAAACAAGGTGAGCTTCGTTGGTTGAATCATACAACTCCTGCAAACTCCTCATTCGGGGTTGTCTCATCTCGTCTTCATCAGATGTCTCACTTCTTGCCGGGATCCAACTTGGTGATCCTCCTTCCTTCTCTTCTTGTCGAGTAAGCGTCTGTCTGGGATCTGAGGTGAGCTCGGATGAAGTGCTCCAGTTCCATTCATCTTCTTCATTAACTTTCACATCTCGGCTTATCATTACTTTCTTGGTGCCGGGATCCAACAACTTGTATCCCTTTGTCTTTTCGTCATATCCAATGAAAATAAATTTCCTACTCTTGTCTTCCAACTTGGTTCTTTGCTAATCAGGGACGTGTGCATAAGCCACACTTTCGAAGACTCTGAAATGGCCTACTGATGGCTTCTGACCCGTCCATGCTTCCTATGGGGTCTTTCCATTCAGACTGGAATGCCGACAGCGATTCTGCACATATACAACACACAGTACGGCCTCCCCCCAAAACTCCTTAGGCATTTTCTTCGTTTTCAACATTGACCTTACCATGTCAAGAATGGTACGGTTTTTTCTCTCAGCCACTCCATTTTGCTGGGGTGAGTACGGTGCAGTTAAGAACCTTCTTATCCCATGCTCCTCGCAATACCTTTTAAATGCAATTGATGTGTACTCCCCACCTCGGTCAGAACGGATAGACTTGATTCGCCTTCCAGTTGCATTTTCTATCATCATCTTAAAACTCTTGAATACTTCAAGCACTTTGGATTTTTCTTCCAGCAAATACACCCAAGTTTTACGACTAAAATCGTCTATAAACGAGACAAAATACCTTTTTCCATTGAAAGACCCAGGAGAGATGGGTCCACACAAGTCGGTATGAATTAGTTCTAGTGGTTGTTGAGATCTGTATTTGGCCGTCTTTTGAAATGGACTCCTAGCATGCTTGCTTAGCACACATTCTTCACAAAATCTCTTTTAACAGTTCAAACTCGGCAACCCTTCCACCATATTCTTGTTCATCATCTTGGCCAGGCCTTCATAGTGAAGATGCCCAAATCGGCGATGCCATAAGGATACTTCATCACTCATCTCGGCCTGCAAATAGCCGACCTGCACACTCCTCAACATTAGTTTGAACATTCTATTTTTCTCCATCTGAACTCGAACTATCAAACATCATTGTTTATCCTTCAAGAAGAGAACTCGGTCTGTCATGAGAACCGAGTATCCATTCTCCATTAGTTGTCCCACACTAAGAATATTACTTTTTAGATCGGGCACGTAATAGACATCTTGGATGCGCCCAATTTGTCCATCTTTCTGCAAGAAACAAATCGTACCTCGGCCTTTGACATCAACCTTTGAAGCATCTCCAAACGAAACATGTCCGGCTTCTATTTGTCTCAGATTACTGAACAAATGCTTATGCCCACACATATGATTGCTTGCACCAGTGTCTAGATACCATTCCATCTCAGATCCCTGGTTGGCTTCACTTCTAGTCATCATCAGAATTCCTCCATCTCTTACTTCTCCTTCTGTAACAAGGTTTGAAATTTCATTTCTTCTTTCATCTCGGCAATCCTTCGCAAAATGTCTAACTCGACCATAGTTGTAACATTTGTCCGAGTTGCAATCTCTCGAGTAATGTCCATACTTTCCGCATTTAAAACATTCTACATTTGATTGATTTGAATGTCGGCCTCGTCCACGACCTCGGCCTCGCCAATTCTGCTGACTTGATTCAACCTGCTCCTTATTCCTTCCTTCTTGACCGCGGCCTCTACTATCGCGACCATCTCCTCGACCTCCATAGCCACGCCCTCTACCTCAAAAGTTTTGAGAATAGAGTACCTTTTCATCCTTGATTGAAGCTTTTGTCTGGAGTGCTTGCTCCAATGACTCTTCTTTCTTCTTTTTCTTTCTTTGTTCATGTGCCTCCAAGGAACCAGCAAGTTCGTCAATGGTGAGCGTTGCTAGGTCCTTTGACTCCTCAATTGCACATACAACATTCTCGAAGTCGTCAGTAAGAGACCTCAGAATTTTCTCCACCACTCTGGCATCGGACAACACCTCTCAATTTCTGTTTAGTTGATTTACCATGGTCTGGACCCGGGTGATGAGACCGGATACCTCTTCTCCTTCCTTCATTTTCATCCTTCCAACTCTCCACGGAGAGTTTGAAGTCGAACTTGTCTAACTCGATCGGCTCCCTTGTAGACATTTGCAAGAATGTTCCACGCCTCCTTTGAAGTTGTTGCACCAGCGATCTTCTCAAACCTGGAATCATCAACAGCCCGGAATAACATGTACAACGCCCCTTTGTCTTTCAACCTCGTCTCCTTTAATGTCTTGTTCTGCGCCACCGTATATCCTGCTGTGTATAATAACCTTGATTTGTAAAAAAAAAAATGGCCTGTGTGAATAGTGGCGCGATTAGCATGGGATCCGGCGCCGTTAGCGTGGGAGACGCACCTGAGTGGCGCGGTTAGCGCCTGAATGGCCCTGGAGACCCTCTGGTTTGAATATCCTGCCTGTGTTCCACCATACTCCGAGGGAGTGATGGTTGCATACATGATGCATGTGCATTGAATTGGTTGTTACAGTTTTCTCATGATAATATGTATGCATGATTTTATGCTTTGTGTGGATGGTTATCTGTTGAATAGATCTTCTGGCCAGTTAGATAGATATGGACCTTCCTAGGAGTAGAGCGCAACTCCTAGTTTGGTTTGCTCATGTAAAGGGTGATGATGATCCCATAAGACCAAGAGATAGGTGGTCCCGTTGCAGTTGAAGCCTATTCTCGGAGGTTCCATATACGTGCTTCCATGTCTAAAGGGGTAGCTCCCAATGGGATGACACGGGTGTGAGTTCCGGTTTCACACTAGGGACTGAGAGTCTCAGATGCTGATGATGATGCATCTCGTGGCGGGCGTAGTACCGTGGATATACATTAGAGCTAGATGATGGCTATGTATTGTTGTGAGGGCTGGGAGGCCTAGTGATTGTGATGCCTTTGATGTTGTGTGTCATGGAAGTGAGCCAGGGAGGAGGAAAAGCCTCCCAGAGCCCTGAGCTTACTAAGATGTATATCTCACCCCGTGTGGGGATTATGTTTTTGCAGGTGATTCATCTGGCAGAGATGATAGGTCTCAGGGCGGGAGGCTCCAGTAGAGACAGTTCCAGTGTAGCTGCTTGGCAGCACTTTGAGAGCTTGAATGCTCATTTGTTCTGGTTTTGATGTATTTTGTACCCCTGTGAGGGAAGATGTGTGTGTGTGTGCACATGTTTTGGATTTGTTATGTATATGGACTTTATATGTTTTGTATGCCCTCGTGTGAGGATAAGATCTTTGAGATCGAGGCACATGGTGCTTATTCTTTTGTATGATCACAGGAGTGACTCTGTGGATGATGATGTATTATACATAACCAGTTTAAGTTATGTAGTTATGTTTCTCCTGCTATATCTGTTGGTTTACTTGGTTATCTGCCTTTATGTTATCTGGATCTGAGAGGCTAGTGGTGGTTATGGCATTTTATGTTATTGTGGGTAACGTACCGTACATAATGAATCAGGAAATAAGGTTTTGTTATCGGTTCCGCAGGTTTTAATTAAAGTTAATTACTATGCTTATCTGATTAAGTAATTGTTAATACACCGGATGCATACGAGGTGTTACATTTATGGTATCAGAGTGATTTCTTGATGGAAGCATTATGTATGGTAATTGTGTGTTGCTCTTGACTGTTGTCTGAGTTTGCCATGGCTATTGCATGTGTGGACACAAATTATGGGCCTGATCAACTCACGGTTTTGGTGTACATGTACAGTGTCATGACGAGATCCCGGAACAACAGTGCGGCGTCGAATGCCCAGCCTGATCTAGTGGTGGCTGCGTTGGCAGCCATGCAACATGAGTTGGCTGCAAGTAGGCAGATGCAGGAGACTATGCAGCGTGAGATGGCTACAAACCGTGAGATGAATGAGGCCTTGATGAAGGCCAATCAGGAGATGCTTGAGGAAATGAGGACCTTGAGGAAAGATGATAGAGTATACTCTCCACCTCCGACACATGACGGCGAGGGTAGTCGCCATCAGTCTAGAGATAGCAGCCTGAGAGGGGACTCAGTGTCCCATGTTGAGGCTGATGATGATGTTACAGCCCGGGGGAAGATGCTTATCACTTTTCGTAAGCATGACCCTCCAGCTTTCCTTGGGGGATATGATCCTGTTGCTGCAGCTAGATGGTTGTAGGCTTTAGAGAAGATCTTTACGATGATGGAGTGTCCTGATCACCAGAGGTTGCTATATGCGACCTACTTGCTACAGGGTGATGCCCATGAGTGGTGGACTACCACGTCTCAGTTGTTGAGAGCCCGAGGTGAGGTTATCACCTGGCAGACTTTTGAGGCCTGTTTCCTGAACAGATACTTTCCCAGGGATGCCAGGGAGCAGAAGTAGGCAGAGTTTGACAGTCTTGTTCAGGGGAGCATGACAGTGGATGAGTACTTGGTCAGGTTCAATGAACTGGTCAAATATTCACATTTCAGGAGATCCTTGCCTGATGCTGATGTTCTTGCTGCTAAGTTCCAAAGGGGGCTTAGGGAGAGCATAGAGGAGCGAGTTGTGGGTAGTGGATCCTGTGACATGGATAGCCTGGTGAGGCAATGTCGCCAAGTGGAGGATATGCTTCACAGACACCGAGGCAATCAGCCTACTCCTTCAGTCAGACAGGAGGTGAGGAGGCCCGGCAGTTCAGGCACACCTGGTAAGGGTAAGGGCAAAGATCTAAGAGTCTCTACCCCATCAGATAGGTTCAAGAGAGGCTCTAGCCAGAGTGGCTCAGCGTGGAGGCGACCTCCTCCCAGATGCCCAGCTTGTGGGAGAGAGCACTAGGGAGTGTGTCCCTCAGGCCAGTTGGTATGTTTCAGGTGTGGCAAACCAGGCCACATTTCTCGTGAGTGCACACAGGCAGGGGGTCGGGCACTGGCTGCTCCAGTTATGACGATAGCACCCACAGCAGGTCGGGTGTATACAGTTGATGCCGGAGAGGCAGCCAGAGCTCCTGACTTGATCAGAGGTACTATCTTGATTGATGTTTATGATCAGAGGTACTATCTTGATTGATGTTTATGATGTGAGAGTCTTGTACTGCCTAGCTATGCCTACCCTTGAGATCATTCTGGGTATGAATTGGTTAGCCAAGTATGACGTGATGTTGGACTGTTGTAAGAAGAAGGTTGTTGTGCCTTCTGATAGAGCTGGTTCGAGTTCCACTTCTTTCCTATCAGTCTTACAAGCTCGGAAGGCGATTAGGGAAGGAGATCAGGGATATATCTTCGCATCTATGACAAAAGATAAGTCGAACATTGATCTCTCACAGATTCCAGTGGTAAGCAAGTTTGTGGATGTATTTCCAGAGGAGATTACACAGCTACCACCTGAGAGAGAGATTGAGTTCTCCATTGATTTGGTTCCCGGTGTAGGACCAATATCTATAGCACCTTACCGTATGGCTCCTCTGGAGTTGAGAGAGCTGAAGGTGCAATTGGAGGACCTGCTGTCCAAACAGTTTATTAGACCGAGTGTTTCTCCGTGGGGAGCCCCGGTGATCTTTGTGAAGAAGAAGGATGGCAGTATGAAGTTGTGTGTTGATTACAGGAAGCTGAATAAGGTTACTATCAAGAATAAGTATCATTTGCCTCGGATTGATGATCTGTTAGATCAGTTGACGGGAGCCAGGGTGTTCTCTAAGATTGACCTGAGATCCGGATATCACCAGATTCGGATCAAGCCCGCAGACATACCGAAGACAGCCTTCCGATCTCGGTATGGTCACTATGAGTATCAGGTCATCCCCTTTGGTCTGATGAATGCCCTTGCAGTGTTCATGGATTATATGAACAGGGTATTCAGGCCTTTCTTGGATCAGTTTGTGGTGGTGTTTATTGATGACATACTGATCTACTCCAAGACGGAGACGGAGCATGCCGAACATCTCAAGATTGTTCTTCAGACGTTGAGGAATGATCAGTTGTATGCCAATTTGGCAAAGTGCGAGTTTTGGCTATCAGAGGTGAAATTCCTTGGCCATGTGATTTCTGCCGCTGGGGTATCAGTTGACCCCAATAAGATAGAGGCTGTGATGACTTGGGAGAGACCCAAGGACATATCGGAGATCCAGAGTTTCCTTGGTTTGTCAGGCTACTACCGGAGGTTTATTCAAAGGTTCTCGCAGTTGGTACTACCTTTGACTCGCCTCACCCGAAAGAGGGTTCCGTTTGTTTGGACCCATGAGTGCGAGCAGTGTTTCCAGGAGTTGAAGGATAGGTTGACTACAGCTCCAATGTTGACCCTTCCTGATCCTGAGGGAAGCTTTGAGGTGTACTGTGATACTTCCAAGCGGGGACTTGGATGTGTACTGATGCAAGAGAAGAAGGTGGTTGCCTATGCTTCCAGGCAACTGAAGCCTCATGAGGAGACTTATCCTACACATGATTTAGAGCTTGCGGTTGTTGTCTTTGCTCTAAAGATTTGGAGGCACTTCTTGTATGGTGCCAAGTTGGTGGTGTTCAGTGACCACAAGAGTCTAAAATATCTCTCTGATCAGAAGGAGCTGAATATGAGACAGAGACGGTGGATGGAGTTCCTCAAAGATTATGACTTTGAGTTGAGATATCATCCCGGCAAGGCGAATGTAGTTACTGATGCCTTGAGCAGGAAGCATGTGAGTGATGCCTGTATGATGATCTCGGACTGTGAGCTGATTGAGCAGTTCAAAGATATGCACTTGACGATGACAGAGGGTGCTCGTGGTCTCCAGTTGAGAGAGATCAAAGTTGATAATGATTTGATACGGAGGATCCGAGAGGCTCAGAAGCAGAATGATACTGTGAGGCCCATGATTGGTCAACAGGATGTTTCTTGGGAGACTCATGACTTGGTGTTGTACCAAGATTGGATCGTTGTGCCTAAGGGCGAGTTGGTGGATGCAGTTCTGTCTGAGGCTCATAAGGGCCAGTTTAGCATTCATCCTGGTGCCACCAAGATGTATCAGGACCTTAGGAAGAGCTTTTGGTGGCCAGGGATGAAGAGGGACATAGCTAAGCATGTGGGTAAGTGTCTGGTATGTCAGAAGGTGAAGATTGAGCATAAGAGACCGTCAAGCCTACTGCAGCCGTTGCAGATTCCAGAGTGGAAATGGGATAGCATTTCCATGGACTTCATAGTTGGACTACCGAGGACTCAGACTGGATGTGACTCCATTTGGGTGATTGTTGATAGGTTGACTAAGTCTGCTCATTTCTTACCTGTTCGGACTGACTATACTGCAGAGAGGTTGACTCAGATATATGTTAGAGAGATTGTCAGACTGCATGGTGTCCCAAAGAGTATTGTCAGTGATAGAGATCCGAAGTTCACTTCTAGATTTTAGAGTGCACTTCAGGAGGCTTTTGGGACCCAGCTGAGGCTTAGTACAACTTACCACCCACAGACAGATGTTCAGACAGAGAGGACTATCCAGACTCTGGAGGATATGTTAAGAGCCTGTACATTGGAGCATGGTACTAGGTGGGATAGATACCTACCTTTGGTGGAGGTCTCGTATAATAATAGTTTTCATGCTAGTTTGGGCATGACACCTTATGAGGCATTCTATGGCTGGAGGTGCAGGACTCCTGTTTGTTGGACTGAGGTAGGAGAAAGACAGCTTCTTGGACCTGAGATGGTTCAAGAGACTTCTGAGTAGATCCATTTGATCAGAGATAAGTTGTTGAGAGCTCAGAGTCGGCAGAAGAATTACTATGATCATAAACACCAGCCGCTGCAGTTTGATGAGGGCGACCATGTGTTTCTGAGGTTGTCTCCTGTCACAGGTGTAGGACGGGCGTTGGGTGTGAGGAAGCTCAGTCCTAGGTTCATTGGTCCATATCAGATCCTTCAGAGTGTAGGACCAGTGGCCTACAGGCTAGGTTTGCCTCCCCAGTTGTCAGGGCTGCATGATGTTTTCCACGTGTCACAGCTGAGAAGATATGTGGCAAACCTGTCACACGTGGTGGAGCCCGACACCGTTCAGATTAGGGAGAATCTGACTTGTCCTACACGGCCCATGCAGATTCTGGACAGGATGGAGAAGAAGATTCGAAGTAGGACCATTCCCATAGTCAAGGTACAATGGGAAGGGAGAACACCTAAGGAGGCGACTTGGGAGCGGGAGCAGGAGCTTTTGCAGCGGTACCCCGAGTTGCTTGACAGGTATGAACTTGAATTTTGCGGTCAAAATTCTTAAAAAGGGGGGTTGAATATAATAACCTTGATTTGTAAAAAAAAAATGGCCTGTGTGAATAGTGGCGCGATTAGCGTGGGATCCGGCGCCGTTAGCATGGGAGACGCGCCTGAGTGGCGCGGTTAACGCCAGAATGGCCCTAGAGACCCTCTAGTTCGAATATCTGGCGCGGTTAGTGCCAGAGTGGCGTGATTAGTGCCAAAAATACCCCCAGACTCGAATATTTGGCGCGAATAGCGCCAGGATGGCGCTATTAGCGTGGGAGCGCGGTCAGGACCCCTATAAAAGGCCATTTTCACGAAAATGGGCCAAAATCCTTGCTTTCTTCTTCCTCTGAGCACATTCCACCATTGTTGAGCTTGGGAAGCTCCATACCTTCACTAAACTTCATCAAAACACGTCCCTTTCAACATGAAACTTGTAGGGAATCATCCTATGAGCTAGAATCCTTCATCACTTTTTCCTAAAAACCATCAAACGGAGAGATTATTTTCTCTAGAGAACTTCACAAAACTCGAGCTCGGCGAGGAAAGGAGGCGATTCTCGGACACCCAAGCTTGAGGGAGTGGTCCATTAGCCTTCCTTGTCGTTTTTGAGGTAAGAAACTCGAGTTTTACCGTTTGATTTGTGATTTTGTTCTTGGGATGAATACTGACCCTTTTGAGCTAGAGTCGGAATTAGGCTTGGGTCCTTTAGAAAAGTATGCTTAGGAAGTTGTTCTGATGAATGATTAGCTTTGAAATATTGATTTCATAGACTTTGGTTTTGGCTCTAAGAAATGCATGTGTAAGAAGAATGTTGGTTAATTGATAATTATAAAACATGCAGGAGCCTTGATACTTGTTCTTTATGTGCTTGAGAGGCTATATAAACGGTGATATTGTGTTGAAGTAACCGTCTTAGCCATATTGTTAATCCTTGAGTTTTGGGCCTGAGTAATGTTAAACTCTTTGAATTGGCTTATACCGAGTCTTGGGAAGACTTTAGTGCCTTGGTTAGGCCGAGATAGACCGCTGAGGGTCTGTGAGTGGTCTATTGAATTGGTTAGTTCAGATAACCTTAAGATAAAAGATTAAGAGGTTTAGATGGAGAGGAATGACGTTTCCTTTCATTTTAACGGTTGAGAACCGTTGTTGTTTTGCTTATGCCTTGTATGATTGGATTGAATATTGATTGTGCCTGTGTGCCTTTATATAGGGCGTGACACCGAGGGTGTCAGTGGCGTAAACCACGGTTTTGGGGTTGAACTGCAGAGCACGACTTTGCCAGGTAAGTTCTTCGCTCTTGGGGAATGTTTCCCACTGCCTGTGTTCCACCATACTCCGAGGGAGTGATGGTTGCATACATGATGCATGTGCATTGAATTGGTTGTTACAGTTTTCTCATGATAATATGTATGCATGATTCTATGCTTTGTGTGGATGGTTATCTATTGAATAGATCTTCTGGCCAGTTAGATAGATATGGACCTCCCTAGGAGTAGAGTGCAACTCCTAGTTTGGTTTGCTCATGTAAATGGTGATGATGATCCCATAAGACCAAGAGATAGGTGGTCCCGTTGCGGTTGAAGCCTATTCTCGGAGGTGCCATATACATGCATCCATGTGTAAAGGGGTAGCTCCCGATGGGATGACACGGGTGTGAGTTCCGGTCTCACACTGGGGACTGAGAGTCCCAGATACTGATGATGATGCATCTCGTGGCGGGTGTAGTACCGCAGATATACATTAGAGCTAGATGATGGCTATGTATTGTTGTGAGGGCCGAGAGGCCTAGTGATTGTGATGCCTTTGATGTTGTGTGTCATGGAAGTGAGCCAGGGAGGAGGAGAAGCCTCCAAGAGCCCTGAGCTTACTGAGATGTGTATCTCACCCCGTGTGGGGATTATGTTTTTGCAGGTGATTCATCTGGCAGAGATGATAGGTCTCAGGGCAGGAGGCCCCAGTAGAGACAGTTCCAGTGTAGTTGCTTGGCAGCACTTTGAGAGCTTGAAGGCTCCTTTGTTCTGGTTTTGATGTATTTTGTACCCCTGTGAGGGAAGATGTGTGTGTGTGCGCACATGTTTTGGATTTGTTATGTATATGGACTTTATATGTTTTGTATGCCCTCGTGTGAGGAAGAGATCTTTGAGATCGGGGCACATGGTGCTTATTCTTTTGTATGACCACAAGAGTGACTCTATGGATGATGATGTATTGTACATAACCAGTTTAAGTTATGTAGTTATGTTTCTCCTGCTATATCTGTTGGATTACTTGGTTATCTGCCTTTATGTTATCTGGATTTGAGAGGCTAGTGGTGGTTATGACATTTTATGTTATTGTGGGTAACGTACCGTACATAATGAATCAAGAAATAAGGTTTTGTTATCGCTTCCGCGGGTTTTAATTAAAGTTAATTACTACGCTTATCTGATTAAGTAATTGTTAATACACCAGATGCATACGGGGTGTTACACTGTGGATGTTAGTTCCTTGAAACCACCATGGACAACTTCCCAACTATTATGGGTTCCCAAAAGAGCTTTCATCTGGATATTGCAGTTTTCGTAATTAGCCTTTGTAAGGCGGGGTAGTGGTAGACTACTACTTGGCCCACTCTCCATTTTCTCAAGCTCTGATACCAATTTGTGGTATCACAGGTCCTCACACACACTGGTGCACTTACACAAACACACAACAATCTCTCTGGTAGAATGCTTCTGATGTATTTAGATAATGGTCTGCCAAGCCACACTTTGGCCTTTTACATGAGATGCTATTTATAAGTAATAGCAAGTGGGAGCAATTTAAAAACATTCATGTCTAATAAATTATCTACTAACATAAACTTAAAGAAACTTAAAGATATGACTCTTCACTTGAGTAACTTCTTCACCTATCTAATTTATTATTATTAAAGTTTAATCCAACAGTTTTTACAATACTGTCAGCAATCTCAACTAGATTGACATCTCAAACACTATGAATCGTCTGCAAGACACCTAAATATTATTAATAAAATAAAGAAAACAAAAGCATGGGGGACATGAACCAAACCCATGTACAATCATCTCAAACCTAAATGATGGAAGATCATATCTATTATAGGAATCCCCAACCATTTCCCTAACACTCATCTGCTTTGGGTTTGAATTAAAACGAACTTTGATTAGTTTTTATTAGCGGGCAACTTTATCAAATTTGAAAAATGTTAATTCTAACAAGCATAAAGACAATCAATTTTTTTTTTTCAAATTTCAGAATTTCCAAACTTATAGAAATGAGTTTATTTTTATTTTAGTTCTATATTATAGTTGCTAATTTAATATGCGTCTTGATGTTGGGGTGCATCAGTGTTTCCAATTGCAGAGTACATCATGTGATTGGACTATACTATGATTGCAGTAGTGTGTGACTATAATGCACGGACTCTTCATTTTTTGTTCAAAATGAGTGTCGGACACCGACATGCTCCGACACGCGTCCGACACGCGTCCGACACGCAGTCAACTTTTTAGGACACGTTGACCAGGGGGACACGCGAGTTTGACCGAGTCGGACATGCAGTCAACTTTTTTGACACGTTTTTTTTTTTAATTTTTTTTAAAAATTATAATTTTTAAAAAATTATATATATTTAAAAAAAAATTAAAACTTCAGAACCCATTCTTTTGGAGTACTTATTCTTTTGTACATTTCATGAAGAGGAATAAGATCACTCCAAAACGTGCTAAAGACTTTGTTTATGTGCATAACAACCTTCGACTCTTATCAAGAAAGAGTCCAAGTTATGAACAAGGAGCAAATCAAATGTGGGACATTACTGGAGATACATTTGATTCACTTGATGATGTTGAAGATCTTCAAGTTATCAGTCTTTCACTTGATGAGCCAGAGATAGAGGCTATGATTCTTCGAAATGGAGATGAAATTAATTGAACTTGTTAGTAACACTTTATGGATGTTTTATTATTTTTGTTTTATATTTATGTTATGAAATTGGAATACTTGAATGAATATAACTTATTTTAGACGGTTATATGTATTAAATATAAATTATATTATATATATATATATATGTTAAAAATATTATTTAATATCAAAACGTATCCTAACATATTGGTATTTTTTAAAATTTACGTGTCAGAGTATTGTGTCGTGTCGCGTGTCGCGTGTCGGTGTCCATTCACACACAACTACATTATACCGCAATTACGGTGTGTTTGAAAATCAACAAAAATTTTCTCAATGTAATGGGTGCAATGGATGTATCACCGCATTATACTCTCTCTCTTTAATTAACAGATTTAGTGCGAATTATGAAGGGCTGGAGAATTTTAAGATGGTGGTGAGTTAGTGATAACAAAAGAAAGGTGAGATTTGAAAGAGAAGAATAGCAAATATGAGATTTTGAATATGAATCACAAATTATTGTGAAACTGATCACAATTGCACCAACCGCGATCACAATTTAAAACACTGCTAAGCGTAAATCCATACTCCAACTAGTTTGTAGCCGTGGATTTTGTTTATAAAAATGAAAAGTTAAATTAATTTGGAATTTCCTAAACTATTTGATAATTTTTAAATAGATTTTTGAACCATTATTTTTTAGTTAAGTCCTTGAACTTGGATATGGTTTTAATTAGGTAAAAATTTACAAATACAATTTCAGCGACCCAAATTTGAGAACCCAAATAAAAATTGTAGTTCAGGAAATTAAGTTAAAAATTGTCATGTCTCTACATGCTTGTATTTTCACTTTTACATCACATCTAGGGTAAGTGCTAATTAAAATTTATCAAATAGTTCAAGGACTTGGTAGATTAATTTAACTTAAAATAAATCCTATAAATTTGACAAACAAATCTTTGGTTGTAGAAGTTACATCCGTGCACTGATACACAGAAGAACTAAAAGGGGTGCATCCACATCCACTTTTACATGCTTGCTATTCTCAAATCCCAACCAGTATCTCTTTCTCTAGTCTTACTTTCCCATGTCTTCCACTCCCACCAATCTCATTGATTTCTTGGTGAACCAAGCCAATGGAGTAAAGGGTCTTGCTGATTTGAACCTCGCAAGTGTTCCTCACCAATACATTCAACCCCTCCAAGCCAGATTAGACCACACCAAAATTGTCCCTCAGGAATCAATACCCATCATTGATTTCACAAAATGGGAAGACCTAGATGTCCAAGATTCCATCTTTGATGCTGCAACTAAGTGGGGTTTCTTCCAAATTGTGAACCATGGGATACCCTTTGAGGTTCTTGATGATCTCAAGGATGCTGTGCACAGGTTCTTTGAATTGCCAGCTGAGGAAAAGCAGTGTCTTAAAGATAACTCACCCCCCGAAGTTGTCAGGTTGGGCTCTAGTTTTAGCCCCCATGCTGAGTCGGTGTTGGAGTGGAAAGATTATCTGCAACTTGTGTATGCCTCAGAGGAAAAAATTCACGCATATTGGCCTCCTATATGCAAGTAAGTGATAGTTCTTATCATCTATGATTTGGTTGAGAAATGTTAGCAAAATAGTCTAATACTTTTTATGAATACATTTTGTATTATTGACTGAAATTTATTAGAAATAAAAAAAAAATTGTGGATTTTACTTTTTATTTTACGAATCTTACTTAGTTTTCAATGAATTTTAACTAAAAGAGTATGTTAAAGAGTGTGCTTCTAATACTCCTCATGATTTGGTTGGTGCATCGCTTGATTTTATAAATTTTATGGTATGTTAGATGTAATATGAGGATTTGGTCTTTAACGGAGTCTAATGTGATTCATGTAGTCGACCTTATGTAGTAGGATAAAGTTGCTGCTATTGTACTCAAAAACTCAATTTTTAGAATTTTTAGCAGACCGAATTTGAATGAGTACTTGGGAATGGAATATTATTTCTAGGAATACAGGATAGCATGGAGAAATTATCTTCTAATTTTAGTTTTTGTGCAATGTTTTAGGCAACAGAAAAGAATGTGTAATACAAGACAATTGAATTTGTTTCTTGAATTATGAGGGGTAGTCTTAAGCCTATTGTGAGATTGTAAGTTTATCTGCTTTTTGTGGAAAAAAATTTGGTACACTAACATACATCGTATAGTTAATTGAAAGTATGTGTCTTACATAAATCCATCATGAATTCAAAGTTCATGAGCACAAGAGACAAGAGTAATGGAGGGCAATTTGAATTTTTTACTTTTTCTTATGGTCCTTTATCATGTGAACATTCCAAATGTAGCTTTGTCTGTTACATATGCCCGAAAGGGTGTATACCCTACGGTGATATAAGTGTTTATATTTTCTTATGAACATGTGATAATTAATATATTTAATATAGCCTTCATTGACTATCCTTGATGTAGGGATCAAGCACTGGAATATATGAAGCATGCTGAAGCCTTTATTAGAAAATTGTTAAAGGTGCTTCTTAAGAAACTGAATGTGAAGGAGTTAGATGCAAGAGAACACACTCTAATGGGGGCAATGATATTGGGTTTCAATTACTACCCAGCTTGCCCTGACCCTGAAGTTGTAGCAGGGGTAGGTCCTCATTCTGATGTATCATCCATTACTGTCCTTCTACAGGATGATATTGGAGGGCTTTATGTAAGAGGCAGTGATGGCGATAGTTGGATCTATGTTCCTCCTGTTGAGGGAGCTTTAGTAATCAATATTGGGGATGTGCTACAGATAATGAGCAATGAAAGATACAAAAGCATAGAGCATAGAGTGGTTGCAAATAGAAGCAAGACCAGGATCTCCATTCCAATCTTTGTCAACCCAGCACCTGATGCTGTTATTGGTCCTTTGTCGGAAGTGTTGGATGATGGTGATGAACCAAAATATAAACAACTTTTGTACTCTTACTATTTCAAGTATTTCTTCAGCAAGGCTCATGATGGGAAGAAAACTATTGAATTTGCCATGATATGATTGGTGACTGTATCAATGAATATTTGGTGTTAACCAAGCCAAATGACATCGTGTGATCAATATAGGTGACCTTACTTTATAGAATAAGGCTTCTGTAATTGTATGATTTGTGCTCATTGTTGGCAGTATTTAAGGGATTTGAAATCCAGCTGCATTTTGTTCGGATCAACGTAGCCGAAAAACATATATCATGCTGATCTTTATTTAACTGAATTCTAGCATGATACATTGAAACAGAAAATGCAAAAACTTTATTGTAATGATCAGCTGTGGCCCCTTTACAATTTTGATTAAACATTTTGGATGATTTTTACCTTTAGAGGATGTTGACAAACATTTACTATAGAGAGAGGAAAATGTGCTAATCCTTTTTGGCTAGTATTGTTACCACTATGGCTCAACTGGTAGCCATTTGTCATATATTGAGAGAGAACCAAAGAGTGCTTTTCATAACAGGCAAGGGCCTTCAAATATATTTTTCTGAAATTATTGAAAAGCTCAATTTTTCTGTCATGAATTAATAAGACTCTGTGATCCTAAAACCTTGTAGGTTTTGTTATCAAGTAACAACTACATGAAGGCGTATATTGGTATGAGGTGCTAGTCAGTTTTTTGTTGGTGGAAAGTGAACTTTGTGTCAGACCAATTATTTCATAGTGGCAATAGAACTTAGAGAAATGTTTTTTCGCCTCTTTTTTCCAATGATGTCTACACAATGTGTTTCAGACTTTCAGTTTTGTTTTGCACCCAAAATGCAATTGGTAGGGCACGGTTTGAATTGAGCGACTTTTCTTGATATTTTGGAAGTCTAATATGATATTTTTATATTTTCTGATATGTAATCTGTGTAGTCAGCCTGTAGTAGGTGAGATTAGGTGAAAAGCAGGTTTTGAGGGAGTAGTTCTACTTAGGAATGGTTCAAGATTGAGACCTAAAAAAAATTTAAGAGATTTTTTTTTTTAAACTTTAAATAAGAGTTATATGTTGAATTTTTTTATCAAACATTTTTGTTAATATATGTAGCTTTTTTCATTTTATAAAATCTAATAGCAAATAATATTTTGTTGGTCTCCTAAAATTAGAGTTTTAGTTACTTTATTTCTGGACACATCATAGTTTTACTAATTAGGTGTTATCTATATGTTTTTGTTGGTTTAAATGTTTTTTTTAGTCCTTAATGTAGTATTTTTTAGCTTTTTGCTTTTGTATTTTTTTCTTTAGTCCTTACAAATTATTTTTATTTTATTTTTTTGTCTTTTAAGTGGTTTAGATAAATTTTTTTTTATTATTTGAAATGTTATCTAAACCATTTTAAGGAGAAAAAAACAAGACAAATATAATTTGCAAAGACAAAACCTAGGAAAAAAATTACAAAAACAAAATATAAAAAACACTAAATTACAAGAACTAAAAATATATTTAATTTTTTTTCATAACATTGTATTTTCACTCAAAACAAATCTATTATGTAAAAATCAGAACATAAATGCATACTTTCATTTCACCTTAGAAGCTGTACAAGCACATCTATGGGAGTACTCTAGATTTCTATTTAAACTCAAATTTTGGTGTTGAAAAGCTTTCAACACCAAAATTTGTTGCCCGGATGCTTTGAATTAAAACAAAACAAAAAATAAAACATGTTTGATTCCTCTAAAAGAATATGTTAACAAGTTTTAACTTTTATTTCTTAAAATATCTTTAAAAGTGTAACTAATATTTAGGTTTTAATTGTTTAACAGTATAAATATTTTTACATTAATGGTATATAAAAATTAATTTTTTTCTCCCATGTAACCAAAAAACGTCAAAATTAAATTCTCTAATTTTCTTAACTTTAACTTCTATTATTTTTCTTTCAAAAAAAAAAAACTTCTATTAATTTTCTTCTTTACTTCAAATCTCAATATTCAACAACACATTACCTAGAAAATTAATTTAAAAATATAACTTCTAAATTTTTAAAAAATTATAAATTATCAAATACTTTCTACTTTAAATTCTATTTTTTAAAATTAATTTTATATAATTATATTTAAAAAAACTTTTAATTCTAAAAGAATTACTCCAAACGTTACCTTGGAAATTTGCATCTAGTACTCCAAAACGTACCTTAGAAATCCATTAAAATTCACTTAATGCAAAAAAATGGATTTAGTTAGACATAAAGAAAAGCAAATAAAATAAATGGAAAAAAAAGAAAAAGGTAATCTCATAGATACTTGAAAAGACATAAATTAAGTGTTAGAAAATATAAATAAATAAAAATTCTAATTAAATATTAGAAAATTAAAACAAATAACCTTTAATTTCTCACTTTGATATTCTAAAATTTATTTTATAGAGAACAAAAAAATTAAAAATAAATTAAGTGATGACTTAAATCCCGTAAAAGTAACATAAAAAAAGAGAGTAGATAATCTAGGAAATTATCAGAATCTAAGAACATAAAGTAAAAAAAAAATCATTAAAATGACAAATTGAAAAATAAAGAACTAATTTTATCATAACAGTATAATGATATGTTTGAAATATGGCTGATTATTATAAATAATATAAATTAATTATTTAATTTGACAAAAGGGGTTAATGGGGCAATATTTAGGGATATGGGGCTGCCTAACACGCCCAGGCTAGGCGTGTTTAAACACGCCCAGGCTAGGCGTGTTTAAACACGCCCTAGCCAGGCGTGTTAGGGTCCCATAGCCCTATATATTGCCCCACTTGCCCCTCATTTTAGGATTCCGCCTTCT
>CM023958.1:12355390-12383488 GCA_013407115.1 Glycine latifolia | reverse complement strand
ATAAAGACTAAAGACCAGGTACTCCAATGTTTTAAAGAATTCCATGCTATGGTGGAAAGGGAGACTGGCAAGAAGTTGAAGGTGGTTCGATCTGATAATGGTGGTGAGTACCGGGGTCCCTTTGAAGCTTATTGTAGAGAAGCCGGGATCCGACTTGAGAAGACACATCCCAAGACCCCGCAGTTGAATGAACTTGTTGAGAGGATGAACCGGACTATTGAAGAGAAGGTTCAGAGTATGCGATCCAATGCAGGATTGTCGAAAGCATATTGGGGAGAGGCCGTCAGAACCGCGATTGATCTAATCAACCTTTCACCATCAAGACCACTTGAAAGAGACATTCCTGAAGAAGTCTGGACAGGCCGAAAAGAAACCTATGATCACCTGAAGGTGTTCGGATGCCAAGCTTTCGTGCATATCCCTAAAGATGAAAGGGCAAAGCTCGATGCAAAGACTAAGGAATGCATTTATCTCGATTCGCCGAAAATCGAGTTCGAGTTCAGACTTTGGGATTCGATTAACAAGAAGATAGTAAGAAGCCGAGATGTTATCTTTCATGAAGATGAGACAATTCATGACATTACAAAGCCCAAAGTCTGAGTTCCTGCCCTACATGAAGAATTCATCCCTCCTATCCGAGTTGAAGCAGGGGGGGGAGCCCAATGAAGGAAATGATGACTAGCAACATGCTGATGAGGATAGAGATATTGAGGTCCAAGTTGATGTGGAGAACCGTGATGCACCGGGTTCTCAAGTGGCTGAAGAAGAACAGCCGAGATACCCCATTAGAGACAGAAGACCTTCTACAAGGTACTCTTCTGATGAATACGCCATCATTGCTGTAGATGATGAGCCTCAGAGTTATGATGAGGCCATGACGAGCTCAAACACAAAAGAATGGTTGAATGCAATGTAAGACGAGATGAATTCCTTGCATGAGAACCAGACTTATGAGTTGATCGAGTTGCCTAAAGGAAGACAAGTTCTGAAGAACAAGTGGGTGTACAAGATCAAACCTGAAGAGAACGGGCAGAAGCCAAGATACAAAGCCTGGATTGTAGTGAATGGCTGCAATCAGAAGAAAGATGTTGATTTTGAAGAGATCTTCTATCCTTCTGTGTTAGCTATGGCAGCTTCGATGGACCTTGAGGTAGAACAAATGGACATGAAGACCATATTCCTTCACGGTGAGTTGGAGGAGGAGATATATATGGAGCAACCTGAAGGGTTCCAAGCTCCGGGTTGTGACGGCATGGTATGCCAGTTAAAGAAGAGTCTCTATGGCTTGAAACAAGCATCACGACATTGGTACAAGAAATTTGAATCCTTCATGAACGAGCACAAGTTTGTGAAGACTGAAGCCGACCACTACGTATTTGTGAAGAGGTATGAGACCGGGGGTTCCCTGACTCTGCTGCTTTATGTTGATGATATTTTGATTGTAGGGAAAGATAAGATGAAGATTTCCGGGTTGAAGAATGCATTGAACTCGTCCTTTGCGATGAAAGACCTCGACCCTGCAAAGCAGATTCTCGGAATCAAGATTATCAGGGATAGAAAGAAGATGCTACTGTGGCTAAGTCAAGAGAAATATGTTGAGAAGATTTTGAAGAGATTCAACATGGATAAGGCCAAAAAAGTCAGC
This sequence comes from Glycine latifolia, assembly GCA_013407115.1. Lineage (NCBI taxonomy): Eukaryota > Viridiplantae > Streptophyta > Magnoliopsida > Fabales > Fabaceae > Glycine > Glycine latifolia. Next base: position 12,381,843 of record CM023958.1, on the reverse strand, counting down.
ACCCTCTTGGCCGAGCACTTGAAGCTGAATAAGAAGTAGTGTCCGAGATCTGATGAAGATAGAGAAGAGATGCTAAAGATCCCATACCAATCCGTCGTCGAAAGCTTGATGTATGCAATGGTTTGTACTAGACCCGACCTGGTGTTTGCAGTTAGAATGGTGAGCCGGTTTCTTTCAGACCTTGGCAGAGAGCACTGGGAAGCAATGAAGTGGATCTTCAGGTACTTGAAAGGTATATCCGATTTATGCCTCCGTTTTGGAGATGGTGAAGCCGAGCTACAAGGCTACTCGGATGCTGATTTAGGGGGAGATTCCGACTCGAGGAAGTAGACGATCAGATATCTGATGAGATTTGATGGAGAAGCAATCTCGTGGCAATCAAAATTGCAAAAGTGTGTGGCACTTTCAACGACCGAGGCCGAGTACATTGTCGTGACCGAGGCAAGCAAGGAGATGTTGTGGATGAAGAAGTTCCTCATGGAACTCGGCCATGAATAGGACAAGTACGAGTTGAAGTGTGACTACCAAAACGCCATTCATCTGGCAAAGAACTCAACCTATCACTCTCGCACTAAACATATTGATGTGCGATATCATTGGATCCGGGATGTCGTGGAAGGTGGACAACTCGCACTTGCCAAAGTGCACACTGACCAGAATTGGTCCGACATGATGACCAAGCCGGTATTAGCAATGAAGTTTGAAGATTGTTGTGAAGGTGCCGGGTTGGTGAACCCGTCTCATTGAAGAGGTTGAGTTGATGATACACTCGTCACATTGACGGGTTGTGTCAAACTCACGCGATAGAGTAGCCGGGTTGTTTTGAAGAGTTGAATCTGTTGCATTGAAGATGCCGGGGTGTATTTGATTTGCCGCATTGAAGTCGTAGAGGAGAATTGTTGGACTTTACTCCTTCAATGCTGGCCCAAGCCCATTTGAGGGATTTAATATCTCAGACCTAATTTATCATTATAAATAAATTAGTTGAGCGTGAAATTAGGGAAGACAGAGACGTAGAGTTGAAACGACATAGACGTCAAGAAAGATTGAGCGTTGAGTGTGACTCCACATTTTGAGAGCCTCAAGTGACATTCTTGAGTGCCATCGTTGAGCAAGCCTGTGTGCCTGCACATTTGAGAGTTCAGAGTGAAGCACTTTGAGAGTTTGATTACCACCATTATTGGAGAGGTTGAGTGAACAACCACCTTAGTGTGTTTTGATTCATTGTAACTGTTCTCAGTTATAGTGGATATTTGATTCTGGACAAGGTCCCGCGAGTTTTTCCCTTCCGGATTCAGGGAAGGTTTTCTCACATAAAACAGATTGCTTGTGTGATTGTTTTTCTCTCTCTCTCTCCCTTTTGTGTTTTTTATTACGTTTCCGCAGTTTTAATTTAAGGGTTGACGATAACCCACCTTTGTTTTTTAGAGTACGATCGTTGCGCCGATTTTACCTAACATCAATTAGGTAGTATTTGGGTGAGTAGAACTATAACCAACCCACATATGAAAAAACTGTCATTCTGTATCCTGTTAGGTTATATCCTTGGAGTTGGAGAACAGTTTATGTCAAAAAACATGGTACAACTTTTGTGGTAAGAGCCTTAGAAATATAAATAACAAGCCACCCTACGACACAGAAAGCACTTGACACTCTCGTTGCCTGCATATATTCCAAAATCAACATTTTCACCTTGGATACCCCAAATAAAAATAACTAACATGTTAATCGCAAAAAACTATCATAATTTCTCTGAACTTACCCCATTATGTCCAATAAAATCATCAATCATGGATTTTCAGTTGGACGGACCAACTAAAATATCTTTTCAAATTTTTTCCACTAGAATATTATAGTTAAAAAACCGTTACAAAAGAGGAGCTCCTGTCAGTTTTCCTATGCTGTCTGGAATAGGACCATTGAAGTTACAACCAACAATAATTCTGTTGACAAACAAGAAAGCATATGTTTTGTTAGAATTGTTTTTATCAAAACTAATTCAGATTTGAGTTACTAGTTTAACAAGGTTGACTCCTTGTTCAACTCCCCAATGGATTCTGGAAGTGGTCCAGTCATGTCCTTGTTGTAAGATAGATCCCTCTAAGAGAAAAATCGGTAGTTACTTTAAGCAGAAAAGGAAAAATCAAGAATTAAACAAGAGATCAATTCATAAAAACTGAATAATGCAACTAGAAAAACATCTAGCTTTCCTAGCAGTAAGGCATATAGGCCAGAAGGTTGAAATTCAACTTAAGTCAACTAGAAAAACACAACACATATATGTATTTAAGCACCGGAAAAGGGGAAGCCTTTAGGTCCATTTGAGAAGGTTTCAGACCAAGCATGTTGGGCATGCTACCATGCTTCGACATACAGAAAGTTCGACCCATTTTATAACCAAAGCCATCATAATTGGACAGATTCATTCTAATTCTGCGTTCCAAACAAATATAAAAGCTTATCATATATGTACATAATTTCCGACTTAGAATAGACTTGGATCTATATTCTCTATAGCTAAATAATTTAAAGAAATTCTAATGTCCTAAAATTAAAATTAAAAAACAAATAAACTTTCTAACTTAAAGTTCTAAAAATTCTAATATTTTGATAATAAAATTCTAGAAAAATTATTGCATGAACACAAATCCAATGCCTCATCTTTACACACAACCAATCAAGAATTTACAGCTATGAAATAAAAATTAAAATTGTCAAATTGTCAAATAAAATAAAAATGAAAAGGAAACCCATGAGATATTCTCCATCTAAGATATATGTATGCCGGCAAAAAAAACTTTTTTCAGAACTTTTTTTTTTTTTTTGGTAAACACTTTTTTCAGAACTTAATTTAAGCTGTTAGGTACATAACCAATTAATCATTAATGAGTTTTAATCTCTAACATGCCAGCTCAAGCGAAAGCCCATTGCACTCAACTTCTGAAGATTCTAAGCATGAGAAGAGCATTTTATTTGTGATTGGCCTTCACGTACTCTTGCACATTGTCGGCCATAGCCAGCCCTTCTAGATAAATCTGAAGATCACCTCCCGGTCCTGTTATCGCAAGAATGGGAGACTTAACATTAATTGATATCAATATATTTTAAAAGTAACAACATTCTTTAACACTCTTTTTAACATATTTTTTACTAAAATTTATTATGAATCACATAATTTTTTAGGAGTCTCATGTCATATTTAATGAACTTCACTCATGATTTTGTAGTTTCTAATAATTTTTAATCAAAAGTAGAGTGTGTTAGAAAGAATGTATTACTATGAAAAAAAAATATTCGACAATCTTGAACCACTACTTGGCCTTGGTCCCAAGTTCCAACCAGTGCTTAATATAACACATTCAATTTTTTAAGGTAAATTTATGAGAAGAATTAATAACACTTAATTAAATGTCATATAAAGATAAGTAGAAATCATACTGATCCAGAATCACCTGATAATTTCTGGTTACTAGCACTCCTCAAGTAAAGAAAAACAGGGCGTGAGAAAGGAGAGAAGAAGATGAACACTAAATGAAGTAATTCCATAAGTATGAATGAATTAAACACTAAATGCAATAAACTAAACTCAACATAGTGCACCCCACTAAAATTTTATTGCAAAGCTTTAAGGAATTCAAAAATTAGAATAAATAAAGATTTTTGTGTGGTTTTATTATAGGAAAAATGAGTTTCTGGTCCTTGTATTTTCCGTCAAACATGATTGTAGTCTTTGTACTTTGAAATTGATGAAATCCTCCAAATATTAAAATATGTTATTTTCGTGATTTCATCCCTCTCCACTAACTGTGTTGATGACAAAATCACACATTTATAAAATTTAGAAAATTGATTTCATCAATTTAAAAGTATAAGAACTAAAACCAATATTAACTAAAAGTAGAAAGACAAAAAACATATTTTCCCTTTTTTTTATTATTACTTCCTTTTGTATCCACTTGAAAACCTTTCTCCCATGTCCTTTTTAAAAATAACTACAGAATGTGCAGTTCATACTTCATAATCGCTAAACTTTTAAAAACAATGTGTTTCACTTAAAATCTCTCAATCCAGTCTTAACATGACAAGGATCTAAGTAAATATCTTTTCAGTGAATGGTAACATTGCAGCCTTCTTATTCTTAGCCACATGCAGTGCAGAGAAATTAATGACAATGAATGAACAGATAATGAGAGTTGCTTATTATATCTATTTATCAATTAGGTAAGTTTAAGATCAATTAGGATAAAATTAATGACAATGAATGAACAGATAATATTATTTGTTTTGAAATCTTGAGATAGATAGAATAAATTGTTTTCTATACTGATATTCACAAGTCTATGTTTATATATAAGTAGAGTGACAAGGAAATCTAGTTTAGTTAGTTGAACTAGATACATAAATTATTATAAATTCTTGATATTGTCTTCAATTCTTACTTATTAAAAAAATATGATTGCATGAATATTAGAAACCAAAACCCCTAAAGCATTAGCTAACATAATAGTGCTAAGCTGAGGTGAACAAGACTCAAACAAGTGAATGGATGGTTGGCAGAAGCTCCATTCTTTGCGAGCCAATCAGCACAGGAATTGCCTTCACGATAGGTATGACGAAGGGAGACGTCCCAGTCCAAAGATAAGACTGCATGAATATTAGAAACCAAAACTACAAAAGGATTAAGGGAATGAACATTGTTCTTGACAAGGTCCAAAGCAGACCTGCAATCAGGATCATAGATCACTCTGCGATAACCATTATTCCAAGCTAAAAGGAGACCATAGAGAATGGCAAACCACTTCAAGTTAGTTGTAATCCCACACGAACTAGAGAAGCCAACCAACCACGTACCATAGCTATCTCGAATGAGGCCACCAAAACCAAATCTATCTGGGTTGCCATCAATATTCAGCTTCAAAAAATCTGTATGAGGAGGTTCCCAACGAACCATGATGGAACTAGTAGGTAGCACAGCTTTGAAGAGGAGTTGAGTAATCTTATGATGCAAAGCTTATATCTGGCTAACTAGGTACCAATCTGACTAAGTAGTGTCATTGAAAACTTCGGAGTTGTGAGCTTTCCAAATCATGTACACAACTATCACTACTAAAAAATTAATTTTTTACAACGCATTTTTTACGACAGTTCCCAAAAATCGCTTTAATATATAAGACAGTGGCATTTTTGTGAATCATTGGAAGTGTTCAACGAAAATTTTCAAATAACTGTCTTTGAACGCAAGTGTACAGCGACGATTTTTGGAAAAACCGTCTTGAAAAAGTGATCCCTTTTCTAGTTACCACAACCTCTCTCTCTCTCGCTTTTGAAGTCTCTCACATGCAGTTCTGTCTCACACTGACCCTCACCTTCTCATTCCCACCATAACCACAAGCAAAACTAGCACTGCTCACTATTAACCAACAACGCACACCCAACCTCGCCCCAAACCAACTCCACCACAACACTCACAGCACCAGAGAAGCTGCAGATCTAGGCAGGGAAGCCGTAGATCTAGTCACCAACGTTGCAGATCTGGCCTCCAAAGTTACGGATTTGGCCGCTAAGTTCTTTGACAGCACCATCGTTGTAAAGAAGAACGTGAACCCAAACAAGTGGAAAAATGACATGGTATAGACGAACACTTTGGGTTCCTTCCTCTTCTTGCGAACGACGTCGTATGCTGCAGCCAGCACCGTTAAGTTATGGTGTGTTAACATGATGCCCTTCATCATCCCCGTGGATCCAAGCGAGTACAGAATCGCTGCCATGTCTGACTGAGTCACATGGCAAACGAGTGGAGTAGTTTTCGGTGTGATGGATGAGCTCGTTGTAAGAGAGTCGGTGGCTGGTGGTGGCATCAATGAGAGAGGTGGTGGAGTCCTGAAATGGGGAATTATGACAGAGGGAGAAGGTGTAGGTTGCAACGGAGCGGTGAATTATACTCACACGCACATTATTGGTCTTTTTCAAAAATGATCATGTTAGTATCTCTCAAATCTTTCACATTCTTGCTACGATCTTTCATCTTTATTTGATATCCTTTTGTGTTCTATTGTTCTGTGTGATTCAATTTTGAATTAAGCAGATATGGTTACAAATAATGATTTTGCTAACAAAAATTAAATATAGTGATTGATTAGGCTTTATTGATATATGAAATAATTAACATTTTGTGGACATACTTTGTGCTGATATGTGACTGGTGTTGTTGTTAATGTTTTTAAAATCGGATGGATGATTGAGTGAGTGTGTCGCATAAAATGCAATTTTGTTCTCAGGTCTAATGTAATGAAGGGGATTCTGTTCATATTTTTTTTATATTGATATAAAAATGTATATTTTATTGTGATTATTTGTACATAAAAACAAAGTAGTAGTTAGAGGCATGGCCGACCGGTCGATGATGCCATACTACCATGTCTTTGAAATTCTAACCCGGGATGTCAATGTTTTCCATGCTCCTTTCGTTTATATATTAAAATTTTACATATGATAAGGGAGAGAAATTAGCCTCTCCAGAACCCTCTCTAGAACATTTCCTCATAGGAATCTTTGAGATCACCAATCTTATATTTATTGGTTGTTCCAAGCAATGCAAGCCTGTGGTTCCAGAAATCTTCTTGCTTTTATCGTGCCATGTGGATCGTAGATGTCACTTTTTATCACCATTGTGAAGATACAAGCCACAGAAATTGCTAATAGAAATCCCATGTGAGCCTTTAGAGTAACATGTGCAGTGATAATGGTAATGTCAACATGTATAGCCTCATCAAAGCATTGAATTTGACAGCTTTCAGTTTTCAATCGTATGGACTTAGAAATTTGCCTTTTCCACCCTGATTTCCAAAAGAAACTATAAAAGGTTAAGAAGCAACAATCTAATACTAGTTCAAAGGTTCCCTCGAGATAATGCAATTGATCAGATAAAGAACATGATGTGGTAGTTGCTTAATGCTTAGCAAGTAACTTATACCAAATATTTTATAAACAGATGGATAGTGAGAGGAAAAAATGTTGTTGCCACTAATTTTCTAAGAAACAATTCAAGGAAACCTCCTTATGTTCGATGTAATTTAACTATCCCTCTTTATTTTCTATCTAATTGCTTATCGATCAAATAATATGCCTGGACTTATTTCTCTATATCTAATTGTTTGGTTTTATAATTAAAAAATGTCATTACAGATTAAATATGATGAAATAAAGAAAAAAATTAATGAGAGAAATGATATAAAATAAAGTGACATAAAATGTAGTAATATATAACTGTAGACCAATAGAGCATTGGATAATGCTATAAAAGTCTTTAGCTATTAGTGCTGATTTCTTTTACTCCAATATATATCAGAGTTACTTTTCTTGTTATTATTTATATACTTATTAGTTATTGGTCATGCCTCCACATAGAGGTCATTACAAGAAAAATGAGTTATTTCTACAGTAAAAAACTATCACTATAAGTAAAAAAATCTGTAGGTAAATGTATATTAGACTTTGTCCTATAGAAATTTTTTTCGTCAACTTTGAGGGTTTTGAGGGTTTATATAACGACGGTTAATAATTTGTCATTATAAATTATACCTACGGATATATTTTTTTACCTACAATCCAATTTGATTGTCACTAGAAGCGCTACCTACAATTTGAAATGGATGTAGGCAAAATTCGTTAATCTATACATACAACCTTCAACCATAGGTAAAAGCCAATAACTTGTACCTACAGTCTCTAACTGTAGGTAAAATTTATATAATTATAATAAAATTTTCTAGCTACACTCTCTACAACAACTTATTTAGATTTTTTCCCCCAAATTAGCTTGCACCAAACAACATTTAAACTTTTACTATGGTGAAAGACACTTATTGATTTTCTTTGTTGATTTAGCCGTTTGTAACTGCTTCTCTTCCATTGCATTTAATAGCATCATTGTCATACGCTTTGGAATTAATACACAACAAGTCAATAATAACCACACCAAGTGTTTCTTTGTATATATGTGTATATATGAAATCCAAAATGTTAAGGAATTTAGTCTGAGATATTCCATGGGTAAAACCTTGTAGCCTTTAATTCACTGTCAAATAGTCCAAGATATATATACCTATAAGCAAGCAATAAACCCTGGTCAACTTAAATTCTGATTTATCACGAATAAAATAATTAACATAAATGATCTAAAAACATTTTAAAGCACATCATCAACACCTTTAACCCAAGTTAATTGGGGTCGATGGTAGATGAATCCAATGATAAATCGAAAAAAGACAAATGAGAGAAAAAAAATAGGATAAAAACAGAATGGTGAGAGGAAGAAGGGAGAAAAGAGGAGGAGAAAGACTAAAACAAAGGAACGACTGGAACATAGAGTTACTAATGGGTTTAACCCTCCACCAAGCTTATCGTTTTTCTCCACTCCGTCCTAAGACATACCGTCCGCCAATCTATATCTCACTTCATTAGGTCTTGTTTAACTACCTTTCTCAGGTAAGTTTCGGTCGACCTCTACCTCTCTTTGTGTCTAGCTCTTGGTAACAAACTATTGTTCTTACAGGAGCATCCAGTGGCCGTCTCATAATGTGCCCAAACCATCTCAATCTATGCTCCCTCATCTTTTCACATACTGGTACCACTGATACCTTTCATCGAATATCTTCATTTCTTATCTTATCCATCTTCGTATATCCACACATCCACCTTAACATCCTCATTTCCGCTACCTCTATTTTATGCTCATGTTGCCTATGTGTTGGCCAGCATTAAGCTCCATATAGCATTGCCGGTCTAACAGTTGTTCTATAGAATTTTCCTTTTAGCTTAAGGGGAATCTTGCGGTCACACAAAAACCCCGATGCACTCCGCCATTTCATCCACCCTGCTCTAATCCTATGACTTACACCCTCATTGATCTCACCACCTTTTTGCAACATTGATCCCAAGTATCTAAAAACATCTTTCCTGGGCACCTCTTGACTAAGTAGATGCACCGTGTCTTGATCACCATCCTTATCCCGCGAAAACTCACACTTCATATACTCCGTCTTGCTCTTACTTATCTTGAATCCTTTAGACTCCAAAGTGCTTCTCCACAATTTCAATTTCCTATTCATGTCATCTTTGGTCTCATCAATAAGTACGATATCATCTGCATAAAGCATACACCACGACACTTTCTCTTGAATATCTCTCGTTAGTTCATCTATCACTAAGGCAAAAAGATAAGGACTAAGAGCTGAACCTTGGTGGACACCTACCGTGATAGGGAAATACCTTGATGTTCCATTACAGGATTTCACACATATGGTAACCCCATCATACATATCCTTGATTGCATTAACGTACTTTAATGCTACCTTTTTCTTCTCAAGAGTCCACCATAAGACTTCTCTTGGGACTCTATCATATGTTTTCTCAATATCTATGAACATCATATGTAAGTCTTTCTTCCTTTCCCTATACCTTTCCATTAATTGTCTCATCAAGAAAATAACTTCCATGGTACATCTTCCTGGCATAAATCCAAATTGATTTACTGAAACCTTGGTCTCCCTCCTTAGGCGATGTTCGATAACTCTCTCCCACAACTTCATAGTATGGCTCATAAGCTTGATGCCTCTATAGTTTGAACAACTCTGGATATCTCCTTTATTTTTGTAAATAGGCACAAGCATACTTTTCCTCCAAACATTAGACATCTTGTTTGTTTGAAGAATCCTATTAAAAAGATTGGTCAACCATTTTATTGTCACATCTCCCAAGCCCCTCCACACTTCAATAGGGACGTCATCAGGTCCCAACGCTTTATTATTCTTCATCCTCTTTAAAGTCTCCTTAACCTCATGTGTATTAATTCTGCGCACAAATATTCTATTCAGATCATCAAAAACGTTCTCCAAAATCACCTCACTCTTGTCACCATTCCCGTTAAAAAGATTGTTAAAGTAGTTTAACCATCTTTCACTTACATCTTTATCCCTCACCAAAAGTTTTTGATTTTCATCCTTGATACACCTAACTTGGGTGAGGTCTTTACTCTTCTTATCCCTTATTTTTGCAAGTTTGTAAATACCTTTCTCCTCATCCTTGCTCCTAAGATTTTTATACAAATCGTCAAAAACTTTGCCTCTAGCTTCCCGCACTGCTTTCTTTGCATCTTTTCTCGCAACTCTAAACTTTTGCAAATTCTCATCATTGGGACATTTATGCAAAGATCTAAAACATTCCATCTTCTGTTTAATAGCCTCTTGCACCTCTCCATTCCACCACCATGTTTCCTTTGTAAGAACTTTATTTCCTTTGCTTTCACCTAACACCCTCCTTCCCACATTTTGAACACACACAACCATCTTATTTCATATTTCATTAGCTTCTCCAATAAACTCTCACGGTCCTTCACGCAACATATTTTCTTTAAACTCTATTTGTTTCTCTTCCTTTAGCTTCCACCATCTTATCCTTGGGTTTTGATCTTTCTTCCTTAAATTAAGAACTTTGTTGAACCTAACCTCTAGAACAACCAACTTATGTTGTTTCGCCACACATTCCCCAGGGTAGACCTTGCCGTCAATACACGAATTTCTATCTTTCCGTCTAGTCATAAAGAAATCAATTTGACTACGATTTTGGCCACTATGATACGTGATAAGATGAGACTCCCTTTTCTGGAAAAAAGTGTTCACTAGCATCAAATCATAGGCTAATGCAAAGTTCAAGACATCTTCTCCAGTCTCATTTCTCATCTCATAGCCAAAACCACCATGAATTCTATCAAAACCTCCACTATTTTTACCAACATGTCCATTTAGATCGCCTTCTCGGAAAATCTTCTCCTCTCTTGGTATCCCTCTCAGAACCTCCTCCAAGTCTTTCCAAAATTGGTTCTTTTCATCTGACAGTAATCCCACTTGAAGTGCATACACACTAAGGATATTTAAAATAAGATCCCCCACTACAAGCTTCATCATCATAATCCTGTCGCCTTTCCTTTTTACATCAACGACTTTATATCTGAAACTTCTATTGATCATAATTCCAACTCCATTGCGACTCTTGATAGTACCTGTATACCACAACTTGAAACCAGTGCCCTCCACTTCCTTAGCATTTTCTCCAACCCACTTAGTTTCTTGCAAGCAAACAATATTCACTTTCCTTCTAGCAAAGACATCTACTAACTCACTCAGTTTACCCGTTAATGTTCCTATGTTCCAGCTTTCCAATTTCATCCTAAATCCCTGGACTGTGTTAGCCCACCACGCTCGCCCATCTGCGTATTGAAACCCTTGCCTTTTTGTCACCAAATCCAGGTGAAGACCTGGCGCTTTGCCTTTCGACATGTAAATAAAAAAATTGATAAAATTAAAATGCAAGGTGATCAAAGCATATCAAGTTCATCCCTCTTTGAATTCAACCAAATAGTTTTGTTTCCTCACTTTTTACCAAGAAACTGCCCCATACAAGCCTCCAATCACCCGCACTTGTGCAGAGTAACTCCCCTGTATTTGGAGCTTCCCCTTGAAAAACTAGTGCTTTGTCGTTGCAAAATATGCACAAACTCCTCCTTCGTTAAGTTACTCATCAGCATATACAAACCACAAATTACAAATTCCTTTCAAGTTTCTAAAAATAATAGCTACAAATTCAAAACAACACTTCACAGTTAACAACCTGCTTTATATCTTCATCGTAATCGCTAACTTTGAAATTGATACCCTCATCAACACCATGGAACTTGATCGTAGCTTGATCATAAACCTTGAAATAAAAATATATATTAATAAAATAATTAAAAAAGTACAAAATATTTGTTACGCTTAAACAAAACAAAAAGCACCTAATAATGAAACTCAAATTACCTTGCCGCAGCATGCGCGGTGTCAAATCCACCTAAAAGAAAATAAAGAAAATTGAAGCAGTTAATATAAAACGAATCTTGTACTTGTGTTGTGTCCTCACCCAAGTACACTTGTTTCCCACAGTCCCTGCACAAAAACAAAACCACATAGTGGATTCAGCAACGGTAGCATGTTACTACAAAAATTAGTAAGCATCATCGATTATTACTAAGTGCTAACCTAATGTGTGATTCCTATCTTTCGGTTCTGCGATAGAAAGTAACGTCGTGATATTGCGAGCTTCACGATCGCGGTCCTCTCCAGCTCTTCTTCACTGGCAGTTTTCGGGGAGTGATCCTCTGGTCCGACAAAGCACCATTCTGATCCACCTTCAACAAAAAATCCAACCACGCCAACGAGGCTCCCGATTCTGCTGTCGGAAAGAGCTGGATGGTGCGAACGGAGGATTCTCAGGCTGTGCTCGCAGCTCTTATGGCTACCGTCGCCTGGACTCTTTGGAATGTCGGTCATGCTTGTCGAAACCCTAATTTGAGAAAGGAAAAATAGTGAAATTGAAACCCTAGAGAAGAGGGGTGTGTAAGTTATGAATTATGTTGTAGAAAGGGGATTGTTAAGAAGGATACATGTGTGAGTTATGAGTTATGTTCTTTATTATTATTTATCAGAAATAAAATTGTTATGGTAAGAATCAAATTATTGTTTGTGTCAAAACAAAAACATCAATTATTCTTGCACTATGAAATGTAGTTTGACACCAATAATAGAAAATTACCAAATGAGTATTATAACCTGACTTTTCATCTAGAAAATTATGTTCTCGCACAACGTAGAAATATTTTAAATATACAATTTATATTTTAAATTTATAATAAATTTAATTATAAGGATTTTACCTACCTCAAATATTTATAGGTAGAAGTTTTTATGAGTTTTATCTACATCATGTAGTTGTAGGTATAAGTCGTTTAAGATTTCACTTATACTAAGTGTCTGTAAGTATAAACCTTTTAGAATTTTACCTACATTGAACAATTGTAGGCACAAGATTTTGGAGTTTTACATACACTAATGTTTGTAAGTAAAAATATTTTTTAAATTTATATATTTATTATATTAATACAAGATTTTACTTACCTTAAATTTTGTAGGTAAAAGTATTTTATACTTTTACCTACCATAAAATGTGTCTATAGGCAAAAGTATTTGTAGGTATAAGTCTTTTTTCTTATAATGGGTGGTAAGTAAACCTGACATTGAGGGGTATTGCATGTTGGATAAATTGATTTTTTGTAGCTGTAATTTTTTATGTCAATCTGTCTAAAAATTGTGAATTTTATTTGCCAGTGTTGTTGTTAGAGAAAACAAAAAGCTTCTTACAGTAGTATTTGCAGATGGACGTGATGGGCGAGCATTCACCCTTAAGGTGATGTGTTTATTATATGTTATCTAAATTAAGACAAGGAACCAACATCACATGCATGTCTCATAATAATCTTACCTGCTGCAACAATTCATTGGGGTGTGAGTGTGAATATTTTTTTAATATTGTTCTGCAACATATGTTACATAAATGACTACCTAGACAAGAGGACTTGGACTTACATCTTCGGAGCTTGTTGTGCCACCATTGTACTTATTCCTTCCTTTCACAACTACAGAATCTAGTCCTTTTTGGGCCTCCTCATGACCACTTACACTGCTTGGTATCTCACAGTTGCCTCTCTCCTTCACGGTTAGGTAGCAACAATATTCATAAATTAAGTTACAAATAATTAATTATTATTGCATATATTAAATTATTAATTATATGCAATTGTCATTAATATAGTAGTAATGCTATGCTTTTCCAATTGTTATGCTATGTCATTAAAACATTGATATTTCTTAGTTTTTGCTTCAGACAAAGATTAATAAAGAGAATATATGATTTTGTTAAACATAAAATCAAGAAGACCACATGTATAATTTATGAAGCCATGAAAATAAGAACTAAATTTAAAATTTAACCTTTTGCAATTGTGGTGATATGCCACTAATTAATTAGTTTTGAGAGTGATGAGACAAATATGTCAATGGTACAAGTATATTCATGATACTTGCACTAGTAATAGGGAGATAATGCACGCCATGTGGAAGCCTCAAAAGTTCAAGGCCATATACTTACCGACAACCCTATATGTGTTGACACTGACGCTTCCATCGGCAACAGCAGTATATTGGGCCTTTTGAGACATGCTTCTAAATCACTCCAATGCTTTTGTTCTCCTCCCTAAATCACCCTTCCGTGACATGGCTGTCATTTTAATGCTCATTCCTAGGCAAGCATACCCAATCTTTTTCATCTTTTGGAAATATTTCAACATTCTTAGTTTCATCCCTTACCTTTTGGTTGAATTTCCAGATTGGCATTGACTTTAAAAATGAGCCAATAGGAACAGGGAAGGATGGAAAGAATGTTTACTTGAGGGATATCTGGGCATCCACTCAATAAATTGCAAAGGTAAATAATGTTTGCTTTTCTAATTATGTGAAATTACTCTACAAATTTGACAGTGTGTACAACAAGATTAACTTAGGTTTACTTGATTCATAGGCTATCCAATCCAGTATGTTGCCTGACATGTTCCAAAGTACATATGAAGTTATTACCAAAGGTAACACTATGTGGAACCAACAATAAATTCCTGCTAAGACTCTGTACTCATGCGACCCCAAGTCAACATATATTCATGAACCTCCATACTTCAAGGGCTTGACCGTGGATCCTCTTGGAGCTCACAATGTGAAAGATTCCTATTTATTTGATTTATTTTAGGAAATTACAAAAGCTATGTCTGAGAATGATGATACCATACTGTCTTTGGTGAAAATGATCCATTCATATGTATTGCTTCAGTTGTTAGCTTGCTATTTTTGCAAAAATGATATAAATTTATTTATTATAGTTGCTTGTTGTATGATACTATGATTCATTATCTTCAATTGATTTTGAGCACCTTGATTTGTGTCCCTTAGGACAATTGAGCCATTACATTAAAAAAAAATATTGTTGCGATCGATTATTTTTCTTTCCTAGGCTTAAGGATTGACATTTTATTTACTGTCACTCTTTTACGACGCATCTTCTAAGACGGTTCCTAAAAATCGTCTTAGAATGTGAGGCGGTGGCAACGGTGTTCAAAGGATACAAAGACGGTTTTATTATAACAGTCTTAAGAATGAAGGATACAAAGACGGTGTTATACGAAAGCCGTCTTTCAAATTCGTACTTTATTCTACCCTCATTAATTTTTGTTGGCGTCTCACCTTCTCCCTAAAATCAAAGCTACTGTCCATCACTCTCTCTCCTCAAACCCTTGGATTCCAATCGATCTCCGTCACTCTCTTTCTCCTTGGATACCAACACCAGCAGCAGAAGAATATCTATGTGAGCAATGTTGGTGCGGATCTGGATCTGCAGAAGGTTCTCGCTTTTTTCTCGCAAACAGTATATGTGCATTCATGGTTGTAATAAAACATCACCATTGAAACCCAAACCCAGGAACCCTCTTTCCCCAAGGTCACGTGCATGGGCCAGGTGCGAGTCAAACGCGCTTCCAAACAACCCACCACCAAACGCGACCTAGCTCCCACTCGGTGCCGCCGCCGGTTCTGCTGCTACTGGATCCGAAGGCCCAACAACCCCTGCTGATGCAAACCCCTCTGGCCCAACTGGCCCTTCTTCCATCGAATGTCGTACAGATTCTCCTCTTTGGCTAGTAGGTTCTGGAGTTCCCCTGTCAATGACCAAGAAACGAAATAACAACACACTTTCGAGGAACCCCAAACTGATACCGAATTAGGGTTTCTAACAGAAAAAATTGCTTCACCACCGAACCAGAAAAGGTTGAGGAATTTGATTAATTAATCCCATTATTTTTAATTCGTACTTTTTGCTTCCTTCCTACTACTCATTTGAATATAGTTTTTTTTTATATGTAATTGAATTGAATGTGTTTGAGTCTTTGACACCTGGTAAATAATTTATTGAAAAAAAGAAGGTTGAGGTATTTTTTTCTAGTCCCACTAGTGCTGAGACAACTATCAGACATCTCACTACACCAATTGTAGCTCTTAACTCAGGTAACTTCCATTTTCCTTTGCTGGAGCTCTTATGAATTGATGTTCTAGGTAGGGAGTTTTAAGTACAGAAAGTGGATAATGTACCGACTTGAATGTTCTAGATTTACTGTCTTTTCCTTTATACCCGTTTTGTTGTGAGTTAAAGCTAGTGCTATAATGACATTAATATATTATCATGCTCTTGCCTTGTAGGTTTAGAAGCATCAATTACAGATTCCAACAAAATTTCAGCCATCATGTTTCTTTATGTTGTCATACTATGTATCCCAAATTGTTTCTCCGTAACTTTTATTCTTTGTTTCTCTTGATATTTTCTTTTATCTCTCTGTCATTGCTTTATCAGTTTATCCTAAAGAGTACATTGATGGAAAAATGTGATTTATAAAAAAAAAAATCTTATATTTTTCTATGGAGGAATTTGTGTGTGTCTCAAATTCATATTCCTACTTGCTTTCTTGAGCTTTCAGTTAAAAGGCTGAAGTAAGATCTGATATACTGATTCACAAAATTTTTGTACTGAAGAATTATTGATTTTTCTGATCAAGTGTGTTAATTTGATAACCTTGAAGAACTTGAATTAAATGTGGACTTCTTTAAGCAATTTAACGTTGTTCTAAATGGACTTGATAATCTAGATGCACGCCGGCATGTGAATCGCTTGTGCTTGGCAGTTAATGTTCCTTTGGTTGAAAGTGGAACTACTGGGTTCCTTGGACAGGTAATTCAATTGTATTTATTGGCTTCTTAGTAAGTGATATCCATTTTAAATGGAAATTTTTTTTTGCAGTATTCAGTAGATTCTAAATTGTACTTTTTCCTGTTTGATGGTTATTTTTATATAATTAAGTGTATCTTTTTTAATTTAATTATTGATTAGCTGGTTGTCCATAGAAAGTTAGTTATTGTTAGTGACTAGCATCTAATTTTATATGTCACATACCTTGATAAGCAGTCTTCTGATTGGGAAAGTAACATGTTTTATGAATCATGTTTCTAAGCTTCTAAATTTGGTTATCAGCTAAATCTATAATTTTGTCCCCTGTCCAATGATTATCCACTAAAATTAAGTGAATACTCCTTCATCCTGATTTTCAGTTCTGACCATGCACTCTGAAAATAAATTGATTTAATATTCTAATTCTTAAAAAATATAGATTTATAGTGGTGTGGATATTTGAGGTTGAGGTCTGAAATTTCATATTTGTTGTAACCCCTTCTGTTTGCAGATTTTTGTGGCAGAAAATATGCTTGTGACATTGTTTATTACTGACTTTCAATATATTTGCTGGTTCCTCATTATATCAACTTAATATGTGATTGCATTGTTAATTATTACTAAATATTAAGTTGTAGTTTTTCAATCATATTTGTGATTTTGTTTTAATTGAAAGCAGGTAACTGTGCATGTCAAGGGAAGAATAGAGTTCTATGAGTCTCAACCTAAACCAGCCCCCAAGACATATCCTGTTTGTATAATCACAAGTACCCCATCGAAGGTATTGTAGGTTCATGATTATATGGATTTTCATTGAATGGGATATTTTATGATGCATGTTATATCTTGATGGGTGCTACTAGGTAGATACCTTTTAACACAATATTGAAGACTGTTATATTAGTTATATTTTAGGCAAATGGATAAAATTGATAGACTCAAGCTATTTGCCTTTCACATTATCAAATGATCATCAATTTGATGTATGGATTTTTATATTTGCTTCAGTCTTCTGTTTACAAAAAGGGAAAAGGTATGTTATGATTCTCACTTTGATGTTGTGATCATATGGTAATATTTACCTTTATATCTTCATTTGGACACTAAATTATGAATTTTCTTTTTTGTGTGTTTTTTTTATTTTTTATTTTGAATGCATCTTTGAGCAGGAGATTGGCAATCTAAGTTTTGATAAAGATGATTAGTTGGTTGTAGAATTTGTTACTGCAGCTGCAAACATAGGGGTTGCGTCATTTGGCATCCCTCTCCAAAACCTTTTTGAAGCTAAAGGTATTAGATTCTAAATATTAGATTGGCAATCTAAGGTATTATATTTATTATTATTTTTAATTATTGTGTACCAGAAAGCTTCTTAATTACTTATGAACCATAAACCACGATCCTCTTTATCTTTAAGAAAACCATTTGTGTGAGAAATTGGATTGAGTCACGGTAATTTGATTAAAAAATAGCACTAAAACACATAAAGAAATACATTTGAATTTTGTCATAGAATATAACTCAAAAGCGAATTGAACTAAAATATTTCAGAACTTTGACTTAATGCATTCCAATGAACTTTTCTTATTTTGTCTCAATTCTTGTGTTATCCAGATTGAAACCCATAATGACAAGTTGGAAATGCAAAATGTTAGTAACAGAACTCTTATTAAAGAGCTTGATAACCTTCTTGAGCAATTGATCCCTACGGAGGTATGACAGCTGCCATACGTGGTCTTCAAGTGCCTAACATAGATTGGACTCTACTTCTTTGGAATGAATGTAAGTTGCTATTATTGTTTTATATTTTGGGTCATTACTTTTCACTTGTTTTTGTCTTTGTTTAATTCTCCTTCGTGTGTGTATATATATATATATATACACACACGTTACTAATATGTGTTTCCCTTTGAGTTGCTATGATGGGTTAGGAATTAAGTTTTTACTATATGTTAGGAATTAAGTTTTTACTACATTATGAAAGTATGACTGATCATATAATTTTCATATAAAATTAGAGAATGATGCTATGATAGGCAATAAATCTGCAGAAGTTGGTATGGTCTTTCTGTGTTTCCTTTTACTTATGCTTTGTGTTACGATTTCTCTGTTTTCTTTTCATTTAAATAATCAGAACCTTATCATTTATTATTTTGTTACCGATGCTGCTATGTGAGGGAGCTGTTTAGTAGCTGATAAAATAGGGAGTTTTTTTTTTATTTTATAACTCATTTCATTTGAAGCCCAGATAACTTAACTACCAATTTTAGGTGCTTATAGTAAACAATTTATTTTCTGTACAGCAACTACGTTTATATGGAGATTAAATTTGATAAATTATATTTGTAGGCACCTAGTACTTTTCTTGATTAATATATGTGATGAGGGAAATGGCTCATGGATGTCTATTTGAGGATATTGGTGGACAGCGTGCAATTACCAAAGTTTAGTAAAGTATTTTTCATCAGTTGATTGAACCTAAATTATTATAATGGATATGCATTTCAATTTATTTTAGTTTTATTATTTAAATTGCATTTAGTTTAATGAATTATCTTAACTTTGAATTTTAAATTGTCTAATTAGTGCTTTTTTCGAGTTTTGAAATATTTTTGTTCAAATTACATGTGGTTTCTATTTTTTTGTGAATTTTAAGTTAAAGAGGTTAAAATATAGGAAATTAACGTAACTTATAAATTAAGTTGAGTTTGCTTGCAAAAATCGTTATGTTTGTAAAAAAAATTAAATAAATTTAAACTAAGACGGTTTTTCCAAATAACCATCTTAGTTTAAATTTTTTTAAAAAAAACCTTTAACTACGACGATTTTTCCTAAAAACCGTCTTGGTTAAAATTTATTTATTTTTTTAAAAAAAACTTATTTCTAAGACGGTTCGTATGAAAATCGTCTTAGAAAGTGAAGTTACAAAGACGGTCTTATAACCGTCTTAGAAAATGACAACTTTCAATGACGGTTGTACAACCGTCTTAGAAAGGCCTAAAGAACCGACGTAGAATGTAGTTTTTGTAGTAGTGTGTAAGAGGGCTTGAGAGGAAGTGGTATGATGAGAAGAAAAAAAACACACTTTCTAAGACAATTTTTGGGAACAACCGTCTTAGAAAGTTTTCTTTCTAAAATTATTTTTTGGAACAACCGTCTTAGAAAGATCAAATTTGTAACATTTTTTAAATAAAAATAAATAAATGCTAAGACTGTTTAGAAGCAAACTGGCGTAAAAATTGAGATTTTAAGACGGTTTAAAAAGCATCGTGGAAAGTGTTGACTTTCCAGGACGGTGACTTCAAAGACGCTTTTTGAACTGTCGTAGAATGCATTACAGAACCGTCGAAAATGTTGTTTAACAAGATCCCATGTTATATACTTGTATATTTAGTGATCTTGAGAATCCAATTAAAATACAATCGTAATTTTCCTCATTGCCCCCTTT
Organism: Glycine latifolia; assembly: GCA_013407115.1. Classification (NCBI taxonomy): domain Eukaryota; kingdom Viridiplantae; phylum Streptophyta; class Magnoliopsida; order Fabales; family Fabaceae; genus Glycine; species Glycine latifolia. Next base: position 12,361,703 of record CM023958.1, on the reverse strand, counting down.
CGAGTTGATGAAGGATTAAAGGGAGATTTTGAATATTCAATTTATCTAATAGAAAATAAAAAGGAACACATCCTAGTAACTTTGTAAAAAAAATTGTAAGTTGCATATTTGTAAAAACATAAAAAGGTTGGAAATCCCTTGAATGGTTTTATTTTTAAAAAATTGATTATTCACTTCAATGTGCTTGGTATGTTCATTGAATTTAGAATTCTTCGAAATGTGCAAAGCAACCTAACTATCATTAAAGTTGCATTGGCATGGGATAATAAGGCTTAAGAGAATGGCCCCCATCCATTAAAGCTTGCACAAGGTATTAGCCACTGCATGATACTCAACTTTAAAGGATTAGGATACATTATTTTTTTCTTTTATATATAGAAATTAAAGACAAGTGTTAGAAGATTTACAATAATTCATATATTTTGTTAAACCAATTGAGCTAGGCTTCTTGAATAAGAATTAGGATACAATATCACTATGATGTTTATTGGTCTTTCAAGAGACAGAAGAGTATGACCAAAAAATATAATTCATGTAAGAGAGTGATGCATAGTGGACAAGTGGCCTAACTAGCATCATTATATATTTTTGCTAACCATGTTATTTTTACAAAATATTCATCGACTTTGATGATAATTAATTTTTGTTGGAGAATTTGACTAATCACCTTTAATAGTTTCTTCCTTCCAATCACGTTAGCTTAAGAAATTCAAGTCTAATATCACTATGACAAACAACTTATTGGTAACTAACATTTCTATATGATGTATTATTAATTTCTTTTTCATAAACTATAAATATAGTTATGTAACAATTTCTCAAGATTCTTTTACCATTTCTTTCTTGTTGGTTTGTCCACCTTGTTTTCTCATAACTCTCAAAATTTCCAATATTGTTAAACCCTTGCTTGGTAGGAGAGAAATATCAGGGTGAGAGAGGATGGGATTATATGGGTTGTTTTGTGTGAGAAAAAGAAGGTAGAAAATCTCTTCTCTTCTTATTTCTTCTCTATTCACCTTATTTCTCTTCGTTATGTCAAATGTATCCTAAATAGCTACATTATAATTAGGGATGAGCTTTATATTCCATCCCAAAATCTAATACACCATTCCAAAATTTTAAATGGCAAAAATACCCTTCTTTGTTTATAACAGTTGCTGATGGTGCAGAGTATGTTTGTTCGCTTATTTTTGGTTTTAAGTTTGGTTTATGGTAGTGGTTCCCAGCTTTGGTGTTATTGTTGTTGGACAAGGTAGTTTTGGCTGGTGCTCTAGTGATCGTGGAAGCTTTTATCCTTATTGGGTTCATCGGAGTCGCATTCTGCCGGTGCTTTGGTGGTCATGTTAAGGTAAGTTTTTTTTTTAAACTTAGGTATTACACGATCTGTATGAAACATACGGATTGAGTAATCTGTATGAAGCATACGGATTGAGTAATCCATATGAAGCATACAGATTGGCTAATCCGTATGTTTCAAACGGATTGAGTAATCCGCATGAAACATACGAATTGGTTAATCCATATGTACATAGTGAATTTAATTAAAATTATGAAATATTAATTAAAAAAGATTTTAATTATTAAATATTAAGTAGATGAAAATAGATATTAGTTGTAATTTATGAGAATGCATTACTATAGGTAAATTGGATAGCTTGTGCTGTAATGATTTTTTTTTTTGTTGATTTACATAAACAAATTTTATTTAAAATTATGAAATAAAACCAAACTACTTGCAAAACACCAAACTTGAAAAACTTAACGGCATACATATAAGAACAACAAATAAATATCCTTAAATCAATATAACAACTTTGTAATCAACTTAACTATAACTTTTTATTTACTTAAACTACTTTATGTTTTTCAACCTTCAATGATGTTGTGCATATAAATGCTGACAGATATAAGCTTTGTCAACCTACCCTTGAACAATGTTCTACTCCATGCATGGACTGTGCTTTATGATATTATTAACAAATGCTGCAGTCCACAGGGTTTTTTAATTGAGATGAATACAATCCTAAGGCCAAGGGGTTTCATCATTATCCATCATAAGCGTTAAGTGGTGGGGTGTAAAAAGAACTAGTTGCCACCATTACACTACGAGGCAGTGACCAAATATGATGTAGATGATGATGATGTGCTTATAATTAAAAAAACGATGTGGCTCATAAGTGAAAGCATTAGCGCGTCTCAATAGTGTCATAAAATTCACTGATAACTTAGCAGTGCTACGTGTATATATATAGATGTACTAAGTACCTCTATTCATAAGGTCTAAACAATCAGTGTAGCTTTGTTCCTAAGGCCTAAGCTTTCAGTCTCTTTCTCTTCATGAGTTTAAAACATCTTGCTTTTTAGATGATCCCTATACGACAACAATATTATAAAGCTCCTACGTTTTTTTCTAGTTACTTTGGTCTCTATTTCTATTTAATAGAATCTTTAGGGAAAAAATAAAATTTATGTCGAGCCAAGAATTGCTACTATTATCATTACTACAACATATAATTATCTATCTAATTTCATGAACTTTCCTAAGGGCTAAAATATGTAAAATAACTAATAAACAACAAAATATTTAACACTGTAATATATATATATATATATATATATATATATATATGTATGTATGTATGTATGTTTGTATGTATATATAAAATTAAAATTAAATCTAATTATATTGAATAATTAAAAAAATAACATTACGGATTGGAAAATCCGTGTAAGGGAAAGAGATTGGTGAATCCGTAAGTCTTCTACGAATTACTCAATCTGTATGGAGTATACAGATTGGAGAATCCATAAATTTCATACGGATTGAGTAATTCGTATGTGATTTACGGATTCACCAATTCATAAGCCTCCTATGGATTACTCAATCTGTACGAAGTTTACGGATTGACCAATCCGTGACATCCACAATCCGTAATAAAGGGAAAATGAAGAAGCACTCATGGCAAACGGGGAAGCGAGCACCAATCAACCACCACAAGAGTAGATCACGAGCAACGAACGCCAACAACTGTGACAGAGTTGAACCAAATGCAAAAAGAGGAATGAGTGAGGTGCGCCAGGAAAGGGAAAATCGCTGAAGAGGAATGAGGTGCATGAAGAAGAAAATGAATAGTGATTTACTTAATCTTATAAGGAGGGGTGTTTACGGAATGTCACTGTTCCCTTCTAGGTGTATTATATTTTTAACTGGTGTATAAAGCTCAACCCTTATAATTATTAGGTCGCTCAGGTTAGCACACCCTTCAGGGTGATGGGCTAGGCCCTAAAATATTCTTAGTCCAGTAAATGTTGCAATATTTCTTTTTTATTATGATGTTTCTTTTTTTTTTTATGATGTGTTGCAATATTTCTTTATGTCAATGAATTTGAATAGAATTTCTTTTTTACTAACATGAATTTTTTCTAGGTATTTGTGATGAATTTTGCGTGACGAAGAAGTGACAACATTCTAATTATTTTATAACGTTTGAAAAGAATGAGAAAATGTGTTTCTATAAAGAAAACTAGCGCTTTCAAAAAAACAAAATACAAAATAAAGGAAACTAATTTTGTTGATCACATTAACATCTTCAAATGGGAATTTCTTAAATAATTTTTTTTCTTATAATAGTATTTTTTTTTATTTTCCACAATATCATATTATTTATAAGAAATTTATACATAATTTTACTCTAAAGATAAGAAATTCTAAGAAATTTCAAAAAACTCACATTTTTATATTTTTTGAATTATGAAATAATTAAACAAAATGACATTAAAGAAAAAATAGTTAGATAAATATATATTTTTATTGATAAGAAACAATTTCTTGTAAAAGATACAAAATTTTATTTTTAAGAAACTCTTTCTGTCACATAAATTTGTTCTGATAAAAAAAATTAAATAAACAATTTCTTCTTTTAAGAAAATACTTATCAGTTTTACACAAGAGTAATACTGATGATGACTGTCTAAAACTGCAGTTTTCAATTCAAACCGGATGATGATTATAAAAAATTGGAGTTGTATATTCGAATTGAACTTGGTCATCACAGGTTAAAAAAAATTCAGGTTGAAACCAAGATGACCAATTTAATAATGGACTAATAATATTTTTTATCCAACTAATTAATTAACCCATCTCTCTACATATATTACAGTCCAAACGAGTTGATGGATGGTTCATCTTCTTTTTTTTAAGTCGCTTAATATTTCTTAATAATGTGAATAAGATAATATTTTAATTATATATATAATATTTATGTAAAATAATCAATTTTCCGATACATTATATTATACCATTTTAATGACTAATAATGATAATATATTGTCATACTTTTAAATTAGAATTTAATTTTGATACATTATCGATGTAATCTTTTTTACATTATCACCAATTAAAATTAATTATTACAAAAGATAACAATCTCACTATTCATGGTAATTTATATTTAAATGATAATATAAAAAACTTTTACAGTAAATTATTATTATTTAAATTAATATAAAATAATTTTTCATAATTATTAATTACATTTTCAAGTCACAACGTTATGAAGTCTATCACAGTTTAAAAAAATGAGCTCAATATAATAATAAAAAAAAGATAGAAACTCATTACCTAATAACAAAAGAGCTCATCATATCACACACAAAAACATTATAAAAAGAAAACTGCAACAATATCAACATAAAAGCACATCATATGTTACTTGTTGACATAGGATATTATCTCATAAAATATTGAAACTTATCATCTCCATTCTCATTCTATTTCCTTATTCGAAATAATAATATTTAAATGATTCTTATTTTCATTAACTTTGTTGTCCTTTCATTTGCTTTATCAACTAGACTCAATGCTCCTACACAATGAAATAAACGATTAGCCATACTATAATTAACACCTAAAAGTTTTAATTAATTGGAACAAATGATGTATAACATGTTTGTTTTACCATTCTTGGCTCTCCAAAACCCACGTTCAACCAAAAGAAAGAAATCCTTGCATCTCATAGAATGGTGTTTTGATGCAAGCAAACGGCATCCAACGTGTAAACAAACATATTCGTAGAAGTTCCAAAAAATATTCTTATAATTTATTATCAAACAAAATAATGTTATACACATTTTTTGTTTCATTTTCTAAATTTGGGACCATCGATTACTCGATCCACGAGTGACCAATTCGTGTCAAGTTAATAACTTTCGACCGAGTTAGGTTGAGGCAAAAGGATTTTAAATTTAAATTTTATCAATTCAACCTATATTTTATATTGGGATAATTGAATCAACTCCCTAGATTCAACTCGTTTTGACATTTCTATACAAAGCTCTCAATTTTTTTTATTTATAAATTTTGTTAAATGTAAAATTAATTATAATTAATAGGAGCAAAATTCAAGATATAATCATTTATGATTCATGTTCATGCTAAAATAAAAACCTTCATAATTTTATCTGCTACGTGTCGATAACTACGTAATTTCCTCTACGTTTTGATAATGGCCGCAGTAGAAATGTCGAATACAAGACCGAAATTTCTTTCTTTCTTCTTTGTCTAGTCTACGCGTTGTTTATAATAGACAAATAATTTTATAAAAAAGAAAAAAAAAAACTTTATAAAGAAGAGTGTAGAAGAAAATGAAAATGCCTTAACTTCAACGATGACAACGAAAACTGAAGTCAATTCATGTATGACTAAACATCTTCACATTGTTTTTTTTTCATATATATGGGTAGTGTGTACGAATATGGTCTACTTTTATTTCAAGGGAAGAGATGATAAATGTTTGCTTGGAAATAAAAGAAACGTCAGTTATTCTGTTACATCAGTTTTATGTATAATAAATGCCATATCATTTTTAATTTGACATTTTCATATCACTTTCATAAATAAAAGGCGCGTATCTTCATAATGATTCGGGTAAAAATTATAAATAATATAAATTAATTATTTAATTGGACAAAGGGGGTAAGTGGGGCAATATTTGGGATTATGGGGCTGCCTAACACGCCCAGGCTAGGCGTGTTTAAACACGCCCAAGCTAGGCGTGTTTAAACACGCCCTAGCCAGGCGTGTTAGGGTTAAACACGCCTAGCCAGGCGTGTTAGGGTCCCATGGCCCTATATAATGCCCCACTTGCCCTTCATTTAAGGAATGCGCCTTCTCTCTAGAATTAGGTCTGCCTTCTCTCTAGAAATTTGGCGTTGATTTCTCTGAAGCGAAGCCCTGTCGAATTCGAAGCGCGGCCGACAAGTAAGTCGATCTAACTGATTGTGCATAATATTTAGTTTGTTATATGTTAAAATT
>CM023958.1:12258574-12340390 GCA_013407115.1 Glycine latifolia | reverse complement strand
ATATATATATATATATATATATATATATATGAAAACCTTTTTTCACTATATATTTCTTTTTTTGCTTACTACAAACAAAACCATCATATTTCACATTCTCATTTATTTTTTTATTTATGAAAGGTGCAAATAAAACCACACAAAACATGTGCATCAACATGGACTCACCATTAACAATAATAAACTCTAAAGGCAAAATGCCGTTACATGAACCAAGCAGCTTAAACTTTAGGAATCAAAGAAGGAGGATATTGAACAACCTTAGTTGCGTACCAAATACTCTCTTGGATAGATTACTAGACACATGTCCTATTTCTGATGAACAAACACCAACAAATACAAAATATATTATTTCAATAGTATGTGTTTATAACATTTTAAAGTGTGTTCTTATAGTTATTCAACCTGCAACAGATGATTTAGTCAATGTTGGAGTTCATATGTCAGAAAATGATGAAACTAATGAAATGGGTATTGCTGATACAGGTACACCATTCATATTTCATAGTAATTACATGAAAATTCAATTCAATGTACTTTACTTAATCTAGCTAATCAAAGGTCCAATTTATTAGGATACAATGACATTGGAGATTCTGTATATATTTGTCAGTATTGTGGAGCTTATATGTGGTATTAAGAACGAAAAAAGAAAAAATGTAATACTAATACTCCAAAGTTTTATATTTGTTGTGGAAATGGAAAGATCCAGCTACCATTGCTAAGACGGCCACCAACTGTTCTTCACAGACTTCTGTATGATAAAGATTCAATAGATAGTAAGAATTTCCAAAAGCATATTAGGTCATATAACATGATTTTTTGCCTCACATCACCAGGAACTAACTTGGACATTGCATTAAACAATGGAAGAGGGCCTCCTGTAATCAGAATACAATGACAACCATGTCATCTTAATGGAAGTTTGTTACCAATGCCAGACAAACCACCCAAATTTGCTCAACTATATATTTATGACACAAAGCATGAAATAGGCAACAGGCTGAAAGGAATAAGATTAGAATGTCACGAGTTCTTTTTATCTATTGAATATTCTGATCTTACAACCATATATTTTTATATAAAAAAATCTAATCATGCTTTTTAATGCATCCAGAACTGAATCATACCTTGATCCACATTTGCTTAGTGATATAAAGATTTTGCTAGAAGAATATAATGTTTTTGCTAAGTCTTTTCGCATGGCTAAGGAAAGATTTAATTCTACAAACACAACGAACGTGAGATTGCAACTTATATTTGAGAGAAAAACATATGGAAGCATATTTAACTTACCCACAGTTTCTGAGGTTACAGCATTGGTTCCAGGGGATGTTGACATTGCAACAAACATAGATATAATATTAGAAACTCAAAGTGGTAAACTATAGAGAATCAATGAACTTCATGCAAGTTATTTGGGATTACAGTATCCACTGTTATTTCCTTACGGTGAGGATGGATATAGAAATGATGTTCCACATAGACAACAAAATAGTCACCAAGATACAAAAAGAAATAGTCACAATAAGAGTTTTTTTTCTTCTTTTAAACTGCAAACTAGAAAAGATGAGGCACAAACTTTGTTGAGAACACGTAGGTTTTTCCAACAATTTATTGTTGATGGTTATACAATGATGAAATTAGAGAGATTGTTTTATATTAGGACACACCAAAAAAATTAAGAGTTGTTAAATATAGCAGCTTGCACAACTGTCACGATCTTGCGTCAAATGTTGGAAAACATATTGTTTTGCCATCTACCTTTGTAGGTGGACGTAGATATATGGATCAACTATATTTTGATGGAATGGCAATTTGTGACCAACTTGGATTTCCTGATTTGTTTATAACATTCATATGTAACCCGAATTGGCCAAAAATACAGAGATTGTTAAAACCAATGAACTTGACAACACAAGATCGTCCAGATATAGTTTCAAGAGTCTTTAAACTGAAACTAGATGATCTTCTAACAGATTTCAAGAAAAAACAATTTTTTGGAAAAGTGGTAGCATGTATGTTATTTTTTTATTTACAATTTATTTAATTATTTGATATAATTTTTATAAGCATCTCTAAAAAAGCTATAACTATATGCAGATGTGTACACAATCAAGTTCCAGAAGAGAGGGTTGTCTTATGCTCACATTCTATTATTCTTACATTCTTGAAACAAGTATCCAAGTACTGAAGATATTGATAAAATTATATTAGTAGAGATACTAGATCAGCATAAAGAACCAACTTTATATGATTGTGTAAAAAATCATATGTTGCATGGTCCTTGTGGGTTAGCAAATAAATCATCACCATGTATGAAAGATGGTCAATGTAGTCAATTCTTTCCCAAAAAATTTCAGTCAATTACTATTGTTAACCAAGAAGGATATGCAGTTTACAAAAGAAAAGACAGTGGTAAATTCATTGAAAAGAATGGTGTCATTCATGACAATTGTCATGTTGTCCCATACAATCCAGAATTATTGCTAAGGTACAGAGCTCACATAAACATTGAATGGTGTGACCAATCTACTTCTATCAAATACTTATTCAAATACATCAACAAAAGGATATGATAAAATAACTGCATCTTTAGAACCGGAAGAAAATGACCAACAACCTCAATCAAAATGCATCGATGAAGTCAAGCATTATTTGGATTGTCGGTACATTTCACCATGTGAAGCATGTTGGATATTCAAATTCATGGAAGGAATCCCGCAGTTGAGAGGTTATACTTTCATCTACCAAATGAGAAATCTGTACTATTTAAAGATGATGATGACCTAGATTCTGTACTCTTTAAGACAACTGTGAAAGAGTCGATGTTCACAGCATGGTTTGAAGCAAATGAAAAGTTCCATGAAGGTAAACATCTTACCTATGCTAAATTTGTTACAAAATTTTTTTACATAGCAAAAACAAGATCATGACAACCAAGAAAAGAAGGATATACCATGGGAAGGCTTAATTGGGTGCCACCAAGCACAGGTGAGTTGTATTACTTGAGAATGATGTTGTCAGTCACCAAAGGGTCATCCTGTTATGAAGATATCAGAACTGTCAATGGTATACAATATCCCACATTTCGTGAGGCTTACTTTGCAATGAGATTTCTACATGATGATAGATAATGTATTCGAGCTATTAGAGAAGCTTATTGGGGTTCAGGATACTATTTGGGAAAATTATTTGTCACCATGTTAATCTCTAATAGCATCAACAAACTAGAACATGTTTAGGAACATACATGAAATTGCTTAGTTGATGGCATCTTACATAATCAAATAATTAATTCAAAAATTGCAAGTATACTGATTATTTCATGACATTCTTCTTAATTATATATCTTTGTTATTTTCTATTCATGACTATTTCTGTTTCAAACATACACATGGAAGATTGAGAGTTTCAAAACTTAGCATTGATACATATTGAGGAGTTACTGCAGTCTAATAGGAGAAGTTTAAAATATTATCCTTCAATGTCATATCCATCAAACACTGTCAACCCTTAATTCATCAACAGGTTGATTTATGAAGAAACTAATTATGATGTACAATAGTTAAAAAATGAGCAAATTACTTTATCTACATCTCTAATAGGTAAAAAATATCAATATAAATTAAAAGAATACTACCATATTCTATAAATTAATTTAGTTCTATTATTTGTTTACCTTTTTAGATGAACAAAGTGATATATTCCGACAAATAATGATAGCAGTTAGTGACCAACATGGTCAAATATTCTTTGTTTATGGTTATGGAGGAATTGGAAAGACATTCATGTGGAGAACTTTAGCCGCTACATTACGTTCTCGTGGTGATATAGTTTTAACTGTAGTGTCAAGTGGAATAGCTTCTTTGTTATTACCTGAAGAACAAAATGCACACTCGAAGTTTGCTATACCAGTTCCTACATTACCAACTTCAGCATCCAATATTCATCAAGGCAGCGAACTAGCACAACTATTGAAAGTAACCAAGCTAATAATTTGAGATAAGGCATCGATGGGGCACAAGTTCTGTCTTGAGGCATTTGACAAAACTCTACGAGATATAATGAGTTTGCCAGATGCAGGAGAAAAAACATTTGGAGATAAAGTTGTAGTTTTCGGAGGTGACTTCAGACAAATCCTCTCTGTCATACCAAGAGGTAGTCGGTTAGATATTATCAATTCAACAATCAATGCTTCTTACTTATGGGAACATTGCAAAGTTGTCAGATTAACAAAAAAATATGCATCTACAAAGCACTGGAGATCACAAAGAAGTGACAACTTTGAAAAAGTTTTCAGAATGGCTATTATGTGTTGGCAATGGAAAATTACCAAAACCCAATGATGGTTATGCAGAAATAAAAATACCTGAAGACTTACTCATTAAAGAATTCACTTATCCCATTAAGGAAATAGTTGAGGTCACATATCCAGGCCTTCTTAAACAACATAACAATGCTGACTTCTTAAAATCAAGGGCTATCTTGGCATCTAACATTGATACATTGGACAAAATTAATGAATATGTGCTTTCCTTGCTACCTGGTGATGAAAAACAGTATTTAAGCTCTGACAATGTTGACATGTCAAAAGCACTGCACAGTCAGCCACTTGAATCTATCACTCCAAAGTTTCTAAATAGTTTAAAGACATCTGGGATTCCTAATCATAAAATCATTTTGAAGCTTGGAGCTCCAGTTATGTTACTTAGGAATTTGGATCAAGCAGAAGGATTATGCAATGGAACAAGACTCATAGTGACAAGATTGGTTTATCACATTATTGAAACGAAGATTATTTCTGGAAAAAAAATTGGCAATTTAGTTTACATCCCTCGAATGTCATTAACTCTATCACAATCACCTTGACCTTTCAAACTTGTCCATAGGCAATTTCCACTTATTTTATCATACGTTATGACTATTAACAAATCTCAAGGTCAATCATTGAAGAGTGTGGGTTTATTTTTGTCTAAATCAATTTTCAATCATGGGGAGTTATATGTAACATTTTCTAGAGTCCAAAGAAAGGAAGGATTGAAAATCTTAATCCATGATAATGATGGGAAACCTATAAATAAAACAACAAATGTGGTTTTTAAAGAAGTGTTTGAAAACTTATGGTTAGTCTATTAATTATTTTTTTCCACATTGCATACATAACTCATTTAGTTATCTAATTCTTGATTCTATTGTAGATTTTCATGAAGTTGAACAACTTTCAATTTTGACTGAAACAACAAGGATTTGTTTTGGTATAAAACATGGGAATTTGATGCAGCAAAAGCACTCTGTCAATATATTTTCTTCACTAATATACATAACTCATCCATTTGTTGTAATTCAAATTTGTTTTAGAAAAAATAGATAACTTTGTATTTTTGTGGAAACTACAAACTCTAGTATTATTCTATATTTTTTCAACAAAACTGTCTTATCTTATTTAGTTGGTTTTTGATCAGTCATATAAAATATTTATATGACTTGTGCAATAAAATATTTATACGACTTGTGCAACCCGTGCGGAGCCACGGGTGCTATACTAGATGTTAATGAAAGAAGCAACAAAATGAGAGGAAGCCAAATGTTTTTTGAATAATAAAATTAAACAATGAAACATTGCCTTTTCTTTTATTTAGAATATAATGCATGTGTTGTTTTTAATCTATGTCAATAAAAAAATATAAGGGTAGAATATGTTTAGGATCCTTGTAAAATTTGAAAAATATTAATTTTGTTTTCATAAATTTTTTCATATTAATTTGGTCTTTGTTGTAAAAATAAAACATATTTTTGTAGTGACAACTATGTTATTATACGTGTAATTTGATTACAAATTAATTAAATAATTTATGACATCCAAAATTTCCACAAAATGAATTAAACAATTTCTAGTGGCTTAAAAATCACAAAAATTGTAAATTTTTGTCACTTCTTATATGATTTTCTTGCTTTTTCCTATAAGATTAGGGGGAAGTTGAAACAACAATAGATTATGGTATCTTTTGAGTGTGCTTGAAAAGGTAAAAAATTAAGTAATTAAGTTTGTTAGTCACATTATAGAATTGTGTGACAGTTATAAAAAAATGTTTTAGTTTTACAGGATCAAATAATACAAAAATTTATGAAAATGGCATTACTACTTTTTAAATTTTATAGGGATCTAAAATATATTTTACCCAAAATATAAAGTAAAAAGAAACATAAAAAATTATTTAATATCACATGTGCTGTCAAGTTTTTCATATCTTCGTATAACGGAACTTATGAGAACAAAATTGAAAACTTATCAGAAACTTTACCTCCATATAAAATACTATTTAAACACGCAATGCCTGAAAAAACAGCAACATAGCAATTTCATCACGGTTATGTGTTGTGGCTGTGGTATTGACTTGAAGTTGATGTTGCTGTGAATCATATATGCAATGAGATCAATATATATAGTCAACCTGATAATAACTAAATTAAGAAACTTTTTCTATTTCAAAGAGAAAAGATCAAGGCTGCTATCTAGTCCTATAGCTAGCTACACATAACTCAGCCAACCTATGGTTATGTATTTCTGAACTTGTTATTACTTAGCCTCCTATTATAGCAAAATTTGGTCAAATAAAGAAACACAAGTTGCCAATGATGATTGACTCCATCAAATAGTTAGATGGAAATTTTTTATTAATAAATATTGGATTAATTTAATATTCTTCAATGCAATTTCATTGGTAAGTATATGCCTATATTTTTTTAATCCCTAGGTATATATATGACTATATGTAAATAAATAAATATTATAAGCTTTTTGCCGAAATATTCCATATGTTCATGTATGATAAAAATGTAATGTCATATATAATTATTTAAAAAGTCATGTAGCTTTTTCAAAAACTCACATGTTGTGTATTTTAAACAAAATCAAACATAATAAAATCTAATAATTATTATTTATTTTTCCACTTTTACATAGAAGAGTCCCCTCATCTAATACGATTTTATAGATGAATATATCAAATAAAAACTCTCGTTATTGTGACAAATAAAAATAATAAATCTTGTTCGTCAATCATATATATATATATATATATATATATATATATATATATATATATATAAATACCCAAAATTAAAAGATAACTACACCTAATTTTTATAAATAGCTATATGGCTACTAACTTTTTAACAGTAATCATCAATATTTTTATGATTTGAATTTCTCAAACTATGTTTTTTTTTGTACTCCAAAGAGGGCTAAGGGCCCAAACAAAAACAAACTAACAAGAAAACAAGTTGGGGCATAGAAACCCCATGAAATCTCAGAGAAAGCATACAGAAATATGAGCAGGACATGCTCTTACATGAACCCACCATTTCACACACTATCAATCGTTTATTTCAAACAGCCACGAATCTTTATATTATACCGTACATTATACACTAATCACATAAGATTATTTTAGTTAAATTAATAATTTTGAATTATTTAATTTTTAATATATAATTAGATTAAATATTTAAAAAATATATTATAATTATTTATGAAAATTCTACCGAACTAAAATAAAATCTCTCATAAATAATACATATGTTTTATGCCAAAAATTATATCATACACTACATTTTTTTTCTTTTTAATTTTGCCGTACACTGCAGAAATGCGCGTTTATATGAGATGAATTGAATGTCATTGACGACGAGTGAAGAGTCAAATTGTGGACCCCAATCCAATAGAGAGAACACGTATAAATTACAAAACAAATATGATCGAACGTAAAAAATCCGCTACCGGCATGAATACCACTCAACGTTTTAACTTCAACATCCTTCACACTTTCAAGCAAAGCAAAGAAAAATGATGGTTTGAAAAGATTGCTACGACGTGTTGCAACAAAAGTTGGAAAGCTTTGGGAAAGAAGGGTTAAAGACATGTTTTTTTTAGATACTTTTTATTTCGTATAATTTTAATTTATAAATATAAAATATCTCTTTATTTTTAAAGGTTTGCGAAGATAATAATGATTTTTTTATTAATTTTACTGTTTTCCACATACATATTTAAAACATAAGAAATAAAATGAAAATAATGTCATGTTTTTACTATTAAAATTTAAAAAAATATTTTTCTAAATCCAACATGACCTAAGCTTTTCTAAAAGTAATTAAGTTACACTCTTAAATAATAGTTGTATAGTGTCATACATGTTGTGTCCGCGTTAAACGCGTTGTTATTTATAAAATTTATTTTATTTTGAAACAATATTACAATAATAAAAATATGTAACATCTTACAATGTCTCATTCTCACTTTTTAAATAGTAATTCACACTTTAGATTTAAGATTATCTTTTATATTAATTCTTTTTAATGTTTTATACACATTGTATTATAGCCGTGTCATATCGTATGTTTTTAAAATTGATCGTATTAGTGTATTGATGTCGTATTATAAATAATTGGTGTCCAATAATGTATCTATATATTTTTTCGAATAACATTTAATTATTAGATTATCCGAGACATGCAACGTCAAGTTGGTGTGGCCACATTACATTTAACTGAAAGGGAATTCATTATATATACCTCATGAAATTAACATTAACATGGAATTCTGCTGGTTTGTACTTGAAAGAATTTTAACAATGACAAGATAATAAATTGTATTAGTTACTTACAGCGATTTATTTTGGTACTAATATAGCAAAATTGGAAACCCAAGTACATGCATGAGCTTGTTTTGCAATAGAATCACCCATTATATATTTTGCAGGTGTGAGGAGGAATGTTGGTTTGCACAGCAACCAAGAGCTTCCCCCATTAATGGATCAAATATAAAAATAAAAAATATCATTTAAAATTGATATATTAAAATTAACCATTAGTAAAAGATTCCTATATTAACGGCAAATTTTATAGAAAAAATTATTCAATATTTTTCAATGCCAAAAAAAATAATGGATAATTTTCAAAATGTAAATTTTAATGGTGATAATCATTGGATGGGTAAAAAACGAAGAGAGATAATCATTTGATAGCTACCTCTTTTATTATTATTATTGGACAGTGATGTTTTTGGATGGGTGAAAATAACTGAAAAAAATGAAGAGAGATGAGATAAGAGAAAAATATCGATTTTATTATTATTATTATTAGATGAAACTGTATATAAAGGACAAAGGAGGTTTAGGAGGTGAAACTCTCGGTAAAAGAAAAAAAATCCCACTCCCACACAGTCGTGAAACGAGGGATGAAGCTGCCAATTTTTTCAAGTAAAAACTTAAACCAAAATTTTCTATAAGATAAAAAATTAAAAAATAATATAATAAAGAGTTTAAATTTGTGTTAAATTTATTTTTTTTAATTATTATGAAAGAATATTATACCATTTATTCATTTCTTTAGATTTTATATTCTACTCATCACTCACAGGGAGATATATATGACAAAAATATATATATTTTTGATAGAATATATGACAAAAATATTAAAATTTATGAAAGATGATAAAATAAGATTTTTATTAAAGTTCACTCATTTTTACAATTTAATCTAACAAACCTCACACAACATATAGGTTATGTTCTTTTTATGCAAAAAACTACAATATAATAATAATATAAAGAAATTTATATTAAGAAGAAGATTTAACCAATATTTTTGCAATACATAAATTTTGACTTTAAATAGAGATTTTATGATACAAATCTTGGATTATAAGATAGTATTTTTCTTACATATGCATGTATTATAACGTGAATTGTAAATATTTTCTAGTAACGTTGATATATGTCTAATTAGAATTATTATTCCAGATTTAGTATAAACTTGTTCCAAATCATGCATGAAATATGTGTGTAGCTAGGTATTTACAAAAATCTAATGATTTTTTTTAACCAATCCTACTTATAAAACTACTTTACATGCGACCTTGAATATTAAATGATTATCACAACGCTTAATTTATAATATGATTATTGTCTAACACAAAATTTTAAATTAAAAGAGAAAAATCTTTATTCTTTTTATGTATTTAGCCACCCCTAATAAAGCATCCTAGCTTCATCACTGGGAAATAAATTCATGCATGATTATCATGATTTATGAAGATCATATCATAATTCTTAATAAGAAAAAAAGGATTAACGATATATTTGTAACACTTTTTTTAACACACATTTTTTATTATTAATTGAATTTTGTTAGAAAATAATACAAAATTATGTGTGAGACTCATTAAATAAGAAAACTTACAAAAATTTATATATGTTTTAATAAATTTTAATTAATAACAAAAATATTTAATTGGTTTGTGCTAAAAAAAATTTACTGACGATGGGTTGAAATTTATATTGTTATATAACATTTCTCATATTATAAATTCTTATTTAACACTATATTTCTTTATATTTCTCTTTCTACTCTCGTTGTTCATGTTACTTATCATATATAAACTTCTCTAACCAATAAGGTTTAACACAATTCAGTAATAGATAACTAACTTCTTTAAACATTTTATTAGATATTTGTTTTTTTAACTATGTTAATGAAGATGATCATTACGTCTAACAAACTAGATTTCAATTATCACTTGAGAAATATTCTTCTGGAAAAAAAAATGTATAATCTTCTCGACATTTAATTTATTTCTCTTTCTAACTATCAAATATCATTAGATACTCATGCATCATTATTCAATGTTGAGTGCCAAGGTGATGTTCCTCGATGTTTCGTGGTGTTGGTCATGCCCGGGCATTATCTCATTTTTCATGGCTATGAAATTTCTTGTTTATTTTTCTTGGTTGTTGTTATAAGAATTGACATGTATATACAATACAACTACTGCGGGAAGAAAGTGAGAACGCATAACATAATATTCAAAGTCCTACACACTAGAACCCCCGGTTCCACCCATGCATACATAACTTGAAGTTCCTTGTCAATTTCACACGGTGCTTTTTTTCTGCTTTGGGCGATTTGTACGGGCAATATTAGTGTACTTTCAAGGACAAAAACATACGGTAATGACTTTAGGGAAGAAGGATCCAAATGAAATTATACAAGTTAAATAAATAATTATTTATAATTATGCTATCCAATAAGTATAATTCAGTTGGTAACACACCATCGACTATGTAGGAAAAGACTTGAGTTCAATCCTTATAAAATATATTATTAGAGAGAAATAAAAAAAAATTAAGTGTAATTAATAAGTCTTTGATTGATTACGAGTCTAATAATCCATCAAAAAGATCAAAACTTGTGTAGTTGTGGGAATATATCTCAGAATGTCACCCAGAGTCATATGTTCTAATTACGATGGTTATAATTTTTTTACCGTTATGCTATTTATAGAATATTTTTAACAGACTACTTTTTTTTATTTATTATCATTTATCAAATTAACTTACATTTTTTTTTCTATTCTTACCTATTAATGCAAAAAAATTATATAAATTTATAGTATAAATATAAATTTTCTTATTATCCTCACTTTTCTGTCTAGATTTGCATTAACTAGTTCCCGTAGTAGAATAGAAGATCGTCTGTTGACTACTTATACATTATTATTTAATATGTAAGCTTTTGTTGAATATATAATATTAATTTCATAATTTCTTAGGACTTAAATATGTTTATGCCTCAAAAGATATAACATTTTAAATAATTAATTGATTTTTCATTTTCTCAATTTTCAGTCCTTACAATTAATAAAAATAGTGTGATTTTAATTCTTAATTAACATGTTTTAAATGATTAAAATATATTAATTTTATAGACTAAAACAAAAAAATTAAAATTATATTAATTCATAAATTCATAATTTTAGAGAAAAATAATTTGAAGAATTTTTTACTATACTAACTTTTAATTTTTGAACTAATAAAAACTAAAATTTTATTTATTCTAAATGATATTAATTTATCGTTATCATATTTTGACGCAAAATATTAACATTAATTTTTAAAATAAAATTTAAAAATAAAATCATATTGAAGAAAGCTATCTTTACTTAATTTACATTGTTATCTTCGAACAATGTAAAGAATTTAAAATAAAATATAATAAAAATATTAAAATTCATAAATTTAGATAAAAACAAGAAAAAATTATTTAAATGGTGTTTTTATCATTAAATGTTAGTGGTTAGCTTTGGTAGTGAAAAGATTCTGACCAATCTCTCTTCCTTTTCTTTTCCCTTCATGCTAGGTTTTTTTTATTTCTCCAAGTTATTTAAATGATTTTCTAATACATATTATTGATAGACTTTGACGTGATCCTCTATTCATTTACTTGATAATTTTTTAATACATAATTCATTTTCTTATACAATAGCAATACATTGATAATAAGGTTTGAACACTAAGGATGAGTTTGGTTGTGTAAAAGAAAAAAGAAAAAAAATAAAAATATTTGAATTAAACTAAAAAGAAAAAGATGTAAAACCCAAGCTATTTTTAAAAAATTTCCTTGTGAATAATAAATTCTTCCACACAACCAAAGCTAAATCTCATGCAAAATATCCAATGAAACTTACACGAATGAGCACGTTCTCTGTGAAATGCAATTATTTTAATATTAATATATTTATTTTCGTTTCAATTCATTTTCACTTTATTTTTTTCTTATTTTTTTTCTCTTCCTTATCACATTACCATTTTACCCACTACATCTATAACTTTTCAGTTTTCCTTTTTCCTTTTCTCTCTCCTAAAAGTACATCCAAAAGTGGACGTGTAAAATTTTTCCTTGTTTTAACGGTCACACTAGCAAGCCGGAGAGTAGTTAATTGAATGACTAGATGTGATTAAGGACTGAAACTGACAACGGCAGCAACAAAGAAATTTCATGACATGTGCCAGTGCCACCATGCATGTTGAGACTTTGGGTTAAGAGATGCATACATGCTAGGATGTAATGATGACATATTTCAACAAAAAAATAAAATAATGGATGAGATAATTGAGATATGTGGTCAAAATGATAATTAATTGGAGAAGTGAATGCATTACAGTAAGTTTTTTTAATGTACAAAAATATGTTTTTTTTATAAGAGCTAATTTTTTTATAGAGTTTTTTCTTCATAAAAATAAAAAATAATACCAAAAAATTTATAATAATTTAGTCACTTTTATTAGTTAAATTTCTCGAGTCACTTTTAGAATTTTGAATGTTTGTTTCTTCTTTTTTTCTGAAATTTTACTAAAACTTTGTAGGAAATTTGTTTTATGTAAAACCTACAAATTTGTCTTAAGAAAAATCTTTTATGAGTAATTCTTTTGTGGATTTTAAAATTTGCACGAAAGTATCATAATTAGCAACAAGTTTTTTAAAATCAATTTCATATACATTCTCACGAGGAAGAATCTCTAACAAAAATCCTAATTATAATCCCAACATGTGATTGGTTATATTATAATTTCCAAGAGAAGGGAATGCATCTTTCATTGTTTTGATTCCTAAAAAAAATCCACAAGAGCTAGGAGAACTTAGACCGATTTTTCTTATTGGTCGCATCTCAGGTAGAGTTCCTTAAGGGGGGTCATGCTTGTGTATATGGAAACCTGTTGGGGGGTCATGCTTTTTGTAATGTTGGATTTGGGATGTGTTTGTTTTCTTGGCATAGTTTTCAGGAGACGATATGATGGTCCTTTTGTATTTGTTGGGCTTACACACACACACACACACAAATCTTCGCAAAGAGGATTACAAGAATCTTGGGAAAACTTATTGATGATAAACAATGTGCGCTTATGAGAGGAAGGGATATTCTAAATGGGGTGCTAGTGGTAAATGAGGTGGTTCATGAGGTTAAAAACAAAAATGAACCATATTTGATCTTTAAAGTTGACTTTGAAAGGACATATGACTCAATGTGTTGGGACTTTTTGTATTACAAAGATTTGAAGGAAGTGGATAGGGTGGATTACAGATTGCATTGAATCAACGTCAATATAAATGTTAGTTAATAGAATTCATGATACTGAGGAATTTAACATTAAAAGAGGATTAAGATAGGAAGATCGGATGGCACTT
Source organism: Glycine latifolia (assembly GCA_013407115.1). Classification (NCBI taxonomy): domain Eukaryota; kingdom Viridiplantae; phylum Streptophyta; class Magnoliopsida; order Fabales; family Fabaceae; genus Glycine; species Glycine latifolia. Next base: position 12,326,362 of record CM023958.1, on the reverse strand, counting down.
CTTATTTCTAATTGTTGTCGAAGGTTTGACAGATTTGGTGAGGTAAGCTGTAAGAAGAGGTTTGTTATTAGGTATAATGGCGGGAAAGGAGTAGGTGGAAGTCTCTTTGCTAGAATTTCTAGATGATACATTATTCCTTTTTGAGCCATCATTTAAAAATGTTTTATGTGTGAGTATTTTGAGTTAGTATCGAGACAGAAGGTGAAGGTGAACTTTTCAAGAGTAATTAGGTGAACTTTTCAAAGACAAATAACTCTAGTGAGTGTGAAAAAATAAAATATAAATACAAATATTTGTGAAATTGTGGAAAATTATGTTGCTAAAACTCGTTTTTCTCATTAGAATTCTTCAAGATTAATAGAAGATTTCACTCTTTTGATATTGGGTTGTTGACTTTTACTAGGTTTTTGCATGAGATTAAGTCTTAATGCATTGTTATTAAGCTACAAAGGTTGTGTATCCATTCTGTAAGTGATGCATCACATACAAAGAAATTTAGTGAAAACTCTCAATCTTTTATTGTGGATTAGATGTAGCTCTCATTGGTAGACAATGAATCATTATAAATCTTTTATGCACTTTTTCTTAACCCGTATCTCTTTTAGTTCTCTTGGATTGAAATTTGATATATTGAGAATGAACTAATAATGACCATAGGTAATTGAAATTGACCTAATTGTAATTGTTTAATTGATATAGTTATTGGGTATTCAATTCCTTTATCATTTATCATTGATTCATTTCATACTTAGGGTCTTTGCATAATTCATAATAATAGACATTCAACATTGCATTGTGTTAGATATGTGGGTTTAGTGTGGATGATTAAGGGAGCCTTGACGGTGATTATAGGTTAATCGAGTTACATAATCGAATTAGATATATCATGTTATAGTTCTAGATGCTAGAAGTTAAACTAGTTCAATGATGATCTTGAGAAGCTTGACCAAGTTTGTGCTATTGGACTGGACCTCTTCTTATAGAGACGATGCTTGATAGATTAGGATTAGTGATATAATGTGATCAAGTTTAATCACGAGAGAGGAAGTTTGCTCCCAAGGATTGGGCACAGGTGGATGAATGTGGTGGACTAGTATAGAATGTAAAGTATCCAAAAGGCAAATATTTTTCATACATGATACCAAATGTTTTGCACTAGCTGAAAATGATACATATTCGAAGCGAATTCAAGAATCTCTTTCCATCTTCTACTAGTCAAGTTTCAATGGAATACTTGCAAAGGCTCCAACTTTCAAATCAATGTATATAAAAAAAGATAAAGTGTGTAAAATGAATTCAAAACAATTCAAACTAGAAAAATTGGATTGATTCAAATCATTGGTTCAGATTGGATAAAAAAAATACAAATATGATCAATTTGATTGAGTTTTAGGTTTTGATTTCGAGGACTCAAACCGATTTACTTGATTACAGAATATTTGTTTATTTATTTTATATTTAATTAATTAACCTTTAGAGTTTGAGGCTTTAGTCCAACACATTTAATAATTTTTTTCACCCTTCACAATTACAATACACTCAATTCACACTACACACTTAATTTCCTAATCTATTTATTTTTTCACTTTTAATTTTTATTTTAATAATAATTTTGGTGACCTGATCCGAAACAAAATGATCATAGTCAAACTAGTTTGGTTTGGAATGGAAACCCAAACTAGGAAGAATTTAATTCAAACTAAACTGATTAAACTTGATTATTTCAAATAAAATTGATTTAATACACATATTTCAGATTTATCGCACTGCTTTCCTATTTCAGGAAGATTAGTGTAAGTACAGTAAAATAAAAAATATATCAAAAATTAAAATGGTTATGCTATAATAATTAATTAAGTCTTTAAATCGAACTAATAAGGATATATGTATCCTTACATCTTAATGGTTAAAGAAAATGATACACTTTGAATTCAAGAACAGATACACCCTTATTTATTTTAAAGATAAGCTTACTTTTAAGTAGTCTTTTTCTTTTAATAAGACAAATAAATTTATTGAAGAGTACCAACCTGTTCCGTTTACGAGAAACAGAATGTACCCAGCAAGGTTTGCTGGGATTTGCTATGGGATCAAACTCTCCCTCTCTGAAGATGCCTATGGAGATGAAGCACCCCCAGGAAGATGATCACTGCTGGAAACAACACAAGTGGTGTGCTGTGTGTGCAGTGTGAATGGAAAAGAGATAGTTAGGATTGTTGTGTACCTTTCACCATGAATAGAGCTGTATTTATAGCAGAATACCTGGACCCTGGGAAGATATTGTTGAGGCCCATTATCTTTTGTAAAGATATTCAGATTATCTAATATATGAACAACATTAGTTATGATCATATCTTCTGTTTTATCTTCTATCTTTTGGTGACTGCATAATTTAAATATTTGAATGGGCCTATCCGTAACGCAACCCATTTACAAATACATGATGTCGCATAAGTAGTCTTACACCTAAAAAGCGAATAATGGAGAAGAAATTGAATCACTAGTTTTCGTTTGAATAAATAATTAATATGTTGGTGAAATTTTATATAATCCACTTCTAAAGTATATTTAATCTAAAGTATATTCAAAATGGTATTCGCGCATGGACAAGATTTTGAATTTATCTATCATTTGCAAATTCATTTTCTGTTTGGTCTATATTGCAGATTAATTTTTTAGTTCAAAACTTCTCTTTTCCAATAAACATTTTCTGAAAGGATTAATATTTTTGTTTCGATTTTCATACTTATTACACTATGAAAATTAGACAAATTTAGAATATATATAAAGTCATAAACTTCAACCTCTCCAACACCCAAAACACGCACAAATTAAAGAAAAGCGTGGGATCATTTATGTCTCACCTAACCTTTTTTTTTTTGTGTAGAGAATATTTATTTTTTAAATTTGATTCTTTTAACAAATGTTTTAAAGTGAAAAAGTATAAATATATTCACCAATAGTAGTTAAAATATTTTCTAATTTTAATTAAATTTAAATTAAAAAGAAATATATATTTATATTTTTACTTTGTTCATTTACTTATTTTAAAAGAGTCAATTAATTTTTATAGGATTGTTATAAACATGTACTTACGATCTTTCATTTACTCATGACTATGGTTTAACTAACACAAAATTATTCTAACTTAACCATTAGTTTTGAATTCAAATTTCAAATAGATATACAATTACATTATAAATATGCACAAAAAATAGATTACCGTCTATAATAATTATACACCCTTAGCTTAAGTCACATAGACTTGTCGTAGTATAAATTTATTTATTTATCCCCCTTTCCAAGTGCGATAATGGACCACCTCTTATCCTATAAATACCAGTATCTTGGATCAAGTTTTTTAACACCAATAATGTTTTTTCTCTCTTACTTTCGTTTTTTCTATTTTGTTCCTGGATTCAGATTTTTGTTCTTGTTAGTTTCTGTAACCTCAACTTGATTGAGAAGTTGTTGTATCCTAAGGAACTTTCTTGGTATACAACATGTAAATCCTTTATAGTGGTGTTTATACACGTCTCAAGAAGACATTGTTTGTAATTTTCAATATCATTTCCAACAAAAAAATCTCAATGTGTTTAGCCTCACATATTCACATTTAGACTTTCAAATAACTTATTTATATAGCTTGTTTGGAAATTAAATGTGTCTATTGTGTAAATGTTTGTTAACCTTAGTCTATGCTCCTTATATTAGTGTTTTTTGTTAAGGGTGACATGAATGTAAAGTATTAATGAATTTTATTAATGACTAATTTCTACTGAAAATCTAATTAACAACCTTTAGTAAATATTTCCTTCTTACTATATTGTTTTCAACCACAAGATTAAAATCAACGATTTTAATTAATACAATTGATGTCAATACCACTCTGATCAACATGTTATTAGTTCCTTACATATGTTTCTAATTATACATAATTTATTTAAACTTATTGAATGACACAAACACTTATATAATTGGGAAAACTTATAATAATAGTTATGATATATTTATAAGTTATTTTTAGCTTATTTTAAGAATCTCTTTAAGATAATTTATATAAAAAAAAACACTTACATCTCATAAAAATCATTTAACTAATATATTTGTTATACGATTATAAAAATAAGGAAAAAATGTGTTAATTTCCTTGAACTTTTAGTTAAATGTTTTTAATACCTATCCTTTAAAATTGATGAATTTAATTTTTTCTCAAGTTTAAACTTAATATTTAGTAACGGTTTTTTACCGTTACAAATTTGAAAGAAAGTCTAAATTCATGCATTTTCAAAAGTTAAAGGACTAAATTTATTAATTTGAAAGTATATGGACCAAAAATAATCATTAAAAACAAAACAGGTGAATAATACTATTATTTTTTCTCATGTACAAAAGTCATATTAATTAAGTGGCATTTATTTGAATTAAGTTACAAAAAAGTTATTTATTCTTTACTTGCTTTGTTCATAAGATTTAAATGTTATATATTGTGTACGGGATGCTAAATTACTCTTCAGTTAACTAACGAGAATTAGATCTAACAGAAAAAACTAATTTCTTACAATGTAATTAAGGTTTAAATTTTCATTAAGAGAAGTGTTTAAACTAATGGTTAATAATCATGCATTGGATAAAATTGTCTTAAATTAGCAAACATTGATAAATGGCGTATAATTAATACATGATATATGTAAATATATTACTCTCTTCGATCTTAACTATAAGACAATTTCAACTAATTTATGCTTTAAAAAAAATAGTTAATTTAGGGTCCGTTTAGGGGTGGTTGAGTTTTTTTGTTTTGTTTTCAAATATAATTTTCAAAACAAAACATGTTTGGCAAAAATGGATTTGAAAAATGATTTTTAAATCATTTTCAAAACATTTTTACACTCATTTTCAAAATTAAAAAAAAAGATTTTGTGAATTTGATTTTTAATTTAAAAAATACACACATTTTCTAATTTTGGCAATGATACTTTTTGTTGCCACCATCACCATTGTTATTGCCACCATTATCAATACCACATCCATTATCGCCATCACCAACACCACTATTACTATCACCATCGTTGTCAATGTCATAATTAGTTGTCACCAACTCGACCACCAACATTGCTACCACCATCACCATCGTCATTGGCATCACAATTACTACTGACATCACCATAGCTACAACTATCATACCATCAATGTCATCGCCATCATCATTGTCGTCACCATCACCACCACCAACTTTGTTCAACCACCACCACACCACTACCATTTGGTATCACCACCACAACCATCGTCATTACCACCATCGTCGCCACCAACATTATCATCACCACTACTATTGCTACCACCACCACCACTACTATTACAACCAACATCATCAATACCATAGACATTACTACCACCACCACTAATATTACCTGTGTCATTGCCACCACCAACACAAGCTGCAACCACAACCATTACCATATTGTCATTGTCACCATCATCACTACCACCACTAATGCCACCTTAACCATCATCGCCAGTATTGCCATTACTACCATGACCAATTGAGCACAATTGGTATATCCATCACTAGCGCTATTGCTAACACCACTACCATCATTATTGTCACTACCACCACACAAAAATATTTTAAAACTAATTTTAATACCATATGAAATTTTCAAAATGAGTTTATTTAAAACTAATTATATTTTAAAAACTGATTTAATTTTTTTGAAACTAAAACGAAAAGCTAGGTTGTTATTTTTAAAAAATTTTGAAACTCAAAACTAAAACCTATACCAAACAAAGCCTTAGTTAATCGTATTAAATTTATGAATTATTTGTACTATCATTTTAAAATCATTCTTTTCTCATCTCTTTGTCTACTTAATTGGTTCTAGTTAATTTTAGATAGAGAATAATTAAGTAAGAATATGTAAGAAAAAAATTAATGCATCTAAAAATTGAAAAATAATCTTATAAAAATGAAAAGATAAATTTATAAAAAAAATCTTATAATTAAAATTGGAGGGAATATCTCTGTACAAAAAAATTGAAAAACTGACTTCACCACCATGTGTCACGCCAGAAACTATAAGTTGGTAAACATTAAATCAAACACTTGAAAAGAGAAGGATGAAAGAAAAATTCTGCATTATTGTTACTATCTATCAAAGAGAAATAATTCAAATTAGAATCAATTGTTTGAACAAAAATATGAAAACTGAAAAGCATATCATCGTCCTTTTGAAATCGCGGAGAGTTGTGAGTTGAATTTTATAAAACATACCATCTTATTTTTCAATTTCTATACTAATTAATTATCATTAATTGTTGAAATTTTTAAAAACATTTATCTTGAGAATAAGCAACAACAAATCATTTGACAATTTCTCTATAAAAGTGACTTTGCCATATAGTAAATGTATAAAAAAAATTCACTTGTATATAATAATATATGTTAAGGCATTATAAATAATTAAGAGGGAAAGTTTCAGTTGTGGGTTCTAATCTATCTCACAAAAAAAAGTTAATAAATTAACAACCAATATTTATTGATATCAAACACATTATATGCATGATGCATCTAAACAATAGTATTAAATAACCAATTAGAAGAGAATTTTTTACTATCTTGGTTGCTGCCTAGAAGGTTGCCTTCTCTTCATTATGGTATTTTTAAAAGTTAAAGTTTTGGAAGAGTTCTAAAAATGCTTGCCTTATCCTAAATATTATTATGTACAAGATCAGTTGTGTCTCAAGTGCAAGACATATGTCTAGTGTTTTGTTTCACCTTTGGAGGATACTCATAATCTTTTCCTATATGCTCATTACATGTAGCTTAATTCGATCTCTTTTGAGTAGAAAAAATTGCATCCTCTTCATTTTTTTTTGTATGCTATGGCGTAATCTACTTAGATTATGTGTGTAACAAAGTTATGTTTCAGAGTGTATCTCGACTTTAATTAACTGTGTTTTAAACTTGATAATGTTCAAATCACGGACATGGTTTATAAATTACCAAGACAAGTAAAGTTCAATTTTCTTTTTCTAATTGGTATATTAATTGATCCTGTAACTTGTGGAGGCAATGAAAACTCACTATGTTCAATTCACATCTTTCTAAATATTATTATGGTGGTAAACCAAAATCACTTAAGAGAAATGCTATGCATGCAACAATGGATAGCTCAAACCGTCAAATGCTCACCATGAAACAATACAAAATAAAATAATATTGTTTGGATTCTCCAAAAACTGCAAAGAGACCCACTGAAAAACTCCACGTTCTATAATTAACATGACTCAAACTAGAATAACTAATACCACCAGAAGTTTACACTGATTACCATAGTCGTCAGAGGGACAACATATATAGTCTTTATAGGCAGTTTGGTCGATCACTAATGCATGAATCCTTTTATTAAAGTAAGCCTTCAATTTCGTTTAATTTATTTTTTGAGATAAAGCCCAGGAAATTTTTCTACAACAGTATTGATGTCTTTGAAATATAATTTGACTTTTCCCCTCAATTGACAGTGTTGTTTATATATATTTATTCCATTCATATGTCCAATAGTCAAAATGGTGCCCTCCTCCGCTTGACTTTCCAATATGTTTCAAAAATTCTCATGTCACTCAATTTTCACCATCAATATGGTTAATTAACCATGATGGTAAATAGGGAGGACCACCATACGCATATGCATCACCCCATGCCACACCCTAACCCTAGAAAAATCCTAATGTCTTGTAGTGTGGCTCATAATTATAAACTTGTCAGCATTGGGACCAACCTTCTTACATATGATCTCATAATCGAAATGTTTGACTTGACCCCAGTTGCCAATATTCAAAACCAACAAAGAAACCAAAAAATATCTCAAAAATGTGTATAAATATGTGGGGATGCGGAAAATTATTTCCACATTATTAGAATCTTCCCATCGGTTTTAAGAAGTACTTTGGCGTGTGGTTGCAAACAAATAATAGAGAAAAGAAAAAACATGAATGCTAAGGTACATGGCTCTGATGATACCAAGAAGGATGAAGAGGTTGTGCTTCCTGGCTTTAGATTCCACCCCACGGATGAAGAGCTTGTTGGGTTTTATCTGCAGAGAAAGGTGGACCAAAAGCCTCTTAAAATAGAACTCATCAAACAGGTTGATATCTACAAATATGATCCATGGGATCTTCCAAGTAAGATCTGCTTCCACTATAAGCTCCACTTGTAAGTACATAATATGGTGGAAAATATATAAGTATTTTGGTATCCTTCTGCTGCTAAATTTTTGTTAATTTATTAGATTGATTCAAATAATTAAGGAGTTTAGTGACATTTGATGAAGATTTTGTTGAATGAAACGATGAGATATGGCGCTTAGCATAATTAAGCTAAATGAAAGTGCATGTAATTTTTGATTCAACTTTTTTTTATAAGAAATATATTTTTCTTGTCTTTTTCTTAAAAGAACATTTGGAAAAAAAACTGTTTTTCTTCATATATAAGCTATCTTAAACATGTGTGTAACCTTCTATTCAATTTTAATTATCATTTAAAAAGTAAAACAGAGATTATACTCAGAATCAATGAATTCTAACTCAATTGTTATATGAATTATTATAAATATTTGGTATCGATTTCCTATTCTTATTGATAAAACGAAAAAAAAACTATACTCAAATATATATTTCATAATGTTCAGTTGTGCTATTTTATTTTTTGGGAAAGTTTTCATGTTTTGTTATAGGAAAGGAAGATAGATATCTAGTATGCTAGCGAGAAGTCAGTATATTATATACAATCCTACTTTGAATTTTCATGGCAAATTAAATATATATAGTTAATTCATTATTTCTAAATATGTTAATTAATTATTATTTTTTTGGTGATAATGCATGAAGAGGTGAATTCTTTTGGGGACAGAGAGTGGTATTTTTTCTGCATAAGAGGGAGGAAGTACAGGAACAGCGTGAGGCCAAACAGGGTAACTAGGTCAGGATTCTGGAAGGCCACAGGGATTGATAAGTCCATATATTGCGTGAAAGAGCCCCATGAATGCATTGGCCTGAAGAAGTCATTGGTCTATTACCGTGGAAGTGCTGGCAAAGGCACCAAAACTGACTGGATGATGCATGAGTTTCGCCTTCCACCCAATGCAAAATCCAGCCCCAATGACGTTCAAGAAGCTGTAAGTCAATCAATTAATCAATATTATTGATATATATGATTTCATATAGTTATTGTTTAATTACAATATGATCATATATGCAATTAATGTGTTTTAAATATATTTCTTTAACAACCATATTAATCAAGTGAGATGCCAGAAAAATTACGAAAAAATAGGATATATACACCGGTGATGCATCTAAAAGTTTTTATACTATCATGAGAAATTATTGTGTATGATAATTAAATTTTGTAATAATTATTTTAAATTAAAAATCTTATTTAATATGACTTCTGATTGGTTTAATTGATAGGATAACTTTTCCAGCGCAGAGAAATTATTCTAATTTTTTTTATATCTTCAACACATAATGAAAACATATATAATTGAAGTAAGATTTAATAAAAATAATCTTTGGCCATATACATGCATCATTGTATCACTAAAACTAACTTCTTCATATTTCTTATTTTAACTTTTTCCTTTTTTTATATTCAAAAATTGGAAAGGTACACCATCTAGAACCATATATAAGACTAATATAGGCAGAACATATATATTTAAATTATATCAAATGCTGAGATTCTTGGTCAGAGATCTGTTCATATTCAAGTCACTAAAAGCTTACTAGTTTATGTTCAAATTATTCCAGATAGGTAGCACGATCAGACGACCCATTTTATGAGGGAAAACTATAAACAAACGTCCACTTTAAACACTTGTTAATTTACCTACAACAGTAATAACCACAGTGTATTACTTTTTTTTTTTTTTAATTTGTAGATTTGACTTTGGTTTTCTTAGGAATTATTGGATACATGTCGTATGCATACGTGGAAACAATTGATGTGCACATGTGTGGTCAAATAGAGGAAGTTTGTATTTTCTTTCGTTGTTTTCTTCTTCTGAAATTTACGATAACGTGTAACACAAGTCTATTTATTCAGCTATAATAATCTAAGGCGTAATATTTTTCTAATTTATCATTATAGTCTATATTAACTTTACTATAATAAAAATTATAATTGATTACAATTTTCAAATTTAATTAATCATAATTAAATAGTGGCGTGAAAATAGTTAGACTATGCTCGACAATCATCTTAGTTAATTTCTAGTTTTTTTTACTAATTAGAAAATTTATTTAACTATTCAATAAATAATTTTTTAAGTAGTTTCTAGCGATTTTTTTAATTCTATTTGAAATAATATTTTTAAAATGCTAGTTTCTAAGTTTTTATATATATATATTTTCTATCCCTTAAAAAATTTATTAAACTTTTTTATTATTATTTTAAATAAAAGATATTTTTTTCTCTCATTCCTAGCTTTTACACATCTTTATACTACACTATTTATTTTTATCATTATATTATTTATAATATTTCAACATTATACTTCACAAAATTAAAAATGATAAATATTATATTTTTTAATTTTTATTATATTATGAATAATTTTATATTAAAAATTTTATTTTAACCATTTATTAACATAATAAAAGTATTGTGTGCGTTTTTACTTTATTTTTAACTCGATTAAAAAATATTTTAAGATGTAATATAAGATTAATAATAGAATATATAATATGAAAAAAATGTAATACTTGAAACTAAAAATTTATGGAAATAATTTATCTATAGATAAAAAATTACAAGAGTTTAAAATTAATTTAAAATTAAAATTATAACACCTCAAAAAAGTATTTTAATATTTATTTAAAATTTATCATTTTTTTCAAAAAAATAATTTTATTAAATAATTTTAATTTACTAAGTTAATTTAAAAGTTTTCAGTTATCAATTATTGAATAGTTTTTTTTTCTTTTAGTTAACTTTTATCAAACATAGACATGTTAATAGATGAGTAAAATTAGACTCTTAAAGTCATTATTATTGCATTTTATGATGGTCTTAATTACATTGGATTAGAATACTACTTATACTCTATAATAAAATTCTTTATTTTGATAAAAGAAATAAAAACTCTGGATTTCCATTAATTGATTTCATATAGTGATAACATATATAGGTTTTCTTTGATCAAGTGATTTAAGTTGTAATAATAATTAATAAAATGAATCGAATCTGATTTGACTAAGATCCAGATATTTTTCCAGTTATGGTTTAATCTCATAATTGCATTCACTATAAGACCATTTTGAATCAATCAAAATTCGATCACTTAAAATAAATGTCTGAGCCAGTGGAGCCAATTTTGGACCACTTATAGGTTTCCTATCTAGTTTGTTTTTATAGAACAATATTAGGTTAGTCAAATATATTACATTACATTCAAAATTTAATATACTTTTGTAAAAGTATTAGGATAGAAATAAATTAGATGATGTTGCGGGTCTATGAGCCAATTTGCAATAGGTCTAACTTAACTTATTTAGTAAGTTAAGCTAATATATTGTTTGATTCAACTTTTTAAAATTCTCTAGTACTCTTCCAACTAGGTTTTAGAGAAAGTAAAAACATTACTTTTCAGAACATGTTCATTAAAAATACTTTTATTAATAGTTTTTTATATTGTACTTGACTACTTGGTTTGCATTCTCCATTTTTAAGATGAAGAAAAACTTTTAAAAAATAAATCAAATCAAACACTACTTTATTGTTTAGGTTATTTTAAAAAAAAATTAAGCCTAGTAAGCCATTACAATTAAATTAATAAATAATATTTAGTTCATTAACTTTTTTACTGTAGTATCTTGAACGTATATTCCTGCATCATTTATGTAGAACTAAATTAAAACTTGCTTTATTCAACAACAAAAAGATTAAAACTTGTTTTTATTATAATTTTTTTTTTAAAAATATCAACAAATATTACTAATTAATTAGTATGTTATGTTAGCCAGAAGATTTAGACACGGTGACCTCCTTACCATCACTTCAACTCTTATGTCCCTCCTCTAACTAATAAATCATATTATGACTCCCAAAAAAATTACAACTTGCATTGCTTAATTGCTTGATGCTATATGCAGTATCTTCAATTTTTTATTTTGAATCATGTCATTTTTTTATGTAAAAAAAACTACAAAATAAAAAATACGTGGGAATAGGTAATAGAAAATACAAAAATAAATAAATGCTTTTGCAATAGTAAAATGCATATGATCATTTATATAGAACGTCTGAAAATAAGACAGGAATTGTTCTGGTAGATTGCTTCCCATATAGTGAACTTTACAGATATGGCCAAGTCATCCCCGTTGAATACTGACATTTTGGTTGAACGTAATTGTCATGATTTACAAAACACATGCAATTCCCCTTTATTAAGCATGACCCAGTCTCTCGGAATGAGTCTTGAATTTTTTTCATGATCTTGTTACACAAAAATTGTGTTTTTTTTTCAAAAGATAATTACATCCAACTTTTTCTTATAGACATTAAATAAGTGCGGTCTTCTCAAAATTTATTAGAATGAGAGAAATATACACAAAATTTTGGTATGACAAGATTACTGAAAATTTTCAAAGTGAGTTTTCTATACCCCAAAATCCCGCCGTACAAGTAACCATTAAAGTGTTGAAAAATGTTAAACATATATCCTATTTTTTTTAGGAAAAATTATTAGGTGGTCGATCGGGCACCATCGTGATCCAAATTAATATCCATATGATATATAATTAAATATTATTAATTTTTCATAAATTAAAAAATTAAATATATGTCATTAAAATTAACCAATCAAAGACATATAGTGATATGAGATTATTTAATAATTTCTTCGTTTTTGGATTGTACTGCATGGGGAAGAAAGAGTGAGAGAGAGAAAAAAAATTGATAGATGCAATAAATGATAAGATGGACATTAAGGAGAAATATAAAAAGAAAAATGGGGAAAAGTAAATTATAAATGAAGTTAAATATACATGAATATAAATAATAACTCTAAAATATCATTGACTCTATGTCATTTATGTGTTTGCAGGAGGTGTGGACACTCTGCAGGATATTAAAACGCATCCCATCTTTCAAAAAGTACGCTCCAAATTTGAAAGACTCAACACCAGTCACCAAACCAAAGCCTGAGAATTCCAACACATCCACCTTAGATTCTGACAATTGCTGCAAGCCATATTTTATTTGCAGAGACCCTATGATGATGCAACAAATAGAAAGAAAACCAGTTATTGGACAAGTTGATGAAAAGAAGCACATGTTTCTTGGCCAATTTGGCCCACTACCCCATCTTCAGGCCCCATCAACCACCCCTTACCCAAATTTTTGGAACCAGAATAATGTTGAGGACTACGCATTTGCCAATGAGAATTGGGAAGACCTAAGATCTGTGGTTCAGTTTGCAATTGATCCATCCACGGTGTTTGATTGTACGGAAGCATATATTGCACCCTACTTTTCTTAGGGTTGGAGTGAGTAACTTTGGTAGATATGTTATATATGATGTATGAACATATATAGAGGTTATAATTATCATTATTCTTACAGTTTTTTAATTTCTTGTATGAACACGTATATGTTGAAATTTGCTGGTTTTACTATCTTTTGTTGTAAAACCTAATATTGACTTGTATCTTGTCATTTATATCCCTTTTCCATTGATTGAGTCAATAAATACGTTTATACCTTGATTTATCAATTTAGTTTACTTGACTATTATATATTATCTTTGAAGAATAGGCATGATGAAATAATTCATCACAAAAGCTTTTTGTTTTCGATCTTAAAGTATTTCCTCATATGATAAGTGAAAGACAAATCTTTCAATATATGATTAGATTGTGAAGACGGATAGCTTTTACAAATTTAAACATATATGCTTGAACACCAGTATAAAAAAAAATTTAAAACATCTTAAAAACATAAGTATTACAAATACAATTTTTAGAAAATGATACTCACCACTTAAGGTTTGTCAAAATGACAGTATAAACTCTGAAGTGGACTAAAAATTGCACTTCACCCCATTGACAAATATTAATCATTGTAAAGTATTTGAAAGGAAAAAAATTGATTGTATTAATGGTTGAATACTTATATACAGGGTAAATGCCTATCAAAAACTTATATACAGGGTATGGCAAAAATATTTTAAAGATATATAATCTTGTGTATTTTTTCTTACAATAACATCTTATATGGATATAATAAATTATGATTTGTCACTAAAAACTAGAAGTGTAAAATGGTTTGGCTTTATTAGGTTGTTCGAACCCGTTCGATAAAATCTATGGATTGGCCTTTAAATTTTGAATTTGAATCAAATATGAGCTATTTTAGATTGATTCGGCTTTAGCCCACAAAATTCGGAAATAAAATCCAACTTTTTTTATTTTGTTGGACTCAAACTTCATCGTAGGGAACTGGGGGATTTACTATTGGTTCCATTGAATTTTTTTTTGCTTCTAACCAAGAGGTCAACACTAGGATGATACATTTTAGGGAACGGGGGGTTTGCTATTGGTTCCATTGAAATTTTTTTGCCTCTACCAAGAGGTCAACACTAGGGACGATAATGATTAAGATCTTATACTTGTCATCATATTCACATTTAAAAATAATATTTGTACTTGATCTTATACTTCCACGAGTAATAATTTTAATCTCCATTATCATATCTGCTGGTATCTATATACTCATGCCCACACTTTAATTATATATAAAATTAATAATAATAAATCAATGATAAAATTAATTTAAATAATTACTACAATTATAGTAAAATTCATTTTAAATAATTGAAACATAGCATTAAAATCATGCACACATAACATTAAAAACAAACAAACATAATATTGGTTCGTCCAAATTGAAGTCATAAATAAACAAAATTATAAAGATAATCATTCAACAAACTGATTGTTAAAGTTAATATTCTAATCACTTAATAAAACTCTAATTAAAGATTTAGTGTTTTTCACTCTCTGATAGTGATATTGTTTAGAGATTAGAGACTTAGAGTATTAGTTATAGAAACATATTTATTTTTCATGACAAATTATATATATATATATATATATATATATATATATATATATATATATATATATATTACAATATGTGTGGGGCGGGGTGTGTTGGGTACTATAGTATCTATACCTGCACTCATATCTGCGTAAAATTGTGGGTATATATCTGCCTTGTACCCAATCCCAATATTGCGGGTAATTACCCCCCCGCTTGCAAATACTTTTGTGAATACCCATAGGATTGGAGTACAATTTGTCAACCCTAGTTGATAATTTTATTTATTTATTTTGAGAATGCCCTTCCCAAGGAATCATGATTTCGTTGAATAAAATGCACAATGGAATTCTGATTTCATTGAAATGCTCAAATTCGCCTCCACTTATCACAACAAAGTTGTAATTTCATCAAAATAGAGATTTTGTTGTATTATTTTTTTAAAATTGAATAAAAAAGGAAAAAAAATACATTTTGTATTTTTTATTGATTAAACACTGTAACACTACATTTATTAATTGAAAACTGCTTTTCTTGAGACATATTGACTTAACATTTTTTTTTTCTAATGTGCATGCCAACTGTATTAAATATAGAAGCAGTCTGAATTAGCATCTATATTGTCAGACCAAAGCCATTGCATTCTCCTCTGCCCCGAAAGTGTCTACCTCTAAAACCACCTATGTCTGAGCCACCTTTACCCTAGTAACCACCTCTCCAGTTCCCACCTCTTACTCCACCAAAATTGTCATTTGAACCTTCATTTACACCATCGTCGCTTAAGGCATTTGTTGTGTTCTAGC
Source organism: Glycine latifolia (assembly GCA_013407115.1). Classification (NCBI taxonomy): domain Eukaryota; kingdom Viridiplantae; phylum Streptophyta; class Magnoliopsida; order Fabales; family Fabaceae; genus Glycine; species Glycine latifolia. Next base: position 12,310,459 of record CM023958.1, on the reverse strand, counting down.
TGCTATTGCTTCTCCAAGTGGTGTTTTGATTAGCATCACAGATCCAGAATTCCAATTACTTTTCCTGCCTTAGTTAGAATCTTTATTTCTAGGATCCCCAAAACTCTAGTTAGAAATATTGTTTTCATTCCCAAAACTCCAAGAGGATTTGTTAGAGTTTCAACTGCTATTGCTTGGATCAGAAGCTTGGTTGTCGCTGTTCCTAGAGTTCCAATTACTTTTCTTGCACTAATATTCACCATATTGCTGAAAACGTGGAGAGCATACATGTTGTTGTATATTGCGATGGTGACATAATTGCATCATCTGAAGGGATATTGTTTGAATGTCCTATTCGTTCTAAAGTTGTCAAAATAAGTGAGGAATGTTGCGTGATGCTTTAAGGAAAACAATTATCGACGTCATTGGAGGTAAGAGAATTTTACTTGACCTTTTTTACTGCCAACCTATTTATGTAGGTGATGATTGTCTTGAATATGAGTGTATGGAGCTTAAACGTGATGATGATGTGGGAAGAATATTTTTCATATTTTTAGAAATTAGGTGCAAAGGTCCGATTGAGTTGAATACAACTTTTGGCTGATCTCCAGATGAAGTCCTTACTTTGTTCTGCAAACCAAGGAAACCCAGATCTGCTGATGAAATCATTACTTTAATGTGTGATAAATCTGTACAGGTATGTTTTTACTTTATAAAAATCGTACATTGGTTTAATTTTAAGAAAAGTTTGTATTATCTGTGTTTCCTTAGTTGTTGATGTTGATGTTTGTTTAAATGAATCAATTGAAGAAAATTTGTTGTTACTTGGCGCGTGTTAACAGTTGTTGAATACAAAAAAAATAATTCAAGCACAATGTAAAAAAAATGTCAAAACAATAAAAATTGTGCATAATACATCAAAATATACTAATAATAATAATACAAAATGTCAACCGCCTTTGCCACCCTTCTTACTGGTCTTCTTCTTGGGCCTCTATGTGTCTAATTGCACCTAGCTACTACGCCCTCTTGCAACAATTCCAAAGCTTGTTGTATGAGCAGATGATGACTCGTACCCTCTAGCACAACTTTACTATCCAACAAGCTCTACATAGCTTTTGACGCATTCCAGAATCAATCTTGCAATAACAATTACATTACAATTAGTAACTATTTTTCAGTGATAATGTAGGAAAAATAATCAACCAAATCCAATTTGCATTACTTGGCAAGAGTAGTTCTCCACCTGATACATAGTCAATCAGTGGCTGCCCGGGTTGGCGATAAACATACAAGACCACATGGTGGTTGTCCCTCCTCTGACGAAATGACATAGGGATGGGAAACCTTGTAAAATCAAGGTAGATAGTCATAGGTGCAAGCCCAAGAACCCTCAGGTGGGCACAATATCGCCCAGAGGAATGATATGTTGTTGTCACTCTGCCCACGCCGGATCACAAAGATGACACATAGGACAGGGAAGTGGTTGGCGTGGAATTGTCTGGACATGCCCAAATTGCCCCAACACCCTCTTCGGATGATAAGGCTTCACGTTAGTCCCGCATCATATGAAGCCAGAGAAAAAGAAAAGTTGTGCGAAAGGCCACATTACTCTGTGGTCCTCATATGTACACCACAAGACAACATCCATTTGTAGGTCATCTAGTCTCTCCTTGACTCAAAGGGCATGCTTGTTACTTCTCATCGGCTTCCATTTGGTGGTTATCGGGTCCCTCACCACATAATCCTCTAATTCTGAGTAGCTAAAAGTGGGCAAATGCACAAAATACATATGATTGTAAAAAATATTAATTACAATAAAAATAAATTAAAAATACTAAAATAATTTACTTACCATGAGTAATCTCATATAACCTCCACATTACTTGTTGTTATACTAGCTCACATAGGGGAGATAGTTGTACAAGAACGCTAGTGCAGTTACTCCCCATGGTACTTATGGAAAACATCCAGGTTGTCTAGGTACTGGTAGTAGGCAACATGAATGTGAGTCTAGAACTTATTGGCAAATATCATGTTGATGATAAAGTGCAAGAGATAAGTCATTGTATCCTAAGAGCTCGACTCAACGTAGCGGTGATAAAGGTCTTCTAGCCATGCCAACCTCACCGTGGCACCTGCATTTGTCGCTGCATAAGCCTCTGTTTCTATTGGAATTCCCAGATGAGTCATTAGCAGGATCTTCCCTGCCTCTTTGTCAAAGAGTGATGGGATATGATCAATGGGCCTGGCTATCACAAGAAAGTGCAATAGACAAGACACGTCATCTAGAGTGATGATCATCTCCCCGATGGACAGGTGGAAGGAAGACGCCTCCTTGTGCTACCTCTCCAAAACTGCATTCACCAAGCCCTTCTTCGCGACATGATACTGTGCGCGTAGTAAGGGTTGCTAACCCCAATTGGTCTATGTAAGTCGGGACTTGCGGATGTGTAGAGGACAGTAGCACCTGACCACCGTAGCTTACAAGCTTCACCTCTGGCCGTTCATGATGGATCCAGACATGCCTAACACAGTGGTCCCTATAGACTAAAGAAGGGACAATCAACTGGACCTCCTCCAAATGAAGGTCCAATGATCCTACCAGCAGGTGGCCTGGCTCTGGCTGCTGTGTCGGGGCTTATCATCACAGCACTGGCACGCTGATGATGGGCCTTCATGGGAGGGGTCGCATCCAACAATATATGATGTCTGCTTCATGTGAACCATTTAAAAAAAATGAAAAAATAAGTCATTATAATAAACAATTATATTTAACTAAGACAATAAAATAAATAAAAAAGCATTAAATTTATCTAAAAGTAATAAAAAAACATACCACGAAATGATTTTGTTGTGTGTCATCAGAGCACAACAGAATCACGATTCCATGTGCATTTATTCTGTTGTGCGTTCTAATGAAACACACAATAGAATCGTGATTCCGTTGTACTCTTTGATGAAACATACAATGAAATTATGATTTTGTTATGTTGTTTTCCATAGTCATAACAGAATCATGATTTCCTTGTGATTTGCCAAACCCAAAATAAAATAGGCTCCGTTATGTCAAAATACACAATGTTATCGTGATTTTGTTACCTATTTTTGCCAGAAAAAATATATAAATGGAATCGTAATTTTGTTGTAACTATGTCTAGAATGGGATCATGATTACGTTGAAGGAGAATTTTCCAAAATAAAAAAGATACCTCAGACGAGTTGGGGAAGGAGAGGGATCATAATGTATGCCACAATATAGTCATTAATTAATCTATCTTATACAATTTTAATACAGACATTAAAGATAAATTAAATACAATTCTTTAACAATGTGAAAAAAATTAGTAAAAGAAAACGGGTAGCCAGCATTATCCATTAACATTTTAAATAATAAAAGTAATGTTACATCAATTAAATGTGTAGGTATGATTAGTAGCAGATTCAGAATTTTTTTTCTTCGTTGAAGCAAAGAAATAAACTATAATATTTTTATTGACAAAAAATATTATAACTTTACAAAATACATATTTTCATGATAAAAAAGACAAAATACTTAGATTTCTACTATTTATAATTATTATCTATGCATTTTCATATTAGTTGTATTTGAGAAAATAGGAAAACTAGGAACGATTGAAATTAAAAAGATAAACTGTATGAAATTAGAACCAATTTATTTTTCTGTAAGTAAAATTAGTATGAATTTATTTATTTTTGGTGTGTTAATCCATACTTATACGCTTCTATTGCAGGGTAATTATACTAAGATAAATCTATTTAGATGGTTAATTATTATTTTTTATATCAAGAGACTTACATATTTATATTTAATTTTAATTATACAACTGTTATACAAATAATATTTAAATTCCTTTTTATATTCAAACAATCTTCATTATTTTAAGTTTGAAAATACAAAAGATTATATTTTTAACAATTTAATCTTCCATTTATGTTGTATTAATTCATATTTATATTCATCTGTCACACTGATAATAATACTTACACAAATACATTGGAATGATTAATTTTATTTTCATTTTTTATAATCATTAATATTTTAATATTAAAATAGTCTTAGATATTTATATTTAAATTTGATTTACACAAATTTTTGTTTGAATGATGTTTACATTTGTTTTTCTTTTTTCAAAAGGTCATTCATTTTTTTTTTTAAATTGAAAATTTAAAAATTATACTTTTAACTATTATATATTATACTTATGTTGGGTTGATCCAAATTTATAACCATCTATCACATAGGTATCCATCTAGGGAAATCCATTTGGAAGATATTTTGTTATAATCGTTGATTTTTTTTTTGTCAAAATATTCTTAGATATATGTATTTCATTTTAATATATATAGCTTTTAGTTGAATGATGTTTATATTTCTTTTTCATATCAAGACATCCTTCATTTATGAAAAATTAAATTTGAAAGTGTAAAAAATTATATATTTTACTTATGTTGCGCTAATTCATATTTCAATTTATCTATCACACATGTATGCATACTAGGACGAATCATTGGGATTATTATTATTTTTTCATAATAATTGATTTTCTATGTTAAGAGACTCTTAGATATTTATATTAAAATTTAATGTATACAAATTTTATATAAAAATGCCCTTTATTTTTTTTAATTTGAAAGTATAAAAATAATATTTTTTAAATATTATATATTCTATTTGTATTGCACTAATCCATATTTATATTCATCTATTTAAGAAATATCCATATGAGCGGCAAATTAACTTGGATGATTTGTTTTTATAAACATTTATTTTTATGTCAAAAGACTCACATGTATTTATATTTGATTCTAATGTATAAAATTTTATATGAATGATGCTTAATAAATTTTATTTTATATCAAAATATCCTTCATTTTTTTAATTTGAAATATAAAAAATTGTATTTTTCAAACAATTATAAATCCTATTTATATTGCGCCAATCCATATTTATATTCATTTGTCACACAGTTAATCATAGTAGGACAAATCTATGTGAGTGACTAATTATTTTTATAATCATTGTGTTTTTTTTTATGTCAAGTGACTTTAAGATATTTATATTAAAATCTAATGTAAACAATCTTTATATGAGTGATGTTTATATGACTCTTTATATCAAAGCATCCTTCATTTGTAATCTAAAAGTATAAAATTCATATTTTTAAACAATTATATATGGTATTTATGTTGTGTTAATCCATATTTATATCCATCCTTCACATGAATTATTATATAGTAGGACAAATCCTTTGGGATGATTAGTTTTCTTATATTCTTTTTATATCAAAATGTTTTTTTTAATTAAATTTTAGATCTAATTTTGAATTTTTATATCACAACTCCGAATAGAATTAATAAATTAGAAAAGACAAAATCAAAACACGGTTTAAACTTAAAAATCTAAAACTCAAATGAGAATTATTAATAAATAATCACTTCATTAAAATGATAGATAGTGTCTTAAGCACACGGATTAAAGAATAAAAAGATTCTATTTTTTTATTTAATGAAAATGTATCAAACATAATTTATTGTGATTTTCTTTACACTATGTACTATCATCATAATTTTTAATTAAAGTTTTTTCTTTAATATTTTTAATTACTAGTCTCACGACATGATTTCTTTTAACTAGTATATATATATATATATCGTATGGTATCAGAGCCTGATGGGGAAGTAGGAATATATGGCTAGATCTGGTTTATCTTTTACTTATCTAAACTATTATCCAGACATAACTTTATGTTTCTTTTAATGCTTTTGTAAATGTTTTAAATACTTTTATGTCTTAACTGGTTAGCATGATAAGCAGAGAAAGTTTCAATCTGGTGTTGTTGGGGTAGTAAGTTCCACTGAGATAAGGACAGTAAATCTTACAAATTATTGGAACGCGAGATCTGAACTTTTGTTTGAAATTCATTGGTTTAGTTTTTAAGAAAAAGTATGGAATATAGCTTATTAAGTAAATTTTAACCCAGATCTATCTTTATGTTTTTATAGAACCAAAGGATGACAATGTTATCAGGGGACTATTTTATGATCTTTTCTCAATGTCTCTTTTTCGCACCTTTTCTTCTCTCATTTCTTTCAAATCCTCTCAACCCTCATCTTCCTCTTTTAATCCTTCCAAAGCAGAAAATGCTTTAATCAAATCCAACTGCAATATTTTCAAAGAAGAAGTTTCTTTTGAGGATATTAATCAAGATCTGGACAACTGGAAGATTCACAGGATTCCAGAAAACGAGCTTTACAAACCGGACGGAAGATATTTTCGCAAATATGATTTTATAATCCGAACCGTTGAGACTAACATACGTCTTAAATATGATTTTGATGAAATTAAACTCCTTTCAAACAGTTCTTTAAAACTTCATAAACAAAAATATAGCTTTTTGCACATTGGTTGTGTTCAAGTTGCTGGTAAACCTTTAGGTATAGAAGGATTAAACACCTCAATTCTTTTATGCTTAAGAGACTCTCATCACAATCCGTTTACCGACTCCATCTTAGGCACCGTAGAGACCAGCCTTAGTAATGGACCAATCTATTTCAATTGTTATCCTGATAGGACTATCAGCCTTGAAGATGCCAACATTCTAGATGTCTTAACCTTAGATGTCCAGCTTTATGGTCTTGATATAAAGGCTGGATCTATCTCAGTTAATATAATCTATCGAGTTCAGTACAAGGTAATGAACTCATGCATGTTTAGAGTCCTCAAACCTAGGAAGACTGGAGAAACTACTTTGTTTCTCACGGATACAACCAAGGCCATGGTTGTAATTCCAAAAGTCATCAAGTGGGAAGACATCAATTTCCCTCAGACTTAGGCCATGGATAGAGTAGCCTAGCCAAACCCCAAACCACACCTAGCTTTGAATATGTCAAACACCTAGCTCTGATTCAGATAGGTCTATCCAAATCAATCCCATTAGAAACTAGCCCAATTGGAAGCAATCCTCTAAGTTGTATTACAATAGGACAACCGCTCCTGATCTTCTATTAGAAGAAAGGGAACATTCTAAATCCTTTAATGCCAACCACATCTATGAATGGAACATAGATGGTAAGACCGAATACCAAATCCTTAATATCCTCCAATAGATGATCATGGTTGCCACAACCTATGGTACGTCCCTAAACTGTACTGAAGCAGTTATTGTCAACATTTTAGTTTCTGGTTTCACTGGACAACTAAAAGGTTGGTGGGACAACTACCTCTCCGAGGAGCATAAGATTACCATCCAGAGCGTTGTCAAGATGGAAAATGATGGCACTGTCCTAACCAAAGATGGTAAGCCTATCCCTGATTCTGTCAACCAGTTAATCTTCACCATAGTTCAGCATTTCAAAGGTGATTCCAACTTATGGAAAGATAGATCCGCTGAACTCCTTTCCAATCTTAGGTGTAAAACCTTAGCTGACTTTAGGTGGTATAAAGATACTTTTCTCACCAGAGTCTTTACCCGTGAAGACAATCAAGAGCCTTTTTGGAAGAAGAAATTCCTTGCTGGTCTTCCAAAATCCCAAGGAGATAAGGTTAGGGATAAGATTCGTAGTCAGCACCCTAACAATGAAATCCCTTACAAGCAATTGAATTATGATCAACTTATTGCTTACATCCAGAAGGTAGCCTTAAAGATTTGCCAAGACGATAAAATTCAGTATCAGCTTGCCAAAGAAAAGGCTCAAAATCGCAGAGATCTAGGAAATTTCTGTGAACAATTTGGTCTTCCTTGTTCCAAGCCTAGGAAATCCAAGAAGCATACCTATAATCTTGATAGACAGAAGCCCAAGAAGTCTGTTTATCATCGTCATAAGTTAGGAACCCTGCCTAGGAAGCTTAGGAGAGAATTCCAAACCAAACCTTCCTTTGATAAGGTCAACATTCCCAAGAAACCTGTATTTTGTTGGACTTGTGGCAAACCTGGCTATAAAAGTCAGTATTGCAGACTTAAGAAAAAGCTTAGGAACCTTAACCTATAACCCTCTGTTGAAGAATAGATTAATCAGCTCTTAGTAGAATCCTCCTTTAAAGAATAATTAGATAAAGAGACTTCTGAGGGTCAATCTTCAGAAAATCTAAATCAAATTCAAGAGGATGATCTATCTTCGACTGATGAAGACTTTCCTTATTCTTCCCAAATCAATGTCCTTACCCGAGAGCAAGATCTTCTTTTTGATAGGATTAATTCAATTACTGACCCTCAAGAAAAGAAAAATCTTTTATTAAAAATTAAACAATCTTTAAATGAACCATCTTCTCCTTCTTCTTTTTCTTCTTCTTCTAGAACAAACAATTTGTTAATTAATAACAAGTTTAATCTTAATAATACCCTTAAAATTTTTGAAAAGAGTGTTGTTAAACTAATAACCCTTCAAGATCTTCAGCATGAGGTTAATCAATTGAAAGCTGAAATTCTCCTTATTAAGGAACAACAAAATGTTCACCAAAACATTTTGACTATTCTGCAATCTGGTGATCAAACTGATAAGGAAAATTATGCTTAGAATAACCAACCCTCTGATAATGATTCTCCGAATGATTCAGTTAGTCCTGTTAATCCTCCAAACATTTTTGAATTAATTAATCAATTAACAATCCAAAAGTTTCATATTAAGGTCAAAATTGTTGTTGGAACTTTTATCCTTGAAACTGAAGCTCTGTTTGATACAGGGGTGGATTCAAACTGCATTCAGGAAGAATTAATTCCAATAAAGTATTTTGAAAAAACTTCTGAATGACTTAGCATGGCTAGTGGTTCTAAACTTCGTGTTAATTACAAACATTCTAATGCGCTAATTGAAAAGCAAAATTTGAAAATTAAACCCTCTTTTCTTTTAGTTAAGAATCTTAAAAATACAGGTATCCTAGGAACGCCTTTCATTAAATCTATTTTCCCAATCACAATTTCAAATAAAGGCATTTCAACTACTCATTTGAATAAAATCATCACTTTCAAATTTCTTAAAAACCCTATAGTAAGAGATTTGAATCCAATCTTTTATAAGCAAAATCAAATTAATTATCTTAAAGAAGAAATTTCTTACATGAAAATTGATGATTTGCTTAATCAACCTGTTATTCTTAATAAAATCAAGTCCATGTCTAACCAGATCCAAAACTTCATCTGTGCTGACCTTTCAAATGCTTTTTGGCAAAGGAAACAACATATCGTCGATCTTCCTTATGAAAAGGACTTTAACGATCGACAAATCCCCACCAAGGCCTGACCTATCCAGATGAGTCAAGAACTCCTTGTCCATTGCCAGAATGAAATCCAGGATCTTTTGTAAAAAAGATTGATTAGGAAAAGCAAAAGTCCTTGGTCTTGTTCTGCTTTTTATGTCAACAAGCCAACTGAAATTGAGCGTGGATCTCCTCGTTTGGTTATCAACTACAAGCCCCTCAATCAAGCCCTCCAGTGGATCCGTTATTTTATTCTGAATAAAAAGGATCTTCTAAATCACCTTTTTTCTGCTAAAATATTTTCCAAATTTGACATGAAATCGGGATTTTGGAAAATTTAAGTCAATGAAAGGGATTGCTACAAAACAACTTTTACAGTCCCTTTTGGACAATATGAGTGGAGAGTCATGCCTTTTGGATCAAAGAATGCTCCTTCAGAATTTCAGAAGATTATGAATGACATCTTTAATCCTTACTCCTCTTTCATAATTGTCTATATTGATCATGTTCTTGTGTTTTCCCAATCTGTTGACCACCATTTTAAACATATAAACATTTTTTATTCAGGTAATCAAGAAAAATGGTCTTGCTTTATCTAAGACTAAAATCAATCTTTTTCAAACAAAAATTCATTTTCTTGGTCACAATATCTTCCAGGGCACTATCACTCTTATCAATCGTGCTATCGAATTTTCAAACAAATTTCCTGACCAGATCATCGAAAAAACTCAACTCCAGCGTTTTCTCGGTTGTTTAAACTATGTTACTGACTTCTTCGCTCAGCTGAGTAATCTTACCAAACCTCTCTATGCCCATCCATAGACCAATGTCCACACTGATCTTGTCAAAGAAATTAAATCCTAGGTCCAAAATCTTTCTCGTCTCTACCTTCCCAATCCTTTAGCCAAAAAGATTGTTGAAACTGATGCTTCTGACATTGGATATTGTGGTATCCTTAAATAGTTTGTCAATAGCAAAGAACAACTAATTGTGTTTACTTCAAAACATTGGAACCCTGTCCAGCAGAATTATTCCACAGTTAAAAAAGAAGTTTTAGCAATTGTTTTATGCATATCAAAATGTCAATCTGATCTACTTAATCAAAAGTTTTTAGTTCGTGTTGATTGTAAGTCTACAAAAGAGATTTTACAAAAGGATGTTAAAAACCTTGCATCAAATCAGATTTTTGCCCGATGGCAAGTTATTTTGATTATCTTTGATTTTGAAATAGAATTTCTCAAAGGTACCTTAAACTCTCTACCTGACTATCTCACTCGTGAATATTTACAGGGGAGAAACCAGTGATTACCTCATGCTAGACTTAGTAAAATCATCTTCCTCCTCACGAAGAAGGGGAAGAGGTAGAAGTACTAAACCTAGACTAGCCGTGGCTGGTTTAATCACCCACACAGGGTCTGGATCTTCATCCAAGCCAGAAGAAGATTCCAAAAAAAATCAAAATTTGGGTCATCAACCCAGTCTAGGTCATCTACCTGGGTATTACCTCAATCCCTTACTGAGTCTTCCACTCAGAAACCTAAACCTTAATCCCAAACAAAGGCAGACTATGCCATGCCAATCCAAACTCTTTTGGCCCTTCAAGAACAGGGTCTTTCTCACCTTCCAAAAGGCCTTCCATCCAAAACATGGGCTGACATTGCTTCTGAAGATGAAGAAAATGAAAGCCTAGCAACCATGATAAAAAATCTATCCCAAACTCCTTTAATCCTTCACCAACAAAAGGGCAAAGCCATTGTTCAACAGCCTGAACCTTTGGAAGTTCAAAAGCCTAAATCTCAAACTCAGTATGTCCCAAAAAACAAATATCAGGACGTCGTTTAGATGGAACCTGAGTTTTGGGATCCCAAGCCAAACAGAGTTCCCCAGAAAATCTTCCTTAAAGACTTTCATGGTAATCAGTTTCATTACATGCAAACCTCGTTGCTCAAGACAAGACATTTTTATGAGTTTATTCTGGTAGACACCAACCCAGTCCAGATTAAACACCATAAAAATAAAGACTCTGCAAATCCTTAAGGTCCTAACACTTAAAGAATTTGGAGAATTGAATAAAATAAAAAGATTTTCTCAAAATTATGATCCCATTGGTTTTTCTTATTGGGATTATCAAACTGCTTGGTATAATGTCTTTCATTTTCAGAATAAAGTCTTTATGCATTCATGACTTATTTATTTTAAACAAAATGTCCAGTACAAGTTTCCCCAGTGGATTTTGTAATGGTGGAGTTTTTATGGACCAATCCTGTAGATACTTCCTTCTGAGGTAGTATTTGGCTTAACCATCTTTACTAAGAAGTTTGAGCACCCTGATACTGATCCCTTTCCGGTAGACTTACACTTCTTCAGTAAACTGTCTCTCGCTTGGATCTTCCAATGGAGGTATGTTTATGGTAATGTGTCAGTCAAAGGACAATTACCAATGCTCAAGAGACAATCTCTGGTCAAATGGTGGTCCCAATTCGACCACTCCAGGGCCAATCTGGACCAGGTATCGCTTTGGTTTAAATAGCATCCAACCCTTACCAAAGCAGCATATCTTGAAACCTACAAGTTCCTCAACCAAAGATCAGCCATCCTAGCAACCTTGGCCTCATCAACCTCTAAGGAATCATTTGCAGAGAAGATGAAGATGATCTTTAGTCTTTTGGAGAAGGAGATGAAGATGTCTGCTCCTTATCCAATAAGCCAGCTAGAGAACCCGTCGAAGCCTCTTCACAATCGTCGGACAATTTCTACCAGAATGAAGATGACTGCTTTGGCATCAATCTAGGTGATGACTAATGACAACCTGACGACAGCATTGCATCATCATTTCCTGCGGCAGACTGCTATGCAGAACTGTTCACTGTAGCGGTAGTTTTCCGGTTTTGTTTACCAGAATTGTAGAAATAGGAAATGTTTTATCTATTTAAGGGTCGCATCCTGCAATCTTTGAACAAGTTCTATTTTTTTGGATTCAGAGAGTTCTCCCTAGGTATACCTTTGAGTTGCAATCTTTTGTAATCGTTTATTTTGGAAAATAAAATCTTGTTTTCTCATTGTATGTATTGGTTGTTTTCTATTAATTGAATTCTTCTCTTCTCATCCACTCCCTCTCATCCAGATGGCTTACCGCGCTTGAGAGTTTACTTCTTTATGCTTTAAGTTTACATATTTTTCTTTATTATTGTTCGTAGCCATGTGAATTCCATATTCTATTCCTGCTTTCCATTAATGTTATTGTCCTTTTAGTCCCTTTCTCCGTACTTGCTTCCACCCCGTATGGTGTATATATATATATATATATATATATATATATATATATATATATATATATATATATATATTCTTCTTTTCTCCTTATGATACTAATAGCATCTCCAACACAGGAGCTTCAGCAGTTCCTTAACATGAAGAACCCCGTATCGTGAAAAAAAAATTGCATTGGACCAAGCTTGCGTGGCGGAACCGTGGCTTGAACAAAGAGGAGCGGTGCTTATATAAGAAACCGCTTTTAAAACAATAAAATAATATTATTCACCTCAACCTCCCCAGAAAATAATGAGGGAAAATAACAACCTACAACATACCTGGTTGCTCGAGGAAGAGGTGTCAGTGGTGGCTTGAGGAACTGTCGCATCGGTCGACGATGGTGGTGCGAGGAAGGTGGGTGACAGCGGCTAGAGGACGCTGTTGTGCTGAACTCAATACCGCTTAGAAGGGATAGTGGCTGCATCACTCAGCCTCTGCATCCAACCTGGATCTCTTGGGATCGATTTTCCCCCACAGGGACTCGGGCTCACTGGTGGGCTCATGCGTGTCAGGAACGACGCGAGGAGGTTAAGTGGAAAAGAGACATGAGAGGGTTGAGCGGGTTTGGGTGGAGAATAGAGAGTTGTGAGTGGAGAATAGAAAGGAGAGCGGGAGTGGAGAATAAAGAGAATAGCAGAGGCTGAGAGTGGAAGACAAAGGGACGAGACGCGTGTGTGTGTGGTGTGGAACTTTTTGGAATTAAGAGGGGGACATGCGTGTGGTAGCTGTGAAGATTTTCTTTTAAAAAAATTATTGTGAACACAAAAAAAGAGTCATTGCAAGAATATAATTATTGTGAAATTAATTTTTTTTAAATGCTGAAAAGAAAAGTAACGTTACAAAATATGGCCGTTATAAAAAAAATAACCGTTAGGTGAAAGCTTGGTTATAAATTTGGGTGATTTGTTTTGCTTATTCATACAAAATTCACACTTCTAATTTTTTTTGATCCTATCCATCCTCAATCTTTTTTATTTTCTTTGAAATGGATCCCAATCATCATAATTATCATAGTGTTTACAATTTTTTGCAAAATCAACCACCCCTACCAGTGAAAATTCTGCAAATCCATCACATCCACCAAAATATGTTATGTATCCACCACTACCCCATACTAGTGAAAATTCTCAAAGTAGCCCACATCTACCACAATACATTATGTATCCTCAACCAATCCCTACCAGTGAAAGTTCTCAAAATCCACCTCAGTATATTATGTATCCTCCACCCCCACACATGTGGTATATGCATCCTCCATCTAATGTAAAGTCACCTACCGGTGGTAGTTCTCAAAATCCACAATTTTGTAGTCAATCACCACCTCATCACCCCCACCAATCCAAACATGTGTTATATACCTTCTTTATCCAATATTTCACACCCTATCAATGAAGTTGAATCCACAATCGGTGTAGACAATATTCAACTAGATGAGGGCGACCAAAATGGTATTGGAAAAAAAAACACGTACAACATTCTCAATGGCAGAAGATGTGATTCTCGTCCGATTGTGGCTCAATGTGTCAAAGGATTCAATAATCGGTGTCGACCAAACATCAAAGCAATATTGGGTAAGGATTAAAAATGCGTACAACAATGACGATGTGCGTGAAAACAAGTTATTTTGTGAAAAAAGCTCGATTCAATTGAAATCTCGACAGAACAGGGTCCACCCAACAGTTCAAAAGTTTAATGGGTGCTACAAACAAGAAGATAAGCATAGGAGAAGTGGAAATTCAGAGAAGGATTGTACGACTAAAGCTCATTTGATTTACTCGCAGGATACAGGTAAAAAAATTAAGGTTGAGCATGATTGGTTGTTGTTAAAAGATCAACCAAAATTCGATGCAGAATTTATATCAAATTCTTCAAAAAGAACAAAGGTTTCTGCAGGTGGAAATTACTCGTCATCTTCTAACACAGAGACACCCATTGAAGCTGAAGAATATGATGCGCCATCGCCAATGTCTCGCCCAATTGGACAAAAAGCATAAAAAATAAAGAGCAAAGAAAAATAAGCTTCTAACAATGTTGATTTATCTGGCATAGAAAGTTTAATGAATAAGAAAAATTCAAACATATTAAAACTTATTCAGTTAAAGGAGGCACAAGAAAGTCGTATGCAAGATCAGGAATGACACATGAAGTATGAAATCCTCATGAAGGATACATTCAACATGTCGGAACAACAATGCCAAGACCACGAAAAGTATTGTGACCATATTAGGAAACAACTGTTCAATTAAAAGTTTAGTCCCTATGTTCGAATTAGTGCTTATTCAGTTACTTTGTATGCAGTTCTTAACAATGTAGGTCCTTGTTGTATGTTATATTTAAAATTTTAGATTATGAAACTAGCCATTATAAAACTAGCTGTTATGAAACTAGCCGTTATAAAACTAGTCGTTGGAAATGAAGCTATATAGATGTCTAATGTTTCATCATTTTCACATGTTCTCATACAAATTACGCAATATTTCTCTCTTATTTCAAACACTTCAGATACCATATAATGATCCAAACATCGATTTAGATGAAGTTTTAGATCAAATGATAAATGAGGAATTAGAAGACAACACCGAGGAAGAAATCATTTGGTTGATACTTCAGAGCCAACAACAACTACATGCCAACACCGCTGGGCGTATGCAAAGAAGAGTGGTACATCGGAATCGTGAAGAAGATCATGATTGATTGTTCAATGACTATTTCTCAGTAAATCCTGTGTACACAGAGATTCAGTTCCAACGAAGATTTCGTATGTGAAGGCATGCGTTTCTTCGTATTGTAGATGGGCTCAGCAATCATGATGAGTACTTTCAAACGAGGTTAAATGCACTGGGTCGAAAAGGACCATCTCCATTACAAAAGTGCATAGCTGCACTTCATATATTGGCTTATGGCTCACCTGCTGACAACGTGGATGAATATGTTCGAATTGGTGAAACAACTGTGGTGAAATGCTTGGAGCGATTTGTATCAGGCATTTGCACCATATTTGGGAATGAGTACTTGAGGAGACCAAGTAATGAAGACACTGAACGACTACTACAACTGGGAGCGGCACATGGATTTCCAGGTATGTTAGGTTCCATTGATTGTATGCACTGGGAATGGAAAATTGTCCAGTTGCATGGAAAGTTCAATTTTGTCGAGGTGATCACCGCAACCCAACAATCATTCTTGAAGCCGTTGCATCACAAGACTTGTGGATTTGACATGCATTTTTTGGCACCACGGGTTCAAATAATGACATTACTGTGTTAAATGGATCTAATGTGTTTGATGAAGTTTTGTCGCCACGTGCTCCCGCAGTGCAATACACAGTGAATAGAACCCAATATAATATGAGATACTATTTAGCCGATGGTATTTATCCAGACTTTGCTACATTTGTGAAGACCATCTCAATGCCACAAAGAGAAAAATGAAAATTATTTGCTCAACGACAAGAATCGACAAGAAAGGATGTAGAACGGGCGTTCAGAGTGCTCCAATCTCGATTCGCAATTATACATGGTCTGACACGTTTTTGGGATATTGCTAAAATGACGAATATCATCTATGCATGCATCATATTGCATAACATTATTGTCGAAGACGAACATGACACAAATCAAAGTAATATTAATTACGATAATATTGGTAACAACACGTCAACATTCAAAGTATCTTTAGGTGCTTACCCTAGTATCAGATCGACATACCTTCAAAGGAGAGCAGAGTTTCATGACAAACAAAAATAGCGTCAACTCCAATCAGATTTAGTTGAGCATATTTGGGAACGTTTCGGAAACGAAAATAACAATAACTAAATTTATGTAATATTTTTTTTCGAGGTCTATGTTTTTATTTATTTTGACGTTATTGTGTTTAATTATCTATTATTATGTAAAATTTTATTTTATATTGTTACGCATTTCATTTTATTTATTTTAATTTATATTTATAAAAACGAATAAAATGTTAAGTTTTATTAAAAAAATATAAATATATGAATTTTTTGAGTTTATTGTGATTTCTTGTATTTGAGCAAAATATTAGGTGAATTTCTTAAAAGTGACATGATACTGTACAAAAAATATTACAGAGACAAAAAAAAATTGATGAGATGCTCTTAGCTAATATAGGACCGTTATATTAATTCAGCTTTTTCTGTAAATGAGCACCGGAGTTTCTTGCATTTGAAGTAAAAGACCTGACATACCAACAAGCCAAAACATTGGTATATTATGGACGCTCTGATCAAAATTGAAGATATTGTCTGGGAGTATCTTCCATTTCCAGGATTGAAAGGGACCAAACAGTTTGGGTTCAACGGTAGGAAGGCGTATGAAATAAGTGTGAGAATTTATTACTTTTAAAAATTAATGAATATAAATAACTATTAAATTTAGTACTAACAAATTTTCTCTAATTTCAGGATCAGTAAATTTTAGCAACAATTTATTCTTAAAAAGTTATTTAAATTCTTCCCTTATTAATTTTAATTTCCCTAGCTAGTATATTCCTCTATATGCTTTTAGAGCTTATTGAGTATAGTTATTAATCTATGCATCCTGAAAAACACACATAATTTATAGCATATATAATTGAAGATAATTTTCCAATGTTAATGTGCGGTGGCTGTACATAGAATTTTAAAAAGAATAATACTCGTTGAATGCAAACAACAACGTATTCTTAACAAACATCAACTTATTAGTAATTTATAGTGACACATTACTAATTAAATTTGTCTATATATATATATGCCACAATTTTTTTTATATTTATTTTTTATTTTAAAAATTTAAGATAGCATTAGTTATTATTTTCTTGACTATGCTCATATAGAGCGAATCGAAAGAAATATCAGTCTATTAATTGAAACATCAAAATAATAAATGAGGGAGATAAAAGACATATCAAGAAACTAGAAGGGCATATCAATTGAGCATTCTTCTTATTGTATATAAGAAACAATAAATTATAAAATTGGTCATACAATCGTATATGAATAATCAAAATTAAAAGTTACTTACTGATTAGATGATCACTTAAAGTTGTCACGTTTTATTTTTGTTTAATCTTAACTACTTAAATATGATTTAATAGTACATAATTATAGTTACTCTAAATTGATAGATAAAAAACTGGAAGTGTTTCATTAAACACAATAGACTTCTAAAGCTAAATTCAATACTTACTGTAAACGACAGAGTAACACAGAATAATTAATCAGCAAGTAGCCTAAAACATTCCCCACCTTAATGGAACCGGATACATTTCCCTGGAAATTTTTGCATGCAAGACTCTTGATACATGTAAAATTGTTTGGTAAAGATGAGACAAGAATACCATCTTCTTTATAAATATATATATAAAATAAAGATAATGTTAAATGGAGAGGGAATATTGTAAAAGAAAAGTTAAAAAGCATCAATCTTTTTTATCCATATAAGAATTGAAGAGAAGTAAAAAAAATTACAATACACGCACTATAATCAATGAACCAATTGAGTTACATTCTGTGAGTAAAATCAAGTCTTTTAAGGATGAAAAAGATGTGTTTCTGTTAACGTAGGAAAAAAAGTTAAAATCATTAAATACTGGAATTCCCTCATAAGCGATATACCACTACAAAAAGGGTCTTTTAAGACGGCTATTTTAAGACGGTTGTGAGATACCCGTCTTAGAAGGGTGCGCGGTGGCATTTTTGAAATTAAGTTAAACTTTTTAAAGACGGTTTTCGTAAAACCGTCTTAGAAAACTACTGTTCAAAGACGGGTGTCTTTTTACTTTTTGTACCCTCCCCTCCCTCACCCTCCCCCTCTTAAATTTTTTGAAATTTGTATTTAAAATTTAAAATCCTTCATTTTCAATTTTTCATTCTCGCGCCCGTCCCTCTCCTCTGGTCGAGTACATACCTAAACCCGTTCTCCTCCCCTTTCTCCTTCGCGGCCGAGGTCGTTGTGGCAGGGGCAGTGGGAGGCGCCGTCGGTGGGAGATATGGGAGAAGAAGGAGTGGAGCACCGTTGATCTGGCCCCACCGGTTCCGGGAAGTCGAAGCTCACCGTTGATCTAGCCTCTCACTTCCCCATGGAGCTCACCAACGCCGATTCCATGCAGGTCTACCACGGCCTCGATGTTCTCACCAACAAACTCCCTCTTTCTCACCAAAACGGTACCACCCTATCCTCCCCGCACTTGATTTTTCCCCATCCCAATCTCAATCTGTTCTGTTTTTGAGACAGCGTTTCGAATCTGTTGCAGAAGTGCCGCATCATCCCCGCACTTGGTTTAAGTTTTGGTATTTCAGTTTATTAGCATTGTTTTAGTTATTTTCATATTATTGATGATATATTGGCACGCAATCACTTGCCTGTTATAGTTGGGGGCACTAATTAGTAATTACTATATCCAGGTTGGGATTTTGAATCATCAATCATGCATTCTGTGTCTCATTTATGTTTTTCGTTTTATTTATATAAATTTCTTGTAATGCCTAATAATGGACTTATGTAACCGAGTTCTACAAATGTTTTTTATTGGCATTTTTGCTTATTATCCTTCTTCAGGCTCTTGTGAGTCCGTTTCTTCTAGATGATTCTGCAGAAGATATGGATGATAGCTGTTTGGCAGATCCACCTGGTACATTGCTATGTATTTGGTGTTTTGTTTTTGCTTTCTTATTTTTTTGTTTCTGTTCGATTAATGTATACTTGGCATTTTTTCTTATTTTTTATATAATATTATTAAGTTTATTATATTTATTTTACATACTATAACAATAATTATTTGCCCCCTCCAAATATCTTTGTCAAGCTATGGTGTAGAGTTCAATTAAAATTTAAAATGAAGGCTCATAATTTTTCATGATTTTTAATAAATTTAGTTAACAATAAAGAGTTTGTTTAAAAGTGTATGTTAGACACTTCTCATGGCATTGAAACTTTTTTTATATTTTATTTTTACATTTTCTACTTCTCTCTTGTTCGTTCAAATATATTGTTACAAAAGGGTTTTGTTTATGATTTTGCTCACACTTTTTACATTAAAATATCAATAAATAATTATTTTTGAAATTACAACAAAAATATACATTAGAAATAAATAGAGTTGTATTAGTAACCTATAGGGTTGAGACAATGCTATAAGATTCTATTATGTTCACATATGAGAAAATATATATTTAACAGAAAATTCATATTTGATTTTTTTATGTAAAATTTTCTTGGATCAACTATAATCACGCATTATAAATATGATTAGTTTTTGATCCAGTAAGTTGAAAACATCCGTAATCTCTGACATAAGAAAAAATAGAGCATGTGTAATAGTAATTAATATATTCTAATAATATTTTTTTTATTTCTTATTTAATGTCTTAAAACAGTTGTTATTATTTTATTCTTCTTTTTAATCTTGTTTTTCTCTTGATGTTTTTTGAAGAAGGTTTCTCTTGATTTTCTCTTTTTCATTAATTAATCCTTATTATTTGTTTACATCTGAACATCTCGAGAATAATTTTCTTATCTTGAAGAATTGTCTTGGATGGTACAGGTAGCATCCGATCGACTTCAACATGTTAAAGAAGCTACAATTGCAATTGAAATTTCCGAATGAATAAAAAAGTGCATCTTGAAGACTTACCCAATCTAAGTAGTTTTGCCGTGGAAAATAATTAATGTTGAATGGCCATCTTTGGAGGATGTTGTTGTGAATCATTCTCCCAACTTAAAAGAAATTTGGTTTGGGCAAGATAGACAAATCACGGTTAAAATCAGTAGTCATCATGGAAAATCAAGTACAAATTGACAGTGATACAGAACTTGCTTATCTTTTTGAGTTATCGGTTAGTTCTCCCTCAAAATACTACTTATCATAATAGATGAAAATTTTAAGCATAACTAGTCTTTTAGCTTCTTTAGTTGGAATTATAGGTGGTTTTAAATTCTCATTTTTTTTTCTTCAATTAAGTCCATTTTTTAATAATTAAGCCAGTTTTAGTTCCTTAATCATTTTTCTTTATTTTTACTTAAAATGACTGTAATTAAATTAAATTGATTCAATTATTTTAAAATCCTTTTCAACTTAAAAATTTCAAATTTTGACTAATTGTTTTTTTCAAAATTTTCCTTTTTCAAATCCATACAAATTTTATTAGATTTTTACTAACTTTTTACTTCCATAAATTATTATTTTTTATCTTAAATTCAATATAAACTTCTAAATACTTAGAAAAAACTGAGAGTTAATTTGAGAGCTTTAGAGAATTAAAAGAAATTGATAAGAGAACTGAATTTTTTATTTTAAAAATAGAGTTTTAATTGCCTTAAAAAAATTAGGGACCAAGTTACCTCTTCCAAGGAATTGGATATTTGGCTAGTCTTTGACATGATGCTTGAATTCAAAGATGCACAAAATGATAAAAAGAGTGGAAAATCTTGCATGATGAATTCTCAACTATTACTAAGTACAATATCGTTGACAATGAGGAATTAAGCAAGGCAATTGCTAATGTTAAGCCTTCACATTTCATCAACCTGATACTGTTTGGGGCAAAAAATTGTAGTGATGAAAGGCTAAACACACTCTTGTCTATTTTGATGAAGAGGTCAAACAAACTCGAATCTATCAACATGAGAAGTGCAAAACATTAAAGTTTCTGTTTGAACATAGAGAAGTTATCACTGATGAGGATGGGTACAATAAATGTTTCAGACAGCTAAAGGAACTAAAATTAACAGAACTATATTGGTTGGAATACATAAGGAGCTTCATTCCAGGAAGATATCTTGGCTTTGAAAATCTACAAATAATACACATCAAAAGTTGCCCCTCTTTGCTATATCTAATCGTTGATGATGAAGCAACAAAGCTCCACCAACTAAATGAATTAACATTAGAGGCATGTGAAAAGTTAAACAACGTAGTATCTTGGTCTCAAAGCGACATAAAAATTAAGTTCCAGCACTGAGAAAGGAGGAGTTCAAGTTTCTCTCAAGATTGGCCATTTTTTGCGACGGTTATTAGAATTTCCAAGCTTGAAAACTTTGATTATAGAAAAATGTCCTCTGGTAGAATTTGCAATTGGGTTTGTATTTGCAGAAGATTTTGATGATAGAAAAAAGATAAATACAGAGGCCATGATCGACAAGAAGTATTTTTCTGAGTTGAATGAACATAAGTTACGTAATTGCAACTCGTTGGTTTGTGTTGTTGCCTCTAAGACATTACAGGAGTTGAGGAATTTAAAGAAACTCATTGTGAGTTATTGTATGGAATTGAAATTGGTTTTCAACGTTCATAGTGAAACATCTCATTCAACAGAGATCTTGCAACTGCTAGATAAATTGATTTTGATCAATGAACCTAAATTAACTCAAATCATTAATAGAAAATTTTCCAGGTTCTGCCAAAACCTGCAAATTCTACGAGTGCAGCAATGTTTGTCTCTTAGTTGGCTACCAGTGTGTCAAATGCTAAAATATATGGACATTTCAGACTGTGAGGCATTGGATGAAATTATCATCATCCATAAAGAAGTAATGACAGGGAAAACCAACTTGTCTCAATTGAAGAGGTTTATCTTGAAAATCTAACAAAGCTCTCTACTGTAATTCCTTCTTCGTGTGAATTTCCATCATTAGAAGCAATGATTATAATAAATTGTCCTGCTCTGGTGACTTTTCTTGAAGTGAAAGATCCTCCAGATTCAGCTACTTCAAACTCTTTCTTTCCAAATTCAGTAAGTTTTAGTTTAAAGTTTTAAACATAATTTTCATTATCCGGTGTGTGTGTGTGTGAATCAAATCTTCTCCACTTCTTTATGTTTTTACACATATGTTATGGATATTTATTTTATTTAGTGTTTGTATAAAATGATGGAATGGAAGTATAGAATTGAATGATACAAGGGCATGCCATCATATTGTGCTACATTATCGACTTCTATTAGTTCAGTTAAATATTTTAGTTTATATTTTTGCTTAGTTTTGTATTCATCTCTATTCCAAATAGTTGAAAATTACCATTTTTTGCATGCAGTTGTCATTGGACAAATTGAAGGAACTTTGTATAATAAATCAGGATGTTGAGAAGCTTTGGCACTACAGTTGTCCTTCCAAATCATTTTGTGAATTGGAAACATTGATTTTAAGAGACAACAACAAATTGTTGAGTGTCATCTCCTCTAGCATGATCATAAGATTCAACAAGCTAAATTTTTTGACTTTAGGGAACTGTGAATTATTGACCGAGGTATTTAACCTTGAAGATGACCAACTAGATCATAATATCCAAGAAATGTTTCCTCAATTAAGGGCATTAGCATTGAGTAACCTAAGTAATTTGACATGTGTGTGGAATAAGGAACCTCAAGTTCCATTTTTCACAAGTTTGGTGTCACTTTTCATTGTTTGTTGTGATCGCCTCAAAAGTTTATTCTCACCTTCTTCTATAGACAAATCTTGGGAAGCTCAAATCACTCAAATTGTGTAATTGTGAGGCAAAAATAAAAATATTGTTATTTTAATAAAAAATTACAAAAATATAGTCGTTTTGAACCAATTTACCAATGTATAGCACTCAGTCGCGCCTTAGGTAGACGTCACAAGTCGCGCTCAGTGGAGGCGCAAGAGGTACAAAGTGGCGCCCCTGTGGCACCTCATACAGGCGCTACTTTGCACCCCTATATACCATAAATTCACTTTTTCACTTCACTTTTTAACTTCTACCTTCTCTGTAGCACTTTGCTCTAACTTCTCTCTAGTTTTCTGTTTGAGTTCGAGGCTTTGTGTAGCGAAGCTCTGTCAGTCAAGTAAATGCTCGAATATCTATATTATATTATTGTCTTAGAAAATTGTTATTGATCTAGGAAATTGTT
The DNA here is from genome assembly GCA_013407115.1 of Glycine latifolia. NCBI lineage: Eukaryota > Viridiplantae > Streptophyta > Magnoliopsida > Fabales > Fabaceae > Glycine > Glycine latifolia. The sequence goes on along the minus strand of CM023958.1, from coordinate 12,287,081 downwards.
AGTGACTTATATTATAAATAGTTACTTAAAAAATACTTTAGTGATATAGTTAGTGAGTTATAACATGTTTATTGGCTTGAAATATTATTAGTTAGTGACCTAGGTTATGATTAAGGACCTACCTAAGACATACATAATCAAATTTTAAAAATAATATTTATTTGAAATTAAATAAATTATGATAATATGATTATAAAATGTGTAGAATATTATTATGGCCGAGTCATTGTCATCTAAGTCACCTCGTTCTACATCTGACCATGAGCTTGAGCCTACCGATCCCACAATGTATGTTCTTTCCAGACCATAAAGATGGGATATACTTAGCAGATGCAGACAGTGCACCCATATTTCAAAGGCTGTTTGGAACGAGGAAACACAGAGAGAGCTAAAGATTCGCCGAGGAGGTAAACCTAGTGGTGGACCCCTACCTGACGATATTCCAGACCTAGTCGCACAGTATTTGACTCAGGCTGGTTTCATACATGTTGCGCAGGTATCCATTTACGAATATTGTTTTGTTTACTCTGTTGAAATTAGTGTATTTTGAACTTATAAATTGATAAGTGACTTATATTTTTTAGATTGATGCTGCCCTTATCAGTGCTATGGTTGAGCGGTGGAGGCTAGAGACACATACTTTCGATATGCCATAGGGTGAGATGACAATTACATTGCAAGATGTCGCAGGTATACTAGGATTGCCTACTTATGGGAAAGTCGTTACCGGACAGACTTACACAGATTGTTAATCAGGTTTTTGGTAGTGGGCCTGATGCGGCCACTGAGTTTACCTCTGGCAATTTGAAACTATCATATTTTGACAAAGTGTATGCTACATGGGGTGTAGTTGTTGGTAATCCTTAGAATGTGATATACTTCACCAAGGCTCACATTGCACATATGTTAGGATCTTGGATCCTTTGCAACAGATCCCCGGGGGGGGGGGGGGGGGGGGGGGAGCAGAGTAGGATGTCACTACATTGCCTTACTTGTGGATGATTTTGCAGATATTGGTTCATATAGCTTGGGGTCTGCGGTTCTGGCACACTTGTTTAGACAGCTATGCGATTGTACAGACCCGGAGAGAAAAAACATTGGTGGTTGCACTATTTTGCTTCAGATTTGGGCGTGGCTCAAATTTCCACCGATTGGTCCCCCTTTGCCTGATCCGTATGAGCTGGACAGCCACTTCGGACACCAGTATGTTTATTTTGTATTACTTGAATCACCATGTATTTATGTGTACTGCAATTAACAATTGAATGTTGAATCTGGAAATTAGATTTAATGCTCTAGGTCGCTTCAGAATGAACTCACTTAATTGGTATCGAGACAAACTAGACACCTTATGTAGAGATGAGATATGTTTTTTGAATCAAATATATTTATTTAAAATGGATGTGAATATGCAATTGACTCGTATATATGTTTTAATTATGTAGATGGTTTGGCAACCTTATCGAGATTACGATTTCTTGGGTGCATCTCCTGACACAAAGCATCTATGGATGGCTAGGACACCTTGTTGGATATAGGGGGAGTAACAAGAAGATGAAGCTTGTGCCTTAGAAGAAAGTTTTGAGCTTTTCACATGCCTTGAATATTGTAATTCAAATTAAGTGTATGAGAGACCAATCTTTTGATCCTTGCATTGCATGCACATAATCATTAACATGCTTACATGTTTTCATTAAAGTATCAAAGCTATTCATGTTTAAAAGAAATCAATAAGTCATGGTTAATGTTTTTGGAAAAATGTAATCTTACTGCTTTAATCGATTACACAGTGTTTTAATCGATTATTTGCTTCGTTTTAAATCTGGAAAAGTCATGAAGAACATTTTAATCGATTACATGACGCTTGTAATCGATTACATAGTAAAAAAAAAGCATGCCTCATTGCTTTAATCGATTACCACAAATTGTAATCGATTACACAAGCTTGTTTCACATTGAACTTCACTGCTTTAATCGATTACAACTCGGTTTAATCGATTATTCTGTTTGTTGTAAAACCCAGGATGAAGCTATGAACACTTTAATCGATTATATGACAATTTGATCGATTACATAAGCCATTTTAATCGATTATTTGGTGCGTTGTAATCGATTACAGTCTGCTACAAAAAGCTGTTATAAATAGAATGAAGGCTTGTCTGTTTTCATAACTTGAACACTTCAAATTTTTTGAATATACACAAGCCTTCTCAAAGTTAGAAAGTGATTTTCTGCGTTAACTAAGTTCTTGTCCCACTCTTTAATCTTCATGGTCATTGAATGATTTCTTGGGAAAGAGTTTTCAAAGAAGTTTTGGAGAGTATGTTTTGAAATCTATTTCTACAATTCAACTCTGATTGGTAAACCACATGCATTCATATCCATTGGATCATCAGGTTATTTCTCTCCATTATCTTTGGTTGTAAATTCATTTTTGTATTTTTGGTTATTTGAAGTTATTGTAAAGAGTTCTTTGAAGCTTGTACTAGAGTAGGGTTCTCCAGGGGAAGAACAGAGTAGTGTTCTCTGGTTCTTGATCACTAGGAGTCTAATAGGGTTTTAGATTTCTATTCTTTATCTAGGTTTGATAAAGGGTGATTATTGTAAAGCTTGTAAGAACTGAAATTTATAATAGTGGAACTCTAATCTAGTGTTGATTAGAAGAAACTGGATGTAACTTCTCTTGAGAAGTGAACCAGTATAAATTCTTGTGTTGATTTTCTATTCCTAAATCTCTACTAGTTATCTTGTTCATTTGTTCTTGGTATTATCATCATTACTCAACAAGTCTTGTTTTAAGCAATTGATTTCTTGGGCTAAGTGGTTTGATTGATTAGAAACATTCTTGGTTTAAAAGTGATTAAGATCCTTTAAACTCTGATTTTTAAATAAATTTTAAAAGGCCAAGTTTAAACAAATTCACCCCCCTCTTGGTTATTATGGGTATTCCTATTGTTTTCACACCTGTTATTTGTTTTCACATTGCTGAGTATGTGTAGCCTAATAAATGCATGAGGCAATTTGGGCTGGATCAACCGATACCTCACAGGCCTGGAAAATTGAAAGGTGTGCATGATTATACCCTTCGGGATAAACCCCAAGAAAATTGGACTCGTAGGCTAAGGAAATTTATAGAGAGATGGAATAGGAGAGTTCAACATTGTTGAAGTGCCTCCTGAAATACATGGTCTTATGTCACCCAACCATGAGTATATGATTTGGTATAGACTTTGCGGAAAGTGATATGTCACGAAGCGGGCTGCCAAATTAGGACGTTGTGTTAGTTATTTACTCGAAATCATTTTTTTACTATTATTATATATTTTTCTTTATGTATATCTGTTATGAGTTATAGGTTGATGGTCTGGAGAATTTGTATTTTGTCACCAAGCCTGAGCAATTTCCTCACCACACTTTGGAATATGTACACGAGAAAATAGGTCGCCTGATAGCTGTTTTCAGAGAGGCCGCTCGGGTGGAGGAGCCAGGTCCAGAGGCACCCCTGACCCAGCTTCCGAAGGAGGCATAGTTGTCTATCGACATTGGGCATCGTGCAAGAGAGGGTCGAGGGGTAGGACGTCATCGCCGACCTATTCCACCAGTTCCTGAGCCTATTCATGCACCCAGGCCACGTATGAGTGGATGGTTTAGGCCACCCTTCATAGGTCATGAATACAGTGTTCAGCAAACATTTCATGAGCCTACCCAGCCGGAGGTTCACACATATTATCATCCAGAGTGCCCACCGATGGACACGTAGAGCCAGTTGGCGTATTAGGCAAATCCAGTAGCCATGGCATCTGGGGATCAGGCAGCGAGCAGTAGTCAGGGACCTCAGTCGTGGGATGATATAGCTCTTGAGGACATGTATAGCCATATAGATTTTTCACCACACCAGTCAGACTATCATCCAAAGCTACCAGTCGAGGCCATTCCAGCTCCATACCATATGCCAGCTCCAGCACCTGCTCCTACTCCACAGTCTTCGCGTGGACGTGGTAGACGCAAATTGCCAGATCGTTAGGCGCGCCATCAGCAGTGGCCTCCGGCTTCGTAGACTTTCTATTTTGTATTTGTTATTTGTTACGGACTATGTTATGGATTGTATGGTATTATGGACCTTTTTTATCACTTATATTTGTCATGGACTATGTTATATACTATGTTTATCGCTTTTATCACTTGTTATTTGTTACAAACTATGTTAAAAAGTAAAGCAACAAATAACAACATAATGAACCTCAAAGACAGTCAGTTATGAAATATAAAAAGATAAAAGAAAACATTAACATATCAAAAATAAAAGCATGAGGTAGATGGACGACTAGGACAATTTTGACGGTTATGACCAAGTAATCTGCATATACCACACCTAATACGACTTTGACTAGCTTCAACTTCATCCATCTCATTGCGTATTCTAGTTGACTTTGGATGACCCTTTGCACGCAACATAGAATTATCAGGTATAACCACTGGATCTGCACTAGGTAGAATTGCTTGCTCATTACCAATTGGCTGCCATGGAAATGAGTACGCTTTTACCAGGTTTGTTGTAAGGAATACGTCATCCACATATTGTGCCGGTGCCCGATGAACATGTAAAGCGGTTGCTGCGGCATAACTACAAGGATACTTGAATGCCTTAAATTTCTCACACTGACCGAACCACTTAGGGAGGTTTACAGAATACGATTTCTCATAACCATCATCAACCTTAAATACAGTTTGTTCAACATTATATGTATGAACATAATGACCAGTAGCATTGGACTCATTGGGCTTCAACATAGCAACCACATTTTTGCAATGATGATGAGGACCTCGCAATTGCTTAGTAGCCAATTGAGCCCTGCATACAAAATATTCCACCAATCTACTATATGTGTGTCTAACCAAGGCGGTTATTGGCATGTTTCTTGCACCCTTTAAAACCCTGTTAACTGACTCAGACAAATTTGTTGTCATATGCACATACCTTCGTCCCTCTACATCATATGCACGTGTCCACTTTTCCTTAGGGATGTTATCAATCCAGTTTGCAACCTCAGGACTCACATCACGAAAACATGTCAAGGCTACCTCAAAATCGATCATAGAAGGAGTATAACCTGCACACAAATTTAATAACATTAAAATTCTTTAATACATGCAAAATTGGAAAATAAAGTTGTTAACCATACCTAAATTCAATATCGCTCTCTTCAAATTTTCATTTCTGAACTTTTGATTAAAATTGCTAGTAATATGACGAAGGCAAAACACATGATATGCATGCGGTGGCTGCCACCCACGGTGCCTCTCAATTGTAGATAATATGCTTTGGTGCCAATCAGAAATAAGACAGATATTTGTCTGCTTTGTAACATGAGCGCAAATGTTATCCAGAAAGTATTCTCAAGCTTTTTACGTCTCATCCTCAACAATAGCAAATGCAAGTGACAAACATTCATTATTTTCATCCTGAGATTTGGCAATCAACAATTTTCCTTTGTACTTGCCATATAAATAAGTACCATCAATTTGAATAACTGGTTTACAAAAGTTGAAAGTCTCGCAACATTGTCTGAAGGTCCAAAAAATGCGGTGAAACACGCGTTTTCCATGAACGATTCTATGAGCCACATAATAATCTTTTGTTTGAAGATGATAAACAGAACCTGGTGAAAAGCGAAACATATAGTCACACCACCTAGGCAAAAATGTGTTTGATTCCTCCCAATCACTGTAGATAATTGTCATTGCTTTCTACTTTGCATACCATGCCTTTCTATATGAAACTTTGCATCCATAGGAATGCGTTATCCTCTCCTGGACTAGTCCAATTGAACATGATGGATCATGCTTTATCATCTCTAATAATAAAAAATGTAACGTTAACATTAATAATAATAAAATCATTAATTCTCATAATTATCATGTCATCCAATAACGTATCTACTATGAGTTAGCAATAACATTAGCATCAAGCTATTTGTGGTCCTGAGAAATGTGATCATTCAAGCAATTGTGATCCCCACCCCTTTTGGTAACCATCCATCTTTCACCGTACGTTGGTTTTATTACCCTAATCCTCCACGGACAATTCTGGTCATGCGCACGACATTTCATGCTTAACTTTGTAGGCGTGCTTTCAACCACAATAGCTTCTTGATGCTCCTTCATGAGATTCCGCTTGATTGCCATCTGCACCTCTTTTTTTATGCAAATTCCTGTTTAACAAACAACTTATTCCCTAATATCCATGGATTATATTTTCGTAATTTTTTTATTAAAATAACAATATTTTAATTTTTTTGCCAATTGTGAGAACATAGAAGAGGTAATATCTAGTGATAAAGATGAAAGTGTGTCGATCATTTTTCTTAAAATGGAATGCTTTGTACTTAAGGATCTTCCAAAGTTGGTTAGTTTTTGTAGCCAGGGTGCAACTTTCGATTGGCCTAACTTACAAACAGTAAGGGTAAATAATATTCCAATTAGGAAAACATTTTCAAAAGGTAATCTCAACACACTGTTGCTGAGATCAATACCTACAACATTTGCTAAGAAACTTTGGCCTGGAAATTTGAACGAAACCATATCATATATGCACAACAATCCAGGTATGTAATTTTTAGTGTTCTATATATAAAAAAAAAACTATAGTATAATATAATAGCATGATAAGCGTTTGTCGTGTGGCTTCAAAACAATTAAACTAAGCTAATTCTGTAGCACAGGATTAACCTAGGTCGACTCAGAGACACAATCAATATGGTTCCAACTTCAATTCACTAGTAAATAATAGGGCGATTTTTATCAAACAATTTGCATGCGCTAAATGAAAATTGCAAAAACACAAACTACGATTAAAGATTAATGCATAAACTAACAGAATTGATAACAAGTAATGTAAAACAGATTAAAGAGCATCAATCCAATTCACCAAACCAAGTTATTTGAATCATCATCGTTCTCAAAAATTTATCCTATTGTGAAAGTTCATTCAATTTTATTTGAAGTAGTTCAATCGAATTAACCCCTAAATTAATTGAAACCACAACCCTAATTGAAATATCATCCAATTAATCTGTGATTTATATTCGAAATTAGGAAATGAATCCATAACCTAATCCGCTTTCAATCCTAAACGCATTCATAATCATGAAAACAAAATAGCAATTGAAGAAGAAAGTGAACATTCACACAAAATTCGAAATACTAAACCAGAACTCAAATTCTTTCCTTGCTTGGGTTGGGTCCTTGGATTGATTGATTATTTAGCCTTCCATGATCATCATCGATGAAAGCCCCATGAAATGAGTGCACGAAAAGGGAAAAACAAAAATGAAAATGAAGAACAAGCAAAAACAGTTGAGAGAAAATAAGAGAAAGGGTTTTGATTCTAAAAACTTAAAAAGAGAAATGTAAAACTATTTTTGCAAAATGAAATGTAAGTAATAATTCCTCCTAATGTCACTAATATATAGTGACTAAGTCTGAAGAAAAGAATGGGCCATGAACAACCCATCAATTCTAATTATTTATGCTATTTACATCAATAAAAGTCCAACTCGCAGCCCAAAATACAAGTGCAGTGATTCTGACTTCAAAGCCTAAAATGACCCTCCAAATGGCAGAATTGGCCTCGGCTTATTTCTAGCAAACTTGTAGATCTTTTTGTTATCTTTCTAAGGAATATAAGAAAGCTCAATTCGGAGTTCCGTAGAGCTCTATAGGTCCTGTACAAGGAAGATACATCAAGTGAGCATAAAATCTGAAAATACGCAACAATTAGCAATTAAGCTCACTAACTTGCCTAAGACAAAAACTGAATTAGAATGATAAAATAAAAGTCCAAGAGAAGTCAAATAAGCTAAGAATGATAGAAAAATATTTTTAGTTTCATTAATTATTAGATGACAATAGTTTCCTTTTGATATAATATTAAAATATTTCAAATATAAAAAAAATTCTGCTAATCCATAGGATTTTGTACCTTTTGTTAATTTAATTAATAATATACTTTTATGCTATCTTGTAAACCATGTATTAGAACTATTTTGAGATCAATTGTATTATCCATACTTCTTTTTCTATAAAATTGTTTGCAACTCACTTTTTCTCTGTATTTCTCTTTATCACATTACTTATCATATCACAAACTTTCTTCTCCCCTATTTCGATTTCTCTCTGGTAAGATTTTTCGTTTCTTTTCAAAAACAGCTTATAGGAAAATGATCTTGTACCATATCTTTCTTATACATATGGCAATGTTTATCTTCATGGGTTCATTAAGAATTACGTGAAGTGCATCAAGCCAAGGAGGAAGGGAGTATGCATGATGCAAAGATCAATGTTATGAGAAGAACAATTGAATTTACTTAAAAAAATTCAATTTTTTTTATTAAGTTTAAATTTAATTCACCTAATGTAGCATTTATGGTTTTTTAAGGTTGCAGAGATCAATATTATAAGAAGAACAATTGAATTTCCTTTCAAAATTGTATGACTAATTGCTCTTAATCTTATGTAGCCTTGGACTAAAAAAAAGTTTTATAAATTATGGAATTAATAAATTTGACTTATCTTTTAATCCTTTTTTTCTTCTTCACAATGTTAGGTATGAAGCGACAAAGAAGCATAACAAATAAAAATACTACATGTTAAATGGAAGAGATCTGAGAGGATGCTTCAAAGTCATTAATAAATTACCATGTTGTAATCGATCATGTTCATGATTCTAAACTTCACTACATTGAAAAGTTTTAGACTACTACTGACCCATGGTTGTTTGTTGCTATTCCTATTATATGTAGAAAATCGATGGTTTTCTTGTTGTGTTAAGCATCACTGGGGAAACTTGTCTCCTAAATCTCAAAAGCTTCCATTTTTTGTTACTAGCATGGATCGAAGAATGTTATCTACTATATTATGCATCAATAGATCTTGCAGGAAATTCCTCTTCGAACAAGTTTAGATGTCAATTGCTGAAACTTAGGTTTGGAAAAGATGATTCACAAATCGTAAAAAGTCGTTTGTGTTTTTAATAATGAAGGGACGAATTCAACGGCTTGATGCAATTTTTTTTAGTGGTCACTAAGTTAAAAACACTAATGAAGGAATCTAACTCCCACACATACCCTTAGATATCAAAACCACTCAAAATATTGGATCACAAACTTCTAGACCTACAAGTCATTGATGGCTTAATTGTAAGGATTTTTTTTTTACCGGAACTGTAAGGAACTTAAAATACTTTATGCGACCTTTTGATAAAAGGGATAATTTCATTTGAAATATACTAAATAAATTATTTAATTTTTGAATTAATTCTCAAATGAGGATAAGTTATAGGAATTCTCACGACTTTAGGATATGAAATCGTCAAAAAATTCACGACATTAACTTTTTTTTTATATATAGTGAAGTTGTAAATAATTTAACAACTTTAGTTTTCCTTTAAAAAAATTATTTATGTAAAATCATAAATGTTTCACGACTTCAAAATCATGCGATTTTTTTTAAAATAATTTTGAATGACTCTAAAATCATTTTAATTTTCACAACTTCTTTATTTTTTAGTAGTTTTCGTTTTAATGTTTTTTTATATTTTTGTTACTCATTAACAAATAATATTAACGATATTTATCAAATAATATTAAAATCTTTTTTATATTTTTAATTACTTTTTACATTTATGATTAAGTAAACTAATAATTTCATGTGATTTGATAGTATTATTAATTAATTTTATTTAATAAGAGTATTTTAATATTAACAACAAAAAATAATTTAATAATAAAAGTAGTTGTTAAAATGAAAATAACATAATACATTAATATAAACTGAACAATACAAATTTAACACAAACATAAAATTGAAAAGTATACACAATATTAGGCGTTAACTTGCTTGTATGGACAATTACTACGATTATAACCTTCAGTTCTAGACAATGAGCATTTTTTAAGCCGATTTAGAATTGGTTCATCCATCTCATTATGTATACGACTAGTAGTTGGTCTTCCCAATGTGTTTCGTCACTTCGAAGGATCAAGCATAAAATATGGAATGAAATTGATATTGATAAATTTTGTAAATGTTTTCCAACTTGTATACGGGATGAACAAAATCGTCGCATTCTAAATTCCAAAAGGCACATGTTGTTATTGTATGCGAGCAAGGAACTTAAAGTCTTTGAAATTCCCCACAATCACACCACCATTTGTTCAATTTGACAGAGCATGCCATTTCTCATCGCCTAAGTTGGGTATTTGCAATCTCTTGAACCTTAAATCCCCTACCTCTAGAATGTACATCCAAACATAGTGCGAGCTAACAATGCGTCAATTGTCTTGCGTCATGACATATATCTCTTCGGAGTACTTATGTCTTGTCTTTATCATATTCATGATTTTCATCTCATTAGTAGCAAATGAGTCATTTATTTTATTAAATGTTTCCTTGATTAAGGTAGTAATAGGCAATGTCGAGGCTCTTTTTAAGACATAATTCATATACTCGGCAAGGTTGATAGTCATATCTCCATACCATTTTCCTTCATCATAGGCTTGAGTTGCTCTAACCAATCTGCTGCTTATCAAAACTATGATTGCATTACAAGCAACTTTGCCTCAAATCGCGGCTTTCTCATCTCATATCCTATGACAAAAGACAAAACATAATGAGTAATAAATATGTTGAGCACGTAATAAATACATTATTTGAGACATGAAGTGTTTAAAAGCTTACCCATACTGATGACTTGTTTTTTTAAGGCAACATTTTTAAACTCTTTATTAAAATTTGATGAAATGTGGAGAATGCAGTACACAAAAGTTACATCTGACTCAATCCACCTAACTCGTTCTAATCACAAATTTGCTAGCAAACTTGTTCTCCAATATGATATAATGCACAAATTTGGTTGAGGTGTGACATATCTCCTCAAATAATGCAATAACCACATCCAAACTTCTTTTTTCTCGCTCTCAACAATTGCAAAAGTGAGTGCAAAATTTTTTCGATTACCATCTTGTGCAATGGCAGTCCATAAAGTACCACAATATTTTCCTATTAAAAATGTGTCATCTATTTGTATAATCGACTTGCAATATTGAAATCTTTCGATGCATGGCTTAAAATCCCAAAAACACATGATTAAGAATCACCTTAGAAGAGCCATCATCACTATCCTCCATTGAATTAGATGTTCTGTATCTAACAATTGTACGTGTACAAAGTGTTGGACAACTCTCATCCATATAGGCAGATAACTGTATGATTCTTCCCAATCTCCAAATGCAATATCAAGTGTTTTTTGTTTAGTTGTCCATGCTCTTTTGTATGTCACAGGATAATCAAAGCGTTGTAGTATGTCTGCAATTACAGATGAGTCTAACCTAGCATGATCTTGAGATATGAGTGAAGTGCAAGTGTAAATATCATTTATCTTCTTTATCTTCGATCTCTTACGTATTTTGTTGAAGGATGCTCTCACCCTTCAATGACATCTGTTACCATATTGTATACACTTAACAACATGCTTGTGACTCTTGTTCTCTTCTGCATCATAATTAAATAAATGTAGAAAATGAAATTGCTTAATGGTATTGACAGTTGCATGTATAGGAGACATTCATACTCCCACTCGCTGTATTCTGATAAGGATTTAAGAACTGTAGATCTGCTAAGAGTTAGCTATTAATAGTTTCAAAATATGAAGATAATGTGATTTGACTTTGATTGCTTAGTTCTCCATTTTTGTGAACCTTGTGCTCCTGATCCTCATCACTGAAGTCACTAATATTATCCCTTATTATGGGTTCTTCATCAAACATCTGTGAACAAATAAAATTGTAATTTAGCAGTAAAAAAATGAAAAATTTATAGACATCTAATGTTAAATAAAAACGTACCATGAAGATGGTAAAATATGCATAATGGCTTGTATGGAAAATGTGCTTGGAGAAGATGGAGAAGATTGTTTTGCAAGCTCGAGTGCTGGGCATCTTATAAAGGAGAACAAAGTCGTAGGATTAGCACGACTTTGAAGTCACTAAAGCCCTCCATGACTTTGAAGTCTCATATAGTTGAAGTCATGTTGTTTTACAACTTTAAAGCCGTGGCCTAGCTAAAGTCGTGTGCTATGTTACGATTTTAAGGTTGTGTCCTATATGTTACGACTTTAAAGTTGTGTGACTTTGAGCTTCACTTTTTGGAACCGAGCTCATGTAGAACGTCTTGCATCATGCAAAATGCGAATAAATCCATGCTTATGCGCGAATATGTGCCTTAAAGAATCTTCCCTTGTCCAATGGTGAAGCTCACGAACAACTTACCATGTTAAATTACCATCTTGAAGAATCCTAAACCTACACGTCCAAGAAAGACCAAACCTACACGTTCAACTTACCATATAGTACGAGATTCTTTATGTGAAGTCCAATCAGGGGCAACACTAAAGGAATGAGATTTTTTTCTCATGTGAACACAAAGGCATGAGATTCCGTCTCATGAAGTGACAAATGCATGAGATATTTGTCATCACGTGAATGAATCACTTCACTACCAAAGGCTACTTCTTTAACATTGGACCTTCTTTCCCACATCTCACCTCTTTCATCTTTCTTTTGTTATGGAGCTTGTTTCTCTTTCTCACATCCTGCCTCATTCATCCTTCTTGCAATCTTTTGTTTTTGTTTGTGAAGCAATGACATATACACAACTTGTACTATTGTTGGCTCGTTGTTGCGCTTACAAAATCATATTTCCAATAAAGTGTGGGAAGGCGAAGAAAGAATGATTCGTCCAAGGTGTAATTTTGTCTGGGCTTTTACGCAATTGGAGCAAATAGATAACTGCATGCAAAACTTAATAAATGAAGTTGGTTGCAATTGTGTTATAGTTATTGGGCAGATTAATATTAACTAGCATTTGGTGTGTGCATTGGTTGAACGTTGAAGGCCCAAAACACACACATTTCATTTTCCACATAGGGATTCAACCATAACTTTAGAAGATGTGGCCTTCTAGCTAGGCCTCAAGCTTGATGGACTGCCTGTAACTGGTGCCAATATTGGTTATGTACATCTTGCTTGTCAGGCCTTATTAAGGGATATTCCACCTAACAAGTATATCAAAGGAAAATTGATTTATTTAACGTGGTTGCGGAAAAATTTTCAAGAACTTCTTATTGATGTTGATGATGTTGTGATTGCACAACATGCTATAACTCATATCATGATGCTCATAGGCAGGTGTTTGATGCGGATACATTAGGATCAAGAGTTTATTTTATATGTATCTCCTTTTGTTAACAAATTTTATGGAGACAAGTCATTATAGTTGGAATGCAGTAGTATCAACTTCCCTTTTTTGAGCTCTAGATCGGGTCATAAAACCTTTACAAAATGAGGATTTTTGTTACTGCTACAATCATAGGCATATGACCACATTAAATGCATTACCCCACGCATAGATGATCTATCTGGCGAAGAAGTACAAAAAGGACTTGGATTTCCTCTTACACGATGATGGTCTCGGTCATAAGCCAAACAAACATTCTCACTCATGCAGTCAGACTTATATACATCATATTTGATAGACTACATATGAATGAGATTCAGTTTTTATTATTTAATTAAGTATTTCTATGTGTTTTGTATTCATTAATAAATATGTAATAATAATAATATATATCTTGTAGTTCTTGTGGACACCTTATGAGGCCCCTCAAATAAGGCGATTAATTAATAATGTTGAGGTATCTATGATTTTTGGTGCAAAAGTACCTCTCATATGTTTTGCAATTGTGGAATGACATGTAGTAGATAGGGTCATGAGACAATTTGGACAACGAAAAAATATTTTAGATGACCCACCAAACTTAGATAAACTCCACAACATAGATATGAGAGGAAAAACATATATTTTTTGGCCTTACCATTATCATCACTAGATTAACAAATGAAATTATATGAATGATTATATTGTTCAAGAAGAAGTTCACCATGGTATTTTGCATGAAAATTCAGAATACATACAATTGTATATACGTTGAACTAGCCGATATCTATCGCGTGAAGGGACACCATCTATTGAGGTTGTAAGTTTATTTAAGAATTTTCACAAATTATTGTTATTATTATTCATTATTGTTTCTAACTTGTAAGTCTTAAATTTTGGTATTGTCCAGCCTATCACCACCACCAATCACATGTTGAACCCAATGTACCTTCAGTGCATGTTTCTCAATATATGCCTTAACATCATCAATCACATGCACAATCTATTTACCAATTAGCAGACTTCTCTAGATATATGCCTCAAGGATGTGAACAAAGTTTTCAATCACTGAGAGTTTCATCATATCACTACTAGAAAACCTGGCTTTTACGACGCCTTTTCGAAGTCGGTTTCCCAAAAACCGTAGTTGAATGGGCACGGTGGCATTTTGGTAAATAAAACAAACTATTCAAACACGGTTATTTTAGAACCGTAGTTGTTTAATTATTTCGAAATCGGTTGCAACTAGGACCGTCATCGTTTAATTAATTCAAATACGGTTGGTGATGAGACCGTCGTTGATTAACAAAGCAAAATGCCACCATTTTAAAACTTGGGCTTTCCCTATAAATTATGTTCGTTCCCTTTTCAGTCGAAGAGTTTCAAGCTGCGAGGAGTTCCACAGTCTTCCTCTGGCCAAGGGCAAGAAGCCAGAAGAAGGTGTTGACCGCGAGAACCGCCACAAGCTTGGCCTTGTTCTCCTTCGCGGCGAGGAAGTCATCTCTATGACCGTCGAGGAACCTCCTTGGTCGGAAGAGTCCAGCTCTAAGGTCGTCAGCGCCGTCGCTGCTCTCAAGGGACCTGGCATCGGACGTGCTGCCGGTAGAGGTATCTTTGATTTGTTGTCCTTTATTAATTTCCTGAATCAATAAAATTAGATAATAGAGAAAAACAAAATCAACAAGCGCGTTATGCGTAGGTAAATATAGAGGTACCTTGAGATGGACTACGCCAGAAGAAGAAGCTTTGCGGTGCTTACGTCTCCTGGTTCGGAAAAGTGCCGCCGACTCCCGCTCTGGCGAATGTTTGCCGATTCCGGGACTTTCGAGGGAGATACAGCACAACGGGTGCATCTCTTTCACTCGCATTTTTCTCTTCCTCACAAAATATTTTCTTCCTAATTTTCGCTCTTTTTTATTATTTTAATGTGACGGCTGACCGCAACAGACCACACCGCAACAGGGAAAATGAGAAAGCGGCGATAGCGGCCGTTGTCGCGGGCGGGTGTGGCAGAAAAAGTGGATGCGGAGCGGCGTGTTGAGGAAGCTGAGGAAGACGAAACGGAACGAGGCCCGTGGAGGAAGAAGACGAAGCGAAATCGAGGTCGCTGAGGTGCCGTTCCGCTATTGGTCAAGCTCGTAAATGGTCAAACAAAAGCATCGTGCACTACTGCACTCGTGTCGTGCCATTTTTTTATTGGTGCCGCTATTAAAATGTAAAGTAAATATTGGCTGGTAATTACTAATTAGTAATTTAGTATTTATAAAAATTCTCCCAGGTCCCCAACGTCGTTTCTCCTCCCGTAATTATATTGGTGCTGCTACTGCCTACTAGTAAATAAGTTATAAGTCTAATATAAAAGCTCTCCTTTTTTTCAAGACAAAAACCCTCTTTTATAATATTTGATAAACACACTTCTTAAGCCGTATGTTGTTGCTGACCCAGAAATTCAGGTTGCCAAAATGATAAGCTTAATCACCCACTTGGTATATCTGTGTCGTTATATTTCTTCGGCCTGCTAAAATGCTCCTTTTTTGGTACTGTTATGGCTTGGGAGGAAGAAATTAACGGAGTCAATTTTATTATAATTCCTAGTGATGGCCTCTGGAATGTCATATCAAACAAGGTGAGACTATCTTGTTAAAGTTGGCCCTGAACAACATAGATTTCTTTTTCTTTTTCTTTTTCTAGATTTTTAGTAGAAACATGTTCTTGTTAACTTTTATTATTTATAATTTCAGTCTCTTGTTTGAAAGTTTTCTGATAATTTTTGTTAGTAGCTATTCATTGTTTTGCTTACTACATTGTACCAAAGCTGATAACTTTGCTGGAATAAATGATCTTAAACCCCATACCCTTTTTATTATTCGTGAAAGTATAAAACCATTACTCATTAATTTAATAGCAAGATTTTTTCCTTATTATTCATGAATGCTTACCTTATTTTCTAATGAATTGTTTCTATTAATTACTTTCATCATTCTCTATTTGCCACTTGCTAATTTATTCTAGTGTTCTAGATCATAGACAGAAAAGGAAAAATGAAATACTTGTAGGTGCATTTTATTTACCCGTGGAGATCCAGCTAGTTAATTTTGAAAAAAAACATTTTTTTCTTATTTTAAGAGTTTGTATAAAAAATAATGAACAGAAAAATATTTTATCCTATTTTTTTGAACATATAATAAAAATGAAAATAAAGTGATCTTTTGTAATTACAAAAATAAAAATATAAACATATAATAAAGTGATAATTTTGAACATATAATAAAGTGATCATTTTTCGAGGTTATCAATCCTTCTTATTCTAATTTGGAAAAGAAGTCACTGAGAGGTACAGTACTTTGTTGCATGCATCTAATTTGGTAGGAGGAAAAGGTTTAAAGGGAAAATCATGGCCTCACTGGTGATTTACATGGTCCCTTCTTCAAATCATATAAGCCATGTAAAATTTAACTGCTAAGTCATATAAGCCATGTAAAATTTAACTGCTAAATGTACATACATTGATTTTCTTTGGGGATAAAACACAGCTTTTCAAACTTTAGGAATACATAGATACATGCAACAGTTTAGTAACAGAATTGAATGGATGCCTCATATTTTCCAAAACTGCTATGGTTTTGGACTATTGGTTCTAGTAGGTGTGTAATGTTCTTGTTCATTTCAGGAGATGCACTACATAGATCACCAGCTTACTAACTGGAATCAAAATCAAGTGAATCCTTGTACTTGGTCACATGTTTACTGTGACTCAAACAACAATGTCATGCAAGTGTAAGATATTTTAATATTTTATGTTGTTGTTTTCTTTTAATTATTTGATTTTCTGAAGATGTTCACAAAATTACTCATTCTAGAAAATTGTATATTTCACATTTTTAAATCTTGAATTCGTGCTTGCTGTGTAATATATAAATTGCTTCATTTCAGATCGCTAGCATATATGGGATTCATAGGATACTTGACCCCAAGAATTGGAGTTCTAAACTATGTTACAGCTCTGTAAGGATTTGTATTACAAAAAATATTCACAAAATCTTGGTCAACTCCATAATACTACAAATTATTTTTGGCATTCTACTCGCTCAATTTTTTATGATGGGTAAGTAAATTGATGTATATTGTACTTGTATTAGTTCTTTGCAAGGGAATGGCATCACTGGAAACGTACCAAAAGAGTTAGGAAACCTGACAAGCGTGAGCAGGTTGGATTTGGAAGGCAACAAATTAACTGGAGAAATACCCTCTTCCCTTGGTAATCTTAAAAAGCTTTAATTCTTGTAAGTATGACATTCTGTTTGCTAGGTTCTACAGATATATAATGACTCTTAGGCCTTAATATATATTTTTTTGTGCAATGTTTAAAATTGTTTGTTTCTTGTCCTGCAACCAGAACATTGAGTCAAAACAATCTCAATCGAACTATTCCTGAATCACTTGCCAGTCTTCCAATCTTAATCAATGTGTATGTAAAATAATGGTTTCTATAACTTTGCTGTTTTTTTAATGTATATTTCATTAATTTAGTATCTGATTGATTATTCAAACTTCTGCTTTGCAGTCTGCTAGATTCAAATAATCTGAGTGGCCAAATCCCAGAGCAGTAATTTACTGTGTATAGACTCAAATCCACTACGGTTCCAAGACTTGACCGTCGTAACCATTAATCCACTACGGTTCCAAGCATGACCGTCGTAGATCTGGTCACTAATCCACTACGGTTGTCTGTATAACCGTCTTAGATTTGGCCTTTTTTTTTAAATTACGTAATTCAACTACGGTTTTGTAAACAACCGTAGTTGAAATGTTTATAACAAAGACGGGTGTTGAACTGTCGTTAAATAGGCTTCTTTTCAACGACACTCAAAATGACGACAGTTGTCAGACCGTCTTCGTAATGCATGCAGAACCGTAGTGGTTTGGAGCACCTGTAGTAGTGTATATTCCTTAATGCTCATTTTAAGTTACTTCTACCTCAAATATTTTTGAAGGACACTTACAAATGTTTGCTACCACTTTCAACACTTTGCCATCTGCATACAACCTACTACCATCGAGCTCTTATTATCGTCCATCATTACCTATTTAGATGCATGACATGCGTTATGAGGATGAGGAGGAAGATGATGATAATAACAACATTAACGATGATGATGATGATGATAATAATGATGATGATGGTCATGATAGTGATGATATTCATCAACAACAAACGGTTACACATGATCATCCTAGAACAATAAGAAGAAGAGGACAACAATCACTAACAAATCAAGTGCAACAGTCACAACACATATTCAGAAGAACTCATTGTGAAACATCATTCCACTATTAATATTTTTCTTAAACAAATCTATGTGTTGTACTTTTTATGTAAATTTAAGTATTTTATTTACATCATTTTTTCTTATTTATAAAACAAATAATAATCTTTAACATTAGCAAAAAAAATATATAATTTTTTTTAAATAAAACAATGTAGAGAAGTCGTATAAATTAAAATGACTTTAGAGTCGTGAAAAATTAACAACTTTACATAAATAATTTTAAAAAAAACTAAAGTCATTATATTACTTAAGACTTCACTATATAAAAAAAAGAAGCCAAAGTTGTGAATTGTTTTACGACTTCATATTCATGAGAATCCCTACAACTTATCCCCATTGAAGAATTAATTCAAAAAATACTTTCATTTGATAAATTTCAAATGAAAGTACCCCATTTTGATAATAAAAAAATCTACTTTATGTTGTATTTTTTTATAAGGTCGACTCATTTTCTTTTTCAAAACTTTTGCAATTTTTGACTCTGCATGTTTAGATCATAAAGAAAAACTCCTTAAGAATAAAAAAATCACTACTTTTTGTATTTAACACACACATATAATTGTAATGACTTATCATTGTTATAAATATATTAAAGATACTTTTATAATAATTTTATAACATTTTTTATGTGATTAACTGAAATTTATTGATTATCACCAATTTTGATAGATCTTATGTAAAATGGATCTTCTCAAAATTGGTGATTTCCAACAAATTTTAATCAATCACATAAAATTTTGAGAAGAGAATGATGGATAGTGTCGTTAGCTAGCATTCGCTTGTTTCTATATGAAAATGCATACTAATTAACCTCTGATTTAAGAATAGATTGGACGTGCGTCTAAGGATGGTGGGTGAATATTTGCATAAGTTTGTAACAAACGGAATAATACTTTGTTCTGAGAATGTTTCGGTCTTTATTATGGCCATGTCTTTGTTATCCTTAGTCATATGTAACTACTTTCATACTTTGGTGTGGAGTTATGTCGGAATATTATGATTCCCTATTAAAGGAAGCTTCATATAATTTTGAGCCGAGTAAATATTGGTCTTGTTTTTGAATGAGCGATCTAGAATTATTTAAACATATGTAAACATATAAAAAATTTTACGTACATATGCGATTATTATTTTCCATATCTTATTGTATTGACGCCACTTCGACGAAATAGAATGTTATATATACTTAGTATATCAATGTATTACATGATTATGTTTACCTGTTTTCCCTATTGCCATTTGCTAGACAAAACCACACAGCAGAGTGCCCCCTATATACTATAATTCAATCAACGAAACTTTGCTAGATATTTTTCTATTAAATAATTTGAGACTATCTGACTTGTTTTTTCTGATGGGTGGAATGCATCCCAAAATACATACTTATTTGCATCTTCGCATGTAAATTTTGGATCGCACAGAAAACCCATCTCAAATCTCCCTGTTCCACAGCATCCTGTATCTGCTATCTCAAAACCTGCAAATTAATTAAAAACACAATGTACATAGTGATAGACTGTTGAAACTTTCTAACATCCTCACATTATTCTGTAATAAGTGCCGTCCTGATTTTTTTTTATACAAATTAAGTTAATAAATACAAAAAAATAACAATTTTACAAAATTAATTTTATTATTATTAATTTATTAGGAGTATTACATTAAAAAATAACACTTACGGGAATAGTGATTAAAATAACTATTTTTTATCATTATTATTTGTTTATTTTATTCTATGAATAGTGATTAAAATAATAAAAAATAAGGATAAGTACAAAACTAAATTTATTGCATTAAATTAAACGACACAAAAAATAAGTTTCCTTCAATATAGTTATTAGGGGGTAATGATAGGTTGGGTCAATTGGACCACCTCGATCCAGCATTCCGGCTCAAGGAAAAATATGCAAGTTGGAATGTGTTGACGGACTTGATTGGATTGGATTTATATTAACACAATTGATTTGGGTCAAGAATGAGTTTAACAATTTCATATATGACTCTAGTTGACTATAAAAAAATTAAAATAAAGAACACTCAATACTATACCCAGTAAAATAGAAATACTTAAAGTGATTTAGAAGGTATTCTTCATTTCTATAAAAAAAAGTAAAAAAAAATGTGCTCCATAGAGTATTTTTAACTTTTGAGACATGGTATCAATTGTTTTTCAATGTTTATAATGCTTGGAGAAACCCAATTTCCCTCATAACCAACATTGTTGACAAGGCTAAAAATTATATATGCTTGAGATAACCAAACCACCTATTGCCGTTTTTTACTTTTTTTCTTTTTTCTTTACAAATTTACAATGGTGGGATGGAAATTATATGATATTCAATAACATATAGTTATTAAATTCCCCTCCACAAAGCCTATTTCTGGTAGCATTTGACTCGAATTATTTTTCTGTTTTTTTTATAAAAAAAAATAGGAGAAGCTGAAGGAAACATTTGTTTATATAAAAATTCTTTAAAAAGAAATAGTTAATTTTCAGAAGAAATTATCATTAAAATACTTTTGGACATTTTTTAAAATTAAAAATATAGAATTTTAATATATTTTACTTTATCATCATTAAAGTAATTTTAATATTTTTAAATTTTATCATCGTTAAAATAATTTTTCAAATATTTTATTTTATAAATATATTTTTTATTGGACAAGATAAATATTTTTAAATAATATTTTTTACCAAACAACTTTTATCGTAAAAGTGCTTTAATGTAAAAAAAATTAAAGACTGTGACAAAATTTCTATTTTGTTAAACTCTTCTTTTTAATTTTAACTTAAAAATAATTTTTAAGTAAAAAAAGTTAAATCAAACAAACTTCTAATGATTTTTTATAAAGTTGTGTGCATTAAGTCAATCATGCATGTAAAACTACATGTATCTATGAATCACATAAATATTTAATATTTTAAAATGACATATATTTTTCATTAATTATTTAATTCACTTATCAAATCTTGTATCTTCTTCTTTTGTTTCATAATAATTATTTTTTAGCAAGAAAAAAAAATTCAAAATAATTATCATTTGAATTTTTAATGATGAGAATATTAATTGATGAAGGAAGTAGTAAATAACGCACGAATCTCTAGATTATAAATTACTTTGCATTATTTCTGCTGTTGCTAGAAGTTAAAGAGAACTATATAATAAATGAAAAATCACCCTAGGCAAAAGGAATTTACTACTACTCGAGTAAAAAATCAGATACTACTACATAGTACGAGCAATCAATGGGCGTATATAAAACTTACCAAAACGAGAAGGGTATTTAACGATTTGCAGTATGATATCATAAGCATTTGCATCAACCAATTGAAACCCAGGGAGGTCCTTGTTGAGCTTTGTAACTAACCACCCCAACTTTCCATTAAACTCCAAGGCCAAATTATTGTAGTCCTCCACACAATTATGGTACTCCAAAATGTTTACTGCTCTCTCCAGTGGTAGACACCCCATAGGAGGCAACCCAGTCAGAGAAATTTTCCTTGCCCCAAGGCCATAAATTTCCTTGAAGAAGCTTTCAGCAAGCCCTATGAGGAAGTCCTCATACTGCTGAACAATAGGGAACTCACACCTTCTTTCAGGGAGTGTGTAGTAGTTCTCAAGGAAGTCATTGGTCCCTATGCTGACCAAATACAAAGCCTCTCTTATTATTTCATTGGCCTTCTCATCACCAAGATGTTCCCTCAATTTCTTTTGGTACTCCTTGTAATACTCAACTTCTTTCCATAGAGGTATGACATCCTGCCAAATTCAAATTAAAGAATGGTTGAGGATATAAATAATTTTAGCACAGCTTATTAGCATTAGCTAAAGTTAAAGAAAAAAGTATACTTGGACTAAAATACTTTTGACCTGTCATTATATTTTTATTTATTTAGTTTGTTATCTTAATTATTTCAATTATCTCCATTAGGTTAAATTGAGTCTCTCGTCAATTATTTGTATGACCATGTTAATTTTGACAGACATTTAATGTGATATCTTTTACAATTAATTTGTTGCATTGCATAAGTTGGTCAAATTAATATAATAAACTATTTTTAATCTGTGAGAATAAAATATAATGTCAAAATTTTATAATAATTCATCTACTCTACTCATCTGAGTCAGACCCATTGATAAATTAGTTTAATAAACTAATGAATGACTCAACAATTATAATATACTGTAAACACTTTTTAAACTTGATGTACATTAAAAGCAATATTTTAACCCCATATATTATCTGTACAAATACCTTTATGTAAGCAGTCAGATAATATCTTGGACTTAACTCAAAACAGTTATGAGAAAAGGTAAGTTTTGTCTTGTTTAAGAAAATATTTCTTATTCTGTTTTTTCCAAATAATTATAAGAATATCAGTTTTTTTACCTTTTTATTTTCAAATGTTCATACACAGACAATAATAAAATTAACAAACTCTTATTTTCAATATTTTTTGTATCTCTTTAAAAGTAAATATAAAATGATTTTTTATAGTAGCTTGTAAAATTAGGAAATACAAAAATAAAAACCTATTTTCTCAATCCAAGTAGGTTGTAAAGTCCATCCAATAATTATTTTTTTAAGAAAATAATTAAAAACTCTGATACTGCCCACCCCTAAAAAAAACCCTAAAATGGAATTGATTGGGATGGAAGTAAGAGAGATAGGAAGAAAGAAAGAAAAAATAGAAAGTAGTAAATGTGAAAAATGACATGATTGGAAAAAATAAAGTGAACGAAGAAAATGAAATAGAAGAGAAATAAATGTATGTTTATAATTTTTTATAAAAGAAAATGCATCTCAAGAGTGACTAGTTGAAATCAGTTACTTACAGCAACCCTTGCAGTAGCATTGTCATATCCAGTTCCAGCAGAAGCAAAGCACACCCCAGAGGCAAAATCAGATATGTTATAAGCAGGATCCAAGTATGCAGGAACTGATTGCTTAATGCCAAAGGCCTCAGAGATGAAATCAGGGGCAATGCGTCCATTGGAGAACCGGCCAGTAGGGTTTCCATTGAAAAAGTCACGACCATATGGCTCAAAGTTGCTCCTTGCAATGGTTGGAATGAAGTTGTTGTTACCTGAGTCCACAGAGGAGTCTCCAAACACTATTATTGCAGGAACTTTGTTGCCACTACTACTACTGCTTGATGTAGAAAAATGGACCAAGATTTCAATAAAGAAGAGCCATAGAGGATACCCTTTTCCTCCCATTTCTTCTATCTACCAATTGGGTATAGGGTGCAGACAGCTAGAGGGCTTGTGATAGATACCGGTGCTATTTATGGGAAGAAGCTGTTATGTACAGTGTGCACTTTTTGGTCAGCTCATGTTACTTTGAAAGTGATCAATACCAAAAACGGAGACAAAAATTAATTAATTAGGTGGCAGGTTTAGCGATTAAGGATATTTGTTGTGCATTATAGTACCTTGCAGCCTCCAAGCATTATTAAGCCGTTGAGTGAAAAGGAACATATTCCCTTGCTTTATTTTCATTCAAGATATTTTGGAATAGAAAATTTAAAAGAAATGTTAGAAAAAAAAAATAAAGATAAATGCTAATACTCAAAAGTTCTAATTAAGAAATCAAAAGTGAAAAGTTTTTATTAAAAAATATTATTAATATATAAATAAATATTATATGTATTGAGAATTAAGTTTTTTTCACTCATATCCAATTAGAAATTACAAGTTATAAAAAATATCAACCCAACGAGTTAGTTCAATGAACTAGGTTGAGTTGAGTACTTTAATTTGTAACATGAAAAGAAACAAATCAATTTAGTCCAACTTAATAGACCAAATGAGCAAAACTGGGTCTTTAGAAACCATCAATCTTGTTTGGTCTAATATTTTTTATTTCATTTTTTCTTATAAAAGAAAATTGGACCAATTTAACTCGATTAGACTCAACAAGTCAAACCAAATCAACAAATTATATGAAAATCAGGCCAATACAATCCAACTTGATTACTTTTCATGCGGGGTTGGATCAGACTATTCATAAATCTATAAATCATTATGTATAATAAATTTATTTTCTTGAATAATCTTTATCTTAATTTTATAATAAAGATGTATTTTAATTGGTTCAAAGTTTAAAGAAAAACTTGCACTCGTAATAAATATCTATTAAACTCTATATACATTCTCACAGTGATTTCGAATGCATGCAATTAAAAAATATGTTATTGATTCTTAATTGTTTCCCTTAATAAGACCAAAAAAAAAAATACTACTAAAGTTTGAGAGAATGATAATGGAATCAAGAAGACAGTTACGTGGAACGAATTAGATTTTATGTTCATGAAAGCACCCTACTACCTGTGACCTGTGCTGGGTGAGATATTAATACACCATAGTGCAGTTAAGCATTAAAGGAATAATTCTTTTTAATAGTAATACTAGCATTTTTTTTATATACTTGAATCTTAAAATTAAATTGAAGTCCATATCTTTAAACTCTTTTAATGGAATCATTAGTTGGTGTATTCCATTTTTTTCTCATACTACTGTGTTTTTAATTTTGTTTGATTCTCTGAGGGAGGGAGCAACAGAGTCTATGTCCTGTAGTATTGATTTTGCTTGTGTATTAAACAGTGCCTATAAAATAAACTTGGATGAGTGATTTTTTTTTTTTTTTGAAAAGGACTAGGATGAGTGATTTGAATTTGGATTATGAAGGAAGGTGACAGATCAACCAAAGTTTGTTCAGTGAATTAAATTCTTCTGGGACCCAAGAAGGTAAAAGGCAGGTCAAGGTAAAGGTCATGCAATCATGGATTGATGTAGATAGTATGGCCAGCTCTGAATCGGGGTTGTTCTAGTTTACAGCTAATATCTTCTTAAATTTCTCAATGTATTTATTAGGACCTGTTGGCATTAAATACTTAACGAACAGATTACAATAAGAAAAGTTAGACAATGCATTGTAAAAAAAGAGTTGAAAGAGATCAACAAAAATCTGCCAAAAAAATAGTAATCCCTCCACCTCATTATAATTATCATATAATTGAATTTTTTTTATCCCAAAGTAATTATTATTTTAATTTTTCAATGTAATATTAATTATTTTCTCTCATTTATATTCTTTATAATATTAAATATGAATAATAAAATTTATAAATAAACTAATGATAATTTAAGATTAATTTTATAAAATTATTACTTTTTTCATTTATTTATTATTTTTTACCTATGTAAAATAACATAAGATCACTATTATTTTTAGACGGAGAAAGTAGAAGTTTTATTTTTCCCCCTAGATTATACATAAATTCTTTGTTATAAGTACTTATATAAAAAATGAAATAAAATAAAATTCTTTAATAACTTGGAATTTATGTAGTTTAATGTTTGTAAAAGTCCCCTTGCTTAATTTCTTGAAAAATTGACATATATAAATTGATTTTAATTTATAAAAAAATTTAATTCATTGTTTTTATTTTTTCTATAAATATTTATTAAGGAGCTTATCTAAATAAGGTCAACGTCACAAATAATGATATTTCTCACTCTATTAATTGAAGCGCAGAATATCAAAATTGGTAGAGAATATAATTAATTTAGTGATTAGTGTTTATACTCTAAAAGAAAATGCATGTAGAAAACTTAAAAAAGTATACTAAATATATATTTAAAAGGTATATAATATTATTCAATGATAAGATATTATAACCATTAATCCTTGCTAAAAATGTTATTTTTTTTTTATAAGTTCAATTTCAATATATTTAAAGCATAAGAATCATGTAGTATTATTCAATGCTGTTTTGCTATGTTATATTTAATATATTGATTCATAATTCAACTCATTAAAAAAAACCTTTTTCATTAGATGATAATATTAAAAAATTACATTTTCACTCTATATATGCAATCTTGGATTTTTATAATTTTATTATTTCAAAATCAAGCATTTGAAAGATGTATTTTGGTTTTGGTTCCCAATTAAAAAATTGTTGTTTTTAATCCCTCAAATTCATATAATGTTGTTTTTAGTCCTTAGAGTGAATTTGAGAGATTAAAAATAAAGAAAAATTTTAGTCTTCCAAAATTAAATTGAGGGACTAAAAATAACATTTTGTGAATTAGAGAGACTAAACATAACAGGTTTTTAGTTCATGGATTAAAAGAAAAAAAAATGTTCCAAATTTAAGAGACTGAAATCATATTTAAGGGAACAATGTATTGTTATTAGACTTAAATGTATTTTCTGTTCCTATAATTTACTCTTTTTTATTTTAACCCCTCTATTTCTTTTTTCAAAAAAAAATCCTAGAATTCATTATTATTATTATTTTTGTTCCTTACTGATAAAAATTTCTAATGAGGGTTAATGTGGCTATCCGTTTTTGACGTTAGTAAGAGTTACATCAATAAATGATGACATCAACAAGAATTTCCTTAGCAAAAAAGTCATGTCACTAGCAGTGTCATGTTAGAAGGGACTAAAAACAAAAAAAAAATATAGGAATTAAAATTAAAATAAACTACAGTGCTAATAGTGACATATTTGTAAGACAAAAAAATTATATTTTAATTAAATATTAAGAAAAAATAAATACTTGGTTAATACATGATATACTTATCTAAAAACTTTAATATGAAATAAACATATTTAGTGGTAGAAACAAGCTAGCTTTGATAGGCTCAAGTTTGTCTTGGTTCAAAATTGTATAAGTTTAACCTTATTTATTTTCGTGTCACAAGCTAATTTTTAAGGTATTAGTGTATCCTATTTGAAAACCTGATATATTCTAAAAGGTTTTACGTGAACATGAACCATGACAGTTTACAAAACCATAATGTTGATTCATAGTTACAACAAGAAGAAACTATTTTGAAGATTTAGCTTAACCTAAAAGCCTACTTATAACATGCTTGATCTGAAAGCTCTATGATGCTAACATCATGATTTGTTATTTCTCCAAATTCTTATTATAGAGTCAATCCATAGTGTAATCCTTAAACCACAGTCACACCACCTATGAATATCATCCAAAAAATCATAACACCTAAAATATTACCCTTCAATTCATTGAGCCACACTTGGCTTAAATAAGTCTCAAGTGTTTAAAAAATTTAAGGTGAAAGATTGTCTAGTATTTATCATTGGTTATGTTTTATGCTTGATCTGATCACCTTTAAAGCTTATAGCTATTAGACAATCCATCAAAGGTTAGACTTTCAAATAGAACAAACCACACAAATAGGCTTTCAAGCTAGTCAAAACTTCAAACAAGTTAGACCAAGTCTTAACTTAATACTCAAATACTTTTTTGTCAATATAATATATCATTTTTTTATCCCTATAAATTATATCTTTTATCAAAAGAATTAATTATATTCTTCTTATTTGAAGTCTCTATAAGTTATGTTATTTTTAGGCTGTTCCTATAAATTATTTCGTTTTTGTTTTCAATCTTTATAATTTTTTGAGTCCTTATAAATTATATGTCATGTATTATTAAATTAATTATAAAAATTATAAATCAAAAACTTAAAACTAAGATTAAGATCGGATTACTTTGACTTAACTCTATCTTCATTTTTTTTTTTTACATTTTGACTTAACTCTACTTAATGTTGACTATGATGTGCTTTTTATGGACCAAGGTTTAAGATGATTTGACGACTATGAAACTTTTTAATAGGGGCTGAGATACTTACAATGTGTTAATCACTAGGATCAGCCTATTGGTAACCTAGTGGTGAAGGATTTGAGTAGTTTATATAAGGTTTTAAGTTTTCATCTTATTGTCGCCATTGTAAACCAAAAAAGGCTGATGATGTGTAATAAATTAATAGTTACTTATTATAGTAACATTAGTTGTATTTATAAAAATTATATATATATATATATATATATATATATATATATATATATATATATAT
>CM023958.1:12234635-12254133 GCA_013407115.1 Glycine latifolia | reverse complement strand
AAAAACATTTCTGTTGTTTCCGTACTGCGTTTGTTTAACTCTGATAGCGCGCTTATGATATTGTTAATGATAGCACGTCTGGGGTGTTACAACTTACAACTTTGATGCTTATATATTAACCTTCCGAAATAGAAACTTATATGATTCTATCGTAAATCAATCACAATAAATAGATTTAACCAATTGTATATTAAATGTGTATGTGATTATATCAAAATCAATCACAATAAATATTAAATCAATCGTATATAAAGAGAATATGTCAACAATCAATTACTTAGAAAGAAATGAAACGATGAAAAATAACAAAATATATGTAGGTATTTATAGTTAACATGATCATATTTTTATAAAAAAAAATATGGCATATTGTCTTTATTTTTCTCCTTGTAATTTTAAAATCTTTTGGTATAAACATTTCATGACTAAGTAATTGACATGATGGATCTACTACGACAACATTTAGCTTAGTAAACAAGGGAGTCAAATTGTATATTTATTGGAACAAGTTCTACCAATTCAGTCTTATTATGTAGAGGTTATGGTATGTATGTATGTACAAGTGTAAATGGACAAAGTACCACACTAAATGCTTATCTTTGCACACAACCCCCCCCCCCCCCCTCTCTTCCACCCAAACACATATACATGCAAGTTCATAAAGTGATCTTATTAGCAACAAATACATCCCAAGAGAAGGGAAACAAAACATTATTACATCTTAAAAGGAATTTTCAATATTAAGATATGCTTGTTGCAAAGCATCACATACCAGACAATTCTTAAATCTAATAAGTAGTGATTACCTGTTCAATGTAACACCCTAATATTTTTACTTATTACATATGGATTTAAAGTAATATTTTAGGACGATTAGAAAATTAAAATTCACCATCTAGTAAGATTTTTAGAATTTAATACATATTGTGAAATAAAATTCAATTTAAGCTATTCTAATTACTAGAAAATTTTAGGTGAATGATAAAAATAATCTTGGGAGTTTTCTGGTAATTATGGGCTAAAAAGATTTAATTATTAAGATAGTTAGTAAGTTTATAAAATGAATCAATAAGAAAATAGGATTTTTTCTATTTCAAGAGTCTAAAGAAAAATATTGTAGTCAAGAGTCAAGATTGGTCAAGAAAGGATAAGAACTAATTAAATGAAGCCATGTGCAAAGAAAAATCACTAGAATACAAGATATACACATACAAAGCAAAAAGCAAATATTATTGGAACCAAGGAGGCTAGCTACGGTCAAGAGGAAGAAAAAGCAATGGCAGCCCTTGTATCATGGAAGTACACGTGAATTTAAGCTAAGAATGGAACGGGGGGCCAATTCAAATGAAGAAAAGGAGTAGCCAATAAAAAGCAAGCAAGTGGAAAGCTAGAAAAAATTATTGAAGACAAAGGGAATAATCCATAAATGCTAGATAAGGATAAGATTCCCTCATAAATGCTTGGAAGAAAAAATCAAATGGAACTCATCAAAAAGCTACCTTAGCCGTGTAAATCATTTGGAGAAGGAAGGAATGTGTGGACCAAGTGAAAAAAACCATCAACCAATGAAAAAGCTTGAAACCTTGACTTTGCTCTAAAAGGAAATGAATGAAGCATTTTTGGGTCAGCCATAAGAAAGTGACCGTGCACTTCTCTAACCCACCCCACTTGCCTTTTGTTTTGGCTTTAGTGTATTCCAATATCAAGCCTTAACCATATCTACCTTGTACTATCACTTTCATAAGACAAAACCTTCCAAAAAGCCAAGGGAATCCACGTGAAGAAGGGAGCAAGGAGGCAAGCTTGTTCAAGTTTTAGAAAACAATTAAGGTATAGGGAAGCTTTGATGAACCAAAGTTTAAATATTAAACTCTACACAAAATCACTATCTAGTTTAATAAAGCTTTAAGTTGATAAATTAAAAAGAAATGGAAAGACTAAGTTTAAACTAAATTTAATTTAACTCTCTAGTTAAAGTTTAATAGTTTAGACTTATGTTTTGAAAACTAGATGATTTTTTTATTTGGTAATGGATCCTTAAATACCACCTATTCGTTTAACTAGGCATTTTGTTGTTTATAAATTCGTTTAATTATGAACTTTGTTGTTTACATATTCTTTTGACTAATTATTTGACTACTTGTAATATTTCATGAATCATGGATAAAATATATTAGGTTCCTTAAGCTAGTTATCTTGACATAATCTTTAATTATTTCTTATGTTGTTAACATATTTTAAATAAACTAAGTTGATGTTGCTTGATAATCTTTTATTTCTTTTTGTTGTTGTCACAATTAGTTTAACCTCTAAAATTTCTAGGATTAAAGCTATGTTTAATGAATGTTTTAGATAGGTGACTGCTGTATATTTTATTTCTTGCCTGTATTTAAAAAAAAAAAACTACTGTAGGTTAATTTATTTGTATGTGAGAAATTCTGTAATTAAATATTGTTATAGGTAAATTTCCTTTGATACCTTAAAATAAAGCTGTATGCTGTTGACGTAGTCAAATAAATCTGTATGCTGTTGATGTAGTTAAATAAAGCTGTAAGCTGATTGACGTAATTAATTGATGCTGTATGGATGCTGTTGCTGTAATTAAATTATTATACAACACTTGTGGATATAAGCTGTATTATATGTTTGATGTGGCTGTAATATATGTTGAGTCTAAGTAAAGCAGCATATTCATTTAATACTGTTTATTTCATGTGACTTGGAAAAGATTTTATGAGTAGTAAAGATAAAATATACAAAACATATATTTGAGATGAAAGTGATGAGATGAAAGTGATGAGAAAAGTGATGAGATGAAAGTGATGAGAAAAAAAAAATCAACGAGATGATAAAATAAATTATTCATGTCATTTCCTGAGCATATACCCGAGCGGGGGTTAATCCGCAGATGATGAGACGAACCTCATGAAGAGGTGTGTCAGATAACTAAACTGAGTCCATACGTGTTTTTAACTAGGGGGTAGTTGAGACAGTGAGGACCACACCTCCATGATGATCACATGGGTGGGAGTGATAATCCTACGCGCCACTGGGCTACCCTGACGGGATGGATAAGTTCGTTCCACTAAGGTGAGGGTGGGGTTATCTGACAGTGGCCACAATTATTGAGACGTTTAACCTGAGATCTCAGTCATGCATCATATAATCAGATAAACATGCATTTCATGACAATATGTGTGTGAAAATGACTTGTTTATATTCTGTATAATTGTTACGTATATTTACTATTTGGTCTGTTGATATTTAAATTTTGTTTATCATGACTGACCCTATTTCGTGTCTGGTGGTTGACACCTGTGATGACCCCAAATTGTTTGGGCGAGCAGAAAAGCAGTGATATGGATGCCGTACGAGAAGATAGGATGAAGATTGTGTGATGTTTGTCTGCTTTTGACGATCTATGCTTTGTGATGTACTATGGACTGTTTATATATGGGACTCTGGATATGTAATAATGAATGGACTGTATGGTATGTGTGAACGTCATGGACTACGTGATTTAAATAACGCGTCAACTCTTATAATTTTTAAACTCGTCTTTTTTGACAACGGAATTTTCATTTAAACCTTCATTTCTAAAATTGTTTTTAAAGTCAACCAAGAATCGTTGGAACTTTCATTCTTCAAGGTTTTTTTAAAAAAAAAAAAATCCGTAGCAAATAAAATAAATACGAAATAGAAGCGGTCGTTTCATTCAAAGTGCATGTAGACATGGTAAAGCATGTAAACGAACAAAAGTATACTAACAAACTCGAGAAACACCATTTCAGTTAGCATGTCCAAGATGACAAGGATGAGATTTCTATATAGTCAACATGATATGCCATTCACAATGATTCCATAAATAACATAGTAAATGAGTGATAATATATTTCAAACTGCAATGACTTAACCCATCAGCCAAGCAATGAATATTACAACCCCATTGATGAGATAAGCTTTTGACTTCTTCATTCCAACTACATCAAGATACCTTCACAAACACAATATGTGCATTAGTAAATACATTACATGACATATAGAGTGCATATTTAAGTGCAAGATTACCATCTCAAGTTAATCCCAGGAGTTGTTGTCAGAGATCAGGACCATGTATGCGACATTGAAAACATTTACCATCTTCATTTTTGGTTGTTTCTTTGGTGGCTGTTACTTCTTCACAATTCACAAAATCTAAAAGTTTCATATTTAGAATGAATTACCATTCATTTAACATTTTGACTGTGATGCTACAAAAATGAGAAGGTGAGAATTTTAAATAAAAATGATAATAAGATTAGAAATTTAAGTACATGATATTAAAAATTGAAGAAATTTAATTACTCTTGTACATAAATTATAATTTTGAGTACTATTTTTGTAACTGATTTTCAAAGTAATACCTATTATTATTTTAGATTTTAAATTATAACACCTATTATTATTTTTAATTTTAAAACTAATCATGATAATTGTTTCTATTATGAATATGTTATCCTCTTCAAACTCAAACTATTTTATTTTATGTTCTAATAAATCATATCGTTTTTAAAATATTATTGTACAAGTATTCTATTATTTTCAAATTTAAATCTATATATATATATATTATTTAATTTGATCCATTGAAAAAATATAATAAAATTGATTCTAATTTATATACAAATTAAATTAAATTTCCTAACAATATAAAAAGAAAATTATATTTTCATTCACCATAGACTACCATTTACAGTATGATAAAATTATTCTTTTAAATAATATTACTTTCCAAGTCATGGTAAATAATATTAAGTTTCCTCTCGTATTTACAAAATGTACATCTCCTGTCTTATTTTTTTATATTAAATTTGCTTAAGTATCCCAATACATTACCTCCCTCCATCCAAATATTAGAAGCAGTTCTTCTCTCAAAGATTCAAGTCTCATTCTAATTTTTTTTTCTTCCGAAAAAGGTATCAAGCTATGGCACAAACAAATGCTAGTATCAATTTAACTTACAAAACAATGGAGAAACTTGTTATATAATTGCAGAGTAGAAAGTGCCTTTATTGGCCACTTTGACAAACTCCATTACGGTATCAAACATGCATGAGTTCTTAGAGAAATTCATCAGAATAGAGCCAGTGATCTTTGACTAATGAAAGAAAAAGAACCCATAATTGTATGATCTTTGACTAATGAAAGGAAAACTATGAAGAAATGAATCAATAGTTCTACCAAAATTACCTCCCCTGATCTTCCATCATCTGATCATAAACCAAAGGAGGAATCCCAACTTCCACAGTTCCATCTTGCATTTGTATCACATGCTTCATTGAAGGTCTAGAGCTGGATTCGGATGAACACACCATAGTCGAACCAAGGCCATGTCCTCAAACCTCTTGAAATAGCACTTCTGAGTCGTGTCTCACCACTACCTCCAGCTTCATATATAGACACCACACACCTTAAAACCAAATTTGAAAGAACAAAATCATCATCATAATCTCCACCAATAGCATAACCCTAAAACTGTATATATCAACTTTGGCAGTTATTGGTGCACTCTTTAGCCATTCAGGTGCCATATAACCTATTGTCCCTTTTAAATTAGTGCATGCTTGTTCTAGTTTGGTCTTTGAGCAATAGCTTGGAAAGTCCAAAATCTGCAATCTTTGCTGTGTGATTGGCATCAAGTAACACATTTTGGGGCTTGATATCACAATGTATGATTTTGGTGTGGCACTCTTCGTGCAAGTATAGTAAGCCTCTTGCGACTTCAAGAGCCATTTCAATCCTCTGACCCCATTGAGGCCTTTCTCCCTCTCCAAACAAAAAGCTTGACAGTGCTCCGTTCGACATCAACTCGTACACAAGAATTCGATGGCTACTCTCAATGTAAAAGCCCAAAAGCCTCACCAAGTTTCTGTGATGGGATAAAAACAAACAAGCCATTTGTTTGGCAACAACAGCCAGTATTTGCAGGAAAAACCTACGTACATCTTGTTTTGAAAGTCAAATTAACCTACAAGAATGCATCAATCTAAACATATATACCAAAACACCTTAAACACGCTCACTCTAATGAAGCATACGACTTTCCTCTTCCTTAACTCACCCTTCAGGCTGGACAAAAGTTAGATTAGAAGTCTTAGCTATTTATAAAATGAAAGATGCTATAGATTTCCATCCAATAATTTCATTTATTAAAGGTAAAAACAAACCTTGTTAATGAATCTATCTTCTCATATAGAGTATATCACAGTTTCTCAAATGCAATTGCAGAACCTTGTAACATGTCATCATAAAACCTTTCCCTTACATTACCAGTATGTTTGTTCCAAGCATTTTATACTCATAGGCAATCGGTGTTCAAAGAAATTCATCTTCAGTTTTTATAAACAAAGAAACTTGATAGTAATTTCAAGGAATACTCAACCCATATACAAGCTAAAAGGGAATATCAAATATCCATGTAAACATAAAAACTTTAGAAGAATTTTTGCATCACTTCAAAACACACACACACAATTTTAACCAAATGGATCTAACTGTGTTAGTTGAGCAAGATGCATTAGTTGTTGTAAATCTCTGAATCTGTTTTCGATTCATACAGATAAAGTACGCACACACAACTGTACTATGATGCTTTTGGTAAAGTGTGGATGATAACTCAGCATTGAGACTTGAAAAACTTTTTGCATTCAATTAGGATTTTTACTAATTTGGACCTAAGCTCCACTTCAGGTAGCCTTAACTCAAAATCTGGGGTAGTAAAACCTTCAAGTGTCAGAGTATAACAACCCATTTTATAATAAATAAGGAATCAAAAGAGGTCACGAGTGGATAAGGGGTCTATCCAAACGAGGGTGCATGATGACCTCTTTATTAGCCAGAATGATTCTGTAGAACATTTTTGTTATACGAGATTATTTAATTTACTTTTGTACAACCAACAATATAGGTCAACATGATCCTTTACCCTAAATTCCTCTCAAACCAACCTAAGCTTTATCCTTGACTTCCACAGGATTTTGAAGTAATTGAAGATGATTAAAGAGAGGATAAGAATTGGAGTTCGATTAAGGTGTTTATAGAGAATTTGGAAACCTCTTAGAAGAGTCAAGACCCCAACCATTTGGGTAAACTTAAGAAATATATGGCCACAACTCCTACTCCTAATATAGTGAACATGTAGTCATGGATGGACATTAAGGAGCTAGACACTTCAATAGTACACTAATTTGAGTGTTTGCTTATGTAACCTTTAGTAGGTAAGCATATCTTTTTATTGGGGGGAAGACCGCAATCTCCCTGAGTTGGTCTTATTTTAACGTGAAAAGGATGAGAAAAGGGAGAAAGAAGTTAGGACAATGGGATATTAGACTAGTAATTGAAGAATCTAATTAATCAAGGGAAAGGTCTAAGAAGTCAACAGACATATGAGTAAGCCAATTGATCCTTTTCAATCTTCTTAAACGGTGAGAGACCTCATTGGACACATTCATCCTAACATTTCCAATATGCCAAAAAAAAACTTGACCCTTAGGTTTGTCCCTGATGAGAAAAAGTACGTGTAAGAAAATTCCAAAAACTCTCAAGGCTCATAATGGTTGGTGGTTGTTGGAAGTTGCAGAACAGATGAGAATGAAGAGGTTCAAATAAGTAGGAAGAATAACGAAGGAATACGCTAATCGGTCACAATGTTAAGAATTTATAACATTGTGTAAAAAAAAATTACATATATTTTTTATCTTTAATAAATATTTAATTTTTATATTTATTTTTTAATAAATTTTTATTTTACATTAAATCTCTAATGAAATAATAATTTTATATTTAATCTTTGATATTTTATTTTAATTTATGAAAAATTAATAAATTCTGTATTTATTCTCTAATAAATTTATAAAATTTGTTTTAGTTCTCGTCAATTACAAATCAAAAAATTTATCAAAAAATAAATACAAAATTTACTCATTTATCATGAACTATAAAAAGTGTTATAGACAAAAAATAAAATTATTATTTTATTAAAAACTTAATTACTAAACAAAAATTTATTAAAAAATAAACATAAAAATTAAATATTTATTAGAAATAAAAACATACTTAAAAAAGATTATTGCATAATATGAATCTAATAAAATTGCTGTTGATGTAAGTGGCGAAAGTATGTTGCAGGTAGAACTCACCTCGATCTGTTCATATCATACCTCTGTTCATATCATCTGAACATTGGCGAAGTCCATCATCATCATCATCTTTACACTTTAATCTCGGTCAATCTAAAACATTATTTAATCAAAGCAATTTAAAGTTAAACCAAAATCAAAAGTCCAACCTGAGACTCAACAAAAAGAATAGTCCTAAATGCAATGCTTGATGTCCTACTCATCATGACTCAGGCACCTGCTGCATAAACTATTCATTGCCAAGATACAATCTACATGTTTTAAGCTTATTAGTGGGGAAGATCTTATAAATAAGTCAAACAAAATTCATTTAAGTATTATTGTAGAGACTTGCACTCTTTTTGGAATTAACTTAGTACGTAAAAAAAAGTCATTACAAGACAAATGTAATATCACCCTAATTATTTTAATAAGCGAGATTATTCTATTTTCTATCAATTAAATATAATTGTGTTTTTTTAATTTGAATTATGTAAAATTTTATTTTCTTACATTTCTTAAGAAATTTATTTATATTATTAATATTCTTTTAATAAAAAACAATTAAATTCTCATTTTCTATTTTAAATCTTCTGAAATAAAATAAAATAAAATAAGTTATTTTAGTTTTCTTTAAAATTACCAACTTCAAATTTCAACAAAAAAAAAATCTCCTTTTTTTCTCCTCAAACTCCATACCTCATATTCCATAAAATCTTGCAAATTTTTATCAACTGTATTTTTTTTTTAACTTTTAAAATCATTTTATATATAAATCTTTTATAAACTCTTAAATATTTAAATATTTTGTTTCCTACATGAATAATGATCTTGTGAAACACTAAATGTGGACATTTTATTTAAATATTTACATAAGAAGTTTCTTTTAGACATAAGACGTCTAAGATATTTTTTTATTAAAGGTAAAGTCAAATTCAGCTACCATTGGTAAACAGAATCTTAAATATTTAGAAATGAAACTATTTAAATGATTATATTTAAGATAGAAAATAATTAACGACATGACCTAATTTAATTATTTAACATTTTTTAGAAGGAACTTAATTGGTTTCAAAATAACTTGATGAGAGATAAAAATTATATGCAATACACGTTAAAGTAATCAAAAGTAAAATTAATTAAGTATGAATATTTCTAAAATTTAAAACTTCATTGTCATTTATTTAAAGAGAATCATGATTTGACTTTACCTTTAATAAAAAAATATCTTAGACATCTTATGTCTAAAAGAAACTTCTGTTAAACACACTACAAGAAATGGCTTTCACCTATTTTAATTAGTAGATCTTTTTTGTATTTTAATAGACGATATTTAAAGTATTTTAAATTTTCTTAAGCAAACTATGTCCTTTTATATATTTTTAAAATTAACCAATTTATTTATATTATTAATATCATTTTAATAAAAACAATTAAATTCTCATATTTTTATTTTAAATCTTCTGAAATAAAATAAATTATTTTAGTTTTTCTTTAAAATTGCCAACATCAAATTTTAACAAAAATGAAAAAATATCATTTTTTTTCTTTTCAAACTCTAAAGTCTAACCTCATATTCCATAAAATCTTTCAAATTTTATCAACTACAGTTTTTATTTTTAAACTCTTAAATTAATTTCTATCTAAATCTAGTATAAAGTCTTAAATATTTAAATACTTTTTTGTTTTTCACATGTTTAATAATCTTGTGAAATACTATCAGACATTGAATAATGATTTTTTTTTTTTTGAATGAGATTCAAATGTTAATTTATCGTGTGGTGATGAATATTTTTTTCGAATGAGATTCCAACCTTAATTTATCATGTCTAGAGAGAGATTAACTCTTTCCATCAAACTCAGTTCTCATTAGTAAACAAAATCTTAAATATTTAGAAGAAAAATAATATTTAAATGATTTTACATAGAAAATTATTGACAACTTGACCGAATTTGATTACTTAATTTTTAATATAAGGACTTAATTGGTTTCAAAATAACTTGAGAGATCAAAATTATACACAATACACGTTATAAAGGAATCAAAAGTAAAATTAATTAAGTATTTCTAATTAATATTCAAAACTTTATTGACATTCATGCCAAGATAGTCATCATGATTTTGACTTTACCTTATAAAAACTATCTTGCACATTTTAACTTGTGTTAGACACACACTAGATGAAAAGACTTTCACTTATTTTAGTATTTCTTTTGTGAATTTTAATAGATGATATTAAAAATATTTAAAAATTATGTTCTTATGATCCTTTTTCTCTCTAACGTGCAATAAAATATGTAATTGACCTTTTCTTAATTATATAGGGGAAACAAAAAAAGCAGCTTTTGGTGATAATTAGAAGTCATTTAACCATATCTATTTGCTCCACACAACCTTTTGCAATTTTTCTTTTGCAGTATTTTATTTCTGATCTGTGACCTTATTATGCTGTGTAATATTCAAAATCACATATGATAAATTGACGAGTACCTAAAGAAACCAAAAGACATTACCTCCATATTCATCGTTGAATAAAAAATCTGCGGACGGCGTTGCAAGGTTCCAATCTAATACTCTTCTTTTATATATAATTGTTATGTTAATGAGTTTTTAATTAGTTGAATATTAGACTTTGAATAAGCAAATTATCTGTTGCTTTTCCCTCTTTCTTGGTTTTTTTTTTTAATTCAGACACAAGATTTAACAAGTTAACATTCAAGATACTACTACAAATAAAGCCTTTCACGACGCACATACGACGACGGTTATATGGAAACCGTCTTAGTATGCTATGCGGTGGCATTATCGTAAATATAAGGTTAAAAACGACGACGGGTATTACGGAAACCGTCGTCAATAAGCTTGAATTCATAAGCGGTGGCATTTTTGTGATTTTGCTATAACTAAACGAAGTTGGTTATGATTAAAACCGTCATTGTTTGTAACAGTAGATTTAAAATTAAAATAAGGAAAATGAGCGTGCCTTAGCCTCACTCCCATGAGTGAAAGACCCTTCAAAGACCCTAGCTCGCAATGAGTGAAAGAGTAAAGTTTCGATGATGAGGGAGGAAGAGATGGAGAAGCTTGGAGGACTGGTGAGGGACTGCATGAAGGGAGCACCTCTACTCCTCCGCCATCTTCTTCGTCGACAAGGTGGCCGCCTTCACCGCCATAAAAAACGCCGACATCTACATACAGGCCCAGGCCCTCTTCAATCCTTTTTCCCATTTGATTGAGGTTAGGTTTTATGACTTCTTTGATCCCTTTTCTCATTTGAAATCATTGTTTGTCAATTAATTGATTGACACCACCGCACACCAAGAGCAACAACAACGCCAACTGCGACGATGGCATCGTTTCGCCACCACTACCCCCGCGGGTTTATGGTTGGGTCATAGGGGTCCAGAAGGGTGACATTGTTGAGATCTTCAACAGCTTTGAACTCTTCTACGATCCTTCCACTCATTCCCTCTTTTTGACCTAATATTCCTCTTTTTTGTCTATAAGCTGATAATGACTTCTTGGTTTGAAGTATACATACATACAAACATTGTTTTAGCATACTTTAACTGTTAACATTTTAAAAGTAGTGACAGAAAACTTCCATGCCTTCATTCCACTCATTCAGCAGATTTGGCTTGTTATAAATACAGTACTGTTATTGGCACTTTGTATCTAGTATAGTATCTTCCAAGGCAACCATGGCATGATTTACATTGCAAAATTGAAGGCCCTGCTGCATATGATATACTCACTAATTTTGAGCAGTGCTGGAGAAAAGCCACCAAATGGTCTGAGTTAGGTCGGAAACTCAAGATAGTATCTCACTGGAACAATGATTCTTTGATCAAGTTAGAACGCATCTCTTGGATTCTTAGTCCTTTGGAATCAACTCCAATTGATGATCCTAAACTATGGGTTTCAAAGGAAGACGATCCTGAAAATTGGCATGTTCAAGTTAGTGTTCACTCTCTTTAAAGTGTGTCTTCTGTTTCCTTCTTTTTCTTTCAAGATATTTGGGTGTTGATAGAACTATACTAGTGATCGTTTGAACTTTGGTTTGGCTGTTGAGATAGCAAAATGTAAGGCTTATAAAGTAGAGTTATGTCTAGTTGGTTTGTGTTTTCTTATTGTACTCTAACTAATTAAATATTTATTATGTAGGTAAAGTATGACATGTATTTTGCCTATGCAGACTGTTATGTTGGTGATGACTATGCACTACCTCCACCTCAAGGGATTGCAGGAAGAAGAGGTTTGGCAGGGACTATTTTGGTTCACAAGGTACATTCATGAAGTCACTTCTTTCTTTTGTTACCAATGCATATAAAAATGCTCTAACCATACATTTTTGGTGAGAATGAAATGCATTTGATTCTCTTTTTCTATGAAGGTTGGCTGCAGGTCTGTATCTCCTCTTATATGTAATAGCTAGTTTCTAAGAGAAGAAAAAATAAAATAAAAAGAGAACATGGACTTTTTAAGTATGGTTGTGACTTGTGACTAAGCTGGTTTTATTATTTAATGCATGGTTACTTTGTTTTATTGAAGCTCTATAACTTGAGACGGCTAATATCATTTATCTCTATAATTATTTGCTAAAAAAGGTATATTATAGTATGAAACCAGTTATGTTGGTGAGATCCATAGGACTCATGTTAATGTTGTCATTTGATAGGTACTTATTATTGCTTCAAATTTTTCTTTGCAATAATTTATTCTGACCCTTCATCCCTGTTTCTTCCCTTTTGTTAAGATGCTATGTGCCAGTTTATGCTACACAGACATCTCAACCATTCAAGGA
Source organism: Glycine latifolia (assembly GCA_013407115.1). Taxonomy (NCBI): domain Eukaryota; kingdom Viridiplantae; phylum Streptophyta; class Magnoliopsida; order Fabales; family Fabaceae; genus Glycine; species Glycine latifolia. Next base: position 12,241,172 of record CM023958.1, on the reverse strand, counting down.
TTCCCATATGTTAGAGTCTTTGCAGATCAATTTTCCTCTAGCACTTGGACACGAAGGATTTGGGTAAGCTCCATAAATAATGCCTTTCTCTTTTTTTTTTGTTCCTATGTATAAATATAATAATCAACAAACATAGACTATATTGAATCTGTAGGTGTCTACTTCAAGAAGGCACTCTTTGTACCTGGTTTATCAGTGTATCACAAAGTTGGATCCTATGCTTTACCAGCGTCAAATTCTAATGTAGACCTGTCATGGCAGCTTACTCTACAAAGAGTGTGGGAAAATCTCATGCAAGGGAACAAAGGTATATTGTTTGATCACATACAAATTATATGTTTTTTTTCAAGTTCTTGAATAATTAGGCCCTACTCTGGCCATAGACTGGTCACCAAAATTTGATCCAGTATGCATGTAAAATAAAGCTAGGCCCTCTAAGATTATTTTTTGATTTTTCTGTCTCTGTTGGCTCCCTCTCCATGATTAATTTAAACTCAATTTAATATTTGTACTTATGAGTTCATGAGAAATTCTTACCCAAGCATTGCTTACAAGCAGCACTCTAATTAACAGTTTACATATGTAAAATCATTCTTTAGAGAAACAAACATTTCTAACATGGCTCACACAACTTTATACATGTTATTGATCATTGAGTGCCTATGACTAGCAGTGCCTACTTTAGAATTTCATTGAGATTTATTGGATCATAGAAGCGTCTTTCCTTACTCATTTATTTCTCCTTCACATTATTTATTTAATTTAAGTGATTAAAGAATCTAAGTGATATATTGTACATTTATCATTGACACATACCTTCACAACCTTACTTGCTGTGCCTAAACTTTTATTTTGGACCTGAAGAACAGCAAGAAGAAAAGTATATGTCTCCACTGCATTCTTTAATTTTCCTTGCACAATCCGTAGTTTAGCTTTAGTCCTCAACAATTCTCCTTGATCCCATTTGCCACTTTGATCTATAGCAGCATCTATAACAGGTTCTGCATCTACAAACTTTTGTTGAGCTGATAAAATTTGTGCTAATAGAATATATCCAGTAACACTAGATCCATCCTCAACCTTAGTCAGTTTCTTTGCATGATCAAGAGCAATGCTTAACTTCCTCTGGTCAGCATATTCTAGACAAAGATGAACAATGATGTAAGGATCACATTCCCTCAGTAGCTTTTAGAGCACTGAGTGCTTCAGATTGCATAAAAAACCTTCTCTGATTCAAAAGCAATTGACCTGGATTTTGATGACAGCAGAACACCTAGTAAGCAATTTGTAACAGCTACTGAGGAAGAGAGAACAAATTCTCAGGAACTGGACCAGGGAAAAGAGTTGGGCAGCCTTACGGGTAGTGTTTGTGCTCATCAAACTCTTATGCTTCTATAATTTCTTCTCAAGGGTAAGGTTCTTCACCATTTTTAGCAAGCTTGAATTCAGTATATGGTTGAGTTGAAATTGCAGAGGAGTACTTTTTTTGCATCTTTCAATTTTATAGTAGGCATTGTTGTACCTAATTTATGTTATGTGGGTGATCATAACAATTTCTAGGTTATAATCTGTTTGTTCTGTTATATTGGGCGATGATTTGATCTTCAAAATTCAGGATGCTGAGGGGAATGAAATATCACGAATAGGTTGTTTTTCAATACACATCCTATGTGAATTGGCCTTTTCAAAATCAGACATAGAGTAAGTTTGTCTAACAGTAATAAACAAATGGCAGGTGTTCAAATAAAGTTGATATTGGAGAAAGGTGTTGTGGAAGACAACTTTCCCTTTGGGGGTGGCCATCTGCGTTTGAAGTTGCAATTCATCCTTAGCGATGAAGAGTGCAACAAAATTCGTTCATTGGTGCCTATTGTTGACCTGTTCTGCAGGATTCATGGGATAGAGGTATACCACGTATAAACACTTTGTTTCAAAAGGATAGACACACCTTTAGCTTATGATAAACGACGGGGGTTGCAGAATGATTTCAACCAGTACCAAGTTCTAAATCAAAATCCCTTCTGGTGGACACATTAGAGGCATGATGGGAAATTTTGGAACTTGAACAATTATCGTACTGATGTTATTCAAGCCCTTAGAGGAGTTGAAGGAATTGTTGAACATACTTTATTGAAAGGAACATAGTAAGTCTTGTTTTGCTGTTTGAATTTGGGTATTCTTGTTTAGTATTTAACTCTTGCTATCTCTACTATGTAAAAAGCTGTAATTAACTTACTGTTATTTTTCACTAGTTTCCCAACTTGGGAAGGTCTTTTTTGGGAAAAGGCATCTGGTTTTGAGGAATCTATGAAGTATAAGAAGGTCACCATGCTCATAGATCTGGTCTAAACCAGATACCCAACCCAAGATTTACACCAATGCTCACCAAGGCATCTATTCACAACAAGGATGCTTTGTATTTCCTTTTATTTGCTGCTGGTAAAGTTATATGTAGTTCTGATTCTGTAGCTTTCTATAGGATTCACCTGTTGGCTGAAAGTGTAGGGACTGAATATTGTGTCTGTCTTATCCAATTTTATTTCCATTTTCATGTTCATCTCATGCTTGCTATTGTAATTACAGATGATATTCTTCACAGCTTTGATTTGGATTTGTTATTACCTAGTACTACAAATCAAGCCTATATCTCATTTGGTGATTGCATAGCATAAGTGTAAGAATATTTAGCATAGAATAAAAATGTCTAAGCTTTTTATTTTTTCTTTTCTTATCCTTGTAATGTCTTTGACTTTGTATTGTAGATACACAGATGCAAAAGTAAGTGGCAAAAGACAAATGAAAGCTCATAGAACCAATGGTTCTGGTCCTTAATAGATTTTTAAAAACAATCATCATGCATATTTTTTAGCCCTCGTGGTTGTGACTTGTGACTGGTCTTGTTTTATTATTCAATGCATGGTTACTTTGTTTTATTGAAGCTCTATAACTTGAGATTCCTTAATAAGTATTTGCTAAAAAGGGTATATTATATTATCTTTTTTTCCTTATATATATATATATATATATATATATATATATAATTACCTTGTACAAGGTATTCCCCAATTGCTTCTTTATAGGCCAGACTGTGCATAGCTTCAAGTGATGACAGTTTTCAGCTTAGTAAGGTTATAAGAATAGAAACTATCTTTGTCCAGAATGTTAAAGGTAATATACAACTGCTTTTCTTTTTTATTAAGTGTTGACCTAGAGTATGAAATTATGTGAAATTTTGAATAGAAACTACCTGATCTCCTTTTCTGTTTCTTATATTCATGTTTGGATAGTTCAATAAAGTCAATTGTAATTTGTTACACCATAATGCAATGGACAATGAATTGTGGGTTGAAAGTGGTGCCAGACTAGTTCTCGATGGAAGAAATACATTTTGTTTTTTTTTTTTTTGTTGGTGTGTGCAGTGACTCATTTTGACTTTTCATGGCATGACCTTGAGTACCACCGGGACACTTTGGAGAATTTGAAGGTTGCTGTCAAGAGTACTAAGAAGCTCTGTGCTGTGAGTTTTCTTTCTTCACTGTTTTTTTTTTCTTCCAATCTATCTTTTGCTACCTTGGTGATTAACTTTTTAAACTTTACTGCCTATGCAGTGCATGTTTGGAGTCAATTGCTTTTTCCCTTCTAAGTTGCTTTTTTTGAATTAGCTACAAGTTTTATCTCTGTTTACGATTTAACTCTTGCTTATGTCTTAGTAGCTGTTAACTCTGATTTTATTTGATTCCTACATGGAATTTTTCTATTGATGTGCTTACAGGTATATCCTTCTACAGAGTTTTCATTGGATTTATTATTGTTTACTTCAATTGTTTATTAGATATTAATAGGTTATTTTCATAAAGTTATGAGGATTCAGTTCTTTTCTAATATTCATGAACTATTTTCAGAAATTTTGGTGACATGTTTAATTACCCCAAAAAAGTATGTTCACATATAAAAAATTGATAAATGTCAAATAGTGCTCTTGAGACATTTTTAAAAAAATAAAATCAAATATTTAGATGTACAAAATTATGTTGTCTATAGTTTTTTTGAGACATTTATTTTGGTTAGATAAATTCATTAATTTGGTTAGATAAAGAACTTTTTCCTAAAGCCTGGGATAATCTTATCTTAGTGTTGAAAAAAGTAAGACAATATTTAGGTTCTTTAATAAACTATAATTCATCTTATTTGTCTTTTTTTAATTCTATTTATTTCAATAGTTTAGCTCAAGTCTTTTTTAATTCTTTTTGAAAAAATAAAAATAAAAATAAAAAACAAAACATACAAATACAAACACAGTTTTGCCTAAAAATCGTCTTTGTATGTATTTTTTTTTTGTTTTTTTTAAATAGATACAAAGACGATTATTAAGGAAAAACCATCTTCGTATGTTGACATACGATGACGGTTTTTTTCTTAATAACCGTCTTTGTAGGTGTTTAATTAAAAAAAAATAAATAAATAAAATACAAACAAAGACGGTTATTAAGGAAAAACCGTCTTTGTATGTTGACATACAATGACGATTTTTCCTTAATAACCGTCTTCGTTTGTGTTTAATTAAAAAAATAAATAAATAAATAAAATACAAATGAAGACGATTTTTTACAACCGTCATCAAAAATACTCCATTTTCAACGACACGTGCAACAACGACGATTCAACAACTGTCGTCGTATGGTCTAAATAATCATCATTGTAGGCCTCCTGTGTAGTAGTGAGAGTGTGTAAGAACTTTATCTTTACCTTCAGGACATGACATAATATAATTCTTAATAACTTGTTCATCCCATGTTTACACTCTATGTTATCAGTAATTGGTTTTGTTTTCAGCAACTGCACACAACTAGAAAATTCTAAACCTTTTGTGACAAAAAGAATTAGAGACAGACATTTTCGTAACATATCACGTCGCTATACGACAGTCGAAGATGGAGTTTTACTTTTTGTTTCTAGTAAGAGATAAAATAAGTTATACATTGTTACTTTTTGTCCAATAAAATCTAAAGTAAATAACAGATATTTCAGGGGATGATTTCATTAAAAATAGTGAAACTAATTAAAATTAATTATCTTATATTTGGAATCATTGTACATGAGTTCTTTTTTTTAATGTTTTATATTTGAGTTTGCATGGAGTAAATTTTAACAGCCCAACAACATCGAAATCAATTTGAAATCAATTTGAACTAAAACAAAATGCATATTTAGAACCAAAACGCCTAGTTAATTGATACAAATAACATTAAAGTGCAAAGATATTCAAAATTTTCAAAGCAAATAATATGAAAATAAACATAGTAATTTGGTTGACGTAATCCATAGCATCATCATCTTATCATCATGGTCAACATTGCCCGTAGTTGCAAAGCTATGCAGGACAAACAATAAATTGTCCATTACCTAACAGAAGACTTTGAAGCCCTCTTCTCCCATTGGTCAGGTCTATATCCTTAGTTGTTATTAATCATTGTTGCTATTCTTTGTTTGAACTCAGCATGATTATGGTTTTCACTGTAGCAATCTCTTCCAATGTTTATAATAACTTGAAGGAAGTGGAGTACAACAATATTAGTAGCCTGTGAAAAATGGATGAGACAGAGATTGGCACCCTCTATATTCTGTGTCTGACAATGCCATGCATTTTAGTTGAGTTGATGTTAATGAAGAATAAAGATTTTGTAATTGTAGCATTGGAACATGTGAAAATAATACATATTTCGAAGGAACACTCTATCCTTACTATTTTTAGTGATGATTTTATAAGAATATTGCCCTTTTATAAGATTTAGTGATGATTTTATAAGACTATCCCTAAACTAGGTAACTGCTTCATATTAAGAAAATCATTTGGAGGGTTGTGATAATTATTTAATGAAGTTACCAATTCATTAACATATGTTCATACAGTTTTTCTAGTTATAGTTTGAAAGGTTTGGACGATTTATATTTTCTCCTTTAATCTTGTGAACTCATGTAGTTAATCAAGGATCGGAGCTTGAGGTGCCCTTTTCATATATACAAGTTAATGCCTAGCTAAAATGATTCAAAAATTCATACTTATCGCTATACCTTACCATTCATAAAGTCAATGCAATTATACCTATGGTAAACCACTTACGCTGGCTTTATGGGCGCACCACTTGCACTTAATTGAAAATGACTGAATGATCGATACTTTTTTCTTTTTTTAAAGAGGATCGATATTGTTTTCAACACATTTTTGTCATTAATTAAAATTTCTTAAGCACTGTAAAATTATTACCGAGTGTGACTCATTAAAATTTCTTGAGATCCACATTATCGTGTAGTAGCTCAATAAATTTCATCTCATCCATATTCTATGAAGTCTTAGATTCTTACTTCATTTTACCTTTTTATTATATGAATTTAAGTATTTAACAAAAAAACTAACCATTAAACTATGTAACACTATCTTAATATATAATAATCATGTATATCAACTAAATAAATAAGCATTCATATATATATATATATATATATATATATATATATATATATATATATATATATATA
>CM023958.1:12220197-12234625 GCA_013407115.1 Glycine latifolia | reverse complement strand
AATCTTATAGGCAATATTTATTTAAATTTGGAAAAAGATATATTATTTATTGAAATATAATATTTATTTTTAAAACTTATATAAAATTGTAAACTTAATCTACTCAATATGAAGTATCAACCCAACAGTTAAATTTTTAAAATTCAATATCTATAAAACAAAACTTTGACCAAAATTAATTTGTTTAACAATACTTAATTATTTCTAGGGAAAGTGGATCTCGGCACACACGCTGATCCAATAAAGCCATAAAAGTGTTTTCTGTGTCCACACGAAAATAACTTATATAAATATTGCTTCCACAGATTAAGTAGAAAGCAGAATAAAAGGGAGCAAACAGCACCATGGAGATGGAAGAAGCTCGAAGTCGCAGAGGGTACGTTCCAGTGCTTGTAGGCAAAGGGAAAGAAGGTATGGAGAAGATTTGGGTAACTATCAAAGCAATTCAGCATCAAACCATTGTTGAGTTACTGGAGCAGTCTGCAAAGGAGTATGGATACCAAAATGGCTTGCTCAAAATCACATGTGATGCTGACAAATTCAAGGCCATACTTCACAACATATACAATAAATAGTTCTCTCTCTCTCTCTCTCTCTCTATCTATCTATCTATCTATCTATCTCTATCTCTATCTCTCACTTGTCCATATGTATGTGTGCAATTCAGAACAAATTTCTCAGTATATATGCAGTATATATATGTACATCATATATAGTGTTTTGTTTTGGAAAATTCAAACATACTACAAACTACACTTCAGATTTTGAAGTTTGAATACTGTTTACAACTGCAATTTTGAGAACAATATGAAATTTCTAGAGGTAAGTTTGTCTATCTATTAATCTTACCGGCTAGCTAGCTAGCTATTTTATGTTTTGGATCTGTGTTTAGCAGTTTCCACGTACGATTTTTTGGTCATGAGAGCTGGGATATGTATAACTTTCAGTTGAAGATGGAAATAGGAAAAGTGTGTTTGGATTCCAAGTCAGTTGAACAGGAAAAGTGTGTTACCACTTACCATGGATTAGTTTGAACACTCTGTGTGCTCTACCAAGGATATTCAAACACACTATAACATATTACTCCTTCAAGTATAGTTTTACCATGGAAATAGGCAATTAATTAAGGACTACCATTCAATTGGTTAATTGTCATGCATGTGGCAACTTTTACTATAGTTTTAGCCTTTTAATTATTGATTTTATAAGGTTATGTTTGGTTTAAGAAAGAAAAAAAAAATGAAAAAAAACAGAAAGAATGATTTTCTAATTTTTTTGGTAAGAAAAAAGAGTTTAATATTTTCTTTGTTTTCTTATTTGTTTAGTTGTGTAAAAAAAAAACACATACATAAAATAACATAAAAATATTTAAGAAAAATAGATAAAACATAAAGACAATTTTGTTTTTCATACCTAAAAAACACAGGTACTTTCCTTTATTTTTCCATCCAAAAGTGGAATGAATGTATTTTGATGTAAAGTCCACTTTTAAGGTCTCTGTTTCTTTTGTACATACTTTAAGGCCTCTTTAAATAAATATTTTCATAAACATTTATAGCATAATAAAATGGGAAGATAAGATAAAATAAACTTAATTATGTCAAAAGTTATAAAATGAGTTTATTGTGTGTTTGGTGACATGTCCTTTGCGTAATCATTTCCTTATATTTGACATAGATTTGAAGAGCAATGTGAATAAATAATGCAGATGCAAACATGCTATTATACATAAGTTAAAATCAGTTTCCATGTAAGTTATAAATATGAGAACTTTTTCGAATTAGTTTATATATTAACTAATATTTTATAAAAACTTAGATATTTTGACCTTTCTCTTTGCAAGTAAACAAAACAGATGGAAAAAGGATAAAAGGCACCTGTTCGACCTGCCATCCTTCCTTCACAATCCACCAAAAGCTACAAGTTTCAAATCTATTACTCAAGCAATGAACTTCCTCCACCAAGGCGAAACACAAGTGTTCTCTACTACAATCATCATTTATTAAAGAAACCGCAACCTGCGAGTCAGATTCCACAAGTAAATTGGCATATACCCACATTGAGTCTCGATCAATCTCCTAACATGTTGATTTCTCTTGAATTACACTCACAGCACTGTCACAATTAATTTTTAGGATACCCTCAAGTGGAGCAATATCCATTCACTACTACGAAAAACCCTTCCTACATCAGTTGTATAGAGGATTTTCTACCTCGGTTAGTCAATCGATGCAGTTTCAGACGTAGTAATAAAAATGAGACTTTCCTATATAAGGCATAAAATAGATAGAGAAAAGCTCTTTCAACGTCAACTACGTTCTAGAACATGTTAGGATAACTGTCTAGAATGTGATTTCATGCCCCCTATGCTACCACATACATATTTGGCTAGCTTCGACTACTACTTGTAGCTTGATTCCACAGATTCAACGAAAGACTAGTGGGACCCTCTCGAGTATGTTAGCGAATCTATTCTCTTATTTTTCAGGGCACTAATGTTGTCCACGTATGGCCGCCTCCATCAATGAAATTTGAAAATAAACTACCATTCTGCCAAATCCTAATTAAAGAACCACTATTTATGACACTGATTGAACAAACAACGTTTTGATTTTGAAAATTAAACCTCCCCTTTTGTAAATCAGCTGATGTCATGCTTGAACATTTCAGCCGATTGGTGACTAGACTTCCTGAGCCGAATATTATCGCAAAGGATCTACTTTTCACCCTTCTTAACATTGTATGTTTTTGTAGAGCTAGAGGAATGAAGAGAGTGAAAAGTCATGTTGTTTGGTAGAAATAAAAGAGAGTAAAAAAGAGATGAAATATTTGAATTAAAATGATTAGATAGGTAAAAAAGTTAAAATTAAGTATTTATGAAATTCCAATTTTATCCCAATTCTAAAAATTAAATTGCTCTATACGAAAACTTTTCTTTTTATAAAAATTAATAGGTATGTAATGAATTATGCCTTTTGGCATAATGATTGTATGCGGCCTTTGGTAAAAAAAATTAAAGTCATTTATAGCCATCTTTAATTGATTATGTTTTGGCATGATAACAGTTTCTTTGTTGATCATGAATGAAATAATTTTCGCTAAAAATAATGATCGGATGTCATGAACACACACATTAGGTGAGTATTCTCTTCCAGACATTCTTCCAGACATAATTTATTTCATACCTAAAAATTAATTAGAATTTAAAACATAAACTAATTGATTAATGGACATAAGACAGTACCACGGATGCTTGCAGGGAAGGGAAGAGACATGAGACTCACACGTCTTAAATATAAAATAATAAAAAACTTGTATTATTCACTTAATTTAGGGTATACTTAATTTGGTTACGGGTGCCACTTTGTTGTTCACAATGTGAATCATGGGTGTAAGGAAGGAAGGGCTCATTTAGAATTTTCACAATCAGACAAAGTAACATTGCATTTAAATTTGTGTGTCAAGGATCCCCTTTTTAGAATGGGATTTCTCGCTTGTTCTGTTCAAACCAGCTTGTGGAACAAGGATCTGGTGGATGACCTAGGTGAGTGGAATAGAAACATGTTAGAGTCTCTTTTCTCTCATAATATTGTTCAGAGAATAGTGACTATTCTTCCTCCTAATCCAGAAGCTGGTAATGATCGAAGATTATGGCCAGGCAGCAAATTGGGGGGGTCAATTTTCGGTGTCTAGTGCTTATAAACAAATAAATAATTTTCATAATTTAGAAACTACAGGTATGTGGAAAATAATTTGGAAACTAGTCATGCCTCAGAGAACTTGAGTATTCATATGGCAAGTAGCTCATGGAAGATTGAAAACAAAAGTAGGCTTGCAAAGTGGGGAATTGGTTCTCTTTATTGCAGTCATTGTCCCTTAGTTCAAGAAACTTATATGCATGTCTTAAGAAACTATTCGCAGATCCTATGGAGTTGGAATCACCTTGTTGCTATAGAATTTAAAAGTGATTTAATTTCTTTGGTATGCAATTTCTGGATTGGATAGAATTTAATCTTAACAGTGATGTTGGTCTTCAAGGCTATTCTCCTTGGCTTGAATTATGAGCCACAGCTTGCTATTATTTTTGGTATTGGAGGAACATATACAACATGATGATTCATTTGTTTATACATGCAAACCGTGGGAAGAAATATGTCATCATTGGATGAAATACAAATCTGCCCACTTTCAATTAAATGCCTCTAGAAATTATGTCAAAGAGGAAATTCATGTGTAATGGAACTCTCCTCCTGAAGGTTGGTTTTTCTTGAATACAGATGGATCTTTGAAATCATCACAAGGTATGGCTACTTGTGGAGACCTCCTGCGAGATCATCATGGCAGATGGAAAATAGGATTTACGAAAAAAGTGGGGTGCACTTCAGCCTTTGTTGCTGAGTTATGGGGAGTTTTACAGGGCTTACGTATTGCTAGAGATTCTTAAAAATTACAAAAAATTACAAAAATTACATACTTCTTTGTTCAAAGACTTTTTGCAAATGCAAAGATAAAGAGGAGGAATATTGCATGCAATTTTACTCTTATATTACTGGAGATCAAGGTATGCAAAATATCTTGCTGCAAGTAGATTCAAAATCTGTTGTTAAAAGCCTTAAAGGAGGCAAAATTGGATGCATGTCTAGAGCACCCTTGGTTCGAGCAATAACAGATTTGATGAAACAATTGAGGTCAGTTTATGTTGTTCATATAGGGAGGCTAATATGTGTGCAATATGCTATGGCTAGTCTTGCGTGAGATATGGAGGCTGATTACATGATTTATGAGGAACCACCAGCTCCTTTGCTGCAGCTGATTCGTTATGGTGTATAGGGGATCTCTACCCCACGCTTTATAACAGTGTAATCTCCTATTTAGTGCTTTAAGCGCCTTTGAATACCAAAAGAAGAAAAGAAAAAAAAAAAAAACTCTGCATTTTACCTTATTTCTTTCACCACACTTTCACCGGAAACAAACATGGGAGCTAAAAGTATTTCAGCTTCTTTCATCCCTCAACTTTCATACAACCATAGCATACTGCTCATCAGTCCACCTGAAACTACTTTAAGCATGAGGTAACCAAATATTTCCATAAACTCAATTAAACCCTGCTCTTTGGGCACTTTGGCTACTAACTCTGGCTCCTAAAATTTCCGCCTAATTATATAATACACACTTCAAAGGGGTTTAGTTTAATTAGTTAGCATTTGTTGTAAATTCTTTTGTAATTATTTTGATTTTTACAAATAATTTTTTAAAAAAAAAGCTTATTTAAGAATAAAAATACAAATTTAATAAGAATAATGGAAAGATAAAATATTTTTGAAGTATAGTAAAGACAGAAATACGTCTAATAAAATAATTTATATAAATGAGAATTATAAAAATAAATAAAATAAACCTTTTTATAGTTAATATAGTAGAATTCTACCTATCTTTTGTGGAACTACAAAAAAGTAACAATAGTTACAAAGAAATTTACATGTAATTTTTGAAAAATCACCGGTAAAATCTTACTGATAGGTATTAGTGACAAAATTATCCATAGTGACAAAAATTATGAATAGTGACGAAAATTTTGTCAATAAGATTTTAATTTCTTATAAGCCTTTTAGTACATTATTTCAATAGTTGAAAGTGAGGCAACTGTGAAATTAATATATGCAAACAAAATTATGAGACAAAATATGTAAAAAAAAATCATTCAAATAAAATTTAAAAAGATAAAAACTCACCCTAGAGAAAGAATAGAAGGATCGATGGATATTTTTGTATTTATTGCTTATATTTATCTCTCCATTAAAATTGAATAAAAATAATAAAAAAATATTAGAAGACATTTGTTTTACAAAATGATATTATATTTCAAGGAATAATATTCTTAGGAATACGATATCTAAGAATGTTATTTGTGAGTATATTTAAAAATGTGTTTGGTAACATTTTAATATTTGTAGAAATATTTTTTAAAATACAAAATAATTTAAGTAAAAATAAAAGTTGCATATGTGTTAGTGAATAAATTTTTTATATTTCCATGGAAATATCATATTCTCCTTCCTTTTTATGAGAGACTAAAAGAAATTATAACATTATCAAGAATCAATAATATTCAAGAATAATTTTTAAAAACTTGAAACAAACATGAAAATGCTACCTTTTCATGTTTACATTCTTGAAATTAACCTTTAATCCATGATCAACAAACGCACTCTCAGTAATTGGATATTTCAAAAAGGAACGATGAAAATAAAAACAATGCACATAAACAATAGAAATGAAAACAAATGCACACATGTAATTATAGATGAGTTTATAATTTATATAAAAGTATATATAAAAAATCAATGAGTTGATCATATGAATTCTTATTTAGTGAAACTTAAATCATGCAAGATTTTCTTAATTTAAATTTCCATACGCTATTCATATTATCAATCAATTAATTGAATCATAAAAAAATAATATATATATATATATATATATATATATTAATTTGAAGGATGAAATTATAAAAATGGTTATAATTAATTACCTGAATTAATATAACTATGTACCTTTTATGAATTAAAAATATAAAATTTTGATCACTTAAATAACTGATTACCGTAAGTACAAAAAATCAAAATATTTAATAAATTGTTTATCGTATTATATAAAATAAAATCTATATAATATTTAATGATTTAATTGGTTGATTCAATCAGTATATTTCATTCTTATATTCACCTGGGGTTTTTCGATCGAAAATAAAAATTAATGTAAAGATTTTATAATAATTCACACGCGTTAATAATTAGTTAGATTTTCTTGACATATTCACCTAGGTTATTATAATTATATATTTTTATCAATTAATAAATAAAATAAACTTAAATCCACATTCTAAATTGAGAGTTTCTTTTCTTTTACCAACTCGGATACATATATTTTATTTACCTGATTCCCATGTGTCGTGTTGGTACCTCGTATCTGCTTTGGTTCTTATTAGCAGCGTTTAAGTGCATACTTGCTCTAAATACGTACGATAATGTATGTCTCATCGAAACCTTTTATAATTTTCGGTTGCATGGGGGATTTGCTTATGGTTTTGAATAGCAATGCTTGCATTAGATTATGAGAGGAGACGGGGAGAATCTCAAAATACACGAATGAAAGACGTACATTAAGTCTGATATATGATAATATACAAAGTTCTCTCCCAACATCTCAAAGCACATGAGTTGGAGACATTGAATTTGGTGATACAATACTTTCTTTTGCCCCCAGAACCTTGCTCCCTATTATATACTTTGGTGGTGATGAAATCAATGGATCACGTGGTTGTCCTATTTCACTACTAAAAAAATAGCATATAATATTGGTTATTTTTGACATTCCACATCGATTTTGAAAACTGATGTTAACGAAAAATAAACAACATCAATTTTTACTGAAAAACTGATGTCGCTATCTAATAAATAAAAACGTAAAAAAATATAAAAGTTGGAACTTCAACATCGGTTTTTCCTGAAATCGATGTTATAGTCTAAGTTAACATCGGTTTTCTTAAAAAAATCGATGTTGTTTTTTATTTTTTTTAAAAATATTTTTTTTGTTTTTTTAATTTTACTAGTTCTTCAACCTGTAAATTAAATACTAGACATCCAGCCAATTTCAGAATACAATACAATAAAATATTATTTCAATAACAAATAAAATTCAATAGTGTCAATGTACATAAAAATGATTTCCTAACCAAATGTTTATATACAATTGTTTAAAAATCTCTTAACCACCTAATCTGATATTTCATCTTTAACTTTAAGATAAAATGTAGCCCACTGAACCCTAATACCCTTTAATCTGTCGACTTGCAGTAATCTTTCATCAGTGAAATATTGCATGACATAATAAAACATAATTTAATAAGTATAAATAAAAACAAGTAAAAAATGAAAATTAGTTTTGAATTAGACAATTATCATGTCCTGGTTATCCCTGAAGCCTCCTTGGACTATCGTGGACATCCAATGCATGACATAATAGCCACACTCAGTGCTTCCTTTTTGCTTATTACACTAAATTCAATAACATGGTCAAAGTTAAACGGAAATTAGTGTAAATGGTAATAAAAGTTAATTTGAATACATAAACCATGATTTATTAAAAGACTTACTTTAAGCACAATCCATTTAGTAGTAGCCTTTGATTTATTTCCTTGAGTGTTATGGAGTCCCTTCAAAGCACTGCTTAAGAGAAACATGCATGCACATTGTACAATTAACATATTCATGTGTTAGAAATAAAAACAGAAATGTCTAACAAATTACAATCTACCTGTTAATAATTCCTTTGAGGTAGTTATCATGCTTGTGGTGCAACGAACAGAACCACACGACAACATTGGCCTTAGGATATATAACGACTAGTTGACAATGTGCACTGCATTGGAGAAAAAGAAGTTATTATACTTCATACATTGATTAAATTCTTTTGTACATTTTTACTTACTCATTCAAGTACGCTGCAAGGTAGACATCTTTCTGTGAACTCTACATCCATTTCTTGATATAGTCCTCGGATTCAAATTGAGATTGCCCTGATCTCTGTATGGACTGTGGCTCCATGAATCCATACACATCGCCATGATCCGATTGCAGACATAACTCAGTCATATGCCTATTGTTTTGAAAATAAAGTCAATTATGCAAGAATATAAAACAATTAGTTATGTAACGGTAGCCAATTGAAAGTGACTTACAAAATCCACAGTTGTATAACGGAGATGCTCAGACATTGACCACCGTGGATGATCTCAGAAATATCCTCATGCTTTATGTACAATGGAAAGTTTTCAACCTACAGCCCGAACATAGTAGGGTCCCATTGCACTTGCATGGGTCTGAGGAAAAGATCGTGGATGGTCAACGCGATCTAGTATAGGGGATCAGCAATATGTTCTGGCTTATGTACAGGTTTCGTCGGTCCCTTAGGTACCTGTTTATCCTACACAGTTAAGAAACATAAGTGAATGACCGTCTTGACTTTATATGAGACAAATCATTCTTAAATGAGAAGAAACAAGCCAAAAATGAAATATCTTATTCAAAATAGCCTATACAAGATGTGTCAGCCAAGCAAGGAAGGTGTTAAGTGCTTGTCCCACTAACTGAACCTCGTCAGTGGGTATAGGGACGCGAGCCTCAGCATCTCGAACTTCCTCAACACCCACCTTGACCTGATCATGGGCAATAGGGACGTTGTGCACGGTTGTCGACCCCTCATAAAGTCTTCCAAGGGCAACCAGGTGGGGAGGATTGCCATCAACATACAACCCACGCCTATCAGATGCATCCGTGTCTGGGTCATTCCCTGAGGGATCGACACAGCTTCCCTTGGTGCTGACACGAGCACCATAAGGACATGACTGAAGGTCTGGAGGCGGCATGACACCCTGAGACTGGATCTGGGTCTGCATCTGGGATTGCAGGTGGCTGAAGCTCATCATTATTTCCTGCGTAACTCTTTCGGTGATCGACTGTGTAAGTCGATCAGTGATCGACTGCTCCAGCTCTACCTTGATGTTGTCTTTCAAGCGATCCAAGTCTTCAGGCGTCATTGACTTTGACTTCCGAGAGGTCAATGGAGTCGGTCCAAAGTATTGTATGATGGTCACACCGGCTCTAGCACCACGGACACAGCCGGGGTGCTCTGGTCGTCCAATGGAAGCAGTCAGGACATTCCGACGTCCACTGGTGACAAAGCTACCCTGTGTGGATTACTCATCCAGGGAATCCTGCGATCAAAATAAGTAGAACATTAGTTTTGTAATTTGTGAGGTAAAAATTCATTATATGTGTATGAACATGTTGTTTGACTTACAATCCTCTTTGCAATCTCACGTGCTGCCTCAGAAGTCATTTGCACGATTTTTTTTGTGTGAGCTAGCTTCCACTTCACGTGTTGTCTCGTAGGGGACAGAGGATGAATGATGGTATCCGTGCTATCATCACGAGTTGCTTCCTCCAATTATTTCTTTTGTTTTTCCTCCATCAATCTCTTCTCTAACAAGTCGTAACCCCCGCAAGACAACCTGAAGCTTCTGGATGGCCTAGGCCTTCTTTCTAACATCCTGTAAGAATTACACAAATAGGGTTAAAAAAATGCACTTGTTTGACTTCATAATTTTGAAATTGTAAAACAATGTAACTCAACTAACCTCCCAGGAAGCGGCTCTACGTGTCTCACAGAATTGGTGTCACGCATTTTTCCTTATTGATGTCATATTTCTCACAGACAATGTCGACATCGTCGTCCTTGCCTTGTGCCAGAGCCCATTTAGAGGTCAGGTCTGACTTAAATTGCCTCCATCGCTCTCCTACTGTCTGCAGAATTTTCTTCTTGGTCCGTTGGTCGGACGCTTCAGGTATATCAAATTCAGCCTATGTTACAATGAAAAGGGTTTAACAGTTACAATAACATTTAAATTGTATTACTACAAGAAATCACAATGGACATTTAATTGTAATACCTGAATGTCCTCCCAAATCAACTCCTTCTGCACTGCAGGAACTTCCTTCCAGTTAGCAATGGTCACATCCACCTTGTCCCTAGCCACGATCCCTAGATACGTCCTCAATTTCTTTGCCTGAGGACCATCAGCCTTCCCAGTGGCAGGATCCACATGAACCACTGGTCTGTCAGCATCAACAGGTCTGGTAACAGGTGATGAAGGTGCTGACTCAGGACAAGGAGGGGAGCTTGGTGGTGTAGTCATGCTCCTGTTAAAAACAAAAAGAAAGATAAGTAAACACATTCTGACAAGTTAGGATACTTATGAAATTGTAAAAAATGCAATCAAGTTTATAAGGCAAACGAATTACATTAAGTGATGTTAATTAATTCTCCTTCATCATGATCATTACGATTTGCATGAACGTCATCATCGTAATCTTCTATGTTGATGTCAAGCATTTGTGTCAAGAATTGAGTGACACCAGTATCGACGGTGGAATCATCATCGTCAAGAGTAATACCAATGGTTTTTCCATGTAGTACCATTGACCACCTTTCATCACATGGATCTTGAACATAAAACACCTTTTTAGCTTGTTTTGCCATGATGAAAGGTTCATCTTGATAAGCTAGCTTGTTAAGATCAACCAAAGTAAATCCCAAGTCTTCGGTCCGTACACCGCTATTGATATCAACCCACTTACACTTGAAAACACACACACTGAATGTAACATAATTAAGCATGCACGCCAAACGGGGATTGTAGTCATGCACAGTAGCGAAGTGTTGCAACTCAGCCCTAAGGCTAACCCCACTGTTTTGCATTGTGCTCTTGTCATCTTGTTGTTTTGTGTAGAACGAGTACTTGTTGATATCGTATCCCTTCCAACTTCTAACATTTCTTTTAGGCCTATCTGCTAACTTCCTTATTGTTTCAGATGAAAATTCATCACTAAATATTGTATCTTTAAACCAATTCAGGAAAGTCTTGTTATGCTCTTTCAACAACCTATTCTTCGTCATTCTTAGATTACTTTCCTTGACTAATGCTTCATGACGAACTATGTATGGCAGAACTTTATTATTGTTATTCAATACATACAAGTGAGCTTGTTGCAATTCCTGTAAACCAGGCGTTATAACATGCAGCCCTCGTGAACCATTTCCTCCCACTCTGTCGTCATGTCGGGACTCGGGAAGCCCAACAGGTTTTGCCTTTTCAAGGTACTCTGAACAAAATTCGGTAGCTTCTTCTGCAATGTACCTTTCAACTATGGATGCTTCAGGGCGGTATAGGTTTTTTGTATACCCTTTCAAGATCTTCATGTATCGCTCGAACGGGTACATCCACCATAAATAAACGAGACCACACATTTTAATTTTCCTGACCAGATGAACAAGTAAGTGAACCATTATGTCGAAAAATGAAGGAGGAAAATACATCTCCAACTGACACAAGATAATTTTTGCCTCTTCTTCCAAGTCATCTAACTTTACAGGGTCCACAACTTTGGTACAAATGGCATTGAAGAAAAAGCACAACTGAGTTATAGCATGCCTCACTTTGTTGGGCAAAATGTCCTGAATTGTCACGGCTAATAGTTGTTCATCAACACGTGGCAATCATGAGACTTTAAGCCAACTAGTTTCAGATCTTTGATCTACACAAGGCTCTTAATATTTGAAGAGTATTCATCTGGCACTTTCACTCGGCGCAGACACTGACAGAAACTTATCTTCTTCTTTCTTGACAAAGTGTGACATGCTGGAGGCAAGTATATTTTCTTACCATCAGACCTACGATGTAACTGCTCACGTATACCCATCTCAACAAGATCTTGACGAGTGTTCAAACCATCCTTTGTCTTGCCTTGAATGTTAAGAAGCGTGCCGATGACACTATCACACACATTTTTCTCCATATGCATAACATCGATACAATGTCTAACATCTAGATCAGACCAGTATGGAAGATCAAACAATATCGACCTCTTCTTCCATATGCAAGTATTACCTTTCTGCTTCTTTTCAGTCTTTCCAAATACAGTATGGATGCCCTCAACCCGCTCAAGAACCTGCTCATTGGTTAACAAAATCGATGCAGTTTCATGCTTTTGACTTCCACTGAACGTTTTTTTCAATCGCCGATAAGGGTGATTAGGTTTCAGAAAACGTTGATGGCTGTCATACCTTAATTTTGTCCGGGTACCCCTAAAAAGAAAAAGAACAAAATGAAAGAAAAAGAATATATATATATATATATATATATATATATATATAATAGTAAAAAAAAAGAAGCCAAAAAAGGGATAAAAGAAAAAATAATAAAAATATATAGTTTTAAAAAAAATGTAGTAGAAACATAACTAAAAAAATGAAAAAGTAGTAAAAAGAATATATATAACAATTTTTAAATAATAATAAAAAAAGAGAGTAGAAGGTAACAAAAAGAAAAAAAAACGCAATGGAAAGCAAAAAGAAAGAAAAGGGGCCATAAGGCCCATTAGGTTTAAAGATTGCAATAGTAGTATACGAAGAGCAAAGAAGGCAACACTAGAGGGAATTAATTGCACAGCCGCACGGATCCTGGAGAAGAAGAATTGGGCCAACCAGAGGTCGACATTTGGCGCCTCCATCAGAGAAGGGGAGAGGGGTCTCCTGAGGTACCTCTCATTCTCCCACTCTTTTTTTTTCTCTTTTGTTGCTCTTTCTTCTTTACTTTTTTCTTTTCCTTCTTTCTCGTGTTTCCCTTTCTTCCTTCTTGTGTTTATTGTCTATTTTCGTTAGAGGAAAAGGCTTGAGTCTTGCTGTAATTAGCTTCGTTGATTTAGGTTGTGCTTGCTTTTTTTTTCTTTTCTTTTCTTCTTTTGTATCTTCTTTCTTTTTCGTTTTTTTCTCCGGCAACCACCATGCCACCACCGTGACCACTGCGGGCCACCACCGCACCTCCACCAGCACGCCGCCATGTGCCGCCATCGGCCCTGCGTGGCCGGTTCCCATCATTGGTGGTGGTAGGGGGGCTAGGCCACCTCCATGGAAGCTCATAGCTTCTTCTTCACCGTTTTGGTTGCAGCAATGGAAGGTTGTTGTGCCCAGCTGCTAAGTGCGGGTTGGGTCGGGTTTCCCTGACCTGGTTCCAACCCTAAACCTAAAAAAAAAAAAATAATAATAATAATAATAATAATAAAGGAATTTGCTTTTTGCACCATCTTCTCATAAATACACCCCATGAAACTAATTAAATAATGCTTTCAGCACCCCTAGATTTTCATAAGTACACCTCTAAACCAAAAATATATTACTGTTTCTAGCCCCCTTTTCATAACTGCACACCCCTGAACTGTGGGGTCAGGCCCATTCTGAAAACCATGTATTATATTTTACACCTCATATTCATAACTGCACTCCTATTTGTTGGGCCTGGCCCATTTTGTAATTAAATAATTTCTGCTGATTGTACCCGCTGTCTTCATTGTATGCACCCCTAATTACTTAGTGTACTCCCCACTTCTATTCTATCCCTTTCTATTTTCATTTTGCTTTATTTGGTTACGTAATGTTATGTCATTTATTCATTAGTATTTTTAGTACGGGCTTATGTTTCGTGCACTCCATGCTGGGTCTCTGACTCGTTTGGTAGTGTTTCAATAACTCGCGGATAGATTTGTGAATATCATGCTGGGTCTCCAACTTGCTTGATTTCATAGAGTTTACCGCAAATTCAAAATCTTTTTCTAAAAAAAGCTCAAAATACTCAAATAAAAGATCACTCAATTCTCCTTTTTCTCAAGAAAATCTACATATTACTCGAGATTGCTTCAAGGTCCAATGCCTTAAGCAATTATCCTCGCTTTTTCTTCAAACACAACGTCGTTTCAAGGTCCAACGCCTTAACGACTCTTTTTCACGCAATTGAAACAAATCTTCCAAAAAA
>CM023958.1:12200814-12220097 GCA_013407115.1 Glycine latifolia | reverse complement strand
ATATATATATATATATATATATATATATATATATATATATATATAATCTTTTTCTTTTCTAAATAAACAAAAATAAAACAAAGATAAGTCACGCTTTTAAGGGAAGATAAATAATTAAAAAGTCACTTTATTTTAACACACTCGATTAAAGGTTGTCGTCTTCATGACGAACGTGTGGGGTGCTAACACCTTCTCCGTGTGTAAATGACTCCCGAACTCTTTTTCTCTAAAATCGTAGACCATGCCTTATCTTTTTGGTTTTTCCGACGTTTTCCTTAAATATACGTTGGTGGCGACTCCATCTCAAGTTTTTCCTTTTTGGAAATCTTTTTCTTTTTTTATCGCCATCCCCGTCGTGGCCGGATAGGTTGCGACAATGGCGAGTGTAAACTGTTTTTCTTCCATGTTTAAGTTGTACGTAGCTTGTGTGTTGTTCACAGATAGGGCATGCACGATGGCCCTTAACACTATATCCACTCAAATTCTCGTACGCTGGAAAATCATTAATGGTACAAAATAGCATTGCACGCAACTTGAATGTCTCCTTACGATACCCATTAAACACAGCAACCCCCTCATCCCACAAGTTTGCTAAGTCTTCGATCAAGGGACTAAGATAAACATCAATGTCATTTCCTGGTTGTCTTGGGCCTCACATCATCATAGACAACATCATGTATTTTCGCTTCA
Organism: Glycine latifolia; assembly: GCA_013407115.1. Taxonomy (NCBI): domain Eukaryota; kingdom Viridiplantae; phylum Streptophyta; class Magnoliopsida; order Fabales; family Fabaceae; genus Glycine; species Glycine latifolia. Next base: position 12,219,407 of record CM023958.1, on the reverse strand, counting down.
TGCACAACCAAGGAGGCAGGTTGTAAATGACCAACACAACAGGCCACGAACTGTGCTGAGTACTTAAACTACCACAGGGATTCATTTCATCACTGGCAAGTACAAGTCTAAGATTTCTTGGGTCTTCGCCGAATTCTGGATACAAATGGTCAATCTTCTTCCACTAGGAGGAATCTGCCGGATGGCGGAGTACTCCATCACAGTTTCTCCCATCTGCATGTCATGTAAGGTCTTTTGCATCATCTTCATTAGCAAACAGACGCTTAAACCTTGGAATGATAGGAAGACACCACAACACCTTCGCGGGGGGGGGGGGGCTTTCTTTGTACTTTCATCAATGCTACAATCATCATCGGCCTTCACTTTGTACCGTGATACCCCACACCTGGGGCATTTATGCATTTCTTGAAATTTATTTCTGTACGATATGCAATCATTAGGACAGGCATGAATTTTCTGATACTCCATACCCGTCGGACAAAGAATCTTCTTCCCCTGATATTAACTTCTTGGCAACGTGTTTTCATCTGGAAGCATGTCCTGAACTACCTCAAGCAGTGAACTGAAGCTTTTGTCACTCCACCCATATCTGGCCTTGACATTAACCAGATTTAACACCGCTGACAACAGTGTCAATGGCTCTTTGCACCCCGAATACAACGGCTTCTTCGAATCACTTTCCAATGTATCATACATAGGGGCATGTGCTTGCTGAAAAGATTCATGTCCCAGATCATGAATCATATCCTCTAATCAATCTCCGATGTCAACATCAACCGGTTCAGTTTGCCACCCCCTCCGCATGTCTGTCAATTCACCATGCCATATCCATGTGGTATAATTCTTCTTAATCCCATCACACAGAAGATGCTCATGTATGTCCAGCGGTTGGCGTCTCCCATTCAAACAATTGATACGGGAACATAAATATTTTCCATTCCATCCGGTTGACTTCTTTCAGAGGCAAATTGCAAGAAATGTTCAACGTCTTCCTCATACTCAACTGTGATGCGACTTGCATTCATCCAACTTTGATCCATCTAATTAATAACTCTATGATACTCACAAAGTTATTCCATGCATGAAAACCTCACTTTTTTCATTAAAGGTGTGGCCTTATCCCATTCAGGAAGACTTTTTTTAATAGTATATTCATATGTATAGGTTGAGTTTCTTATCTTAAATTTGACAAAATTTCAGCATCATTTCGCTTTGGTCTCCAAGTACACGACATGAAAGCGGTGACATGAGTTCCACCACAGTCAAGTATACACCCGGAGAACAAAGTGAAATGCATTGTACCGAAATTTCATCATATTTAAGAAAAGAATCACAACCTATACTTATGAATATACTAAAAAAATATGAGTCTTCCCAAACTGTCCAAATGGACAATTCAAGAATCAATACAATGATTAATCCAAACTGTCCGGAAGAATCACTGTAATGAATCTCAAACGGGAAACTAAGGTTCACTCATAATGAACATTAATTGTATATATAAAGCACTAGTAATTAATCACATTAAACAAGTTACAAAACCACCAAATACAAAGTCAATGGAAGGTATTAACCTTGTGGGAGCCGCCAGAAGTTGCGAGTAAGAGAACCACCTTCAAGAATGACACCAATAGTGGAAGCGCCGTAAGAGTGACCTAAGTTAGATCTAGATTAGCTTAAAAATAGAAAAATGCCCATATCAGCTTCAAAGAACACCCAAATTACTTTGTCAAACATAAACAAACCATAATTCTTGACCCGTAGCAAAATTCTTTACACAGGTCGAACTTATCTGTGCCAATAATGCACTATACTATGATATGTTATGATAACCAAGCAGTAAACCTCAGGCTGCAAGTTCTTTAGCCACTATTCTTTCATATATCATGCTTTTATGATAACCAATCATATGATTATGTTGGTGGTTAGCATTGGGTTCTTATGTGCATTTATGTCCTTTGCATTTAATGTATAATAATGAGTAATGCTTCTTGTTCCCTCACAATAATCATAACCAATTGATTTCATTCATCAGTCCCTACCATGCATCTCTAGTCTCTACTAGACATTTACCAGCTACATACAACCATATCAACTTCTCAAAAGTAAAGGTCTAATTAGATGGGATAGGATTAGTTAGCTATGTGGCCTACTAGTTAACTAAACAAAAACGCTCAAGGAATCTCCAAGATAAGTTAGCTATGTGCCCTACTTGTATATATGAGGTCCAAACCTTCTCAAAATATTCAATATACAAACAGCTTTTAAATACTGCACAAATAATTGCAATTGTAGTTGATAAATGGTAATTTTAACACCCTCAATGGTAGTTGTTGTTCTTTATTCTATTGGTTCATTATGATGCATGAGAGAGAAAGACAAGGATCAAAATCAAATAGACAAGTTTCTAGAAGTGTTGGAGGAGGGGTTGAAATACTATTTAATTGAAAAGCATTGCTTAAGCAAAATGTTAAACACTTTAATTTATCAATTTCAGATGCTCTAATACTTCAAACCATGATCTGCTCAGTTTTCTTACAGAAAGTTTACAAGCTATGTATAGTGATGTAAATAGTTTTCTCATAAATTTCACATTGCATGCCTTTCACTTTCCATTTCAAACAAGAACCATATCTCAATCACCTTATTCTGATATTCAAAAAGGTCATTGTATTGTGCCACAGTGTAAACAAAAGCATGACCAGCTTTGTGGCTTTTGTCAATGGCACCAGACCATTTTGTGCCTTCAATACTAGCTCGCAACACAGCGGCTTCCAACCCAACATTTGAATCGTTTACGTGTCCACCAAACTAAGGAACATTTAATCGTGTTTAAAATATCCCTAGAACAAATCAACTAAGGTAGCTAAATAGTGAATATACAGAGCATAATCAGTCTTCTACTATGCCAGCACAATGTCTCACAATTTGCATAGAATCATAGGTGTTTGCATACATTCACAATCACATTCATGCTACAGAGAATCACAAAACAACTCAAAAAATTACTCATGCTATAGAGAATCACAAAACAGGTCAAAAAACTCAATCTATAGAGAATGACAAATTTATCCTAGCTACTCATGCTGGCTTATAACAAATTAGAAGAGAATAGAAAAGGTTTAAGCTCCCTTGCACAGAGACGGGTCTTCTTGATTGAAGATGGTGAGCCTTTGATCCCTTAGGTCACGGTTTTGCTTGCAGAAGTAACTTTCATGGTTTCGTGAAAGAATAGTTTGCCAGAGTAACAAATACATCAATAACGAAAATAAAATACAAAACAAAAATCATTGTTTAAGTTGCCAAACATATATACCTGGAGCGAGAATGACAGAGCAACAATGCAAAAGGGAACGAAGGCTGAGACAACGACAATGGAACGACAACCACACCGGAGCTTCTTAACCGCCGCGACACTGAGAGTGAGAGACCGAGAGTGAGAGAGCGAGAGTGAAGAGAGGAACGACAGTCAAAGCGAGAGCGACAGTGATGAAGAAAGTAATGGGCGCCAGAAAAATATAATATAAAAATTAAACAACATCGGTTCTCCAAACAAAACCAATGTTATTGACATAAACTCAACATCGATTTTCTTCAGTTTTTAAAAAATCGATGTTAACAGAGTTTGTTAACATCGATTTTTAGCGGTTTTATGAAAATGGATGTTAACATAAGTTCGTTAACATCAGTTTTTAGCATTTTTTTATGAAAACCGATGTTAACATAACTTTGTTAACATCGGTTTTTAGAGGTTTTTATGAAAAACGAACTCACTTATCTACAAAAATGCCACCGCATTTTTTTTTACATCGATTTTCAGTAAAAACCGATATTAACGTAGCGATGTTAAAACTAGTTTTTTTAGTAGTGTTTGTATAGAAGAATTTAAAAATGGAGAGTTAAGTTGTATTTTGATAACTTGTTGATTATGAGTTTGAATTCGAAAATAGTCTTTTTGTAGATGCAAGGATAAATCTGCATACAATATTCCTCTGTCTTACATTCGCATAACAAATAGCCTTTAAACAATGAAAGAAATATGTAGTTAAGAGTTAATTTAACCATTTGAGAGGTATGTCCATAAATTTCATTTGTTTTCCATTAACTCTTGATTGTTACATGGTGGAAAAACTACTTGCAGTTTTTCGTAAGGAATTGATAATTACTATCAACTAGAGACACATAAGATCACATTTCATGTTCATATTGTTTCATTGTTGTCATTAATCTGTCAAGGATTTCAGAGGAACATGAAACTTTTATATAATGTTTTTTCTGCATGTATAATCTCAATGAGTTCCCAAATTCATGCATTTTATGCATTTCAATTTTCATTTTGGCGTTTTTCTGTGAGAATAAATTTTGCCTTAGAGCTGGAATACTGTATATCTACGCGTTTAATACGACTTTGTCGCGTTGTCTATTATGGCTGTACTCTTTTTTACATTGTTGTTACTCTATTTAATTAGGAACTTGTTTCACTATATATGATGTCTCTCTACTAAATTAATCTTTAAAGAAGGGAAATGAAAGTAAATGTAATTTGCCCTCTGCATGTATATGTATCCAAGACTTTGATTGTCCACAACACCCATCCACGACTCCCAAACCAACTCTGTAGAATTACCCTAACGAGTTCAAGGTGAAGCAGTCAAGTTAAGGAGAAATTATTAGTTAGTTCATATTAACACACATCCATAATTCTGAATAATAATTATATAATACATGAATAATTAAAGATAAACTCACTAAATAAAAGATATACTCATTAATAATCTAACAATAGTTAATGATGTTAAGGACTCATTAATAATCTAACAATAATTAATGATGTTATTCCTTAATCTGAGATATTTTAATTATTTTATTATCAAAAATTTATATCAAGCAATCATTGTGAAACCCCAATCAGAGAGTATGTCTAGCATGTTTGGATTTGCACCTATTCTGTTTAAGATGAATGGAATATGTCCAACAAGATTTGTTGGGTAATTAATATGGGATCAGGCTCTCTCTCTCTGAAGATGCTTATGGCGGAGAAGCACCTCAAGGAAGAAGATCACTACAGAATGAATACACAACACGAGTGGCGTGCAGTGTGTACTCTATGTGAATATAAAAGAGAGAGTCAGAATGTGTGTACCTTTCTTCATGGATGATACTCCTATTTATAGAATGATGAACACTGACCTGGATACCAGTGGGCTAGTGGTTAAGGCCCGTGATCTTTATCCGAGATCCTCGGCTAACCGAACAGAGGTGGTTGTGATATTGTTGTAACCTCCATTATCTTTAACGGTTAATATATTGTGCTATTTAAATGATTGGGAATAACAGACATGGCCTTAGTGGGTCTCCTCTCTAATTGGGCCTATCTGTAACAAATGCCCCCCAGCCCGGTTATCAAGCATTCTAGATGACCGGAATGTATTGCTGATTAGGCCCATTCTTTTAATTCCATGCCGAGATGTCTAGGTTGGTCCTCGTTCAATTTATCGATTCCATGCCGAGATGACTAACCCGGTCTAGAATGTTTGTTTAGGGCAGAGTTCTCGGCTATTGCCGAGCTATCCCTTGTCATCTTTCCAACAATAACTGATTGGTTGCAACCATTGGGAAATGAAGTGTTTTGTCTTCGGGAATGATACGTATCCCGATCATTTAATGCTCTGTCCTTTCTTTGCACGCTTTAATCATTTCCTTTCTAGTGATATGATGCTTTTGCCCTGTGTCCTTTCACATCCACCCGTTACTTACTCCAAACGTTTTGTATTTGGTGGTTATTTTCCTTTTTGGCCTTATATGCATTTTCTTCTTGTTTCTCCTTCAATTCCCTCGCATTCTCCACCCTTGTGTTTTCTACTTGTGCTCTCGTCTTTGCTTCCCTTCCTGCTGCTCACATTTCTTCAAATTTCCTCTTTCGTTCCAGGTATTTTGCACTTCCTTTTTTGCATTTGTCTTGCATTGCTCCTATTGCGATTTTACTTTGGTTTCCCTTTAATGCTTCTGATTTATATGCTCTTTGAGTCACTTCTGTCTTTCATCTACCTTTCTTTTTCTTCTTTGATTTACTTTCAATTTTCTTCTTTCTACATTTTCCCCATTACAGTCATCAATATCTCTGTTTCACTCTAGGGTTTCCCTCTTTCTTTTTCCTTTAAACTTTATTGATTTTGGAGATGAAGCTTACCCCTGAGGAGGAAGCACATATTCGCAAGATTGTCCCTCCCAAATATGCATTCTGGTTTTGGGGTATTCCTCTTTCCAAAGAGGAGAAACAAAAAACCATTCTTCAAACCCCCTCTGGTCCTGGCAGTAATAAAGCCAACCTCCCTAAACCTCTCAATCCCTCTAAATTAGGACTGCTATCCCAACAAAGGTCTAGGATGGTACTTAAACTTAGAAGAAACTAGGGTGCTCCCTGGGGTTTCCGCGTCTTCGATTATTGCCCCCTTGGATTCTTCAGAAAAAGACCATGTGCAAGGGCAGCATTCGGTTTGAGCCATGTTCGAAATGTCTTGATGAATTTTTATACTTAACAAGTATTGATCAAGACAACCGAGCCGAGGCTTTGCTTGACACATGCCGGCATAATCCAGTTATTGTTCATAAGCCCCTCCCAAATCAAACCGAGGTTCTAATCTTGACCAACGCGGATTCTGGGGCCGGGATGCCGACTTCTGACAAAGCTACCCCGGTGTTGGTCCAGGCTCCGTCAAATCTTGATCCTCCTCTAATGACCATTTCCTCAGGTATTCTTTGCTAATTATTGTTTGTTATTTTGTCGTAGGTAATTATGGATACACCTCTCGTGGAAGTATTCGAGGAATTTCCCTCCACTGGGTCTCAGTCTCAACCTCTATCCCCTGCTTTTGCTATCAAATATCCTTGGGTTACCCACGAGGTGTTGCGTAACACCTCGGTCCTGGATCCGGGGAGTGTTGCCATGCTTTCCATTGGGATTCAGGAGGGTTTTAGTATCTGCGTTCCCCACCCGGATGAGCCCATCTGCTCTACCCGGGAAGGGGACTCTCCCGAATTCTTTTTCTTTTACAAGGATGTAGTAATTCGCTTAGGAGTTCGTTTTCCCTTTTCGGATTTCCAGATGCGAGTGTTGGATCATCTCCACGTCGCCCCTTCTCAAATTCATCCCAACAGCTGGGCTTTCATGCAAGCCTTTGAGTTTTTATGCCGAGAACTAGAAGTTCCTTGCACTCATTCTTTATTTTTTTTTATTTCTTTACTGTCCATTCTGGCCGGTCGGGTAAAGAGCCCGCCGATAGGAAAGGGTGGGTCTCATTTCGGGGTCGTAATGACCGTGGTCACAATGACCGTAGACTTTTCTCCGTGTATGCCAAGTCGTTCAAGGACTTTAAGGACAAGTTCTTTAAAGTTGTTGCTGAACCCGTCCATCATCCCTTTTTCCTTCGTGCCCCGGGTTCACATCCCGATGTATGGAATTTTCCATTGTATTGGACCTCTGCTCATCATGACTTCCTTCCCTCTTCCTATCATACTGATGAAACCCAAATGTCGGATTCCAAGGCTTCCTCTGCGGCTCGTATAATGTCATATAAGGAGTCACAGGACCTTCCTGACATAACCTATTATATCCAATGTGGTTAGTTTGGGTTCCTTTTTATGCTGATAGGAATAGATGCTTTTTATTACGGTCATCGTTTAATATCTGACATATTGTACTATTTTGTAGCGATGGATTCTGCACCTGCCCGGATTCCTCAGCCTGATCATCTCATTGCAATCAGGACACGGAAAAAATGGAAGGTGGCCGCATGGAAGGGTAAAGGTAAAATTGATGATTTTGTCTTGGCCCCGGCTTCTTCATATCCCGTTCCGGCGGCGACCTCTGAAATTCCGGCCCCAACTTCTTCGCGTGCCATCGAGATGCCACCGATCAATCTTGGTCCATCTGCTATGGAAGCGATCCCGAACCCCCCGGTTGCTGATATATCAACTTCTATGCCCGAGCCTTCCGAACAGTATATTCAATTGGCGCCCCAATCTCTTTGGGAGAGAGGCGTGACTCAAGAATTTTTCGATGTTGCTCGGGCACCGAGGAGATATTCTGAACTGGTGCCATTCTCGGAGGCCGAGATACAAGAATTCAGCAAGATCGAGCTGGCAATGCTGAAGGGTGCCACCTTGGTTGAGAGCCTAGCAACTCTAAACAAGAAGGCTTGCAAGCTGGCTGCCGAGCTTGAAGCCTCCCGGGATGAAAATCGGCAACTACGGGGGGAACTTACTTTGGTTCGGGAAACTGCGGCCGCATTTGAGGCATCGGCCAAGGAACTAGAGGCTGCTCATGCCGAGCTTGAGGTGTCCCGGGCCGAAGCAAAGGAAGCACGAGAGTCGACGGCCAAAATGGCCTCTGAGCTCGAAGCATCCCGAGCTGATCTTGGGGCTTCTCGAACTGAAGTGGAGTCCTCTCGTGCTGAGGTGGCCAAGTTGTCGTCCGAGGCTTCCTCTATTCAGGGTAAGGTCCGGGATGCTCACGACCGCTGCGAAAAGCTGATCGCTCTGCATGATAAGAAGGCGAAGGAGTTGGCCGAAACAAACACAGAGCTCACTTTCGTGCGGTCGCAAGTGACCAGGTCCGTAGAGGCCTTGTTTAACAATGCCTTAGACCAAATTCACTTATTGAACCCCGGAATCGAGCTGAATAATTCGGGTATGCATTTCAAGTCCTTTGTCTGTGGTGGTGAGCTATTGACTATCTCGGACAGTGAAGAGTCAATGGAAGATGATCCAACCACGACGGACCTACCTGAAGGGGACCGATCCCAAGAAAATGATTGAAGGGCCGGAATGTCGATTTTATCTCTGTAATTTTAAGTGCTTCAAACAATCTTGTTTTATTTCCGCAGTCGGCTTTTATTTGATACTCGTAAAATTTCTATCTTTGATGCATCCGGCTTTTATCATACTTGACTTGCTTTATTTTTGTCCGGCCTGGATATATTTATATGCTTAAATATTAACTTGGCTCCAACGGCCAAGTATCACATTGCCCGAATCAGTAATTGGGAGTTGAATATCGGATTCGAATCCTAACAATCAATGTGTTAAACCTTTAATCAATGAATGCTATTCTTCAATCACTCATCCATGAATAAACGATAATATCGGCCTGATCAGGGTCGAATTAACACATCGAACAGTTGCTAGGTCAATAGAATTTGTGCACAATATATTTATAACTCCCTTGTGATAAGGATTTTTATTCATATTCTTCGAAGATATTTACATAAGTTCATGATCTCAATGAAAAATTTATGCGGGCATTATATTCCCGGCTTACAAAATCAATTAACGAGAAACACATGAAATAGAAGCTTCAAATATTATTTCATGATCTCCATGAAAGATTTACGCTGGTCAGCTTACTGGATCCCGGCTTATAAAATCAATTAAGGAAAAACACATGAAATGGGAACTTTAAATATTAATCCATGATTTCCATGAAAGATTCACATGGGTCGGCATATCAGATCCCAGCTTATAAAATCAATTAAGGAAAAACACATGGATAATTATTGCAACTAGGAACTTTTAGCTATAATAAATTTTGAGCTTATCAGCATTCCAAGTGTGCTTCACGTCCTTTCCGTCAAGGGTCTCTAGCATGTATGCCCCCTGCCCGAGATTCTGCTTGACTCGGTATGGTCCTTCCCAGTTGGATGCTAGCTCTCCATCTCAGGCATTCTTATTTCCAATATCAGCTTGGCATAACACGAGGTCGCCTTTTCCAAAAGACCTCGGCCTTACTTTTCTATCGAATTTGCAAGCCGTTATGCGTTTCATGTGGAGATCTCGATGATGTGCCATAGTCCGGACTTCTTCTATCAGGTCTAGCTCGGCAGCTAACGCTGCATTGTTATCCTCTCCTGCATTAGACATATGTTGCCTTCTCCATGGTGGTTGGCCGATCTCCACGGGTATCATTACTTCGCAACCATACATCATTCTGAATGGGGCCTCTTGAGCGGCTATTTGGGCTATGGTTCTATGTGCCCATAAAACATAATACAACTGCTCGACCCAGTTTGGGCCGGCTTGATGCATTCGTTTTTTCAACCCATCCAGAATGATTTTGTTGCGGCTTCTGCCTGGCCGTTGGATTGTGTAACGCCCTGTATGCATCCGATTCATTAACATTGATTTATAGTCGTTAAGCGCAGCAATTATCACAGATAATCAATTCGGAAGTGATAAACAAAATGACATCATCAAACGTCATTAACAACACCCATTGTACATCATATATGGTGAATTCTCATAATATACAAAGTATGTATCAAAACTGTACATATCCCTCTCAGGGTACAAAATCACAGGCATAAAACAAAAGTAGAGCCAACATGCTCTCCAACACTATGCCTAAGGTTCTCAATAGAACCTATCCCTGCTCGGGCCTCTTGACCTGGGATCTATCAGCCACTCCCTGAGTATCACCTGCAAAACATAATCCGCAACAGGGGTGAGATAACAATCTCAGTAAACTCAGGGTTCTTGGAGGTCTTTCCTCCCCCTGGTTCACTTCCATGCATATAATATCAAAATTGGCATCACACACTAGCCATCACAGCTCTCAAGCCATATCACCACATATACATATATCTCAAGGGTTCATCATCACCCTTTTTATAACATACATCATCATCATTTAGCCATCACACTATTAAACACATCACATGTACATGGCATATATATATATATATATATCATTTATCAATGCCTGAGGAAGCTACATCCATCTATGTGGTCACTTTTCTCATCAGGACTTTCTATCCTTGCCTGAGGAAGTTACATACATCTATATGGGCACATCTCTCATCAAGACTTTCTATCATTTGCCTGAGGAAGCTACATCCATCTATATGGGCACATTTCTCATCAGGACTTACTCAGACATGTATATTCTATTTTATTCTGCTGGCCAGAGAAATCTTATCAATCAATACACATCGCCTCAATCCATGTATATCAAGTATATGTTTTCAATCAAAATAGTAACACACAATTTCAATATACATGCATCAATTCATACAATAACCATCACTCCCTCTGGAGTATGGTGGAACACAATCAAGGGGAAGCACTCCCAAGAACAAAGAGCTTACCTGCTCTCAGCGCTACACCAGCTCTCCCGACTTCGTGGTCACAACCACCAGCAATATCTGTATCACGCCCTACACAAGGCATACAAACAATCAATCAATAACGGTCCTTAACCGTTAGAATGAAAGGAAACGCTATTCCTTTCCATTAAAACCCTCTATGTTCTCTATCTTAGGGTTATCAGAGCTAGCCACCTTATAGGCAATTCACAGACCCTCAGCAGGATATACCTCAGCCTAACCAAGGCACTAAAGTCCCTCTAAGACTCTGCATACAATGGTTCAAAGCATACAATTGCTCAACCCCTCTATATCTCAAGAATAACCAATTCATTTAAAACAATCATTTCAACATATAATCACTTCTATACAGTCCCCTGAACACTTTTAGTAAAAGCACATATGCTCATGCATGTCATGATACCCTACATTTAACTAACATTCTTCCTACTCATACATATCTCAGAGTCAAAACCAAACTTTATCAATAGTTATGATTCAAAGCTCAGTATTCATCAGAACAACCTCCTGAGCATACTTTTTTAAAGAACCCAAGCCTAATTCCAGCCCTAACTCAATTGGGTCACTATTCATCCCAAGAACCATTTCACAATTCAATCGGAAAAACTTGAGCTTCTTACCTCTAAACAGTCGAGGAAGGCTGGAGGATCGCTTCTCCAAGCTTTAGCGTCCTTGAATCTCCTTTTTTCCCTTCCAAACTCAGTTTTACAAAGTTCCCTAGAGAACGGGATTTCTCCGATTGATGGTTCTCTCGAGAAACTGAAGCTGGAATCTAGCTCATGGAGGAGTTCTAATCAACTTTCTAGTTGGGTAGGAAGTGTTTAGATGAAGAATGGAGAAGATATGAGGCTTCTCTGGTCGTTAATGGCTGAAGGAAGCTCGAGGAAGAAGAAGAATTGATTTTCCTCCCCCAAAACGTTCAAATGAGCCTTTTATAGGGTCTTGCCCGCGTTCCCACGCTAATGGCGCCACACCCCACGCTAATTGCGCCAAGAATTTGAAAGAAAGGGTCTCTTGGAGCATTCTAGCGCTAATCGCGCCAGATATTCGAATCTGGGGGTCTCCAGGGCCATTCTGGTGCTAATCGTGCCATATGGTCGAGTCATGGCGCTAACGGCGCCGCTCCTGGCACTAATCGCACCAAATAAAATAATAATAATCTTTTTTTTTTTTTTACAAATCATGGTTATTATAGATTGCGGATGCTCTACCGACGAGAAGTGATGTTTTATATGGAGCCCGACCATTATTTCTTGAAACTTCTTATCCGTGAATTGTGTCCCGTTATCTGTGACGACTTCTGCCGGAATCCCAAATCTTGCCATTATGCTGCGCTCAAAGAACTTTTGAACTCGGGCCAAGGTGATGCTGGCTAAGGGCTCGGCCTCGATCCATTTTGTAAAGTAGTCGACGGCTACTATTAACCATTTCATTTGACCTTCTGTTGCCTTAAATGGTCTTAAAAGGTCCATTCCTCATTTGAAAAAGGGCCACGGTGCCGTGATCGACATTAACTCGGCTGATGGAGACCACAATATCTTTGCGTGCTTCTGGCAACTATCACATTTAGTGACCTTGTCTGCTGCGTCTGCCTTCATCGTCGGCCAGAAGTATCCGGCGCGAAGAGCTTTCAATGCTAAAGATCTTGCACCCATATGCTGACCGTTAATGCCTTCATGTATTTCGGTAAGCACGTACTCGGCTTGGTCCGGGTTCAAACATAATAACATTGGAGTATGGAGACCTCTTCAGTATAATTCGCCATCCACTATTGCATACATGGCAGCATCTCGAATTAGCTTTTTCGCTTCTATTCCATCGTCCGGTATTATCCCCTGTTCTAAGTAACTGATGATAGGCTTCCTCCAATCCTCAGTTGCCGAGATTACCATGACGCAGGCGGGTTGGGAGACCTCTTATTGAATGACTGTTCGGTGGTTTCCCGTACCTTTCGTGCTTGCCAGCTTTAACAATATGTCGGCTCGGGAATTCTCTTCTCTCGGGATATAGGCGATTATTACTTCATCAAATTCTGCTATAATTTCCTTCACTTTAGCCAGATATTTAGCTAACAAAGGCCCCTTAGTTTGGTATCTTCCTTCAATCTGTGCTGAAACGAGCTGTGAATCGGTGAAAACGTTGACTCTCAGCGCTCCCTGTTCTCTGATTTGCTTCAGCCCGGTGATAACTACTTCGTATTCTGCTTGATTATTAGACGTTGGAAAATTAAGTTGTAACGAATGTTCGAGTGACACCCCCTCTAGATTTTCAATGATGATTCCGGCTCCGCTCACCTTGGAATTGGATGAACCGTCAACATACAACTTCCATACTAGATTGTTTTTCTGATCTGAAGATGCCGGGCTGAGCTCTACTATAAAGTCGGCCAAAGCCTGAGACTTTATGGCATGTCGGGCTTCGTATTTAATATCAAATTCAGACAATTGGATAGCCCAATTCATCATTCTTCCCGCTAAATCCGGCTTGTGTAATACTTGGCGGATAAGCTGATTTGTTCTGACAATAATAGTGTGGCTTTGGAAGTATGGACGGAGCCTTTTAACTGTTGTTAGTAGAGCGAAAGCTACTTTTTCGAGCTTCTGGTATCATAATTCCGAGTTCTTGAGAGCTCGACCCACAAAATAAACTGGCGACTGAGACTTGCCCACTTCTCTGACTAATACCGCACTTATAGGTTCTTCCCCAACTGAAAGATATAAGATCAGTGTTTCTCCGGGATCTGGTTTTGAAAGCATCGGGGGCGAGGCCAAGCATTTTTTAATCTCCTGAAAGGCCTCCTCGCATGCCGGGTTTCATCCCACTGTAGCCTCTTTTTTCAACAACTTGAAGAAAGGAAGCACTTTTTCTGCGGATTTTGGGAGAAACCGTGTTAGGGCGGCCATTCTTCCCATCAGCTGTTGGACTTCTCGCTTGTTGGATGGGAACTGCATGTCCAAGACAGCCTTGCATTTATTTGGGTTTGCTTCTATTCCCTTATGAGTAGGCATGAATCCTAAAAACTTCACGGCCTTTACTCCAAAGGCACACTTCAGTGGATTCAAGCATAAATTACGCTGCCTCAGTTTGTGGAAAGTCTCTGCTAGATCCCGGACATGATCTCCAGTCACAGCCGTTTTGGTTATCATATCGTCGATGTATACTTCAATGTTGCGTCCAAGCTGGTTGGCGAAAACTTTATTCATCATTCGTTGATAAGTGGCCCCGGCATTTTTCAAGTCGAACGGCATTACGTTGTAGTAGTAATTTGCTTCAACACCCTGGAATGCCGTCTTTTCTTGATCATCCGGGTACATGGGGATCTGATTATATCCGGAATAAGCGTCCATGAACGATACTAGATGAAAACCGGCAGAGTTATCAATGAGTTGGTCAATACTCGGCATTGGGTATGAGTCCTTGGGGCAGACTTTGTTTAAATTTGTGTAATCAACACAAACTCGCCATTTCCCATTTGAATTTTTCACCATTACCACGTTAAAGAGCCACGTGGTGTATTGTATTTCTCTTATGAATCCGGCCTCCAATAACTCCTTGATATGCTTCTCCAAAGCCTACTTTCTTTCTGGGCTGAGGTTCCTATTCTTCTGTGATACTGGTTTGGAACCGGGGTACATAGCCAGTTTGTGGCAGCAGAAAGTAGGCTTTATTTCAGGGATCTCGGACGCTTTCCAAGAAAATACGTCTTGGTTCTCTTGGAGGCATTTGATCAGTTTGCCTTTGGTCTCTGGGTCATTCTGCTTGCCTATCTTAGTGACTTGTTCTGCGAAACTTCCAATCTGGACATCTTCAAGCTCATCTACCGGTTCCGGTCTCCATTCTTCAACATCCCGCATATCTAGCTCCATCAGGTTCATCGGCTTCCGGGATGAACATTTCTCAGTCTTCTGTTCAACCCGATCTCCTTGCCTTATCCGAGGTGGTAAGGAGGGGCCACCTTTGTTGTGTCTCACTGCATTGTAATAACATTGCCTAGATTCCTTTTGATCTCCGCATATGGTGATTACTTTGTCATTACTACCAACCATCTTCATCTTCTGATGCTAGGTGGACATTAATATGTCCCACTTGTGAAGAGTCAGTCTGCCCAGGATGATATTGTATGGCGAAGAGAACTCGGTGATAGTGAATGTGACTCTTTCTGATTTGAAGCCCTCCCTAGTTCCCAGTGTGAGTCGAAGGTCTATAGAGCCCTTGAGGCCGGTGCTTCCACCATTAAAACCTATCAACATGGTTTTGCACGGTTTCAGGTCTTCCTCGTCCAAGTTCATCTTCTGAAATGCACTCCAAGAAATGATATCGGCTAAGCTACCGTTATCAACAAATATCCTTTTTACTCGGCAATTAGCCACTATCCCCGTTATTACAAGGCCATCTTCATGGCCGGGTACTACCCCCCTCATATCTTCTTCAGTGAAATAAATCGACGGGGGTGTGGTTTCCTTCTTCCTGTTCTCCTTGAACTTTGGTTGATCTCTCACCGACATAACTTCCTTGAGATACTTTCTTCGTTGGTTAGCGGTGTCACCTCCTCCTCCCATTGCTCCTGAAATCACGTTACATTCAAATTCAGGTTCTGGGAAATCATCATCCTTCTTGTTCTTCTTTTCATCCCGGCCTTTGTGTTCGTTTTGGTGTTGAAAGCCTTTTCACTTGCCTTGTTGCCCCTGGGTCTTGATAACATATTGTCGCAATTTTCCTTCACGGATGAACTTCTCTATTGCATCACGAAGATCCCAGCACTGATCAGTCGTGTGACCCGATCCATTGTGAAATTCGCAAAATCGGGAATAGTCTAATCCCTCCTTTTTGAAAATTGGACAAGGTCGATCAACCTTTTTCATATCTGTCAAGGCAACTTCTCTCCATATCTGAGCCCGGGAAGTGTTCAACGGAACGTATTTGTCGTACTTTGCTTCATAATTCCTTGGCCTGAAACCGGGGTCAGAAACATTTCCCTAGTGTTGACCGATATTGATATTCACAAGATGTCGGCTGGGATGCGTATTTTCCTGATGACGATTCCTTGGCAGGGACGGCTTTCTTCTAGGTTCCTTGGGAGCCGAGTTGGCAATCTCCATTTGCTCCAACTCCAAGTACTTTTTTGACCGCATTCTGAATTCTACAAGGGATTTGACAGGATCTTTGTAGATTGATTTGGCTAAACGGGATGATCCATTGAGTCCGGCTGATATGAGATGTATATGTACCCTTTCCTCCAGACCTTGGACTTGTAGGACGGCCTCTTTGAAGCGATCCAAGTAGCTTTGTAGAGTTTCTTCGGGTTGTTGGCGTATCTTTCCTAGAGCGAATTCGGACTTGGGCTATTTTTTGCTGGTCGCAAAATTCAACAAGAATCGTTGTCCAAAATCTTCGAAATTTTGAATGGACCGAGGTGGTAGAGTATGGAACTATGTTTGCGCAGCTCCGGTCAAGGTGGTGACAAAAATTCTCAAAATTATTGGTTCGTCAATACCTCGAATACACATCTGCATGTCGAATTCATCAATGTGTACCTGAGGATCCTGGGTCCCATCATATTTTGATAGGAATGATCCATCAAAATCTTCTATGAACTGAGCGTCTACTATTTTGTCCACGAATGGGCTATTATTCTGCTGACCCCGGCGGTACTTTCTTCGGTAAGTACCATCTTCTCTCCTGGGACGGGGCAAGACCTCGGCGGCATTATGATCTGTGACCTCGGTTGGGGAGGTGCGAGGTCCTTGGTCATTACGTGTCTGAGGGTGAGATAACCCCTCTGGTTCGAAGACCGAGGTTATCGAGCAGTGTCTTCCTGTGATAGGCTGATGTTGTCCGTGATCGTCTCCTTGTACCAGATTCTCCATGTTTCTAATCCGCTGCTCTATGTGTTGGATACGGCGGTTTTCATCATGCCTTCGTTTGGCACTGCGCTCGTCCAATTGCACAAGCATATTCTGAACGTCTTCCTGTCGTTGAAGCTCATATCATTTCTCTAGATTCTCAATCCGGGATAAAATTGAGTCTAGAACAGTATGAATAAAATGCTGGGTTGCCGCTGTTTCTGCCACGCCAGCTGGTGGTAGGTTGTTATCTGAGACAGCATCCTCTACCACTATGTTCTCATGAATCATATTTCTGGGTGGTTCGTCTCGTCCTTCAATTTAGTGGCTTCTTGTATTGACCATTGTGATTTATGGGAATCGAAATTTATCGTTTCCCACAGACGGGGCCAATGTTCCGTTTAAGATGAACGGAATATGTCCAACAAGATTTATTGGGTAATTAATATGGGATCAGGCTCTCTCTCTGAAGATGCTTATGGCGGAGAAGCACCTCAAGGAAGAAGATCACTACAGAATGAATACGCAACACGAGTGGCGTGCAGTGTGTGCTCTGTGTGAATATAAAAGAGAGAGTCAGAATGTGTGTACCTTTCTTCATGGATGATGCTCCTATTTATAGGATGATGAACACTGACCTGAATACCAGTGGGCTGATGGTTAAGGCCCGTAATCTTTATCCGAGATCCTCAGCTAACCGAACAGAGCTGATTGTGATATTGTTGTAACCTCCATTATCTTTAACGGTTAATATATTGTGCTATTTAAATGATTGGGAGTAACTGACATGGTCTTAGTGGGTCTCCTCTCTAATTGGGCCTATCCGTAACAGCACCCATTCTCGATAAATGCATGTTCAGCCTAATGCTCCAAAGTCCAAAGTGTAGCTTTCGCCTCAAAGGCTTGAAATGACCTGATTAAGGCTTTAGCGGACGTGTTTCAAAACACATATTTCATCTTTTATGTGTAACGTCGGTTGGAAAAGATATTCATATTTAGTTACAACTATTCTTTGGATGAACAATGTGAATAATATGCACCAATGCTCCTTAAATCCAATCATATGCTGACGTATACCTCATTTGAAAATTGAACTAATCTAATCAAATCTTTTATTTTAGAATTTAAATAATTAAATGCAATACAATATTATCTAATTAATTTTAAACTAATCCAAACAAATCTAAAAAATATCACCAAATATAGAGACATACATAACTCACATATTGTGCAAGGCTAAATTTATAACTTATATTTTAATGTATTAATTTCTTAATTATTTTTAAATATAAATATTTGAGAAATATATTATAGTTATAGATATTGATAGATATACATCTTATATGATTTTACTTTATACAAGTTTTTGTTTCAAAATATTTATAATTTTTTTATAACTTGGGCATATTTAATTTTAAAAGAATATTAATAATAAATAAAAATATATTATATTTCATAATTATTAGTTTGTTATATAAAAAATGTGTTTCCATTATAAAAAAATGACTAACACTAATTTTATTATTATTATTATTATTATTATTATTATTATTATTATTATTATTATTATTATTATTATTATTATTATTAT
>CM023958.1:12125640-12200804 GCA_013407115.1 Glycine latifolia | reverse complement strand
ATATATAAGAAAATGGTGTGTATTTGAATTCATAGATTACAATAAAAAAATGGTGAATGCAAAGAATATTTGTATAAAAAATATTGTTGATCTTATTTTATTTTAGCTAATAACTAAGAGACATAAATGTTTCTCTTGTAATTACAAGTTGATTTAGTTTTGCATGTAACATTTTATCTTTATGTTTAGAAAATAAGTCCTTTATTTAAACACCTTAATTATTCTTAATCATATACATAAAAGTAAAACTCGGTAGACACACAATCAATACATTTCAATATGATGATGTCAAAGTGATAGTAAAGGTAGCCAATGATTTTAACTCAATTTCTTAGTGTTTCATATTTTTTACATGAATTCTCTATATGCTTTGGCTGTCTTTATTTTTTAAAGGTTATTCCTTCAATGCACGTTGTGAATAACGTGCATCCAGCAACCCAATACAAATTAAGGCAACAGTTCGTCCTTGTTCCTAAGTTAAATTCTTGTATAAGGAAAGAGATTTTAGTCAATATATTATAGGTGTAAAATATAATTATCAATTTTGTTGTTAACTAATTTTCATTAAAAAAAATCAATTGACCACTTTTAATAGACTTCAAGTTTGTAACCAAGCAATGGTACCAATAATGTTAAGATATTAACATTTTCCAGTATTTTCAGAATTAATATTTTAATATTTCCAAAAATTATATTTTGAAAGGAGTATTTTTTAGAAAATAAATAAAAATTCAGAAAGTGTATTAATAAAGAGAGGATGTATTTAACAACTACCATCCACAGACCAATTTTATCTCTCATTTTTTTCTCACATGCAGGAGCCAGAAAGTGTAATGTTTTAATAACTTAAATTATGACCTGGGAGTTGCTATTTTCACCTCAAAATTACTCTTCTCACCGCCCCATGGATGACCTTTTATAAAACTGCAAAAGTATCCTTTTATGTGAAAGTATGATTCCATTGTAAGTGCAACAAAAACATACTTCTGGTATAATGTATGGGGTGCCAAAAAATAGACAATAAAAACATGATTTTATTATATACTTTTGGAATCATATTTCTTTTGTGTAAGTATTTTCACCTCCACTTACACAATGAAAATATATTTCCATTTAGTTAAATTTTTAAAAAATTATAATCAATTTATATATAAGTTACTTTATTAATTATTCTTGAATTAATTATGATACAAATTGTCTTAATGATGACACACATTACCCTTTTTAATAGTAATAAAATTAATTGTGATATAAATTATTTTTAATTTAAATTTAAATTAATGATTACACAAATTATCTTTTTTAATTGAAATCAAATTAATTGATGAAACAAATTATCCTTTTTAATTGTAATCAAATTAATAATGATACAAATTAGTATCATAATTAGTATCATAATTAATTTGATTAGTAGAATTAATAAATTATTATTAATAAAAGTAATTAAATTAATAATTAATTTTATTATTTTTACAAATTGTAAATTTTATCTAATTATGTCAATTTTAATTAGAAATAAAACCTATATTGTACTCTAAATTTTATTTAAAAAGGTAAATTGTATCTCAATTTCAATTTTTTTTTTAAAAAAGATAATTTATATCTTTATAATTTGACTACTTGAAAAAAAATATATTAAACATATAATTAATTAAAAAATTCTAGAGACATATCACACTTTTGTTGAGCAAAATATACAACAAAATTACATTTTCATTATATTTGCTCAACGAAAATACGTTTTCATAATATAAGTGTAAGTGCAAAAAAAAAATACACAACAAAACATGATTTCATTGACAAAATACATCACGTAATCACATTTACCTTGTGTATTTTCTTGGCACCCCATACATTGCAACAAAAGTATGTTTTTGTTGTACATGTGTACAAGCGAATCATACTTTTGTGGAAAGAGTATTTTTGGAATTTTGCAAAAAGCCACCCCCATGTGTGGTGAAAATATTAATTTTAGATGTGAGGATAATACCTCCCTCATGACCTGAATGAGTTCCCAAGTCATAGGGCCTGAATCTATTACTGACTCTTAATCAAGGTTCATTCTATTTGCACTTCAATTTTGCTCTTCATACTTTTTATTCTTTTTTCTCTCTTTGGCAAAAGTTAATTTACAAAAAAATTATTTTATAGAGGACTACTAGTAGGAATTTTTTTCTAATACACTCATTGTTAAAATTTATTAAAAATTATAAAATCACTAGTGAAACTCGTTATATATGAAATGTGATCACAAAATTATGTGATTTCTAATAAAATTCAGTTAATAGTAGAAAATATTCAAAAGAAATAGTTACATAGATAGTGTGTTGCCAATGTTTTTCATTTTTATATTTTAAAAATAGACTTCAAAATGAAAAAAGGGGGAGTGCAAAACAAAAAGGTGTGCAAATAAAACTTCCCCTTAATCTAACCTGATTGATTTCCAGCAATGCTTACTAGTCCAGACCCAATTACCAATCATGTTACCGGATTGGATCCAAGGAAAAAATAAATTATTTCAAGGCAATTACTTCCTGCACCCTAATTTGAAATGTAATACACATTCCAGATTAGTAATTCTACAATGTAAAAATTTACATTCTAAATTAAATTCTAGAAAAGTTAATCCATAACGTAAAATTACATTTTGGATTAGACTTTTTCTGATGGTTAAAAAGGTGCAAGAAGCCATTGCCTTATTTTAAATTACTGTATGCTTAACTGAAGTAACCCAAAACTTTATAAACAAAATGACCTAAATATAAAATTGTCAGAACAAAAAAAAAAGCATTAATGAGAAATAGAAACAAGAATATGAGAGCAACTCCAACGGGAGTGCTTGTGGGGTTTCTTAAATTGAAGAAACTGTTTCTTGAAAACTTTCAGCGTTGGAGGGGGCTGACGTGGACGATGCGTTCCATCAAAACTCAGACCCGTTCCTTATATAAGGAACAGAAGCTTGTGAATAAAATAACACTTTCAGCAATCAACTACCAGTAAAAAAGAAGAGGGAAACAAACCAGATTGTGGCGGGACGGTGGTGGCGCGACGATGGTGGCGCGATGTGGAGTTCGCGTGTAGAAGTGGCCTCGCGAGGTGGAGGAGGCTGGCGGGAGGAAGTGGTCGCACGAGGTGGAGGAGGCTGGCGAGAGGAAGTAGCCGCCCGAGGTGGAGGAAGCCGGCAATGGGGAAAAGGGAGGCGCGGTGTGGGTGTGGGGAAGAGGGAGGCGCGGTGGTGCGGCGTGGGAAAGGAGAAAGTGACGAAGCTTGGAGAAGAGAAAGTGTGGGAACAGAGAGGGAGACCGCGTGGGAAAAGAGAGGGAGAGGGTGTTGGAGCTTGAGAGAAAAGAGGCTGAAGGAGAAAGCTGGAGGTTCTGGAAGAGGGGAGCGTGAGGTTTGAGGGAGAAGAAAAATGAAGGATTATATGTAGGGTTTTTTATTGGGGCCTAATCCAATTTGCTTATTGCACCTCCTTTAATTCTTACTTTACTCATTTTGATTATTTTTTTTAAATATGGAATTATGTTTTAAAATTTTGATATTATTATGTTTAATTAAAATTGAAAAAATGAGATGTTATGTTTAATTAAAATTTTGGCTCATCTTTTTATTTGGAACTCTTATTTGCTTCTTGCACCCCCTTTTTATTTATGAAAATTGAAAAAATGTTAAATTTTATTAAAAAAAATATAAATATGTAGATTTTTTTGAGTTCCTTATGGTTTCTTGCATTGGAGTAAATTTTGGAGTGAGTTCCTTAGGAGTGATATGACACTATGAGGACCACAAAAAGTACTGCAGGGACCACAAAAAATTAGTTAAGAAACTCAATTGAATTTCTCCCATTGGAGATGCTATGAGGAGAGAGGTTTTGGATTCAGAGGGGTGAGAACGGTATTGGTGGCTTAGGGAATGGCGCAGTTAGATCACAGTCATGACCCTATCATAGTTTTCCCTTTTTTTTTTTCAAATATTTTTTTCTTATCATTCAATTTCTACGATTTGTTCGCTCATCTATGGTTTTTTGTTGGTCAGTGTTAATAATTAATTATTAATTTTTTATTAATAAGAAATTTAAACTTCCAATCTCTCCCTCCCTCACTCCTTCCTTACTTTGCTCATTTATGTATATGTAACTTGAGAATCATGATTGTTGATTCAGAAATTTAATGTATGAACAACTATTGATGTGCATTATCGTGTAAGAAAGAAAAACCATACATTTTGGTGAGTAAACGCAACAAGCAAATGAGTGTTGAGAACATGTACGGCTTAAAAAGGAAAGTTGAGTAAATTGGTCTAAAACTACTCTCCTTGGCTAAAAATATAGTACTCTTGATAAACTAGAGTACATATCCAAAATAAAAGGGTACTAGACTAACTTCATAAATTTGACTATCGAATGAATGATTGGGTTTAAAAAAATTATTATTCTTGATCTCGTTCGAAATGGTTGCATGTTTTGTATTTTTGGTTTTTAAAACAAAATATTTCTAAAAAAATGAAATAATTTTTAACTCAATTTAAATACAGTTTTATATTTATTTTCAAAATCAAGAAAGTCTTTTTTTTATAAATTTAGATTTTAGTTTTAAAAAACACAATCTCACTACCATCATTCCACCACTACTATTACCACTCTCACTATTATTACCATCACAACGCGTAGTAAATACTTTCAACACCACCACCATTTTATTAATATCACTGCCAAGCACCACCATTATTTCATCACCATTTTATTTATTTTTAATTCACAATAACTTTTAAGAAACTAAAAACAAAAATAAATTGAAACTAAAAACTCAAATCTAAAATTGATTTTGATTTTTAAATTTTTTTAAACTAAAACTAGAAAATCACCACACGAACAGGACCTTAATTATTAAATGTTTCTCTAATTTATTTTATCAACTATTAAAAACTTGGCACCAAACAATTAAACTTTAGATTTAGACTCAAAGTATTATTTTTTTAGGCGCTTTTTATTATTTTCAAAATAAAAAAGGAGACTGTAGACAGTGTTTACAATTATAATTTTGCAATTCAAATTAATTTGATTATGTATTAATGCAAGATCTTATTCATACATATGTTTACAAAATTTCCGTCCCCTCAATGAGACTTCACTAGTCTTTCCCTTTTCCCTTGATCAGGGTACCACATTTTAATTGTAAAGAGCTAGTGAACCAGTTTGCCAAAATATCTTCTTTTGTTTTTGGTGAAGACCAAAAATGTCTTCTTTTTTTTTGGTAAAATATATTCTATTTTATTTTTATACATAGGAATTAAAAACAAGTACCAAAAGGTTATAATATAATTTATGTAATATGTTCAACCAACTAAAATGTACCCTTTAATATGTCTTCTACTTCCTTCAAAGTTGAAAAGTCTTGATACTCTTTTACAGTTATCAGAACCCATAACTACGCGTATCCCCATAGGAATTATTTTGGCAAAAATATACATACATTTTGGTCTTGTTTAATTACTGTTTTCAATTTTTTTAAAATAAATTGTTTGTGTGAGGATTCTTGAGCATTTATAAGTGTTTATCTCCTAGTATATTTCTATTTGCAAAAAAAATTAGTCTCCTAGTCCTAATTACTTGAATAAGAAAAAAGAAGATAAGAAAATATTTTCCAGATGTTTTTTATTTATTTCTAAAACATTTATTTTGAAAATAATTTTTAAAATTTATTAATAGATTTTGAATGAGGCATTGATTATTAATAGTGTTGAATTGACTTAAGAAACAAATTTTAAAATAAAAAATAATAGAAAAGAAAATAAAATAGACCTCAATCAATTCCTTGTATATATTTAATTGAGGTTTTGATATGGATTTTTATCTTTTTTATTTTCACCTAGTCTTTCATCTTCTTTTTTTTAATTTTTCATGTTAATAGATTTAGACCACAGTAGCATCTTGCAAGCTCAAGTACAAAAGACCAAAGACATGAAAATGTAGTGAGCAAATAAAGACTCAAAATATAATGCGCAGCATCGTCATTGATTTTATTCTTTGGTCAACTTTGGTTTCTTGCATGAACTATACTGACCATTTGACCCTTGACCTGATAGTCAAGTAATTAAATTTGGATAAATTAATTTCCAAAGAGGAAAGAGGTTGAGATGTTTAAGTTTGTAACAATTAGCTCAGCTCTCTTAGTCATGTATGCCGTGTATGTGGGGTTAACTATATCTAAAGTCTCTAGTTGGACAAATCAATTGGAAAATGGCATCATGGAATGGAACAAATTAAATTAGTAGTAAAATTGAAAATAACACAGTTGTAGTGTTGCTCTAACTTGTAGAAAGATATTAAACAGAAAGTAATTAAAAGGAAAGATGTGGTATATCACTAAAAAAAACTTAACTTACCAATCAATTTATATATGTCAATTTTAAAAAATTGTTACTGAAATTTTACTGGCAATGATGAATATGTAATAGTCATCACTAAATTTAGTCACTAATGAATTATTTTATTACAGTGTATGTCATGATTTACACTCAGTTTGATAGTTATAATAACTATTGACTCAAGGTATTAAAAGTAGACATGTGGACGGTGGACTTGAATAGAAGTTAATTTAAGTCTCTAGAAAAATTTTCTAATGTGCGTAGAAAATATCTTCCAGATATATGGTTAGAGAAGGATTGAAATTTTTTGTCATATATAAAATAGAATATGAGCTAATTATGCGCAATTATTTTTTTTTTATGGTTAGACTAAGATAAAGATATATAGATATTAAAAAAATTAATGCAGAAATCTTTATCTAAAAAAGCCTAAGATAAAGTCGACATTTTGATTATAACCAAAGTAGGGATAGAAGAAGAAAATTACTTTAAAACTGGAGGCATACATTAAGTGAACGGTGAAAGAAAAGGAGAGAGAGAGAGAGAGAGAGGTGCATTCTACATATTCTACATAGCATGTGGCAATTTTTAATTCCAAGCAAAACCTGTGTGCTTTGACAAACGAGTACGTTGATCTGAAGTTAATAATGTTTCAGACGGAGGCTACGGTACGCAAGTGAAACTCAAGCGTAACTTACGAATGAGTGTCTGTGCCGTTAGATTCATTTTAATTTTCATCCTACGGTTCTTATTTTTTAATTTTCTTTTTCTTTTTTTTCTTTTTCTTTACCTCATTTTCCCTTTCTACCCTTTTTCTTTTTTCTCTTTCTTCTCCTCCGCATTCCCGTCTCCCTGCCTCATCTTCTTCTTCCCTCTTCTGTTCAACTCATCATCGCTGCAATTCTTCTTTCACTCTCTAGATTCTCTTCTTTCTTTCTTCCAACCTCTTATCTTCTATACCCGTCAGAAAAGAAATTAAAAACCGCAGCTTCAGATTATTCTATCTCTTCATTTTTCCATGTTCAATATTATGCTGTAAATTTGTCAAACACTGTGCCGATGCCGGAAACGTTGAAGCTTGCTATACTTTAGGCATGGTTAGTACTAATAATAAAACTAATTAATTAAAAAAAAACTGCGAAGTGTGAAGAATTTGTTATTGTTATTGATGAATGATGAATCTAAATTTGTTGATTTGGTTTCTGTTTGTGCAGATTCGGTTCTACTGTTTGCAAAATCGAGGGAGCGGCGCGTCGTTTATGGCGAAGGCAGCGATTAACTCTCACGCGCGGGCTCTGTACGCGCTGGCCGTGATTCAGTTCAACGGAAGGGGCGGTACGAAGAGCGACAAGGACCTACGCGCCGGCGTGGCGCTGTGTGCCAGAGCGGCGTTTCTCGGCCACGTCGACGCGCTGCGCGAGCTCGGCCACTGCCTGCAGGACGGTTACGGCGTGCGACAAAACATCGCCGAGGGACGGCGTTTCCTTGTGCAGGCTAACGCTCGCACCTAGTAGCTGACGGCGTGGGAGGTGCCGTGCAATGGGAGGTGCTGAGGAAGATGAGGGCATTTTGGTAAATGGCAACAAAAGAAAAGAAAAATAAAAAATAAAATAAAAAAGAACCCCCAATCGAACGGCTCAGGTTACTCATTCGTAAGTTACGCTTGAGTTTCACTTGCGTACCGTAGCCTCCGTCAATGTTTCAAGTCTCATCCACTTGCGAAGAGAAGGTTCATAGTGAATTCATAGTTTTGGGACAGTCGATGTCTACTGTACATCATTGAATAAAACTCTAGTTATAAAGCTCTAGTAACTAGTTGCTTTTACTTTGTAAAAATAAAATAAAATAAGGGCATTAGTAACTACTTTTGTGTTTTAATTTCAGTATATCTATTAAATGGAATTAATAAAACACATTAGAATATACTATATTTTTTAAAGTTCAAATATTTAATATTTTTTTTCATATATAACCTTAGAGTGGTAAGTGTTATTTATCAAAAAAAAAACTGGGATGAGAGGGGTGAGGGGAGAAAGAAGACGAGAGAACGGTGGGAGAGGTGAGAAACGTAGGAAGGAGTATGGGAATCTTACAACCTTCTTCTTTGAAAGAGCATTTTTTGAAGATGAGATAGGATAGGGATGACAAAACCAGCTGATCCAGTTCATTTAGTTCCGACTCACATTTAGTCTGCCAAAAACAAGTTAGATGGACTTGTCTGTCAACACTTGATGGGATGAACACTATTCTAAACATTCTATCCTTACCCGCTAAAAGGAGACTAGCGGATTGACCCACCATATATATTTTTAAAAAATCACAAACTTTTTATACTTTTATTGTGTTAGATGTACAAATTGTTAAACAATATTATAGTGTTAGGTTGATGATGTTCATAAAATATTATCGTGAAAAGTTTTCTAAAGATCCATTTAGGCGTTTACAACATGTAGCAACTAGCTTAGCTAAGGAGGGAATAATCAACAATGAAACTTATCACAAATCCAATGCTTTAGTGAACATGCGCAAATTTAAGATAAATTCAATGATGGGAATCAAAAGTGATTCATGTACAAATTTCAAAGCACAATCACATCATTGCTTCAACATAAATTATCAACAAACTCACTAACTAATCTTAAAATCTTAAACCATATCGTAATTAAACCACAATTTTGAATGTAATTTTAGTTTCTTTATTTTTCAAAATTCACAATTTTGATCCCTTATTTTAAAATAGAGACATTTAATCTCTTTATTTTTAAAATCTACAATTTTAGTTCCTTATTTTAAAATAGAATATTTAGCTTCTTATTTTTATAAAATTTGCAATTTTCATCATTTCATCAAACGGAAAGTGTTAACGGTTAAAATATTAACATTAATTATGACATGAATTAAACAAATTATCTCGGCGCATATCACTAAATTTGGATCACATTAAGTTAATTTCTTATTAACCGATGTTTTTTGAATTTGATGGAAGGATCAAAAGTGTGAATTTTACAAATCTAGATGACTAAATGTCTCTATTTTAAAATAAAAATGATCAAAATTGCGGAATTTAAAAATTAGGAAGATTAAATATTTTTATTTTAAAATAGATAAATTAAAATTACATATTTTTCAAAATAGGATGATCAATATTGCATTCAAGCCTAATAATTAATAACTCTACCAGGCAATCAACTCACAACACAAAGTCAAAGTCAGAAATTAGTCTTAAAATTTTAAACAAAATAAAGTAATTAAACATAAACAAATTAAAAGTTAAAATGTCAAAGTATAATAAAACTACAAATCAATCATCATCTTCCATTTCAAGTATATTAGATGCGGCATGGAAAGAACTCCCCTCCCTTTTTCCATCCACTTTTTCATCTTTGTCACATTCCCCCTCATCATCCACATCAACATCTCATTAAACAATGAAAATCAATTCAAAGTAAGAATACAAAAATGTATCGGTTTGTACAAATATAAACATAATTTCAATTAAATTAAATGAATTACCATCAACAAAGCCATGCTTCCAACTGGAAATACATGATAATTGTTTCCACATTTTCAAGCAAGAGACAGTTTCTATACTTGTTAAGGATTTAATAACAATGCTAAATGCAAACTTAGATGCAACAATAGTAATGAGGATGCTCAAAGTTCCTAGCCATTAAAGAAAGACATGAAAAATATTGGTTATTATTCTTCCACCATTGTAGCACGTCCATTTACTCCGTAAAATCAAAATCCAATGTTGATTTATCTAAATATGTATCAAGTTTAGTCCTTCCAATTTTTCTAGCAGCTTAAAGCTTGTGCATTTTTAATTCTTAGTACAATAAGGGAAAAAATAAGTTAAAAACATGTATAATGAAAATAATAATAAGTAATTGAATTATAATCATGCTTGCAAAATAGAATAAGAAACTTACATTAAAAAAAAAAAAAAAAGAGGATTGATTTGCAGGTAGATGAGGATGAAATTGGATTATGCTTACTCTTTCAAACATTTGAAGTAAAACCTTTGCTAGAATATTGGAAGAAAAACATGTAATTTGCTCTTTATGTTGTCCAATTTTATTTCCCAAGTAAGTGGATTAACCTTTTCATAACAATATCCCAATGTTTTCAACTTCATCCTTGGCTCTAAAATTGCACCAAAAGCAAGCACCACACTATATTCATCGCAATATCTATCAAACTACTCCGTCATGAATTCAACCATATCCTTGATAACTATATCCTCATCTTTCACACTTTCCAATAAAAGACATTAAATTTCCAAAACTTGTAAAAAATACAAGTTGGAAGTAGGTGAACTTGTGATGGAAATCAAGGTTGTAATATCATAAAATGACATCAAGAGTTTACAAAAATTTTATGCTTTTTTTCCATTCTTACTCTAAAGAACAATGCTTGTAATTTTCATCCACCAAGTGTAAACTTAAAAGCACAATGATATTTAAAGAGCACTTTGAAGCATCAAATAATTTGAGTTTCATCTTGTAGGAATATCAAGACATAACCCACTTGATGCATCAATACCACTAAATTTTTTAAGACATTATTTGAATTTGATCATTCTACTATCTGAACCTCTCATATACTTAATGTTCACCCTAATTTGATCCAAGGAAAAATCAAGTACCTTTAAACCTTCTTGAACAATCAAATTTAACACGTGTACATAACAACACACATGAAAGACATTACCATTACATAAGAGGAAAACACATTGACAGTCAAACATTAAAGATTCAATAAGCAATCAACAAATCAATTCTTCAATGTGATCACTATCCATCCAATTTGTATGATAAAAATATATAAATCCTATTGGTGTTTAGGGAAAACCCCTTTACTCATGGCTAATAACATACCGATGAGCAAGAGTTGTCATTTTCCCTTACCTCGAATGATGAAAACACAGTAAGGTTGAAGCAATACTACTTTATTTGCATTCACAACTTCAGGGACTTTTCATATAAAGGTTATCCTAAAGAACTTATGATGACAACCCAATTTTCTCAAAAGAAGTGAAAAAAAAACTTTAAGTTTAGGTTTGGCATAAAAAAAGACAACTTTTTTCTATTAGGTCATAAACTCCAGGCCTACTAAAGGGTTCAAGAGAAAGGATATACATCATCAAACAAAATCCAAACATCATTTCTAATATAAAGAACTCAACTTTCAATGTGGAGATCTTCAGGGTCTCTCTAATTGAAAATCTGGTGAAGAAAAGATCTTGAGCTCAAGAATCCAGTTCAAAATTCTCCATTAAATATGCTCTAAAAACATATTTTTTAATTTTGAGAAACTAAAATGATCTTTTGAAATTTAGGAGACCAAAATCAAACTTATCCCAAGGAACTAAAATCATAATTAAAAATAACAAATTAAAGATGTCAATGTACCTAGTGATTGGTTTTACTGAAGATGGATTCAGGTTCCTTAAACAAGTGGTCAATTAGGAATTGAATCCAAATGGAGAAAATTTTGATTGGAAGGAAATAGACCACCAATGAATGTCAGCACATACTTGGAGGAGACTAAAATTCTTCATAACCGATCAAGATACTTCTTGATAATTATATGTGTATCAATAAAAGATTTCAATGAAATGAAAAAAAAAAACACTACATAGAAAAGGATAGCCTTGTCTAATTAAAGGCCTATTCATTATAATATACTAAATCCCATATTTTCTAAAATAATAATGCTGATGAGAGGGGGAATCAAACACAAAAGATAACTAATGTTGAAGTTAGGTATATATACTATATACTTACAAATAGGAGATAAAAAATAATATTCAAACTTTAAACTAACTAAAATCTACTTTCGTGCTCTATAATCTATATAATATGACAACGATAATTAATTATGAACTTTTGTTTGGCTGTGTAGGCATGGCACGGCAGCGTACGTAACTTGAAAATTGTCAAATGACACATAAATTCAAGGATAATGTTATTTGCACGTGTTTATTGTTCACATATCCCACACCTTATAATCAGGAAAACTACTCATACCATTAGTCATAGGATATGGGGAAACCAAAGGTAAAATTCAAAGGCATGCGTGAAGAAATGAACATTCTTCTAATTTTCATATCCAAATATTCAAATTTGAAATGTGAATTCACTATCAAAAAAGAAATGAAATGTGAATTAACTATGTGTTTAGTGAGGTAAATAAATTAGTATTTGACTGAATAATTTATTGACCAAAATAGAGCTATTTAGTAAAGGAGTATATTTCACAAATTGTAAAACTTTTTTGGAACATTTTTATTTGAACTTATAAGCTTCTAATTTGAAATGTGAATTCACTACCATTTTTTTTAAATGTGAACTAAGAATGTGTTTAGTGAGGTAAATAAATTAGTGTTTGACTGAATAATTTATTGACCAAAATAGAGTTGTTCAATAAAGGATTATATTTCACTAACTTTTAATACTTTTTTGAAACATTTTTATTTGAATTTATAAGCTTCTACTTTTTTCATTTTTATTCTCATTATTAATTGAACTTTCTCCTTTGTATTTTAAAAGCTAGTCTTACTCTCATTCACTTGCAATTACTCCCAGCTCAAGTAAAATTATCTCCTATGTAAAACTCATTCATTCGTTTTGTCAAACACACCCTCATAATAAATTTTTTATTATTTTGAATTCTTTTACACAATTTCATTTGTACAAGTATGCATGAATGTATCAATTTTTAGTGCTTGAGTTTTTTTTAATATAATTTTCGTTATCTTATTTTTCTTAATATGTAATTTTAGTCCCCATTTTTTATAAATATTTTATTTTTCACTTATAAAAAAAATCAGAACTCTAGATCACGTGACTAATTTTAAATGTTAATTGTGTACTTTTTAATTTTTTCTTTAATTTAAAAGTAATTAAATAATTAAAAAACTCTGCTACATGGCTAATAGAGAGATGCATGTCAATCAATGTTAATAGTATACACAACCTTCTATATATCTTCGGCCTAAAATAGTTATAAACAATAACAGATCTAGAATTTTATTTAGCGGAGTGATAATTGCCACCATTACTTATATTCTGCAATGCTTTTGGTGCAATTATTGGATACTTCTTATGTTTTTTAACCATGTGTTTTAATTTACTCTTTTTTAGTTAGTTTTGAATAAATATCTTGGTTAGTTAGGAACTTAGTTTGTATTGCCTTTTCTTTTTTATCTATGGTATTTTTATGTCTATTTTGTAGAATTGATGAAGGACAATTTGGAGAGATGTTTTAGAAGTATTGATGTCACTATTTGGAGCTTCGAAGATGAATTAGTGAAGATGCATGGCTGGCTTAAGTGAGCCACATTTGGGATGGCTTAAGCTAGTACAGTTTGAAGGAAAAAGACTGTTGTTGTCACAGCTTAAACCATGCTTACACAAACGACTTAAGCTACTTAGTCAGAAAAACTCAAACTATTGAAAACTCACATCATATTTAAAGGGGCTTATGACACATGATTGAGGGTTTTGGAGTGTGTGTTTTTGGAGAGGATTTTGGCTCAAAAAAGATCGTGCAATGTTCTCATGCTCTTTTGCTCTTCTCTAATTGATTCTTCATGGGTTTCTTCATCCCCGATGGCTATGCATAGCTAAATTCATTCTTTCAATGGGTTTAATGTAATTGAGTCTACTCTCATGTAATTACGTTTTTTATTATTCCATTAGGGATTTTTATTGTTTAACTTTCATGCTTAATGTTTGCTATTGACTTGATCATTGTAACACCCTGTATGCATCCGGTGTATTAACATATTACTTAATCAGATAAGCGCAGTAATTAATATAAAACCAATTAATTACAACCACGGAAGCGTTTTCAAAACCATATTCCTTGATTCATTATGTATGGTACGCATCTAAGTAACAAAAACGAATGCCAAGATATCACAAAAGTCTCCATGATCCAGATAACTCAAAATAACGGCAGATGAAACTATAATATCAATGCAGATAAACCAGGAGAGTTAATCATATGTACATAACACGATATATACATCAACAAGACACTCACAGTGTCTATACAAAAGAATAAGCACCACGTGCTTTGATCTTCACAGATCCTTCCTCACATGAGGGTACAAAATACAGTATACTCTGTACATACTCTATACAGGCTCAAAATATATGCACATGCATAGCTTCCCTCGCAGGGGTACAAAATAATAACATAACAAAATAACTGAGCCACCATGCTCTAAAAAAAACTATCCCAACAGCTACACAGAGTCTGTCCCTACTGGGGCCTCCCGCCCTGGGACCTGTCATCTCTGCCAGTAGCATCACCTGAAACAATATCCCCAAACAGGGGTGAGATAAAAATCTCAGTAAGCTCAGGGCTCTTGGAGGCTTTTCCCTCCCCCTGACTCACTTTCAAGGCACACAGCATCACAGGTATCACAATCACTAGGCCTCCCGGCCCTCATAACAATACACATACACATAGCACATCCAAGAATAGGCTTCAACTGCAACGGGACCACCTATTTCTTGGTATTAAGGGATCATCATCACCCTTTTAAGAAAGATGCATCATCATCCGCATCTAATGTGAGACCGGAACTCACACCTCGTGTCATCCCATCAGGAGCTACCCCTTACGCATGGATGCACGATATATGGTACCTCCGAGAATAGGTCTCATCCGCAACGGGCCCACCTATCTCTTGGTCTTAAGGGATCATCATCACCCTTTACGTGAGCAAACCAAGCTAGGAGGTGCGCTCTACTCCTAGGGAGGTCCACATCTATCTACTGGCCAGAAGATCTATTCAGAACACAATCATACATACAAAGCATAACATAATGCATACATATCATCATGAGAATACTGTAATAACCAATGCAATGCACATGCATCATGAATGTAACCATCACTCCCTCGGAGTATGGTGGAACACAGCAGTGGGAACAGTCCCAAGAACAAAGAGCTTACCTGACAAGGCAGTGCTCTGCTGTCCAATCCCTGGACCGTGGTCTACGCCACCAACACCCTCGGTGTCACGCCCTATATCAAGGCAACAAGCATATATCAGTAACTAGCCTAACCTTACAAGGCATTTAAATACTGTATAACGGTTCTCGACCGTTAGAATGAAAAGAAACGGGATTCTTTCCATTTCAACCTCTCTGTTTTCTATCTTAAAGTTTTCAGACCTCATCACCTCAAAGGCGCTTCACAGACCCTCAACAGGATCTATCTTGGCCTATCTAACATACTAGAGTCCTTCCAAAACTCTGTATAAGCCAATTCAAAGGATTCAATTTCCTTAGCCAGGCCAAATATCAATACTTATCAAGTTTATCAGAACGGCTATTTCAACACATATTCACCGTTTATTTAGCCTCCTGATCATCTTTTGTAAAGGTACCTAGGCTCAAACTCATCATTATAACATCAATCTTCCTGCTCATACAGATGTCAGAGTCAAAACTAAACTGTATCAATACTCAAGATTCAAGGCTCAGACTATAATAACCAAGATTAAATAAATAAAAGAAAAAGAAAGAAATTTTAAAATTTCCTAAATTCCGTCAGAAAAAGAGTTAGCGACGAATTTTGCGATGGATTTTCTGGCGCGAGTAGCGCCAGATTGGCGCGGTTAGCGCCAGAGGTGCTGGATTTTGGCGCGGTTAGCGCCATAAGTGCCCCAGAAAGCCTGTTTTCACTGGAATTTGGCGCGGATTTGCCATAGTGGCGCGATCAGCGCCAGAACGCGACCTGGACCACTATAAAAGACCATTTTCGCATTTTTGGGCTTCAAAACTGCTTCTTCTTCTTCCTCCTTGAGCCAGACAGCCATTAGAGCACTTTAGAAGCTTCATATCTCCATTATAAGCCATTAAAACACCTCCTAATCACCTTTAAACCTGATTGGAACCATTTGGAAGCCAAAATCCAGCCTTGATTGTGAGAATTTTTGAGAGAAACCTATTCCCCTGAGATTTTGGAGAGTTTGAACTGTGGGAGAGGAAAAAGGGAAACCCAGGACACCAGAGCTTGGAGAAAGACTTCTCCAGCCTTTCCTCTATTGATCTGAGGTAAGAAACTCTTGTTTTAACCGTTTAATTTGTGGATTGGGAATTTGATGAATAGTGACCAATTGATTATAGGGCTGGAATTAGGCTTAGGTTCTTTAGAAAAGTGTAGTCAGGAGGTTGTTCTGAGTAACATGGAACTTTGAAATTGAAATTGTGATGAAGTTTGAGTCTGCCTTTGGGAAGGAAGAAGGGTGTGTAAATGGAAGGTACTGTGGCCTGAATTAACTTAAGTACCTTTACAAAAGTTATTCATGAGGCCAAATAATCGGTGAAAATGTGTTAAAATATGTGTTTTGACTGAGTTGAACCCATGTGGGTTCTTGATAATGATAAGCCTTGAATTGAGCTGCACAGAGTTCTAAAGGGACTCTGAGGTCTTAGTTAAGGCTGAGGCAGACCATTGAGGGTCAATGTATAGCCTGGTAAAAGTTGGGTTAAGATAAACCTTAAGTTAGAAGACATGTATTGATTATGAGTGGAAGGGTGTTTCCTTCCATACAAACGGTTGAATACCGTTTCTGATGGTTTGATTCATGCCTACTGTAGGGCGTGACGTGCATACTGCTGGTAGAGATCACCCAGAGACTAGGGGAACTGATTCTGAGCTACGACCAGGTAAGCTCAGTGTTTTCAGTGATTGTTTCCCTACTTGTGTTTTACTACACCCAATATGGGTGATTGCTTGATATGACTTGTATTCTAATGGATTATTGATGAAATGGTTTGATGATGGCTGGCAACTGCATGCTAGCTAAACCCTGAGATGGGGTGTATTGATTTTGAGTACACTAAGTTAGTGTATATTATGATGATTATATTGAATACACTAGTATAGTGTATGGTTGCATGAACTCTGTTCCGAGCTGATTGTGATGTGATTGCTTGAAATTTACTGGCCAGTAGGATGTGGTACTATGGACCCCTTGGGAATGTGCCCTTAAGTGGATGATCTCCCCTGGGATAATCCATAGGCGTCCATGTAAACCCTGAGTAGATGTGCCTTTAAGTAGATGATCCTGTTCAGGTATTGGGCGGCAAGTCCTGGGTAGATGTGCCTTTCAGTAGATGATCCTACCTGGGCATGTGTTGAGCGAGTCCTGAATAGATGTGCCCTTCAGTGGATGATCCTATTCAGGCAATGTGTGTTGATTAGATGCTTGTATTGTGTTGTTATTTGCACGTAACAAATTTTGGTCACCCAAGAAGGCTGTTAATCTAATGAGAATTCTGTTTAATTATGTGATCTATATATATATCTATATATATATATATATATATGTATGTATATATGTTGTGATATTGGGAAGTGAACCAGGGAGAGGGAAACCTCTGAAAACCCTGAGTTTACGGAGATAATTATCTCACCCCGGTTTGGGGATTATGTTGCAGGAACAGAGGCTGCAGTTACTGAGAGATCCCAGGGCAAAAGGCCTGAGCTGGGATAGAGTGAAGAAAACCCTAGGTTTAGATGACCGAGCTTGTTAGCTCAGATTTTGTCTTTTATCTGTATTTTGAATCCTAGGGAACATTTGTATAGTTTTGAGAATTATGTACCATGTATATTACAGAGATTCACCATATATGTATAAAAGTGTATATTATACTTGATTCAAGCTTCCTTAAATGTTTATTTCCATGCTTGCTGCGTTGTCGTGATATTGTATAATGTTAATACGCCGGGTGCACACGGGGTGTTACACAGACTTTATCAGAACAACCTCCTGAGCATACTTTTCAACAGAATCCAAGCCTAATTTCGACTCCAACTCGCTCATTTATTCAAAATTCATCAAAACTCATCAAGAATTATCTTTCAGAAATAACCGGTTAAAGCTCGAGTTTCTTACCTCTAAACAGTCGAGAAAGGTTAGAGGATAGCTTTTCCAAGCTTGAATGCCTCTGAAATGACTCCTTTCTTCTCAAAATCCAAGCTCTGAGGATATCCCCTAGAGAACTGGATTTCTCCGATTGGTTATCTTTTTGAGAGATTGAAACTAGGATCTAGCTCATCTCGAGGTTCTAATCACTTTCCCAGTTGGTTATCAAGTGTTTAGGTGAAGTATGGAGAAGATATGAAGCTTCTCAAGCTTATCAATGGCAGAAAAGGCTTAAGGAAGAAGGAGACACAGTTTTTCCCCCAAAAATCGCGTGAAATGACCATATATAGTGGTCCAGATCGCGTTCTGGCGCTGATCGCGCCACTATGGCGCTATCCGCGCCAAATTCCAGTGAAAATAGGCTTTCTGGAGCACTTCTGGCGCTAACCGCGCCATTCTGGCGCTAACGGCGCCAGAAAATCCGTCGCTAATTCCGTCGCAAAATCCGTCGCTAACGCTTTTTCTGACCGAATATTAAAATTTCAAGTTTTTCTTTCTTTTTCTTTTATTTATTAAACCTAGGTTATTATAATCATCACCATTTTTGCATGATTCTTTTATTTCAATTATAATTGGGAAATTTGATTGAATTGCAAATTCTAAAGAACACCCGGTAAGTTTTATGCATAGGGATAGGGTAAAAAGGAATGAGCATCATGAAAGACATTTTTCTTAATGTAAGTACCTTGATTACACTAATTCAAGGGATTGATACTGGAATCAAGGGACTTAGGTTCTCTCACTTAAGGGATTAAAGTTTGAATAAATTTGTAGGTTGATGATAACATGACTTTGATTATGATTATGATGATAATAATGGTCGCATGATAAGATGATTTTATGAAGTTAAACTCGACAAATTTCTTTCATTGATTTAGAATTTGTTTACTAGGCACTCCAACTGTTTGTAAAAAGTTTCAAACCAAGATTTCTTTCCTTAATGTTTTTTTTATTTTTCTTTCCCTAATTTCTTATCTTTATGAATAATGTTATTTACATTTAGTTACCTCAAAATTCTCCCAATATTCATAGTCTAGAAATTATACTATTAATTATCCAATTATCGCACAAGTCCATGCAGAGACAATATTTATGTTGGGAGATCGAGGGGGTAAATATCAGAGAGATTTACACCTGAGTAATCATATAAGTGAATTAGATATCACACCTCAACACAAAACCTTAAGGCTCAGGTTTATAGGTCTTCTCCTCACTTATATGATACTCAACTTTTCTATTTCTATCCGATGTGGACTCACCTGCCCAGAAGACTTTTGATACAGCATATCTAAAATTTTCCATGGATCCACAAACGCCTTCTTACTTGTCCGACTCTGATACCAATTGTTGGGAAATCGATGGGGTAAATATCAGGGAGATTTACACCTGAATAACCATATAAGTGAATTAGACACCACACATTAACCCAAAATCTTAAGGCTCAGGTTTATAGGTCTTCTCCTCACTTATGCTCAACTTTTCTATTTCTATCAGATGTGAGACTTTATCTCACACTTGTACTCCAACAATTTACTCATCACTTTATTACTTATACTATTTGGTTCTCTTTCCAAAATCTCAACATGAAGTCACAAAAATAGTTTATACATTTTCATGAAAGAAAAATATTATAAACTTTTATAAATTACATAAGTTCATGATAAAATGAAAATTAAAACACATACGCTTCTACAAATTATAATTATATATGAAAGAGTTACACTTAGAGTAAATTGACATTTTCTCTTTTGAAAATATTTTATGATCCTTTTATTGTTTGTATAATAAAAAATATTTTTATCTATGAATGTAATTACACATCATTCTATATTCATCTCATATGTGATATATTCCATTTTTTTTATAGAGTTAGAGGAGTAAGAATCATAAAAAGAAGAAGAAGAAAGTGGTAAAAATTAATATTAAAAATTTACTTTTCTTTTATCTTTTATCTGTTATAACTTTTAACTTTCATTTCAAAAAAATATTATCTTATAAGAACTATATCTATTTTTTTTATAGGGACAAGTTTTTTTAAAAAATATATAAAATTACTTGCAGGAGCAATTGCTCTCGTCACATTCTAACTCTTCTTTTTCCTACACTTGTAACCCCTTGTTAACTTAGGAATCGAAGTATTTATGCATGTACATCCCTCATTGACCTTTCTAACAAGGAATAAATAAGATCATCAAGCAAGATTGAGATTTAGAACTCGAAAGCCACATCTAAATTTAGGTAAAAATAATATATCTCTATATTATAAATTAAAATACACATCTTTAAAGATAACAGTGACTCACTCTTCCTATTTTTTAATTAGAAGTTGTTCATATTTTATTTTATTTCTTTTGATAAAGATTAGATGTATTTTTTACTAGAAATAATTTTACTTACATTTAATAAGATTATATAGGTGTCAAAATTTATCCTTTCAAATATTTAATATAGGTATATGCATACTTAAATTTCAAACTTAAAATCACTAATTAAATTAAAATAATCCAATAATAGTTGACTTTTATGTGTTCAATTGGCTGTCATCTGTCTTTTAAATGTGTTTCACACACTACTCTTATAACAAGCAAAAATTTATTTTTTAAAAAATAACAAGACAAAAGTTTCTCTCTCAACCACGTAAAACTAGCTTTTTCATTTTTCTTTTTTATTTATTATCTTTATCTGTGTACTTAATTTTCTCACCGTTTGTCCCTTTTAATTTATTTTATTTTATTTCTATCTTTAAATTGAATTTCAATAAATTTTTAAAGAAATCGTTAAAAGTTAAAAATAATTTTAAATTTAAAATAAAGTTTATATATTCAAATATATGTAGTTATTATAATTTGTAACATATAAAAAATATTTATTCTCTATAATGCGATAACTAAATACTAGTTTTTATAATTTGTAAATTGATTATTTTTATATCTATGATGTTTTTTGTAACTATTTAAAAAGCCATAGTAGTCGAACATGCCATAAATAGTATTTTAAAATAAAATCATTTTTCAAAATATTCAGAAGTTAAAAGGATATAAAATTTATTAAAGTATAAACTTATTTTGAATATTTTCTCATAAAGTCAGTTTTTTTCCTAAAAAAGTGATTTCTCTAATATTTTTTTCTTAAAATCTTTAAAATTAATCATTAAATTATTTTATATAGAGTCAGTGTTTTACTTTTTAATCTGTAAGAAAATTACATACAGCATTGATAAAATTATTTATTATAACTAATTTGTAATAATTAATCAGATATCACATTACTCTATTTAAAACATCTTCTTTGTTCAAAGATACAGTAGTGTTTTTATTTATTAGTCTCAATCTCTAACAGTCACCTTAGTACGATTATAATTAATAATTCAACTGTCAAACTAGATCACGAATTTAGACTGATTCAGATTAATTATACTAGTTGGCCACAAATATGTTTGAATGAAAAACAATTTTCATATTATTAATCATCATTGAAATATTAATTTACAACTAAATTAATTTAATATTTTTTAAAATTGATATTTTAGACATTTATATTGTACTGTTTTAATTTATATTATTTATTATAAAAAAATTTAAATAAATATA
Organism: Glycine latifolia; assembly: GCA_013407115.1. Lineage (NCBI taxonomy): Eukaryota > Viridiplantae > Streptophyta > Magnoliopsida > Fabales > Fabaceae > Glycine > Glycine latifolia. The sequence continues at coordinate 12,178,892 of CM023958.1, read as the reverse complement.
TTTATTTTAATGAATTAAAAATTATTAATTTTTTCAAAAAAATTAAATTCATTTTAAAATTCATTTTTTTAAAATATATATTTGATATCTTAGAATTAACTTTATTTTATTATTTTAAATAAAAATATTTTTTATAAATCCATTTTAAAATATTATTTATAAAAAAATTATTTTGAAATTATTTATTCAACCCAATTCATTAGAAATTAATTATATATATATATATATCGAAACCTTTTGTTTATGGAATAATTGAAAACAGGATAAAAAAGAATTTAGTTTTGTTGCATAATTAGTGTAAATAAATTTACACTATTAATTAATAAAAATTATTTAAAACATAATTTATAAGATATAATAATTATTATATAAATAAATTAATTAATTATCTAAAAACATTTAGGATTAGATTTCATTCTCTTGCTCTCTCATTAAATTATGTAAAAGTAATGAAAGTCCGATCCACTTTTAAGAGTGTAAACGTGGCTTCCCTCGAAATCTAAGCCACAATGTCACAGTGTCAAAGGTGGATTTGTCTCTCTCTCTCTCTCTCTTCAATATTAAGTCGTGGGACAGGGACAGGTTCACAAACTCTGACCAAAGACCAGAGAGAGTTCCAAACTTCCAATACTGGAAATGTGGAAATGCTTTAGAAAAATCCATTTCTTCACTTTGACTTTTATAGTTGCATTGCAGCCATATTAGTCACACTTACGTTAAAGACCAAGAGCTTCCATAAATATTTATCACAAGATAAAGTTGTATAAATTATTTAAAGAAAAAATTAGTGCAATTCATGTATGAAAAAGTTATTGTAAAACATTTTTTATGTATTTTTTTCGATATGCTTTTTATTATTAACTAAAATGCATACATAATTAAAAAATTATGAGTCTCAATCCTTAAAGGTTGATTGAGTTGCATAATACTTAAAATGGGATACCATCACCGTTTTTTTTATTATAAAAAATTCAGTTATAAATAAATTATTTTATACAGTGAACCTTATTTATCATTTAGTAAATTTTCATGCTAAATCATATTAAAAACCATATTAAAAAATAAATTTGATTAATGATGATAATATTAAAAGAATTTTATACTAACATCTAATTTTAAGTTACTACATAATTAAAAATGGTTGTTTGTTTTTAAATTACAAATCTACAATAAATTAAAGTCTAATTTTTTCTACTAAATTTTCTCTATTCAGAGTCTGTGAAAATTTATTTTCCAATTGTAACATATTCCATACGGTATTAAATATGTGACATGGGTCTGGTCCAATAGCTCATCCACCCATACCTTACAAGCAATACTAAAACATGCCAATGAAGCAGGAAACTGAGAGGAAAATATCCTGCAAGAAGAGGAACACCATTTATTATTATATATATTCTTATTAAAAATTGATTTTTCGTTGTGTGTACCTTGAAACTGATGATGAGTTTTAATTAAACTATGCCATGGTAATGAAACCGCGTTTTTGGTGTTTCACACTTTGTTCTTGACAGAGTCACCCGAAAACAAGCCTAAATCGCCTTCTTCCTCTTTCCTTATTCTCTCTCTCATTCTTGTGCCTTGAAAGTTGAAAGCTCCAATCTTTTGCATTTTTCATTTGCCTTAACATTTGATTCTTTGTGGAGATTTTGCATTTATTCACTTTCCTTAAAGTTTGTTTCCTTGTTTGCGTTTTCTGGCAATTTCTTATTGGTTGAGAGTGAATTCTGAATTCTCACATCACCGACCCTTTATTCTCATATTTTGTAACCTCTGATCGTTGTAAAGTTTTGCTCTTTCTGGGTTTTGAATTTTGTCACTTCCACCCTGAAATTCTACAAGGTGTTTGATGTTGGTATAATCATAAGTCATAGACTATGGTTTTGAGGGTTTCTCTCATTCTGGTTCTCCTTGTGTTACACTGTTCCTGCACTGTGCGATCCATTTTTGGGCATCACAATCACAATGATCTCAACAAGAATGGATCTTCTCTTGCTGCAGTCAAGTTTCCTGATCATGCACACTTCAATGCTGTTTCTTCTTCCACAGAAACTGGGTGTAGCTTCTCCAAGTCAGAGAAATTTGAGCCTTTAGTAACTACCATGACATCAAATGAAGACACGGATGGTGAAGAGGGAGAGGCTTTTGTGGCAGCAAAACAGCACAAGCAATCTGTGAAACTCAATTTGAGACACCACTCAGAGAGCGAAGATTCTGAGCCTAAAAGGTCTGTGGCTGATTCTACAGTGAGAGACTTGAAGAGAATTCAGACCCTTCACAGAAGGGTCATAGAGAAGAAGAACCAAAACACAATTTCGAGGCTGGAGAAAGCACCGGAGCAATCAAAGAAGTCCTATAAGCTGGCGGCTGCTCCGGCTGCCCCGCCGGAGTATTTCTCCGGTCAGCTTGTGGCAACCTTGGAGTCAGGGGTCAGTCTTGGCTCTGGTGAGTACTTCATGGATGTGTTTGTTGGCACACCCCCCAAGCATTTTTCTCTAATACTTGATACTGGTAGTGACCTTAATTGGATTCAATGTGTTCCTTGTTTTGCTTGTTTTGAGCAAAATGGACCATATTATTATCCTAAGGATTCTAGTTCTTTTAAGAACATAACTTGCCATGATCCAAGGTGCCAATTGGTGTCATCCCCAGACCCTCCTCAGCCTTGCAAAGGTGAGACTCAAAGCTGTCCATATTTCTATTGGTATGGAGATAGTTCCAACACAACTGGGGATTTTGCACTTGAAACGTTCACAGTGAATCTCACCACACCTGAGGGAAAGCCTGAGCTCAAGATTGTTGAGAATGTTATGTTTGGTTGTGGTCATTGGAATAGAGGACTTTTTCATGGTGCTGCTGGATTGCTAGGGTTGGGGAGAGGGCCACTGTCATTTGCTACTCAGCTGCAATCTCTTTATGGTCATTCCTTTTCCTATTGCCTTGTGGATAGGAACAGCAATTCTAGTGTTAGTAGCAAGTTGATATTTGGTGAGGACAAGGAGCTTCTCAGCCACCCCAATTTGAATTTCACTTCTTTTGTTGGTGGCAAAGAGAACCCTGTTGATACATTTTACTATGTCCAGATAAAGTCCATCATGGTTGGTGGTGAGGTGCTGAAGATTCCAGAGGAGACTTGGCATTTGTCAGCACAAGGTGGAGGGGGAACAATCATTGATTCTGGCACCACTTTGACTTACTTTGCTGAACCTGCTTATGAGATTATCAAGGAGGCATTCATGAGGAAAATCAAAGGTTTTCCACTTGTTGAAACCTTTCCCCCTCTAAAGCCATGCTACAATGTTTCTGGAGTTGAGAAAATGGAGTTACCTGAATTTGCAATCTTGTTTTCTGATGGAGCTGTGTGGGATTTCCCTGTGGAGAATTACTTCATCCAGATTGAACCTGAAGATGTTGTTTGCTTGGCTATTTTAGGGACTCCTAGGTCTGCACTTTCAATAATTGGAAACTATCAGCAGCAGAATTTCCACATCTTGTATGATTTGAAGACATCAAGACTTGGATATGCACCAATGAAGTGTGCTGATGTTTAACATCTTGTTAGGGGGTGAAAGTTGTGTATAGGAAAACAACTATAAACATGGCAATTCTTGAGGTTGATTTTTTCTTTTTTGGGGGGGTTTCCCATTGATGGTAAGTGATATACACAGAAGAAAGAAAAGGAAATCATATTATGTTTCTTCAGGTTGTATAGAACTAGGCCTAGGTAAATTATAGGAACAAGGTCATTTACAAATACAAACATTTCATTGTTTTGTACACATTTTTATTAACTGCTTCAATTTTAAGTTCATTGTCACCGTTAATTCCATATGATAATGCCTCTTACTGTCATGCTTGGTTTTCTTTTTGTTTACACATTCTCAGAAAGGAAAATTCCTCCTTGCATACAAGAAACCTGGTTTCGTTAGCTAGCAATGACAACAGTTTCTATGTTGTGTCTATATTCTCTAAATCAAGTAATAAGTTACACGTTATGATTTGCTGTAATATTTGCTAGTAATATTATACTTTCTTATGAACCATTTACTTATATATATATACATTTCTTTTTTCTATAATCTATCTTTGTTTTAAATCTCTCTGTTTTCTTGAATAACTGGTCAAATGCAATATGGTTTTTCCCATATAAGCCTCCAATATATTATTCAATGGCTCATCTGTTAGGTATGTGGCACAATTTTTTAACAAAAACAAAGAAAATGAGCATGCAAACAAATTAAGACTGGGTCAGTTTTGTTGTTAGGTGTCTCTGTATCAAATATTTTGCCATCTTCCTTTATTGTCTTTGGGAATTTCAAGCTACTCTAAAATAATAATACATGCCTATTTTAAATTTTGCTAATGCAATCTTTCTGTCGCCCTTTTCTTTTCCTCTTATTAGATTTAATCTCTTTAGATAAAGTCTCAGTTTAAATTTTGCAAATAAAAAAATATAGTTAAAAAAATTATAACAAAAATGACCAATTAAATTTTTGATAAAAACTAATTATTAATAAATTTAATAAATATTTTCGGACTAAAACGTATAATAATGTTGTCCTTAGGTGGCAGGTACGCGCGTGTCCTTCGCTCCGTTTTTTATTTTCATTTAGTGTTCTTTTGCTATTAATTTTCTACCCTCAAACCAAAGACTCATACCTTTTTTTTTCAACTTTGTACAAAAAAATCATTTTATACAAAATCCACTTCTATTATTTGAAAACAGAGTTGTGATAATGACGTGGGAAATGTGATGTTTACTAGTCACCTATATATTTGTTGTGCATTTAATTGGTCGTGTTTTATGTGGAGAATAATCTTCTTTGAGACTTTGACTACTAGGCAGCATGAGCATAGGCATAATTTCCTCCGCCAAACAACAGTATTATTGTTTGATTGCGCAGGCATAGGTAAGCAAATTGGAACCCTTTTTGAACGCCAGAGACACGTTTAACTATGAGTTGAGGGAGTCATCAATCAAATCAATTATGTGAACTAAATTTAATGTAAAAATACATATGTATCTAAACATACTAGCCTTTTATGGTGGGATACACGTGAAATGGGAACTCTCACCAAGGGCATATGCACCAAAGAATACGCTACAGTGTATTTTGATTTATTTTCTGAACATCGGTTTGAACAAAATTTAGAAGAAATATGTTTTTAACTGAAGTATAATTTAGAGATTTTTAAACAAAAATTCAAACATATGCGACGTTTCTTTTCTGACTAAACAAAATTTTCGTCAATAATTAGGTTTACGTGCATACTAATTATACCAACGACCCATATGAGTCTGTCTATTGATTAAAATTAACTTAGTGGAATAATTTTTTCTCTCTCTTCCATTTGCAATAAGAACATATTCATCGCATTATATAATTACCGAATATAAAAATGGTCAGTGGACACCTCAATTCTATTTCACATGAGAGTAAGAGATAAAAAAAATATCTTTATTAAAGAGTTTTGATATATTTTTATTGTATATATTAATCGTATTATCAAATTCCACTGTGTAAAGATAATATTTTTTTATTGTCTTATCCATCTTATATTCCTAGTAATCTCATGGTCAAGGCAACATTATATAGCTTTTTAGGATTTCTTTGAATAAACTTATTCAAAAGTTTTTATAAGAGAAAAAAGTAAAATGGAAATAAATTTTCTATAAACTAAAATTAATTTTTACGTAAATTAAAATTCATCTTTAAAGAAGAAATTATATGAAAAAGTTTTTATAAATAAACTTTTGAATAAGTTTATTTAAAAGATCCTATATTGTTTTCCCTACACTTCTATATTACACGAATCATATTACAAAATCTTGCAAATTAATATTTGTGTTTTTCTTTTTGTCACTACATTTCTTTTTGTGTTGTTGTGGTATTCTCGTTCCCTTCCTTCAAATGGTAATAGCAATGAGATAAAAGGCTTTGTTATGTTTTTTGTCTTTTTCGTTTCTATCTCATTTGGATGGACATGGATGATGTATTCGAGGTGGAATGTTGACGTGTTTCAGATAATTTGTTGATGTGATTGAAATAAATTATTTATTTAAAATTGGACTGCTAAAGAATGTTGAATTTGGTATGCTTCAATTGAATCAACAAGGTCTGAGTTCCCTATGTTCGTTCGGGCGGTACTCTTGTGTGGAAGAGATGTTGTGAAAATGGATGGTATATATAAGAACTTTTAAATATTAAACGCTTAATTGCTACAGTGATGTTGGTGGCATACAGGAGTTAAAGATGAGTTAGATTCTCTAGCACAAAGCCCAACACCTTTCAAGGGCAATGATGTTATGTTTTGGTATAACAATAGGGGATAACTTTATTCTTGATCAAGTTATAACTGTTTGATATTCATATTTTTAGTGTTTACAATGATTAACAAATGTAGTTTCAATTAAATATTTTAGGTTGAGATAATCCATTAAGTGGGCTAGGCTTTATGTAAGCCCAATCCAAAACATTATCCTTGTAATAAAATAAAAATGACACATTTTGTATGTTTTATTTTTAAATAACCAATACAAATAATATATGCATGCTATTGTTGTTTCTCATTAAAATCGTTCTGCCAAACACCACCAAACAAACGGCTCAAACTTTAAGTATTGGACTAACTGTTATTTCATTCCATAATTTTATTTATACATACACACACAAAAAAAAATAGAAAGAATCAAGTTACTCCAAAGATAATTTTAAGAAAAATATTATCTATTTTTATCTTTCAATTTATTTTTTAAAATATAATGATTATAAATAGTGACAAATCCTAATCATTAGATTTTGATTTATTTGGCAGCCATTATTTTGTGTGGAGGGACGAGGACAAAAATTACTCCAATACTTTGTATAGTGTATTTGTGATAGATTTAAGGTTTAATATAACTTTTGGTCCATTATATTTCACATTTGTTTCATTTTGCTATATTAAGTGTTAAAAGTTTTATTTTGATTATTTATGTTTTTGAAATGTATCATATTAATCATTTTTACAATTTTTCGTTAGAAACATGAGTGTTCTATTAACTTTTAAAGTTCAAAATGGTTTAATATCGATTTATTATATTTTACAATTGTTTCACTTTGGTACATTATGTTTTAAAATTATCATTGTAGTTCTTTATGTTTTCGAAATGTAACATTTTGGTCCTTTTTTCAATTTTTCGTTAGTGTATGTTATTGTTTTAAATTTAAAAATAGTTAACATAGTGATGACCAAATACCTCTTTTTTATTTAAAAATTTAAAATCAATAAGTAAATGATAAAAAATGGATTTGAAAACATAAACAATAACAACCTTCAATCTCATATTATTGTTATTATTATTATTCAATATAATCATTTAATAACGATTATAATTTCATTGACAAATTATTTTCAATCATAATGGGGTAAGGGTCCATTTTCCTTCCGCTGCTTCACCTCTTGTCATCGACCTAAAAAGACTGTTGTCCCACCCCTGCTTTAGTCTTCATCGCAACCTCCCTACATGGCCAAAATTTTTGTCTCACCTACGACAACAAAGGTCTCATTCTCGCCACCAACAACAACGCATTAACGAAGGCAAACAAGAAGACCAATAACACTTAGTTGTGGATGAGGTTTGACCGACCGGGTCGGTCAGAATCATATTCCAATTAAATGCATGGTCCAATCCCTTTGTGTTGCTTGTTTTTGCTCGATCCAGTTGTAGATGTCAAATGAGAAATCTTCTACTTTCTCGGTCCAACCATGTGCGACAATGGAGGTCTTGCTTGTAGACCTCACAAAGAGTCACATTATGACTTCCTTATTCATATTTGGGTTAATTGGCAAGTTAGGGTCATGTTTTTATCTTTTGTCAAAAACAACTCTTGCTCATATCTCCATTGCTTATGTTTTCAATAGCATAGTATGAAAGGTTTTGATTTTCCAGTGAGGAAGAATATTATGTGTTGACGTTGTTCGATCTGTGTGGTGTTGCATTTTTTATCTTTTCAGATTTGGAAGAGGTTGGAGAAAATGATGATTTTTTTTGCTGTTTATTTTAAAAAATAATAGTGGAGGTTTTTAAATTGTAAAGTTAATTGTTTTAAAATGCATAGTGTCAATTTTGGTCCTTTATGTTTTGCAGTTGTTTCATTTTGGTACATTAAGTTTTCAAAGTTTCATTCTGATTTTTTATGCTTTCAAAATGTATTATTTTGGTCCTTTTTAAAATTTAAAAGTTAATAGAACAGTAACATTTCTAACGAAAATTGAAAAAAGGACCAAAAGGATACATTTCAAAAACATAAAAGACCAGAATGAAACTTTTAAAACTTAATGTATCAAAAGGAAAGAACCGTGAAACATAATGGACCAAAAGCGACATTAAGCCTAGATTTAATTTGGGTTAGGTGGGTCCTGCATTAAAAGATTCACCCTGTTTTCTCATTTAGTCATGTCAATATCAATGGGAGCAAGGAAGATTTTACATTTGTAGCCTTGTTGCATTTGTTTTGTATTGTCATTTGCTATTCGCACCCCACATGTTGGATTTTTTTTTTTTTGGAAATAACATTTTGATGAAAATATGATTTCGTTATGCAAATTGTGAAGCAGAGTCATATTTCCATTTAATAATTTTATGCTCCTAATATACACAACATAAATATGATTCTATTTTTTTACAACAAAAAAATGATTATGTTGTGTAACATACAACATAATCATATTTTTTTAAAATATATTTAAACAAAAATATGATTATGTTGTATATAATACAATGAAATCATATTTTTGTTTTGTTATTTTAATATATTTTTTTAAACTTATTTTTTTTATATAAAATATGAATATTCAATGTTTTATTTTTTAACTATTTACTAACAAATGAACAACTAATGCATATGGATAGATGTGATGTGTATTATTGATTCTTTTAGGACAAATTTGGCCTTTTTTTTTTCTACCACATAGGACAATTGCTATATTAATTATAATCTGACATATTTACACTTCTATCATAAAAATTGATGCAATCTAAATTGTATATTTAGTTAGTACAATCTTAACCATTACTGTTTGTTATAGCAACCATTGCTTTTTACTTTTTTCTTAAACTCGCTGCAATAGAAAATCATTTAAAGATAAGAAAAAATTATCCTTAATATTTTTTTTGTAAGAAATTACAAATGGAATATAACATCACATAGACATCTTCAACCATTTACCTAGGAAATATTGAATAATGAGTTTGTAATTCATCATTCGTGTTTATGCTAACTTCATATAGAAGTTTATTGTCATCAAAACGAACCCATTTAGCTTGATTATTCCCCAAAAACTTGTTAAAATAACTTGACAAGTGAAATCAAGAAGTGACATTTTCAATTAAATTATCATAATCATAATCCTAAACAAAATGGAAACACATACTTTCCTTCTTTTTTTTAAGCAAACTAAGGCTCATCTCATGCAAAATTTTTAACAAAATGTATATCCATATATTAACACATTCACATTATCCTCAGTGGTACGACATGTTGTCCCCCTCATCTTTTGAAGACTACCATAATAACATAATCATATCATATTAAATATTAAAAATAATAAGGTCATAAAACTAATAAATGACTCCCTCCCCACCTTACTCTATCATGAATATGGAAAGTAGATTTTGTTTTTTCAATTGTTATTTCATCCATTAGCCAGTTTCCAAAACCTTCTCGTTGTAAAGAGAGGAAAAATATATTTTCACGAAAACATATGTAAAAAAGTTAGTCATTAAGCATCAGATGGTGCATAAAGTCATACATGGATCATAACTTCCACTAGTTGAATATCAAACTAACTATTCAATTTTAAAGATTCGATTTTTTTTCAAACTTACAAACAAATTATTCCCACTTTCAATAATAATAAAAGAAAATAGATGTTATATTTATTATATGCACGTAGTTTACCTTCAAGAGTCTAGAGTAGCCTTTCAAATCCTAATAATTTCAAAGTGTGACGATCCACCACTGTTACATGGAACTAATAACTAACTTTAGCAGAAGAAAAAATTTAATTCATTTAAAACTCTTCTATTAATTCATTTATGAAAAGCACTTCTAAGCTTTTTGTTTTTCAAAAGTCAAAAGGTAAAACACAACATATCAAGGTAAAAACATCACGTAATATATATATATATATATATATATATATATATGCAACATCATTAACTCAAAACTATTTACTCATGCATATAAATATAAACCACACTATATGGCTAAACTACTTAAACTCTAAGCCAGTTTTCATTATACATAAATTTAAAGAGGAAACAAAAATGATAACACATCTTCATGTCTAGATACACATACTCATGGAATCTCCGAAAGACACAAGGCTAACTCCTAGTTGTCAATTCCCCACGTACATCATATACGAGATCATCACATGCACAAACCGCATGTATGACAATGCAAATGTAAGCTTACCAAAAAGAAAACATAATAAAAGGGATAAATCTTAACAATTAAAGCATGTTCAACTAATCACATATATAAGATAACATGTAAAAAATCATATATAAAACATAAATCTTAGAATTTTCATAACAAAACATATCATAATAATCATTAATTTGTCAATCATTACATAAAGGTTCAATCATTATGCACCATCATCATCATCAGTCCATTTATTATCAAATAACATAATATTTCCATGAATGTTAAAGGTAGTAGGTCTCATGTAAGAAATCTCAAAGTATATGCAAATTAAATTATCTTTTTTGAAGAGTTGTCGTATATTCAATGAGTCATACAAATATTTCATAGAAAAGAAACTTTGATCTTGAGGTTTAAATGAGCAAGTGTTGTTATTACAAACTGTAGCATTATAAATAATTATCTTCAACTTGATTTAATTGTTCAAGTCATACCTATAGAAATAAATATTCATATTAATAAGTGGCTTATGAAGTACTAAATTGTAATCATTTTATAGAATGACAAGTAATGGTAAAAAAATGTAGTAGATTTTATACAAATTTAGCAACACAAGGTTTTACAAGTATAAAATTATGAATGATAAGGCATAAAAATATGCTAAAGTAATTGATTCTGCCTTTTCCATACAATAATTTCAGGTTCCAATTTTTTTTTATCTTACTCTAAGCACGATTTTAATCACACCTTATGGTTTGGCATATCATCATTTAAAATTATGTTTGAGTAACGTTACATAACCTTTGGTTATCTTTTAAAAAAAATTTGATCACATCACTCTTTGTGTTTAATATCCTTGACAAGTTGCACCTACAAGTAACAACAAATAAGAAACTCAAACTAGACATTTTATATATAAAAGAAACTTCCAAGGGCATTATTTAATCTTGGAAAAGGAATATTTAGGCTCTCATTTTTGTGTAAAAAAGGAAATCACCTCGTGAGGGCAATTAAACAAAGACATGAGAGTTTTGAAGGGACAGTGTCCACTCACATCACAACCTAATGTTATCCTCTTGAAGCTCAATGACACCACTTAGGAGTTGGTGTTGAAACCTTATCAAACAAGTCTGCACCACAATCTCTATAAAACATATCATTATAAAACATGAAAATCATCAATAAAAGGTTAGAGTAAGACATGCCACATTCAAAATTTATATACACACATGTACATGTTTATTCCCATTTATTTCCAAAAAGATTAAATTAACAAAGTATATCTTTGGAAGTATATTAACAAATCCAAGGTTGAATCTTGCAATAAGAAATGAGAAAGGAAACAGGTTTTATGTGTATACACTTCAGGAATACACTCTAACAACCTTTCTAGAAGAATGATTACTCCATGGCATTTGTCTTAGTAAAATAGAGGAATGAGATACTAGTTCTCTCTTTCACTATCTATATATTCAAATAGTTCAAACCTTGCTTTACTCTAGCCTAAATTGTGTTAGTAATCTATTTTATAATATAAGGATAAGCTTTTTGACACCCTTTACCCTAAACTAAAATAATAAATAAAATTGTGCAAAATCAAAACATGTTAAAAATTTTGAAACTTTTCTTTGCTTTAAAAGACATCACATATCTCATTGCTTTTATTTGAAGTTTGAAATTAAAAAAAGAAACCTCATACATAAAACATAAGTAATAAAGTTTGGGACTTCAAATGCCATAAATCTTGAAAAGAAAACATAGAGAAAGTAAATGAAAAATAACAGAAGTAATTAGAACAAAACAACTCACATTCCCCCAATGTCACAGTTTATCAAATAAAAAAAAACTTGAATTAAACACAAATATTTCCTAAATAAAATGCTAAACTTCCTCTCTAACATCTAATTCATGATCCTAAGAAACATCACAACAAATGGTATTTTGCCCAAGCACAAGCATAAAAAATAGCAAGTGATATCATGTTCTCACATTGGGCTCAAATTATAACATTAGCCACAGATAGAACGCATGCACACACATAGTTTTACAAATATATACTTACATTCCTTTAACATTGAACACAGTTTATCAACAATCACTAGTAATTGTGTTCATGTATAATGCAATGTCATCCTTACTTTACTCCATATGTCATGTTGTACCAACTCTAACTCTTTAAATAGTTTACGAACATATATGTCCACCATAAGAAGTGTCATCAATGTCAATGCCTTCGATATAGACTACACTCTACTAGAATGATATCCACCTAGTGACTAGTCAGTGTTACTTAACTTCTAAAGTATGCTTCAATGCTATGGGATCAACATAAGCCATTGGGGTTTCTACATCAGGTCTTTGAAAACCTCAAGGTTCAACCTAAAACATGTCACGACCTCCAGCATCTAAGTTTTGTCTATTTCACACAAACTCAAGACTATGCATTGATGCATGTCACATCTCAGCAAAAAATAATCCACTAGACTTCTCGTTACACATAAGTGAGCCCATCCTCGCCCTTCATAGGCTAGCTCACTCACTACTAAACCATCACCTAAGCTCGTTCTCATTAACTAACAGGCTAGGTCATCCGTTAAAATCCACAAAATAATGGACATTAGTAATAATGATAAAGAAACCTCTTTTATGGAATTGTCTTTATATTTAATGGTTAAAGTACGACTTAGGCATTATTAATAATAGTTAACTTTTATTAATACTTGACTATAGTTGAATAATAGGACCTAAATGGGGAGACAAGGCCCAAGGAGGTATAAGGCCCATTAAGCTCATCACACACCTATGGCTTTATATAGGAGAAGGAAGGAAAACTAAAGAAAGAAAGAAAGGGAAAACTAGAGAGAATAAGGAGAAGACAAGAAAGAAAAGAAATAAGAAAAATGGGTAAGAGATTTGAGAGCTAATGCTTTAAAGCTTAGGCACGAGACTTCTCGAGGTGAGTGTTTCCTTCTTGTTCTTCCTCACCTATTTGATTTGTATGTTTTCCCCTTTTCCTCTTTTGAACCCTAAGTTAGGATATTTGGGGATTTCCATGATTAAGCTTGATTAAGGGGTTTATTGTGTATATTAATTGGTTAAACATTCAACCAATTAATTTACTTAATAAACCCCTCCATTAATCTTAATCATGGAAATCCCTATGCCTTCTATCTAAGAGTTCAAAAGGAGAAAAAGGGGAAACATTCCAAGGGGTATGGAAGAACAAGAAGGAAACACTCACCTCGGGGAGTGTTGGATCTAAGATCTAGGGCATTGGGTCTATGATCTATGCTTCATCCCTTTTTTTTCTCTTCTTCCTCTTCTCTTCCTTCTCTCTAGATTTTACTATATTTCTTTAGTTTTTTCCCTAACTCTCACTTCCTTCACCTATACATAGTCGTGGAAGTGTGTTGATCATGGTAGGCCTTAGGCCACCTTAGGCCTTACCTTCCTATATGGGTTTGGTTATCCAACTATAATCAACACTTAATGAAAGGTAATTATTATTAATAATGCCTAAGGCCATCCATTAACCATTAAATACAAAGACTATTCCACACAAAAATTATTTATCATTTATTACAATAGTCCATAAACCATAAACCATTAATATTATATTACATGACTCATGAAATATATGCATTCACAAGCATGTAAGCATATTAGGTATCAAGTTCTCATAAATTCCATACAGTCATCATTAAACATCTCAAAATAAAGACTTACATATAACATACATATGTGTGTGTGTAGTTTAACAATTAACATCTTGCATACCCATTAGGATTCTTATAACATATTGTCACATTAATTTCCCTTATGGAACTATGACATTAGTTAAGTGTAACTACAATATCTAAAGTTATACTAACCCTATCAAGTTGATATTTATCTTGTTTGAAAGCTAAGACAATTATCTATAGCCTCTATGTTTACCTCAAAATCTAGTTTAATAATTTACTATGACTAAAATTAGGAAGAACATGAATTCATTGCCCAATCCTCTTACCTCAACCTTTACTCACAAAAATAACCATATCTTTAGCTTCATTCATTATATTTTTTTATTGATTTCAAAGCCATTGGTTAATATCCAGCCCTAGGGGTTCACTTCTTATGAAGACTTTAACATCTAGTGGTTCACCTCTTAATGCATAAAAATGGGTTTAAGTTGATTGCTTACATGCTCATAATCCTTTCAATACTAACACACACGATTCACATAACAATTCAATCAATTATCCAACCCTTCCTAAAATCTCTAATTTAGTATAAAGGAACAAACACATTAACAACCAAGCATTCAAGATTTACAAGCAATCAATAAATAAGTGCTTCAGGGTGTTCACAACCCATCAATTTCTAAAATAAAAATTGAAACATAAACCTATTGGGGTTTAAGGCCAACCCCTATACATATGGATAATGTCACACTCACGAAGTAATAGTTTTTCCTTCCCATTACATTATATGACAAAAACATAACACAATAGAAGTAACACTCCTTTGTTCACACTCACAACTCTAAAGGCTCTTCATACAATGTAACACCCCAATAATTATTTTCTATATGTTTGTGTGTGTGTGTGTGTGTGTAAAATGTGTGTGTTGCTTCAACCTTGATGTGAGTCATGAGTGCACACATAGGAGTACTGCTTCAATCTTGTTGTATTTTTCATTATTCGAGGTAAGGGAAAGTGAGAGCTCTTGCTCGTGGGTATGACATCATCCATAAGTAGAGGAGTTGACCCTAAACCCAATAGGATTTATATATTTCATTTTTATTATACAAATTGAATGGGTTGTGAACACCTTGAAGCATTTATTTGTTGATTGCTTATTGAATCTTTAATTCCTTGTTGTCAATAGTGTTTTCCTCTTTTTTATGCTTAATTAGATATTATAGTGTAAGTGATAAAATTGTTGTGAAGTTATGCAATTGATATTCCTTTAGTTACTTAGGGTTAGAACGATTTTCATTAGGGTTTTTGTTGTTTATGGATCTTAGTACCCTTATGTTTATGACTTTTATAAAAGGTGTTATCATTCCCTTTTTTATTGTTTGCTTGTTTGTATTAGGACTGAACACCATTTACATGAGATGTTCATTCATATCATGAACATGATGTTAGAGAGGAAGCTTAGAATTTTATTTAGAGATATTGATGTTTAATTCATAGAATTGTATGCCTTAATAAATTGTAATGCAATATTAGAGCAATGTGAATTGTTTCATCCTAATTACTTTTATTATATTTTATTTACTTTCTTTATGTTCCCTTTTCGATATGTATGATCTTTGGGTTGTCAATCTTTATTAATTATGTTTTTTATGCATGAGTTAAATTTATTACAAACTTGAAGTTAAAGTAATGAGATATGTGATGTCTTTTATCGTGAAGTATAGTTTCAAAAATTACTTTCTCTTATTTTTGTAACAAATTTATTTATTATTTTAGTATGGGGTTAAGGATATCACATATGAAGATTCTCCTGAAGACCTTACGGTGATGACACAATTTTCCAAAAAAGTGACAATGCTTAGGTTTAGGTTTGGGATAAAAAGAGAGAAATTTGCCTATTGGGTCATACTCTAGCCCACTAAAGGATTCATGGAAAATGACCTATATCGCAAAACAAAGC
Organism: Glycine latifolia; assembly: GCA_013407115.1. Classification (NCBI taxonomy): domain Eukaryota; kingdom Viridiplantae; phylum Streptophyta; class Magnoliopsida; order Fabales; family Fabaceae; genus Glycine; species Glycine latifolia. The sequence continues at coordinate 12,162,834 of CM023958.1, read as the reverse complement.
CCAAACATTATTTTTAATATAACACACATTTTAACCTATATAATAAAACCATTTTTATTTCTCATACCCACATTTACCATAATACTATTTATTTTTATTTTACACATATATATATGTTGGATATAGGGGGAGCTGGAAAGAAGATCAAGGCAAGGATGAAGCCTTTGCTTTAGAGTTTTAGCTTTTTACATTTTAATCAAATTGAATACATTTGTAATTTGTCTAGTTATTCAAGAGGCTTGCCTTGTGATCCTTGCATTACATAAGCATACTCACATCCATGCATACATGATTTAAGAAAATCTCAAAAGGTTACATGTTTGCATTTAAAAAGAAATTTCTCATGGCTTAGGTTTTGAAAAATCAAAATGAGCACTACCTTAATCGATTACACACCAATCGTAATCGATTACCAGCTCATGTTATTTCTGAAAAAGCCATGAAGAATACTTTAATCGATTACAAGAAAATCGTAATTGATTACATAACACAAATTTACAGAATATAAATGATTGCCTTAATCGATTACCACTCATCTATAATCGATTACCTAGGCTTATTATTAAATTGATCATGACTGCCTTAATCGATTACCACTCATTTGTAATCAATTACAAAGGCTTATTACATAACTGAGACAGATTAATTTAATCGATTACATTGTTTATGAAAGTTTTCCAGATTGTCTCAAGAACATTTTAATCGATTACCTGACATACTAATCAATTACTTCATGTAAAATAATCGATTGCACCTACGTATTAATTGACTACTTTCTATTAAATCTATTTTCTATTTAAAGCTATTGGGTCTGTGCTTTTAAAATACAACATACAATCTGAGTTTACAAATTACCCAATACTTTCTAAGCTTTCAAAGGTTCAAGAAACAGATATTCAGAGTGATACATTTCTTGTTTGAAATCAAACGATTACATGCTTCATTGATGATGATGTTTTGAACAAGGTTCTTCAAAAGAACTTCAAGAGAGTTGATTTTGATCATGTGCATTCATGCAACCTGGAATTGAATGGTAACATTTATTCATCCACTAAGGATCACAGGTTGTATCTCTCTTGAACTTTTCTTGTAAATTGTTTTGTGTGTTTTAAATTTTGTAAGGCTAAGATCAAATATTTTTCTTTCAAGCTTTCTAGAGTAGTGTTCTTTAGAGGGAAAGAATTGAGTAGGGTTCTCAAGTTCATTGTGATTAGAAGTCTAATAGGGTGTTAGATTTCAGGTTCTTTATCTAGGTTTGATAAAGGTAATCACTTGTAATAGCTTTTAAAGAACAGATTTGATGTAGTAGAACTCTAATTTGGTTTTGATTAGAAGACACTGGATGTAGCTTCTCTTTTGAGGGGTGAACCAGTATAGATCTTGTGTTAAACTTGTTTCTAAATCTTGTTTTTTGTATTTAACTTGTTTTGTGGTTTATTTCTTTCAAGATCAACAGAAAAAGTTTCTGAAATTGTATAAGGTGAATGGTGAGTCTTGATTGATTAAAAACTGTAGTTTTTACCAAGCAATATTTGTGATACGATCTAAATTCCGTTGTGGATTGCACAAAGTTTTAAAAGTCTGAAGTTTAAACCAATTCACCCCCCTTTTGGTTTAGTGTGTGTGTTCATCCTTATTTTTCAATATATGCAATATAGGAAAACAATTATTAAGGTGTTACAAGCTTTGCAACAACCTCTTCACAAAGAATTACTTGCATATGAGATAGTGCAAAACAATTAAGGATGAGACGTACCATAACGAAACTCATGATTTCTTCTCTAATGAATCTAACTATGAGATATGCCAAAAGTTATTAGAAAACAGATTCAAAGGTAATGAAGGAATGATAGTAGGGAGTTAAAGACCTTTAGTACAATATCAATAAAAAAGTTATAGGTAATGATTACTCACCCAAATAGAAAATGTTAGACAACAAATTTAAAGGTAAGTAAAGAATGAGAGTAAGGGAGTTTAATACCGTAGTTCTTATACCAAGTGAGGTACCTAGTTCCTGCAAGTAAATGATACCTTAACTTTATGCTCTTACTTGCAAAGAACTACTACATCCAAAATTCGCAAAATAAATAAGAAGAAAACCAAACAAATTATAACATAGTCACAAAATGAAAGAAGAAAAAAGCAAAAACCCTAACCCATAACCTAAAATCCAAATATAAAAATGAAGCAAAAAAATAGTCATAAGCTAAACAAACACCGAATCCTTAATCACGAAAATCCTAACTCCCAGCCTAATAGCCAAACAACAATAATGACTTTGGTGTTTCAATCACCAACAACCATGGTTGTTAAGATCATGAGATAGATCATGTAATCGCACGATCTTATGCATCAAAAGCCTTTTCATGTGCTATATTGTGTCACAGATTGTGATGGAGCAAGATCACAATTAGATCGTGATCTTCCATGCTCAATTGTGAGATCGACAACCCTTTGCACATAGGAAGGAAAAAAATAGTGGTAGTCATGGATGTTGCTATACCGTATGCGACATTTATGGGCTTCATAGCTACTACTTTATTTGTGCCTTTGTCTCCTCCCTCTTATTCTCGCCAACCTCCCAATAATCGTCCATCAGCCACAAGAAATTAGGGTTATAAGTGTGCTCTTTTACGATAGTTGTGTCAACATTTATATACTAGTTAGCAAAAAAAAAAAAAAAAACTAATAGGTTAGGGTTTGAAGGGAATTGGGCGTAAATGTTATCTTTTTTTTTTGTTTGATTTGTTGGGCCTCAATTTGAGCCAATTAAACTTTTCACTTTTTTTTATAAGAAACATAACATATAATATGATAAACTAAAGAATAATAGTAACAACAAAAGTATAATAAACTATTTAAAGCATAAAATATAATAAACTAAGTGACAATAATATAAACAACTTAAAAACATGATATAAGATATAATAAATTAAAGAATAATAGTAATAAAAAATATGTATTATATAAATATATGTGTATTTTAGTTTGGGGAATGTAAGATCTTATTATTAGAGTTACGAGTTTTTATCTTTCTGATCTTAGGTATGATCTCGATTTTAACAACTTTTTCAACAACACAAACTATAATCTCCTAAATCCAAATTGAGAAAAAAAATAAAGGAATAGAGAATAAATTACAATGAATAAGGAGGAGTTAATAATGACAAGCAATATCTTGCCTACCTTGGATGTGAGACAAAGAACTATGAATTAGAATTGGAGAGAGAGTCTTCTATCTTACCTTGAACAAATGAGAGTTGGTGAATGAGAGTGAAATTGGATTCTATTGGATGCAATTATGATTTTAATGTGTCTATGAACAAATAAAGATGATTGATTTCATATCCTAGGTTTTAGTTTTAAACATTAAATAATATTATTTTTAAAGATTTATATAAAAAAAGTTATTTTTTTAATAAATTGCTTGGAATAGGAGTTGGTTAACTGGCCCATGTAGACTAGGTGTCAAACACGGAAATTAAAAAAAATCTCTTTAATACATTGTACATGTGATTAAGCATAAAAATAAACAAACAAAAGGTTATACATTGTAAAACATAATCATATTTTCAAGTAATATTTTTTTACACTCTAATATATATGACAAAAATATGATTGTGTTGTGCAATATACAACAAAATCATATTTTCATTGTGTTATTTTTGTTTTTGAAATTTATTTTTTAAATATGAATATTAAATGTTTTATATTTTAATTATTTATTAACACGTGAATAGTTAATATATATATGGATCAATCTGATATTCGTAGTTGATTTTTAAGGCATATTTGGACCTTTTTTTTTCTTTTGTCACACATGACAACTATATTATGATCTTACATGCTTATAGCTCCATCGTAAAAATTGATACATCTAAATCATATATTTAATTGTTGCAATCTTAATTGTTGTTTTTTTATAAACACAACATAAAGATTGTGATAATTGACTAGCCTGTGAACAATACATAATACATGCTCTAATATAAAACAATAATAGTAGTTTGAGACAGCTCATTCACTTTGTTCATATTCATTATTTCCCTAAGATAAAGGGATTCCTTAACTGTAACACTCTAAAATTTTATAACTCAATTTATTGTTTTTTATGTGTGAATTATTTATGAAATGACTTGTATTTAATTTAGTTTGCTTATGAAATTATTTATATGACCAAATAAACATGTGGATATGATATTTGAAAATTAAATTAATTGTTTAATTTAATTGTTTTAGTGAAATTATTGTCTAAAATTAATTTAAGGGTGAGATTTGAGTGAAAATAATTTTATTAAGGCTGGATTGAATAAATTAAGTGTGGTGTCATATTAGAAAAATAAAATTAAAATGAGGCTCATTAATGAAAAGGTCTAAAATGCAATAGATTTAATTAGGAAGAAAAAGGGTTAAATAAAAACCGATTTGCACATATACGCCTGAGATGATTTTCGTTTCTTAGAAAATTATGGGGGGCATGTTTTCAAAAGTTCAGACCATTCCTATGCTTTTTGGGTATCTGGAACTCATGGTAATTTTATAATTTATTTTTTAGCGCTCTTATTTTTAATGGTATTTTCTTTTCTTTGGACCAAATCTGTCAGATTTGGTATTTTATTTTAATTTTTTTTTGTGAACCTTGTTTAGAGAAACTGATCTGCATGTTTCTTACCTCGACAATGAGGATCAACCAAAAAAAATTGGCTAAGCAAGAAAATTGGAGAAAGTATTTTTAATGACCTAAAAGGTGAAATATGGACCAGTGGACAAGAGAGGTGTTTTAATTTGAGAAAAATGATTTTAATGCTAATTTTTGTGTGATTGAGTTTTATGTTGCTCTCTGGACCTGGTAGAATGCGTAGTAATTTTCTGGTTTATTTAGAAAAATTATTTTCTATTTTTCATAATTAATTAGTGTAATTCAGATTTTCTAACAACTAAGGAATTTAATTACTTGAATAATAATTGTGGTGATATTGGACCTCTCAAAAAATATGTTTTAGATAATATGTTAATAGTGACTCGTTGTGCATATATGTGTATGTTGCACAAGAAAATATGATTTCACAATTCTTCTCATTTCAACTTGAAATAAAAATGTGATTTCGTTATTATTTCTCTACAAAGAAATTATATTTTTGTTGGTGAAAAAACAATGAAAAAAATATCTTGAGGAATATACCACTCAGGTAACAAAGGAGACAAATGTTATAACTTGAAAAGACAGTTACAAGCTAAAAAATACTGCAATAAGGAAGTAGAATTGGGAGGAGAAATGAGTATGGTCTGTTAATAAGTTTTTTTTGGAGTATATGGATTGGGAAATCTGTGTGGTCCATACGGATTGGTCCAATCCGTAAGTAAGTTTTTTTTTAAGTTAAAATATGTTTTTCTAAATAATTTAAAATAATGGTGCAGACAAATATCGAACCCAAGACCTTCATATTATTAATGTGACGCTTCAACCAACTGAGCTAATAAGTCAATTATGCTAAAAAATAATTAACGTTGATACATATAATATTAAATTGTTTAATGTATATTTAATACACATATAAGTTTATATAATAAATTTTGTAACAATTAATTTTGATCTAATAATTAAAATATTTTTTTACATATAAAAATTATAGATTTAAATAAAAATTATAATTTTAAATAAAAATTTATGAATTTATTAAAACATATTATACCTGTAAATACAAATATAATTTTTAAATAACATCACACAATATCATATATAAAAAAATTATAATTTTTATATTTGTAAAAATTTGCAGGTCTAATAAAAATTATATTTTATTTATAGGTTAAATTAAAAATTATATTTGTATTTACAAATCTAATATGTTTTAATAAACTTATAAATTTTTATTTAAAACTATAATTTTTATTTAAATCTATGATTTTTATACATAAAAAATACTTTAATTATTAAATCAAAATTAATTGTTACAAAATTTATTATATAAACTTATATGTATATTAAATATACATTAAACAATTTAATGTTATATGTATCAATGTTAATTATTTTTTAGTATAATTGACCTATTAGCTCAGTTGGTTGGAATGTCATGTTAATAACTTTAAAAAAACTTATTAACGGATCATACGGATTATCCAATCCATAAGGTTCTTACGAATTGCGAATCCGTATGTGTAAAAGCCTTTAATAACGCAAGAATATTTCTAGAAAAACACCGTGCACACGGGGTGTATTAGATATTTGTATGGTGTATAAAGATCAACCCATTTCATCGTTGACCAAAAACACACGTAGATTCACCATTCAATTTAGGGTTTTACATTTTGCCTTAATTTTATTCCTAAACACTGAAAAACAACTGCAACTGATAGAACACTAAGCAGTTGCTACCATGGTCACCTTCAGGGTAATACAATCATGGATTTTTCACCATTTGCCTGTCTTTTATCACTGCCACCATTCTAATTTCTTTCAGTTTTTCACTGCTAGATGGATTTTTCTTTCTGATTTTTAACTCAGGAAATTGATTTTTCTTTTTATTAATTTTGCTTTTCTAGTTGATTTTTCTGATGCTGTGAAGTGTGAAGAGTTCATAATGGATGATAAAATTTTTTTTTTTGGTATGTTGAATCAGTTTCACCAGTACCAGGTTGTTGGGAGAGCTCTTCCCACTGAAATTGATGTGCATCCTAAGATCTACAGGATGAAGCTGTGGGCCACCAACGAGGTCCGTGCCAAATCCAAGTTCTGGTATGTACAACCTTAACATTCTGTTTCTGTTTGATGACGGGGTTGTGGGAAAATGATGTTTTTTTTTAAAAAGAATTTTCAACCTAAGACTTTTTCATTTGTGTGTATAGTTGGTAGGTTAGCACCATTAATAGGCAAAGATAGTGCATTGTGGTTTATAGAAAATATGCATAGTTGTTTTGAATGAAGTTTTCCGTTAGGCATGATTCACATGGAATGTTATTGTGTGTGGACTTCAAATGCGTTGTTTTTAATTGCTTTTATTCCTTTTATTAAAAAAAACTACGTATCCCATTGCCCGGAGGCTCCACGCTATGTGCAGGTAAGGGGGAGGGATATTGTACGCTGCCTTACCCTTGCATACGAAACTAAGAACTATTTGAAGCTTATTCCAAATGACTTGCACTCCAACAGTTGTAATCTGTAATAGCTGTCACTCTGGATGGTTATCATCCAGCATACATAAAAACTGATTTTTTTTTTTTAATTTTATTTTCATACCGAGCCCACTAGATTTTTAGTTTATTGTTGATTACACATGCTTGTTGCTTTCTGTCAATGGCAGAAATGCCACTTTGGTGCCGCAATTCAATTCCAAGCATCTTTACAAGAATGTGATGCTGTCTCTTCCTAAGCATGGGTTGATAATGTTTTCTATCATGTGCTGTGACAAGTTTTTGCATTGCTCCTTTTGGATGAGATCAAGCTGTTGTTTATTCATTGAATAATTGAAATATTTTCTCTTTCTGAAAAGCATGACTATTGACCACGTTTTCTTTTTCATTTTACTCTTTGCAGGTATTTCTTGAGAAAGCTAAAGAAGGTCAAGAAAAGCAATGGCCAAATGCTAGCCATCAATGAGGTATGCATTCTCAATCGTCCTATTATATTCCTCTTTACATCACAGTGAATGTAGCAGCAGGTTGCTAATAAGCTAGAATTCTAATTGAAGCTTGAAGCTTTGTTCAGAGATCTTTTATTTTTCCCCTTATAAACGTAATTACTGGGTACAAATGACTTCTGTTCTGAAACCGTACTATCTAAGGGACAAACATTTTTATTAGGATATAGATATATAATTGTAAGACTGTCAAAATAACTATTCCATGTAGTTTTCTGCATGCTTGTTGGGAATTTGACTTAGGCAAAGTTATTTATGCTTTGACTATCTTCTACATTGGACACAATTTGCACCGTTTCTCTATCTTTCATTGAAGAACTCTAATTAATTGGAAGTTGGTAAGACTTAAGAGTACATGGGGATCTGTTTGCTTTGTAAGTTATTACTTATTAGGCATCTTTTAAGTTTTAATGTTTCTTCATAGATATTTCTTTTTACATACCAGTCTGTGAAGTGGCTGGAAAATCATGTCAAGTTATAAAGATTGTAGAACGTCTGCAGAGAGGAGGTTTAAGCATGAAACTTGAGATATTTTGGTACTTCAAGATTTTAACCCTTTTTCATATGGCCACTACCTCACAGTTTTTTAATTTATTCACATAGACAGTATAGTCAGACACTAGGAAATATTGGTAGGGGTTTTCGAGGGAAAAGATATTGAAGTTTGGACAGTATTGTGTGCTACTATTTCATGAAACACGTATCATAGATTTCAGCCTTACTTCTCTATGGATAGGAGGAGTACCTGGAGACAGTTTTTTTTCCTGTTTTAGCTTCAGCATTCTAGGCTCCAATTGCGGACAGTGATGTACAATTCTTTATGCTTATTGCAGATTTTTGAGAAAAATCCTACCAAGATCAAGAATTATGGAATTTGGCTGCGATATCAGAGCCGAACTGGTTATCACAACATGTACAAGGAATACCGCGATACTACTCTAAACGGCGCTGTTGAACACATGTACAATGAAATGGCATCTCGTCATAGAGTAAGGTCTCCATGCATCCAGATCATCAAGACTGCCACCATCCCAGCTAAACTTTGCAAAAGGGAGAGCACCAAGCAGTTCCACAACTCCAAGATCAAGTTCCCTTTGGTGTTCAAGAAGGTTAGGCCCCCAACTAGGAAGCTCAAAACAACATACAAGGCAACCAAGCCCAACCTGTTTATGTAATTCTCAGTCAACCACATTTACTTCTTGACATCTTGAGGCTGCTTGATTCATTTATAAACATAGGAAGCGCATAGAGAAGGTAATTACATAGTAACAAAGTACTTCACTAGCTGCAACCACAGATTGTCTGCATTCTTTCAAGCTTTGAGCATTGAGTTTTGGAAAGTTTGTGTCTTATTTTGATCATTTTTGTTGAGCCCTTTTGCTTGCTTTCATGAATCAGCTCAGGGTTGGTTTTAAATCAAGTGGTTACTTTTTGTTACACATGCTGGTTTTTCATTTCTTGTTTTATCTTTCCATTCTAGTGACTGAAAAGGGGTTTTTCTCAGACATATGTATGATGATGAGCATGAGAAGTGAAAGTTTCATTCAAATCGTAATGAACTTGATTATTTCCCTAAAATGAAGATGTTATCTTTGCTCGTATGTTTCCCCTATATTTTTGGACAATATTTAGATCAAGTTCTTTATATCTTGCTATTAAGTTCTCCAATAAAATAATAATGTGAATCAGGGGTGAGCTTCAGATGAGTTCGGGCTGAAAATATTCACTCTGCTGGAAACCGAACAATAAATAATGTGACCCATAATTGTCCATTGGAATTTCGAATTTGATCGGGTTCAGCCTGAAAATTGGGTTCTATTTCATTTCAGTCCCTCCCTTGAGTGAACAACATTCATTAATGGCAAGTGAGAATTGGGAGAATTCTCAAAATTTTCTCTGATACATGAAACTAAGATAAATAAAGAGCAAATAAATCAATATACATCACCTGCATTCATACCTTTCTCTATCGTCTGATGTCAAACGTCCAACAAGCCATCATACTGATCAAAACTTCATGAGATGTAATATGCATACAATGATTTGTACATTATATTTTGTCTATTTCTCTTCTCCATATTATCATTTATTACATTTGAAATTCAAAATTTTCTATCTGTCCACACTTTCTCTATCTTAGTTGTATATTTTGTTGTACAATTTGTTATACAATAATCATTTTTCAAACTTTATTCACAATCAAGCTACCAAGAGAAACGGGAGAAAAACAAATAATAAACAAAATGACATAATAAAAGCTTCCTACCTGAAAGCTCTATGACCATTCTTGATAAAGGAAATTCCAATTAAGAATATGGTAATTTTATACTCTGGAGAGTATTTTTTTTATTTAGGTTCATAGACACTAATAAATAATAAACTAACATCTCCTAAAATTAAATATAAATCACAAATCAATAACAAAAAGTAATGAATCCAAAACAAAATTTAATCATTGTCCAATCAAATAAAAAAAAATAACAAACCAAATGATTTAAACTTAGAGTCTAGCCAAATTTCTTCACCAAAACTTGAGTCTACTCGACTGGGACAAATGAAGTTGTACATGTCAGATGGGTTAGTTTAGGTCTTGCATCTTTTCTCTTTTATAATGTTAGGGGTCGACACAAGTCTCGGTAGATCAATGAAGTCGTCCAACATAACTTGAAGCATAAAAAAAGGGTTGAGTCATATATTCAGGTTGAATCAAGTGAAGAAGTAAAACAACTTTGTTAGATCAAGTTGGGTGGGACTATATAAGGTTTAAAAAATTGGAATCCCATCCCAGTTTACTAGAGCCTAGGCTAGCTCCCATTTTTAAAACATTTTTTTCTTATTTTCCTTGTGTATTAATTTTGTTTTTGAACTTTTAAAATAAACTATTTAAAAAAAGCATGTATTTATATGAACCAATGAGTCAACATGATACAATTAAAAGTTAATTTAATTCAATTCAATTTAGATTAAGCATTTTTTTTGAAGGAATTCAGACTAAGCATAATTTTTTTAAAACCGAATAATTTAAACTCATTCAATTAAGAATTTAATATTGTGTCAGTGTAAAATCTATCAGAAAACCATCCTTCATGTGATTTTCAAGGTAGTTATTATTATAAAAATTAAACAAATGATTTGATTTAAGATTAATTCAACTGAATTCAACTTAAGCATATTTAATCTAAACTGACCAATTTAAACTCATTCAATTAAGATTTTAATAGATATGTATTATCACTTATCAGCCTAAAATTATTTACAATGTCAATTAATTAGAAATAATCTTTAATATAACTTTTAAGATTATTAAAAAAAACTTTTAAGGTACAACTTTTAAGATTATTCAAAAAAAACTTTTAAGGTAATTATTATAAAAATCAATAAATACCAACAGTCTATTTTGACATATTTAGTTTAGTATATGTTTTGAGAAAAAAAAATAATGTAGATTTTTAAAAATAAACCTAAACCATTTTAATATTTCTCCAAAAAGAAACTTGTGAGAAATATTTAAAAACAAGTTAGTACTATATGTCTATATTCTAAAATGAATTTATTTTAAAGAGAAACTTAAGCAAATCCAAGCTTTAGCTTTTTTCTTTTTCCAATTGATATTAATAATACATATATTTTTACACCTTTTATTATTTAACAAATTTGATGAGAACACAATTAAAAAAATTGGCCATACTTTTTTTTTAATAAAATTCACGTGCAATGCATTTATTTAATAATAAAAACGCAAAAAAATTATTATTGACATTTTTCTTTTCTGAAATAGAGCACCCTTACCTTCTGTTCAAATGATTAAGTGTCAACCTTACAATTTGTGGTAGTTGAAGTTCGCTCGAGGTTGTAAAAGTGGTTTGGTTGGTGGAAGAAATGGTGTAGGTTAGGTAGGTGGAGTCCCGTTTCTGCAATATATTATATTATATTATACAAACTTTATTAAATAGTACTACTTATTGACTACTTAAGTAATATTATGAGAGCTTTAAAAAAGTATTAAATATTTGTTCTTCATATAATGTTCTCTTTATTTTAAAATATTTATCAAATTACGAGTTTTGGTTTATTTTAAAATATTTATTATTTTAAACAATCAAAATAATATAATATTTTGAAAAAAAATTATTTATGAATATGTTACTTAAATATTTAGTTACTCATAATTGTATTTTATCTTTAAATAAAAATTTAATAATTCTTTTTACTACAATAATCATTATTATAATTAATACACTTCTTAAAATACCCTGAAAAAGTTAATGAATCTTTAGTGGTTGGTATAACTATTAAGTATTAACAAATGTGAAGTGTGAGACGACAGATTTCCGTTGACTATGTTGAGTTCACTTTCTTACAATTCTCTTCACAGGTATGATGCTAATGCAACTGAAATAGACAGAAAAAATAAAATAATATGTTTTTGTATTATTAGAAATAAAATTAAAGGAGTAAAGAATTATTTATTTTTTTGTTTTAATAAATGGAAAAGTAAAAATAAATAAATTATACAAAATTAGAAAATAAATTTAATCTAAAATAATTTCCCCTTCCACTTTCTTGTAAGAACTAATCATTGAAAATCTGGTGTTTCAAATCCTATACGAAGTTCCTTATTTCGTGTTTACACTCAAAGGATTAGAAAGCAATATATAATAACTCAGTAGCTACTAGTTGTAGTTCAACCTCCTTCCTCCATATACGTTTATTCTATCTCACTTTCCTATTACAGGTTAACTTCAACTTGTTAATTTTAGTTTCTCTCACTCTCTCTTTATTTTGTTTTGTTTTATTAATAATTTAATATCTTCTTTTGTGTTTAAAATTTGATTCACTTGATCATATATACCATTTATTGTTTGGTTGTGCAGTATCTTTACCTCAATGGCACCAAGTTGTGCAGTGCCAGATGAACAGGTGATTCCTGAATTATGCTTCCAATTTCTGATTTTTTATTTTTTCGTCTGTTTTTGACAGAGCAGTTTCCCTTCTCTATTGACATGCTGATCCTTTTTGGTGAAAATGAAAAAAATTGTATTTGTAATTGCTAGCTACCTACCACCAATGTAGAGTTTCTGTAACTTTTATTCGAACAAGATAAGGTGGTAAACAATACATGGATGTTGTTGTTGTTGGTGGTTTTGGATTTTGATATTCAGGTTGTTGTTGGAGAGGAGATTGAGCATGTAAGAGTGGTCACTTTGAACAGGCCAAGGCAATTGAATGCCATCTCACCAGAACTGGTAGATCCAATTTGCTCAACTCTGAAAATTTCCCTCTCTGTTAGGTTCATGTATTGTTGTTGCTGCTGCTGCTACTACTACTACTTTTTTTTTATTATAAAAAATCGGTAAATGGTTTCAGGTTTCTCTGCTAGCAACATATTTGGAAAAGTGGGAGAAGGATGAGAAAGCAGAACTAGTTATTATAAAGGTTTTGTTTACTTAATTACTCCCTGATTATTTATTTAATTAGAAATGTAAAGGTTTTTTTACACTATTATCTAGTTATGGATTAGTTTATATAACAAGATTGTTTTGTTATAATTACTTTAAAAGTCATATTTAGAGTGATTTCTAATTGCCAGACGGTGTAACATTGACACTGTATCAAAGATTAAACTCTTTGTTGTTGTTATTATTTCTTTTGGGTTCCAAAAGAAGACTAACCACTGAATTTGAACCTGCACACTCTTGCTGTTTGTGCTACAATTTTACTAATTGAAATTGTTGAAATAACCTGATTACTTATTAACTATTGCCAATTATCAATGGTTTCTTTTTTATTTTTCCTGACAGATTCTGTTATTATAACCTAGAAAAATGAAACAATCTGCCTTCATCTTCCATTTGTCGTTTATAATTTTGTACACTATACTCAGTTGCTGTGCAATTGTTTTTACAGGGAGCTGGTCGGGCTTTTTGTGCTGGAGGAGATTTGAGAGTGTTCTATGATGGAAGGAAAATAAGTAAATGCATCTTTGTTTGTAGCATTTAGAGGAATCTGTGCAAACAAGTTCACTTAGAGATTTCATTTTTTTTCTATAGAGAAATGCTAGTAACATATTGTCAAACACACTCTTTTTTAGTACATGCTTTACTACTAGGTGAAATTCACATAGAACCACTTTAGTAAGTCTCAGGTAAATTTCACAGTAAAGAGTCATTGAAAAATAGTGTGTTTCAAGTGTTCTCCATTTTTTAGTGAGCACTAGTAGATGATATTTAGGAGAGAAATAATTAAGATGATATCTTTACATTATCTGGTCTCATTTGAACTATGATGCATTTCTTCTTGACAGAGGATGCCTGCCTTGAAGTGGTCTACAGATTTTACTGGCTTTGCTATCACATTAGTACCTATAAGAAAACCCAGGTTCGATTTAGGAAACTTAATTCCACTTTGTCCTTAAAATTTTAAGGCAATATGCTCCTTGGAAAATTCAGTGAAGTCTCATGTTTTCAAGAATGGTGCTATTATATTATAACAGGTTGCACTTGTTCATGGAATTTCAATGGGTGGAGGTGCAGCTTTGATGGTCCCATTGAAGTTCTCAGTTGTAACAGAAAAAACTGTGAGTATTTAGCTTGTTAGAGATTATTTCCTAAGAGTTTAATTAGAATGATGTAAATGGTTTTTGTACTGTCATCAAATCATGGAGTGTCATGTATGATAAAATTGTTTACTTCTGTAGTAATGACTTAAAAATTCATATCTAAAGTGATTTTTAATTGGTTGATGGTGTAAAAATATTTGTACTGACAATACATAAAAATGAAACTCATTTTTCTAAATCCATTTTATGTTTATTTTGTGGCATACTTGCCAAGTACTATCATCCTTAACTTTTGTGCTGTGTTCAACAATGTTTTGACAGGTTTTTGCCACTCCTGAAGCAAGTTTTGGATTTCATACTGATTGTGGCTTCTCATACTACCATTCTCGTTTACCTGGGTATTTAGGTAACCACAAACTCAAAGAATTCCTTTTACCTTGTCCTCTTTTACTGCGTTGAAAATTTTCCCTCCAACACTTCCATCCCCCTAGCTGTTTATTCTTCCATGACAGTGGAAGTTTCTTTAAAATTATGCTGAATTAGCATTCAATGAAGAAAACACTATAGCAGATGATACATAGAAAACTGTGGAGATGATATCATGCATGTAATATACAGGTGAATACTTGGCAATTACTGGAGGAAGGTTGAGTGGGAAGGAAATAGTTGCTGCTGGACTGGCCACCCATTTTGTCCCTTCTGAGGTTTGATTATCTTCAATTTCTGCTATGACTTTCTCTTTTTATGAAGTTTTCATCTTAAAAAATTCAAATAAAACTCTTAAAATGTGGGCCTCTCAATTATATATTCTATCTTGGCCTTATCTCTAACCATTTTGGGACTTGGATTTTTTCCAATACACCCCCTCACACCCAATACTATTAGGCTTGGTGTGTGGATGACATGGGGGTGGATGACATGGTCGGTGACCGGTTAATGGATCTAGGATAGGCTCTAACACCATGTTGAGATTAAGAACATAATTGAAAATTTGTGTATTTCTCTCTTTTTATTCATTGATTCAAAGACTGTGTGCATATATAGATAGAAAAAGATAAGCTAGAAAAAAGGAAAAGATTAGAAAACATCTCCAACGTAGAGGACTCCTATGCGCTGAGTATGACACCAAAATACTAAAGATTAACTGAAGATTCTTCTTCTAACTCAAATGCTGTTGGGGATCGGACTGAAACCCATGCCAACAATGCAAGGACATTAGAGACTCAGATATCGGCACAATAGGAATTGAAACAAGCAGAGGAAGAGCTGACAAGTCACAGCTTCCAACACTCCCTCTCAAGCTAAAGCTTACTACCCTTTTAGCTTGTTACAATACATTACCATTCAAACTGATTTGACGGTTGCTGAAAACAGTTGGGATATAGTTATGTCCATGGCAACAATGAATGGGACTAGTAAGCCTTTGCTGAAAAAGACGGTTCTTGACCAAATCAAACCCCAATGAATGTAATTGAGACAATGATTGGGACAATGCCGGTGCATTTGGGATAAAGACAGACGAGGCCAGTGCAACTGGGACAAGGACGGTGCCATTGCAATTGGGACAAGGACAGGGTTCAGTGCATCTAGGACAAGGACGAGGTCAGTGCATCTGGGATGAGGACTGGCCAATCATTTGACCAAAGTTCCGCTTTTCAAATTCAATAGGCAAAAGCTTAACCATGAAGAATCCACTCTCACAACAAGCACCAAAACACCCCCATGTGATAGTGTAACCGATTCCTGCCACTATCGCCATTGCTCTCGCAATTTATCTCTAACAAACAGAACCTGAGAAGTAATTGAAACACAACAAGACGAATCTGAGATTGAAACTCCAAATCGACGAAAACAAAATAAGGAGCTCTGAAAATCTGGGAAAAGGAGAGAGGGATTTTTTTTAAAGAGAAGTTGCTAAAAGAATAATGGAATCAAAAGCGAAGAAGAAAAACACTCGTGTCAGCAGAAGAAACTGAATTAGTGGGAAAAAGAATTGGAGTAAAAACTGATAAAGATCTTAGAAAAACTCTCAGGGCAGCGGAAGATAATTTTGTTCATGAAGGATGCCATATCTTAATATCTACCATATTATATCAGAATCATATCTTCTAAATCTCCATCATATCATATCTTAACAAAAACAATAGTAATGATGATAATGTTTATTTGTTTTTAAAAAAAAACTCATCTTAAAATTTGTTTTAGGCCTATGGTAAACAGCTCTAAAAGATTTGTTTACATTTTCTATTTTCTAATCTGAGAACATTGGTCCACCAAAATAATGTCTATTATCAAATTTTACTGAAAAAGGAAAAAAATAGTAAAAAGCACCAGGATGTTTCTCTCAAAAGTGCTTCTTAGGATCCAAGACACTAGGTGTTTGTTACATATAGTGTAGTATGTATGGGTTTTAATTAAGTGTTAATTTGAATGATGATGCTTACATTTTTGGTGTACCAGAAAATTGTTGAGCTAGAGAAGCACCTGATTAGCTTGAATTCTGGTGATGAGAATGCTGTAAGATCAGTAATTGAAGAATTTTCTTCAGAAGTTAAACTGGAGGAAGAGAGTATCTTAAACAAGTAATAACTTTTTCATCAATGATCTGCTATTTATTTTCTAGTTTTATTCTCACTGTTAGCAGAAAATTCCACTTAGCTCAAGACAGTAACCTTTGGAGATTTTTAGGCAGTCAATAATTAATGAGTGCTTCTCAAAGGATTCTTTAGAAGAAATTATAAAATCATTGGTAAGTTTGTTATCCTTATCTTATTGCATGCTGAGTCCTTTTTGGGATGTTGTTATATATAACTATGCGCTTTGATCTGAAGGAAGCTGAAGCATACAAGGAAGGAAATGGATGGATAGGTGCAGTTTTAAAAGGAATGAAAAGATCATCACCAACTGCATTGAAAATAGCATTAAGATCGGTAAGGATTTTATACTATGAATTGTGTAGGATACGGTGCATTCTAGGTATTCAGTTCTTCAAATCTTGATTGGCAGATAAAACTCGAGATTAACGCAACCAAAGATATATGAAATGTCATCTGGCAGACTGTTACAATTTAATGTTTCCTAAAGTTTTGAGATGATGATTTTCCTCTAACCTAATAAAATGCATAAAGTGGAAATATCCCAATCTGCTTTATAGTGACCATGAAAATACACATTAATTCTTGCATATGATGCAGTTTTGTTTAAATACAACTAGTACAATAATTTTCCCTCCTAGGCGTAAAATTTACTCTTTCAAATTCTGTAAGAAACTAAATCAGGACAAAAAACAGAAATGGTAAATGCATAATCTAGTTAATCACTAAGTCTTTGGTCACAACAAAACTGACTCAATAAAGAAAAAGGAGGAAAAAGCAAGTTGGTCTTGTAATAGATTTACATGCTTTTTCTCAAATTTCATGACTCTGTATACTGTCTTGGATGTGTACAGGTTCGTGAAGGAAGGAATCAAACACTACCTGAATGCTTAAAAAAGGAATTCAGATTAACAATGAATATACTGCGAACTACAATATCTGAGGATATGTATGAGGTAATTAATGTTGTATCATTGGTTGAGCAAATTTAATCAAAAGGCAGCTTAATGTTGTTAAATTTTTTTGAATTTGTTCCCTACTAATATCTGAAGCAAACTTTTACTGTCTTTCGATGAGAAGGGTATTAGAGCTCTCACCATTGACAAGGATAATGCTCCAAAGGTATTCTCTCTCTGTTTTCTCTCCTTTTCCAAAACATGCACGCATACTTCTATATGTATTGGAATTGCTTGTGTTGAGTTATCAGATGTGAAAGAGGGAATCAAACTAGTTCAGTGGTTTCAGTATTCCTTTTTTCTTTATTCAATGTGGTTGGTGTTAGTAATCAAAATATAGAACTATATATATGTTGCACTATCCCTTCCATAAGTTGAAAACTATTATTACATGACTTTTTAGAAGGCCAGTAGTTTGCTAGGTAATTGTGAAAAAGTTCCACTAAAATAAAAATGAACTTCACAAAAGAAAAGAAAATGAAATTACCAAGTTTCTTACATCCATAGATGAAAATCTGCAGTAGAAGGTCTTAGAATGTGAGTTTAGACTTAAATCAACCCTAAAAGCTAACTCAAAGGGTGAGGGGTACCTCCATTTATATACTTTATCTTGACCTTATCTCTAGTCAATGTAGGACTTAGGTTTTTTCATCAGAAGGTACAAACCATTTACTTGAAAAGTACCCTGTGGGAGCCCAAATTTGCATCTTCCTTTCTACTTTTTATAACCCACAAAACTTCACGTGAACACTGCTGTCCATGTTTAGTTAGGGAATTATATACATGCATCAATGCCAATTATATTGTAAAAAGATAGTTAATTATAAACTTTGAACTTAAAACCTAATTACTGCTAGCAATATCAAGTCCAAATGTATTGTTTTTTTATTTTGGAAAAAAAGTATTATACTTACTGTTTATCTTTTATAATACTAAATTATAACTTTGTACAGTGGGAACCTTCATCGCTTGACAAAGTAGAGGATGGAAAGTTGGACTTGATCTTTCAGCCATTTGAGAAGAATTTGGAGCTGCAGATTCCAGAAAGTGAGGAATACAGGTTGGTTGATGTTTGAATTCTGATTTAGTAAGTATGTTTTCTTAAACTAAATTTGTGTGCATAACCAATTTCTCTCTAATTCCAAACAGGTGGGATGGTAAATATGAGAATTCAGCTTATGCTCTTCCAAATTGAGAAATTCCAATGTCTGTTAAATGTTGCTTCTTTTAAAATTCCTCTGAAAATATGTCATGGATTTCTATACTTTCTGGTATGCATTAATCCAGGCTACTTTTTGAGTTCTTGAATAAATTTCAACAGATGAAAGAAGTTCATGAAGAGTAGTCCTCTAAGTTTGGAGTATTAATTTTTAGTGTACGATGACAATACCAAGATCTGAACTTAGAATTTTATGCAAATTACTTAAACTCCCTACTACTAAGCTGTTGTGGGTTGAATGGTTTCATGATATCATGATACGAGAGCGCATTGATAAGCTGGTTGTTGGCTGTTGCTTCTTGCACTCCCACTATTGCTTCCTGCACATTTTATTGCCTTCTGGAAAGCCCATTTCAAAATGCAATTAATGGGTTTTCTGCAATGAAAAAGAAAGTGCAGGAAACACCAGTGAGAGTGCAGAAAGTTTTACCCCGATAAGCTTAATTACATATCTGCTTGGCATGTAATAAAACATTTTATCAAACTAAACAGTTTTTTTTGTTAAAAAAACAACAAAAATACTAACTAAACGGTTCTTTGTTTTGTACGACAAAGATTGTCAAATTCACACAGTTGAAAATAAGTCACTAATAAACAACCACAGTAAAACCTTAGGTTTCCAAAGAGGGGACATATACTTAAGTATTTTTTGAATTATTTTTTTATTAGTTCATAAAATACAGTCTACTAAATGTTTATTTTAGAGTGTCACGTTGCATGAACCACTTGTATAGTATCTGATTCCTTTAATCAATCTACGATATTGTATTGGCTCGACATTTTGATTCTTGACACGGAGAATAGTAAATCCTTTAATGAATCTACGATATTGTATAACACGAACCAAAATGGAAATATTTTCTAGAAACAAACTAATCGTCCATTTTCCCATTAAAAAACGTAGTCACAATCTTACTCGTGAAACTTTCAAATTGATGGAACTGCATGTTGAACTTTGGTGATGATTTTAATGAACAAAAATAAACAGCGATGGTTGATTGCAATTTACAAAGAAAGGGTAGCGAACGCAGCCAAGCCATGCATCCAAAATCTTAACTCGTATTTCTTTAAGCTAAGCTTTTAATGAAATTGAGAACTCTGACAGATTCAATATTGTTATATTGGAATTATAATATAATGCCATAATTCAATGTTCCACAGTCCTCGAATCGCTATTCGCTCAAGAAAGTTGCACCAAAATTTGATCCAAAGGATTCAACATCGTCAGATTATATTTTATTGATGTTGTGCTTATGCATATCTTTGAAAGGTTTGAGAAACCATTTGTGTGCCAATTTTGTCCTTATGCATGAACAGTCTTCTCCAGTAGTGAACGAGAATTTTGTTATTTTCTTTATTAATTGCTCCAGTTAAGACACCAAACTAACTCCCATTTTCTCAAGTAACAAGATAAAAAGACAATTTTCATGCTGCATACCCATCATAATTTGTTCATAAAATATTCACTAGTCTATTTTTATTTATAATATATAAATTCTGAGATACAAAATCTTGCGCTGTCATGTCAATATATTCTTACATCAGCCTTTTTGCTTACATGCCAATATATCAAGCAATCTACTTTCTAATATATATCCCTGCTCTAACATCTCATTGTTCATTTAAACCTAAAACACTAATGTTGATGTATAATGTTTTATTGTATTTATATGAGTGAAAATAATCTATTTAGTGAAAAAATTTGTGTTTGATTCTTACCGTGTGTAAAATTCTCTTGAGCCAACGACAGTCACATGTCGCGAACAAGATTAATCTCTAATTCAGGGAGTTGAAAAACATCTGTTATCTCTCATTTAGAACCAAAAAAACCTAAATTAAGCATTATTCCAAAACTGTTACAGCTGTTATTCATTTAGACAATTTAAAATTTCAGCAGTTTACAATGAAATTTGTTTTTAACTATAAACTTAGAATTTTAAATTCTTTCAAAAAGGAAGGAATTGTAAATCCTCTCTTGATCTCTTACCCTTTATTGTCATCGGAGCACGAGAAACATGTGCAGAGAGAAGCGGAGGGAGGTGGAAGGACTGGTCCAGGCAACGGAACCGGTGGTAGCGGCCGTCACGAGCTCATGGAAGCCGAGGTGAGACAAGATCGGAGGAAGGAGCGCGATGTCGGAGAAGAACAAGTGTTCGTGGATATCGGGTGGAGGCGGTGGAGGAGTTAAGGGAGCGAAGGGAGCTTCGAAGCCTTTGATGGTGACAATGACCTTGGGGCTGCATTTGGTGAGAGAAAGATGAGTTTTCCATGTTGGAGAGGAACAATGGGTGGGGGTTGGGATTATGGGAAGGAGTGAGGAGGGTGGTCATGGTCAAAGAGAACTTTGACGGCAGAGAAGACAGAGATGAGAGAGTCTTCATTGTTAGAAAGCATATTGGGAGAGAGAGTGGAAGGAGTTCAGAAACAAACTAGGTTAGGTGTTGAAGTTGTTTTTTAAAATATAGTTGGATAAAAGTATATATAAAGTTTTACAATAAGTATTATAAAATAACAATTTTTATTTATATGACCATTTAAATTTTTAAAATATAATTGGATAAAAAATAAAATATAATAAATTAAAATTATTTAATTCAAACAAAAAATTTAAAATATAAAAAATTTAAATTGTTTTATTCAAATAAAAAATTTTAAATTAAAGAAATTTAAATTGATTTATCCAAATAAGAAATTTTATAAATTCAAAAATTTTAATTAATATATTTCAATTTCATTGAATTTCAAATTTAAAATGCTCCATTGAAACACGCTCTTAGGTTACTCGTTTTGGCCCTCCTCTTCTCCATTGGAATTCCTTCCCCATTATCCTGAACGTTCTAAAGTGTCTTTCTCTTTACTCTTAATAAATCTTGAGAACCATATCTCTTATTAAAAGATCTCAACTTCGCTGGTAGAGGTGATAATGTGACACTGTCCATCATTCAACAAAGCTCTGTAGGAGATTCGTGGCGGCAACACAGGAGCCACGCTGGTGCCATGCACATAGGAGGATGCGAGAAGGAGAGATGATAATGGAAATCAGTGTGTGAAGGTGCGACTGTGACGACTGTGACGTGTGGCGGCTTCAACGACCTTGAATGCGGCGGCATGGTGATTGCTCACGGCTTTCGATGTCTGAAGTTCAAAGATACACACGGTGGATGGACGATAGCTGGGTCACGCGGTGGGCTCCCGTTGTTAACTGAAAAGAGGTTGGTTTTTGCTAGCAGATTTGGTTTATTTTCCAAGTATTTTTGTTTAATATAAAATTTATGTAAATTATTTAATTAGCACTTCTCTAAAAGGAAAATTTGACCAACATATTTTCGTATAGAAATTATGACCAAATATAATTTTTTAAAATTTATTTCTTTTTTTTTTTATATCAATTTGTATTATGCATTTAATTTTTAAATTCTTGGATACAACTTTAATTTTTAATTTATAATCAGTTCATACTATGCATAATTTCTTTATATTAGAAAATCATATCAATTTGAATGATTTAATTTATAATTTAAGTAATCTTATTATAGTTTGTCCTCCTTCAAAACAAAATTATAATTTGTCCTACTCATTTTTTTATTATTAATTTTGCTTACCTATTATAATTTATGCATAATAATTTAAATATGTATTAAATTGTCTGTTTTATATGATATAAAAAAATAAGGGTAGTAAAAATGAAGATGTTAAGGTGAATGTGTGATTATACCAAAATGAATAAGATAAGAAATAAAGATATTTAACGAAAGTAGTGATACAGGTGTGTAAAAATATGATGGAGTATAAATTGAAGTGGTTTGAGCATGTTATGAGACAATCATTGAATGTTCTCGTAAGAACTATAGTTTGTTATCAAAAGCTTGATACAAACAGAGGTAGAAGTCAGAAGTCGACAGAAACTTACGTGGAAGAAATGTAGTTAAACAAAACCTAATGAAGTGAGATATAGATTGACGAACGATATGTCTTATTACGGAGTTGATAAAAGCTATAAGTTTGATGAATGCTTAAACTCATTAGTATTTCTATATTCCAGTCGTTTCTTTTTTTTTTTAATTCTTTTCCTCTTCATTTCTCCCCTCTTCCTTTCACTCCTATTTTATTTTAGTTTTTTTATCTCTTTTGTCTTATTTCCATTTTTTCTTCTCTTCTCTTATTCTCTTTCTTTGTCTTATTTTCTATCTATCATTAGGTTCATCTATCACCAACCTCAATTAACTTGAATTAAAAGTGTTGTTGATGCTGATGTTGTATATGATGTAAAAAAAAACTATCCATTTTATATCCTTTACATATCAATTTAATTTGCGTTAAATGAGCTGTTATATATGCCTAATAATTTATGATGAATTAACTCAAAAGGAATATACTTTAATTTTCAAACCCAATTATTCTCCTAGGTAGTTCTTTTCACCCTTCCCTCACCATACTACTTCACTATTAGCCACTTAGGAGTATTTAGTTTTACAAGACGTTCCTTCCTAATTTACACCAAAGTCCAAGTGTTCCATGATACCCGAGTTAGAGTATAAACTAGTGATATTTTTAGCTACTTGACTCTCATCATCTAGGATTGTTGTCTCACCTAGTAGCACCAAACTAGTATAACTCTAAATATAATTAATTATTTATCTACTTTTCTTAATATTCACATATTCAAATTATTTATAATATAACTCACAAAACATTATATTTTACTTACAATTTATGATTTTTTATTAATATAAGATTCATTATTATTTTTTCTACATTTATTATGAGTCATGTTGGGTCAACATTTTATTAAATTGAAAAATATCTTATTAGTTATTACCATTAGCTAAAAATAATAAACTTATTTCAATTATGTAACACTTTATTCGTCAATTCAATACTGAGTTTTTTATTTTTACTGCAACATTATTCATTTCTGATATTTATATTTAATAATATTTTCATACTGTATTATTCTTCTAATAACTGAAATTTTAATCAAATTATGTCTCTTAATATGTAACTGCTAATTAAATTAATTCATAATTATATGATATTTATTACAAATTCTAACAACTTATCACATTTTATTAAAATTTTGAATTATGAGTTACTCAATGCTAATTCTAATACAATTATTGCATTTCATTATGACAAAAAATTCTACATTAATTTTTTATTAAAATATTTAATACAAACTTTAATTTCATTATCATTCATTTTCTTATGAGTATTTCATTGTCATTCTATGATAACAAATACATATATTTAAATATGTTCCGAGGTAAATATTAATTTTACTTAAACGCTTGTAAAACCAATGATTCCTCTATGAGATACGTTGACTCAGGACAACTATTTCAGGGTCAATATTAACTAAGCTCGTTACAGATACCTTAAACCGGCCAAATTAAGTTAGAACTGTTCTAAAGCAAATCCGAAAATGACTTAGTTGGTATTATACACGGACAACAAAATAAGATCCCAATGCAAAACACTTACATGAACATGATACATGGCCGAAGAGAATCATGGTGCTGTCACTATAAATATGTAACATGTATCCAAATTTGGGACCTCTCCCATTTTAGTAATTGAATCCCAAAGAGATTGAAACTCTCTCATTTCTTAAGCAATCTCTCTCATTTCTTTCTCTCTCTCACTTGTCTCTCTCTCTCTCTGTTCACACACGAGCCTTAAGCTTTAGATACATTGTGTCCTATACCATAACAAATTTTGTGCACAAATGTGATCTAACTTGGTTTAAAATATGTATAAATTTTTGTGAAAGTGCCTCTTTGAAAAAACACAACCTCAGAACTTGTCGAATTCGCTAATAAAAACCGATAAATTAACCACTAACATTTCCTGATAAAAAACAAAATTTAAATAAATTAGTATTAAAATGTGTTTATTTTTAATATTTACTTTTTCAATAATTTATTTTAATCAAATTGAAAAAAAATAAATTAAAATACATTTCTTTGGTCTCTTCTTCCTCCTTTAAAAAAAAGGCTTGATTTTATTATCATTATTATTATTATTATTATTCTTTGATGGGAAATGATTTGTAAATTTCAAATTTTATAACACCATGTATCAAACATTTGAAAAGGGAAATTTTAATTATAAATCACGAGTATGTCAAGTTTAAAGGGAGGCTTTGCTTATATTGGTGGATCGGATTTAACAGATTATGAAGTTCCAGTATTGGTATTTGAGATGTATTGTCTGATAGCTATGTCAATTTATTTTGGTCATGTTTCAGAGGCATCTTTTAGGTGTATTAATTCTGGTTCTTAGAAATGATGGTATAGGTTAATAATCCTTTGATTGGTCTGTCATATTTATTTACCAGTGTGTATTTTAACTGGTATGGTATGTAATGTTGCTGATGGCATTGTCATTTTGGTACAATTTGAAGGGATAAAAATCTTTTTTCTTGTTAAAAAAATTATAAATCACGTGAAATGATTGGATAATATAATTTTTTACATATCTACTTACCCATCAGATTAATTTTTAAATTATACTTTAATTTCTACATATAAACCTTATGATCTTCTACATAATATTTTTTGTAAAACAAATATTTCTAATATCTCTAAAATAATATATATATATATATATATATATTTAAAAATTTCGCGGGTCAATATATCTCTAAAATAATATATCCCCTATTATTCAGACGCCCACCACGTCTCTTCCAAATTTGGAACTGACGTTACCATAAAACCGTCTTGAGATACACAATGGTTAAGATTTGCTAATCCATCCTTCCATAATCCATATCCAAACATCAAAAGTAGTTGAAAAATTACGTATATTTCAGAGAGGAAATATTGCTTTCCCTTGCTACTATATTGTTTACATGATGATCTATGCCGTTTGGTAAAGTAACAATGTAACACTTCTATATTCTGTATCAGTGGTCACACGAACAAAATCAATTAAATAAAGAATCTATCAATGGGTAATACAATTGACAAATTGAATTATACAGGTACATTGACCATACAACCAGCCAAAATATAGGAAGACACGAAAATGGCCTCTCGCAACAACTAAGGGGGAACAAGTAAAGACAACATTTGAGCACATTTACCTCTAGACATTAGCAGATAAGATACATTTTTTTTTTCACAATATACACAACTAATATTCCAAAAGAAAGAAAATAATAAGTAGGGAACGGGAACAAGGGAGCAGAAAGCTCTGGAAAGAAAATTAAGCCCCTTGGAAAGACAAACGATCTCGAAGAGTATCAAATATTGATGAAGCTGCTGCATTTTGTGCAAAAGTCAATTTCAACCGACCAAGTAATTCACCATCTTTTGCCTGTGAAGCAGCATCGGCAGCTTCCTTGGCCATACCAATTCGAGCATATGACTGTCCAAGATAGAGAAAAGTTATGTAAAGCTGCAATATGCAACTTACACTAGGGCAAACATATAATAAAAAGGAAAATATTTCTGTTCCATAGTTGGCAAAACACTAATTTCAGATGAAGTCTCCCTTCCAAGGCAAAAACTCTAATTCTGTCCTACAATTTGTAGCAGTGTTCACTTTATGCAATCCTTCTCGGCAATTAAGTGGATTACAGTATTTGTAATGAGATAGAAATTTGTTTGACTTCTGTATGGCATTCTGTTCAAGGCGATTTCAATGGAGTTGTTATTATTTCTGATATATAGCCTTCATAGCATTTTTAATCTCAACAATCTCCATGTTGCAACATGAATTTTCTATCTTGGAGGATATTTTATCCTCTGCTTAGTTGTACTTGTTTCTGAATAAAAAAATTCCGACTCCCCCAAAAATATATTTAACCCTTAATCTGTTCCAGCATCATAGTATCAACAAAATAGTAAGTGGTGAAGTGATGAGGATTAAGATAATTATGATGAGAGGCACCGAAGGAATTTAGGCATTAATGAGATTTATATTGATGAATGATGAGACAAACATAAAATACCTCAGCTCTTTCTCGAGGGTCTGCAAGTTTTGGGATGTATTTAATAGCTTCTCCCTTTTCATCCGCTTCAATGCATGCCTCCACAAATGGCCTATAACCTATAGATACCAGAACATGTAGGTATTGAATGTTATAGTAGTAACGCATTAGTAGCTAGCTTAGCTGAAATATAGGAAAAGTTCTTTTCCTCTACACTGAAACATTATAACAAGGAGTTATGCTTGATTTGCACCACTCTAATATTTCATAAAATATCCAAAACTGCAAAGTATAATACTGAATTCTTTATAGCAATGATCAATATCAGTATCTCACCCGCTCATCGCAGATTTGCAGTCTAAACGTATCAATTCCCTATAAACTATAAAATAACAATTTCAGTCTAAAAACATACCAATTGGAGGTTTCTTCTCCTTTGAAAATTTCTCTAGGGCAACCCAATCCTTGATTGTTGCTAAGGCAAAAACTTTAAGCCAATACCATCTCTTCTCAGACACCTGAAGAGAACAACGAAAATTTTGTGCCTCAAGAACTAATTTACAGAGAAAAAAGAAGGGGTGGAGGGGGAGGGAGGTTAAAGTGTTTCTATTTTTTATTTTGGATTTTGTTCTCAACAAATTGTTCATGCAAACAGGCACTAATGAAGTAGGATTTACCAACCTTAAATTCTGTTTTCACTTTCATTGCAGCTCGATGATTTCCCAAGACAATACAAGTACGGATTGTATCACTTATACTAGAATCCACAAAAATAGCCTGCTTTGTAGTCACTTCAAGTTCATGCTGAATTCTGCAGTAAAGACAGCGTCATAATGTTACTCTTGATTGCATGACAAAAATATTTACTCAACCCGTACCAAACTCTAAAAGTTTCTCCAGAAATATATGAATATCATCAGTTTCTTCATAAATGTATGGAGTTATTATCACAACAAGCCTAACAAATTACTTATTAGTATAATACATATTACTTTTTGCTGATAAAAAAACAAAAAACAAGCCTAACAAATGAAATGCTGAGATTTATTTTACGGTGTAGTGATTTGACAAAATTAAATACACCTTAAAAGTTTTGCATGCTCTTCAGCTGCCTTTGATTCAAAGGTATGCTCCTTGGTTTCAGCAAAAAGACCATGTGCCTTCTCAATAAGTTTTATTCGAGGACCATGAAGTGGAGATCCTTTGCTTGCCATGGGATTTTTCCCAAGTTCCCAGGATTCTTTCCACAAAAGAAATGCCACATCCTACATGGATTGACCTCAGAATCAATTCCAGTATTTAAATGGAAAGCATGTAATTGAGCATACAAGGATATGATCTGGCAGCATAACTTAAATGCAATACAACAGGCACAACAAGTATGATTATAAACTTTCAAGGCAGTTATGTAATTAATAAATCATGTGAAAATTGAAAGGAAGAATAGGCTAATGGCACGCTTTATGTAAAAGGCATATTTAGAGGAAAAAAGAAAAAGAAAATAATAAAATGCTGGGTAGTCAGAGGATGTGTGGATAGATAAGTTATCAATTCCTTACAAAAAGTTCATGAGATTGAAAGAGCAATAACCAGTAATCAGTAATCTGTGTATAAATATCACCTTTATTGTATATTTGGGAGTGAGGTTTTGGGGGGAAAAGGAATAGGAGAGTAAAATTCCATTTTATAAACATTCTCTAATTTGATCATTTTTAAATTTTTAAAATAAAATAAAGGATTATAATAGATTTAGCATAAACCTAACCATAGTTATCAATCCCAGATAGCGGAGCGGAGCGGCCGCCCTCAAAACTGGGATAGCAGATAGTGGGATGACCGCTATTCTAATGTTTTTATATATGTATTAAAAAAATTATAATATAAATATATAAGCTGAAAAAGAGAAATATAACTAAAAATTCATGCACTAATTATAATTAACAATAAAAAATCTTAAGCAAAATATAAAGTAGAATAGCATATGTCAATAAAAGTCAAAGAAACAATTCTACAAAGTAAGTCTTGAACCCTCTAAAGCCAAATGTAACTAAAGTTCTAGAAATTAAAATTCAAAAAATATAAAGACAAAAAAAAAAAACAGAATTAAAAAGACAAAAAAAAAGAAACAAAAACGAAAATGAAAATGAAAAAAGAAAAAAGAAAAAAAAGAAGAAACAGAATTAAAGAAAAGGAAAGTATTACTTTGTAAATAAGCTGTAGTTAGTAATAAGCAAGGCTGTAGTTAGTAATTAGCCTTTTATGTACTCTGCACAGCTGTAAGTACAGCTGTCAATTACTTAGTGATGTTTCATCAAGTTAGTGGTAAACAGCTGTCAATTACTTAGTGATGTTTCATCAAGTTAGTGGTAAGAGGTTATAAATACCTCACGTGTACAGCTTTGTAATTAATTTTTCATTCTTTGGAAATAAAGAAATGCAGTTACTGTTCATCTCTCTCTCTCTCTTTTGTTCATTTTCTGTGACATGGTATCAAGAGCTCAATTTTTGCACTGATCGTGCATGTTGATCCTTTGCATTTCTGTTCAAAGCACTCATTCAAGCTCTGGTTTGTGTTTCTGTCCCTGTTTGGATTGCGCATCCTCTGTTCTAGGTCTGGTTCGTAATTGTTTTCAGATTGGAGTGCGACGGAGAAGAGAAGAAAGAGCCGCTAGAGAAGAAGAAAGAGACGTCGGAGGTTTGCGCGCGCAGGGAAGTGAGGGAACGAAGGTCGCACAAGAAGGATGACGGAATCGCGGATGCGTCACCGCGATTGCGGGCGCTCCGCTACCCCTCCGTCGCAGCCGCAACATCCGCAACCTTAAAACGCACCGCTATTCTACCCATTGTAGTGGTGCATGTCCGCTCCGCCGCGATCCCGGCCGCGACGACCGCTATTGATAACATAGAACCTAACATCCTAACCTTTTATTTATTTTTATAAACATTATATAACTCTTAATTTAAAAATACAAAACTTGTCCTTCCTTCCCTTTCCCTTCAAAACCTCCCAAACATGAACCCAAGGTAATGCAACCTATGACAAAAACCAGATGTTTCCTCATATGTGCAAATTCCAAATTAGAAACTACACATGACGCAAACCATTGCAAAGAATGAAAACGTACTTGAAGTTGCCCAGTTGATAAGAAGAAGTCCTTCAAAAATTCATGTTTATAAAACCTGAAATTGAGATGCAGTCATTAATTCCTGG
Organism: Glycine latifolia; assembly: GCA_013407115.1. Lineage (NCBI taxonomy): Eukaryota > Viridiplantae > Streptophyta > Magnoliopsida > Fabales > Fabaceae > Glycine > Glycine latifolia. Next base: position 12,132,719 of record CM023958.1, on the reverse strand, counting down.
ATGACATCCACTTTCAGCATTGAATACTTCAAATAAGAACACATGAACACAAGTATGCCTAAGCTAAAAAACATGAACACAAATATTAACAAATTCTGTTCATCTTATATATATATTTTTGATCGGCCAAAGTTAGTTGTTAAATGTTAGTATTCATCTTATATCTTAACCCCTACATTTCACCCTTCTCTCCATCTTCTTTCTTTATTAAATGTGTGCCTCCCAACTTTACCACTTCAGATGTAATTATTATTGAATGATGGAATGGATGACACATTCTCAACAAAACATTGTTAGGACTCTAGGAGATTGAATACCCAACAACTAGGAATAGTAGCCAGACAAGATTGAAGTACAGAAAATTAGAATAAATAAATATGTATATATTGTTGAATGAGGATTTTTTTTTATTTATTTGCAAATGTTAGTTGTTAGTTTGTTAGTTTTTGTTAGTGGGGGAACTCGAACCACAACCTCTCCTCCCCTCAACCACTAAGCCAGGATACTTCTTTTAAGACTTGAACAATCCTCCTCTCTTGAGCTAGCTTTTGGGAGTGAGTTAGACCCGGTCCGTTGTCTCCTAAACTTCTACTTCTATCATAATTCAGTAATGTACAGCTTTTACATGACACTAAAAAAACCATTCTATGCATCTTATTTTCTTCATTTGGTTAGGAATTAGCAGTGACCTTAATATTATATAACCAAGAAGAACCACACTGTCTTGCCTTCTGGAATATGGTTCAAGGTCACATACCGTGCATAAGTTATAAATAAGTCCCGTGCCAATGGTCTGGCCTGTATAGTGCCAAAGAACTCCAATGGCTGCCTCTGCATCATCCATAGAAGAATTATTCATTAGAGATAAACTCATGTTACTCAATATACATCACAAAACTGACAAAATCTAAAATATTAAGTTTTCCAGAGCCAATACATTTTGCCAAATATGAAAAAGTACAAGGTAAACAAGATCTGTATCACCACATTCGGTCGCCTTCATCAAGGCTATATCTTCTTCTCCAATGCTTAACAGGAGAGGAACCTGGACATAAGAATTGATGAGTATAATAATAAAATATCCCACCAAATTCAATATCCTAGGATAAAACATAGTAGACAATAGATACAAGCCAACAAAATGGGTTGAAAGAGGCATGGGAGGTGGGGAGCAAAGACTAGTAAGCCATAAATTTCAACAAGTATCCATAAACACAAGAAAATAAGAATAGCACCTGTTTTGATGAACGAGGCTCGTGTTCAACAAGCAAGGCAGCTAACTTTCGTCGGCCATTTTTGTCTGCATGAGCAGCAACTGCAGCATAGGATATGCCTTTGCACAGTTTTAACTGAGTAAAAAAAAATTAATTTTCAAGAGTTATTGCAAGAAATAGAATGATCAATCAGAGCTTGAAGTAGGGGAAGGGAACCTTATCCAGCAGAATCTCCAGAAGAGTCGCATCAGGAATTGCCAGTGAAGCAGTTATCTTGGAACATGCCCAGTGCATTATCACCACCTCCTACGCATAAGCAGTCACATAAAATATCAAATTCACATGTATACTTAAAGATGACTGTTAATGTACTGATGATACCAATGGGGAGAGAAAGAATAAAACAATGGCAACAAGATCCAAGACTTGATAAGTGATGCACAAATTTCGGATTATATAACAGGGGAAGTTTTAATCTGTATTGAATCATCAGGTGCCAAACAGCTATCAAAACACAATGCAAAATTATACAATAATCCATAAAATATACAAAAACTTACTTGATTCATTCCAAGATATTCTGATATTTTCAGTGCAAGCAGATGTTGGTGAGCATTAATCAGGCGACCAATCAGAACAGATGGTGTAAGCAACTGATGGCAATAAGGTAATTCAGTATTAACATCAATACAGCCAATTTCAGCACTGAGATAGACAAGTAAGCCTTAAAAACCTTGTATTGCTGAATACTAAGAGGAATGCCAATCTGAGGGCTGCGCACTGCATTCAAGACCCGCAGAATTTTACACATCTCTTGGATACGATCACGTTGAAAATTGCTGCCAAAGGCAACTGGATATCATTACCGAGAGCAAATATCAGAAAATATGCTTGTCCCTTTTAAGACATTCAATATCGAAAATGGTGTATTTGAGACAACAAAACACTTTTATGGGAATATCACCAGTATATCCAACAGAAAATCCAAATCAAACTCACCTACAAAAGGCTTGCCCATAACTGGCTGCTCTTAGGAGAGTTTGCTGGCGGGAAACATCAAATTCATGACCTGCAGCATCAACACATGCTTCAACAGCCTCAGGAAGGGATGATCTTATCAATCTCAAATTTTCATCTGCCTGGGGAATGACAATAAAATCAGAAACTCATTTACAAGCATGAACTGTTTGATGATGCCACAATTAAAATACAAATGAAGACCAGGCACATCAACTAAAATCAAAATAAAATAAAGGTCTTCTTTATTGACTTTGATGCCAAAAACATGCCTTAACTCATCCACAAAATGTCTATTTGATTCTTCACTTTCCTTTCAGTTGCACCAAATTAGAAAAAATATATTAACTTAGATTCAGTCAGCCAAATTTACCTACATCTTCCTTTCATTACTGGAAATAATAGCCATTCTTCTTTTCCTTCAAAATGTAGTCAAATAAGGGTATATTATGTTGTCAATCGAAAGCAATGTTCAACATGTCCAACAATAATGATTCAAAATATACTTTAATTAATGTAGGGAGCTGTAAAAACCTACAAATATTAACAATCAGTAAGACATATTTGAGCATTTAATTGAGTTGTTTACTAATAGACTAAAATAAAATCAGAACCAATTCCCAATGTTACAGACTGACACAAATAAAATAGCATCACAGTGCTCAATAGAGCATAAACTAGAAGCCTTATATTTTTAAATAAAAGGCTACACCCAAACAATTAACAGACAGATCCTAGGTAAGAAGTAGCCTATCAATGAATGACTCAAGGCACATCTAGTAGATTCTAACTACAACAGACAAGCAGAACAAGCCTAGCAAAAGAAGAAAAAGCACAGTAAGATTCATTGCTAGAGCTACTAGTTAAGTTCGTTTTCGAATTATTCAAAATATTTTTTAAGACAAAAACCAAAAGAATTAAAACTAATGCTCAATATAATGGCTTTAGGCTATGGTGAATCATTGTCAAGCCTACAGACAAGTAAATATATTTTCAAGGTCTTTGCTATTCACACACATATACACTGCAGCCTTTCTTTACCACATACCGTAAAAAGTATGAGACAGATTCAGGGTTTATTAGTTGGCAGTGACTAAATATCTGAATTTAATCAATGGCACACATTAGTTGACACCTCAAAGTTCCGAACATATAAACTCTACATACAATCAAAACTTTAGAAATCTAGAGTGAAAAGGATATTCAGTCTTGCAACAGTAAAATAATTGCAGGAAGCCAGGAATAGAGTCTCTACCTTGGCACTTCGCCTATCAAAATGGTCCAAGGCATCATATAGTAAAGCAGAAGGTGATGTACTTCCAATTGTGAAGATCGAAACGGTGGAATCAGGCACCCGCTGTAGAAATTCCATACTAGTATTGGACAATATCCTCACTCCATCACACTCAGGTATAAGAATTATTGGTTCATCAAAAAGGTAATGAACTGGCTCTCCCTCAGGACCCATCATTAAAAGCATATCATCCCAGTACAGCAGCACAGCATCCATTCCACACCAAGCAATCTGCTGCGGAGGAAGAGCTGACTGCATGCATAAAAAGCAATTATTTAGGTAAGGGCATCATGCAAGCTTCTGATCTAAACTTGACGTGAGGTATAAAGGATAAAAATGGAGTGGGGTGGGCGGCAAATACATATACCCAAACACTCATAACAGAGTACAAACTTCATAACATGAGCATTGTATACACCTTGTTAAATATCCCATTTTTGTTTTGCATAAAATATCATTTACAAAATAACAATTAATTGATGACACAGCATAAATCCAACCTTATGCAAAATGCATACAAACAAAAGATTCTTAAGCATTCATCTATCACGACTTTTGCCTATTATAAACGTACATATACACAAACACAACCTTGCCTTTAAAAAAAACACAAACACACATCCATAGCAATATAAAGATCATTAACATTACAGACACCCAATTAAAGATTAGATACGCCCCCATTTGGATTAATTTAGGACATGATAGACTAAGTCCAGGTTGCAACACCATTCACAAATAACTATTAAGTGATGACACGACACGAATCCAAACTTATGTTATGCACATCCGAAATGCAAAATTTCTGTGCATTAATCTATCATATTCAAGGTTTTAAATTGCAGTCAAAGGCGGTTTCATTACAATTCTTGATATCAGAGAAAATTGCAGACAAATGTGAAATTTGGCCATAGAAACTCAAAAAACCTTGACATTACAGCCAAATCACAGTCACAGACTTTTTCTAAATCCATTATCATGTCCTTCGGCACATCCCTCGAATTCCCCAAACCGCATAAACACTCCCTCAAAACCCATAAATAATGCATTAGGACTATTAGCAACATACTTTCTAATACACTTTTTCCTATTGGTTTAAAATTATCAGAAACTACAAAATCATAAGAGAGACTCGTTAAATAACTGTGTTTAAAAGAGTATCACTCTCTAACACTCCTATTGACACACTTTCCTATTGGTTTAAAATAATTAGAAACTACAAAATCACAAGTGAGACTCGTTACTGTGTTTAAAAGAGTGTGTTAGATAATACGTCGCTAGCATTTTCCTAACAGGCATTTCAAATTTAACACCACAACCAATCCTAAAATCGAGGACCACACCACAACAAAACTCGGATTATCTCAACAACAAACACAACACTTTCAATCCATCCAAAGCATCATCCCAAACTCACCTCACACTCCCTCTCGATGATAACTCCAGTCAAGTCCGAAGTCGTCACCAAGAGCCTCCCGTCATGCGTAAACGACGCGAGCCACTTGCCGTCGCGTGAAACCACCATCTTCTGCAGCGGCCCCCGCAGCACTCCCTCCCCGAGCCTCTGCACGCCATCCTCCTCCACAGCAAGCACCACAGCATCATCCACGCCGAGCAAAACCTCAACATTCCCGGACACCGTGTACTGCGGCTCAATCACGGCCATACAATGCGGCATTTCCTCGATCCCGGGATCCGCGAGCTTCACCGCGCTAGGGTTCCTGAAATCGGCAATACAGAACAACTGATTCGCATCGGTGATGCAAACCAAACCATTCCCCCAAAACGCGCAATCCGCAACGTTATCTTCAAAGCACTCTTTCCCGAGGGAGAGGTTCGGTTCGATTAGGTTGGCATGGACGTCGTAGCGGTAGACGGTGCCGTCCTGGACGACGCAGAGTAGAGTCTGGTCGTCGGTCCAGGACATTCCGACAAGGCGGCCGCCGGGGTGGCGCCAGACGGCGTCGGCGAGGGGGCGGCCCGAGGAGGAGAAGAGGCGGAGCTTGCGTAGGGCGGACTCGGCGTGGAGCTGCACGATCTTGGAGTCGTCGCGGATGACGGCGACTGGGCCGCCAAAGGGGGCGGCGGCGACCTTGGTGCGGGCAAGGTCCACGTGCTTCCACGGCATAGGGTAGAGCTCCGGTTTGCGGTAGTAGCGGTTGTGGAGGAGCTGCCACTCCGCCGCGACGGACACGTTCGCCATTGTTAGAGTTGGGAGAGATAGTGGAATGAAATTGGTAGGGTTTGGGATTGGATCAGAGGGAGAACATGGATCGATCGATTGCTCTGGTACGGTTCAGGGGAATGGGGAGGGGAAAGTTCGGTTCTGTTCTGTTGAGAAACGTAGGAACAGAGTGACAGAGCAAGCTTTTTACTCTGTTAATTTTTTTCGAAGGAAATTAGTTAATATAAATTGAAAACTAAAACTAAATTATTGTTTGTATAAATTTATTAAATAATTTGATAGATGTATGTTTTTTTTAAATAATTAAAATTTCTGGTAAATAATTTATAATATATACATTATATTTAGATTTATAATTAAGAAATTAAATTATGAGATAAGATTTTTTTAAAATTATTGATACTTTTAAAAAGTATTAAAATTTAATTTAAAAATATGAATAAAAGAAGATAAATTGATAAGGGAAGATATTTATTAACAAAGTATCATATGATTATTTGTAATAATTACTTATGATTGGTAATAACAATTGAAATGAAATAGTATAACGTTTTAATATTTGGATTACCAAAATGTTTAAGAAAATAATATGACAACTAATGAAATAGATTTTATCTTTTTTAACCTTATAATTTTTTTCCTCTTAATTATGGTATGGATTATTTGTAATGTGGTTTGATATTTGAATTCTTTAATTAAGATGTGAAGTTGGATTTTGACTTAGATATAAAATCACAATTGAAAATATTATTTTATTTTAAATATGACTGACTTAGTAGAAGAAAGTCAAATAAGAAGTATAAAATACCTCCTAATCCCACACACACACAAACTTATTAGATTAAACAATCTTGTATAAATTAATTTATGCGATTGAAGATGTATAAGCTCCAAAATAACTATAATTTATTGAATAAACTTCTAATTAAGTTATTTACTTAAATGTATCCTAAATATATACTCTAATTTATATTTCCTTTGATCTTGAATATAAATAATAATTATTTTTTTATTAAATATAAGTAAATTTTAACTATATTTCTCTTATTTAATGAATTCGTCTTTAAAATATCTTCATTTAATAAAAGTCAAAGACTTTTCTTTTATGTTTGATATAACTTAAAGGATAATTTAAGAAAAAACTTGTTTTTAATTGAGATTAACACACTTTAATGAAATTAGTTAATTTCCTTAATAAGTATAATTTTTTTTTCTTATAATCAAAATAGGTAGGGACATTGTTTATTATCGCTATTATTCTTAAACTATAAAATTGTATTAAAGTTAAGGCAGCTTATGCTTCTAGCTTTTCTTTTTTTTTTTTGGGGGGGGGGGGGGGGGGGGTGTTTTTTTAGGAGACTCGCAGACT
>CM023958.1:12107069-12125540 GCA_013407115.1 Glycine latifolia | reverse complement strand
GGGGTATGTTATCAGAGAGAGCCTGATTGATAAGTGATTAATCAAAATAGGAGGCCTTATATTTTTTTTTATTTATAATTAATTACATATATCTTCTATTGGAACTTTAGAAACAATCTTGTTCCAATTACAAAAATTACTATAGACAAGTGCCATATCTGAGTTTTTAACATAGTTACATATTCAATATTCAAACTCTAGCTTTTAATTAAGTTGGAACAACTTACTCATTTAATCCAGACACTTAGATAATAGTTGCTTGTATTTTTTAAAAATGAACATTGGAAATTTTAGTTATTCCATATCATATTTATATATAAAATAAAAATGTAAAGATAAACATATAGCGAGTTTGAGAATTCAAGGTTACGATAGAAGTAAAATAAGTATCATACCTAAACGTTCCATTGTATGATTGCTGTGGCATTTGGGGAATTCTAAGGGGTATGGTTTCCTGTCATATAAAATGACCAAGAACATTAAGTTCGCGTACTGCACATAAATTATAGAAAGTTAAACTAAGGATAATTATCATTATATCATATAAACTCTAACTAATGATATATCAAAATCATGATGATGCTCCCCACGAAGAGAGAAGGCACTCTGGAGGGGGACAAGAAGAATAAAACAGATTGCATATTGGAGCTTCTAAATATAAACATGGTTTAGATGTATGCCATTTATAACAAATACAAAGGTTGATTTGAACAATTTGAATTCAACTGATTTTGTCTCCTTTTTTTGGGGTTCCATACCATACAAGGTAGATTTTATTCATTCGTCATCTCTCTTTACCGTGATCATTTTCCCAGACTTTTTATTAGTTGCAGATATTGTAGAAAAGGAAGGAGGCAATTACACGGGATCCAAATTTGTAGCAGTATTTTTGAGGAGTATGCCATTTGTTTCTTCAGTCAATTAACTTATTAATTCTCTTCTAGTTTCAATGAAATAGAAGAGAATATACTAAGGATATTGAGACAAAATCTTGGAATTTTGTTTTGTTTTGTTTTTTGAGAAAAGAAAAGAAAAGAAATTCATTAGGATAAGAAGAACATAAGAGATATTATTGAAAAAAACTCAAGTCCCACATCGACTAGAGATAGTGTCAAGATAAAATATATAAGTGGAGGACAATTCTCACCCTATGAGCTAGTTTTTAAGGTTGAGTTAGACCTAAACCCTTATAAGAGATGTAGCGACGTATGATATGAGTCAGGGCAACATTTAGATATAAGCATGCAGAACTTTAAAGCTAAATTCATCACAACTTCTATTTATCTAGGTCAACACTAATACTCTAAATAAAAGTAAGTATCTCATTATTTTTCAAACTATTTTCGGATTTGAATTCATGACCAACATAAATTGTCCCAATTTACTTCCGAATCAAGAGAAATAAATCATCAAACATTCCAGAACTTTATTACTGACTCTTCCAACAACAAGTGCTTAGTTTTCTCCAAAACAATATTCTCCAAAAGCGTTGCAACAGAAAATCTGCTTAACCTATGTAATTCCAACACAATGTTATTGAAATATACTAGTCATAATTTTCCAGAATCGAGTATTTTCAACTGATATTTGAAGGACTAATCTCATTAGAAAAAAAAAAAAAAAGCAACAAGTAAGGAGTTGACAATCAACGAGCGGGTGAAGTTTCTTACCGATGAAGTAACCTAAATAAGATGATCGTTAATGGCGAAGTCCTTCTCCTCTTCGTTGTGGGAAGAAGTTGGTTCCAATCTTCTTCATTTTCATTATTAGAGCCTCCAACTCCAACTCCAATTGATCTGATCTGTGACTTATTATCATAGATTTAAGCAATGGATTCCGATTAAAATATTTCCTTGCTACTACTAGTAACCAACTTCAACCTCGATGAAGTCGTATTATATAATGGGAAGACCCCACAACCTTTTATCCTCACTTGATTGTATTTATAGTTTCTAACAAGGTAATTAAATTCAAATATAAATTGTATGCTTCTCAAAGGATCATAGGAAAATCGTCGGACATTATGATACAAAAATAACACGTGATCGGAAATTAAAGTATAGGGAAATTAATATAGATTTGTCATCCTTCTCAACAACTGTGCCATCTTGATAGATAGAATATGAAGAAGTGCAAGCATGTGGACAAAAGCCATTAGAAAGAATAATGAAGCAATATATGAAACCGCACAAGTCAGATTATGGAAGATAAGGAACAGTTATTGAACTCTCAACAGCACGAAAGCTACACTTGTAGCCGGGACAGATTCAGAAATCTTATAAAAGAGGGACTGAATTTTTTTTCTTCCAAATTTATAATTGTTTAAATGTCTAAATTTTAATAAATAATAATTTTAAAAAATTTACTATTTTTACATATAAAATTAAAACTAATTTTTATATTAAATAATGATAATCTTACTTGTTATCATAATAACAACAAACTTACAACTAGTTTTCTATAATTTTACACTAATTATTACTTTAATTATTGCAATCAAACAACAAATTCAACTAATTTTACACAATTTTGTACTAATTAACATTACTAAAAAAATTAAATTATAAAAAAATAAAAGTTAAATACAGTAGTTAATAAAAAATCATAGTATAAAAAAATAAATAATATAAAAATAGTGGAAAGTTAATTAATGTAAGTTAGAAGAAAAATTTACAATTTAAGAAGTGATTTAAAAGCAAAATTGTCCAATGAAATGAATAAAACTAATAGTTATAAATTATAATAACAACTACTAAATTAATTTTATATAATTTTATACTAATTAACTTTAAAATATGTATATATACATGAAAAATTTCAAGAGAAGGGAAAACTCGAGCCACTGCTAGTCCCCTTCTAGATCGGTCCATGCTTGTCAGTGACATAGTCTCCCAGGAAGAATAAATACTCTGTTACGATAAGTAGGAGGATGTTTCAGTAAATAAGGTATGCGGCTCTGGAACATCCGTTGAGTAAAGTCTGTATCCAGAGAATTTAGGTGCAGTTACGAACACTCAACTGTTCAAGGGATGGCTTAGGTAGAGACATGAGTTTCACACACTCGATCAGCATTTGAAGGTTTTTAATGTTTGCAGGCAAGCTCTCAATATTAGTTCCATATATTATAACTCTTTTAAAGACAATAAGTGGCCAATGTTGTGAGGGAGATCTTGTAAGAAACACAGGTTTTTAATGCATTGAGCTGCATACGCCCATAAATACACGTTTATATATAATATAGTATATATTATTGTGCATACATAATAAAAATCGAATGACACCCAAGGCTGCGGAGAATTTTCCAAACCATGTAAAGGATTTATTTTTGCTAATTTATTATCTCTTATGCATTTTTATTTATTTATTCAACTATTATAAAGAATTATTTTTTAGTTCAACACAATTTAATTGACGGATAAAGAAATTCCACTGCAGATAAGTTGCATTGCACAAACGTACACGAAATAAGGAAACAACTGTATCTATCATTATTCACTTCTATTTATAACTTGATATCATATGATTTGTGCCATAATTTTATAATCTTTAACTTTCTGTTAAATTAAAAAACAAAATTGACCAACTCAATTTCAAAGAATACATTATCTTTGTGACTTTTTCTTTCAGAAAATTTAATTTACTCACTTTTAGTTCATTTTATTTATCTATTTCGAGAGTTCCACCTAGTTAAATTGACTACTTCAGTGAGAGCAGATTTCCATTTATTGCACATGGGTTCTCCCTTATGTTTTGCAAAGACTTACTCATAGCTCCTCGCCTCACATGGGATGGATCTATATTGTAGAACAATGGTATCACAATTTGTTCTTTATCTTGTATTCCAAATTAAATCTTGATGAGCTCACCCAAGCACCACTCTGATAAGATGACAATAGTTACATGAGAATCTTAATTCAATGGCTTTGATGAGTGTTGGTGAGATCTCATCTCTCTTTTCAAGCTGGTAGTCTATGTCGGTTTCAACTTTCTTTTGCATCAAAGTTTCATAAATTAAGATGACTTGCGATGTTCCTACACGCGGGTGTCCTCACCTCAAAAGCTTAAAAAAGTATCATAATTTTTAACGCACGGTAGAAAAGGAGTTAGAGGAAGAAGCAATAGCATTGACCGTTTGTTTCTCAACCATTATGAATTCCAAGTGTTGGACCTGCAATGATTATAATGGTAGAATTTTCCTATGAATTTATGTGGGCTACAATTAATTATAACATTTTGTTTTTCAAAAAAAGGGTTTAATATTATTATCCATTTAATGAAACTTACGTTCATTAATAATGTGATTAATAATAACTAGTTTTGGACACCTAATTCTAATTAGTGTGGGCCTAATCACTAGGCCAATGATGAGAGGTACCTATGGTTAATATATATCGTGGCTAGATTTTCGTTACCGTTACGACATTCAATTGCTTACTAGGGTTTACCCCATTGAAAACCCTAGAATTTTGAGTGTTTCATTAGACAAAGAAAGATTTGACTTCTCCATTTCAAGGATTTGTGCAACACAGATAATTCTGGTGCATTTGGTCTATTCTCAACGAGTAAGTAATTTGATAAAATATTATCGGTGTTCTAAATTCATATAAAGTATATGTTGATCTTGGCATGATTTTTCTTATATATAACACACTAAAGAAGTAAAAGCTTTATATTTCAATGTGTTCTTGACAGTTGTCTTTATTATTCATTGGAATTTATGAATGTGTCTAATATGAGATAAAAAAAATTCAAAGTTCATATACTCTTGCTTACCTATGGAACAAATGGAAGAATAAATAATGTTAACCAAATTGAAAGTGTGATTTTGAGGTATTTTGTGATCCTTTGAAGTTACTTTTACCTTGATTAGTGATTTGCCTTTGACTTGGAAAAGCTTATATTGTTAGATTAGTGAATCTAATAATGGCTCATGTAATTATGAAATGATTTTAATGGAAAGATGTCTAATATGATGATTGTTAGAGTTAAAATTATATTAAAGTCATCAGGGGTTATTTTTAAGTTATTAAATCAAGTATTTCTCTTCTCACTTCATTAGGTTAATTTGGACATTAAAAAAAGGGATTAAAAAAGGAGGTTATAAAAGTTATCATAAAATAAATAAAAGATAATTTTTCTCTCTTTCTTTTACACATTTTGAAATATTTGTTTTCTCACAAAAAGAAAAGTGGAGAACATAGAAAAAGCCAAAGACAAGTTCAAAGGATTTCTATACCATCAGAGAGACTAGTAAATGAAGTTAGAGAAGAGAGAAACATTAGTAGTAATTTCTTAACAACATCATGGATCCAAATAAGTGTTGTAAACTTTCTCATAGAAATTACAAAGTAAAATAGATGAGAGAATTATGTTATCCAAAATTTTGTAGTATAATTTCTTGTATAATGAACTCTAGGAAATTACACTTGAGAATGGAATTATGCTAATAATTGGTATCAGAGCAAGTTTCAAACATCGTTTTTCTCCATTAGAGATTCTTTTACTCTATTTTGTTTTCCACACGAGACGCTATCCATGAAGTTTTGAAACACTGCCTCTCTAAGGCCCAAACCGCTATGAAGCGTGCCGCTGATGCACATCGCCACGATGCTAACCTTACGGTTGGTGATTGGGTGTATGTTCGACTTCGCCCATTTTGTCAAACTTCTCTCATGCCAACCTACACTAAGCTGTCCAAATGTTTCTATGGACCTTTTCTGATTGAGGAGAGCATTGGGAAGTTGCTTATCGACTCAAGCTACCAGAATTTTCTAAAATTCATCCGGTCTTCCACATTTCATTATTGAAACCACATCAAGGACCACTCCCTACCAATCAAGACTCTCTCCCTCCTATGAACACCGACAACCATCCAGTAATCGAACCAATTACTATTCTTGATTGGAAATGGGACAATTCATCCATTCCCCCATCCAAGCTGGTTTTAGTGCAATGGTTTGGATTAGCTCCGGAAGACACGACTTGGGAGAAGTGGGATACCTTGCGCACCAATTAAAACCTTAAGGACAAGGTTGTTTTTCCTACAATGGGTGTTGATAGCAATACTGCATCTGGTAACAACAATGATACATTTCCTACCAAGCCCAAAAGGACACCAAAGAGGCCCACCGGCCACCTCAACGACTTTGTGTATTTCGAGATCAGGATAGTGACGAGGCTGATTAAGTGTTTTTAATTTAATATTTTTCTATTCTTCTTAGCTTATTTGACTTCTCTTGGATTTTTATTTTCTCACTCTAACTCAGTTTTTGTCTTAGGCAAACAAGTGAGCTTAATAGATAATTATTGCTTATTTTCAGATTTTTTTGCTTATTTGACCTATCTTCCTTGTGCAGGACCTAGATAGTTCTACAGAACTCCAAATGACGCATATGAGTAGTCCCTAGAAAGATAAAGAAAATATCTACAATTTTTTTAGAGATAAGCCGATGCCAGTTCTATCATTTTGAGGGTCATTTTAGGCTTGGAAGTCAGAATCTCTACATTTGAGTTTTGGGCTGCGAATTCCTAATCATGACCCATCCTTTCCTTATGACTCAGTCACTATAAATTAGTGCAATTAGTTTGTTAGAGAATACACTTCATTTTAGCAAGAACATAATTTGTAGTTTCTTTTAGAAGTTTTCAGAATTAAAATCTTTTCTCTCTTTTTCTCTCAACTGTTCTTTATTGTTCTTCAGTTTTCTTCTTCATTTCATTTTTATTCTTCCATTTTCTTGCACTAATCTCGTGGCTCTTCCACTGATGATAATCATGGAAGTCTAAACAATCAATCAATCCAAGGATCCAGTCCAAGCAAGGATAATTTGAGTTCTGGTTTGGTATTTCAATTTTTGTTTGAATGTTCATTTTCTTCTTCAATCCTCTATTCGATTTTCATGATTATGAATGTGTTTAGGATTGAAAATGGATTAAGTTATGAATTCATTTCCTAATTTCCAATTTTAATCACAAATTATTTTGATGATATTTCAATTAGGTTTGTGGTTTTAATTAATTTAGGAGTTAATTCGATTGAACTATTTCTAATGAAATTGAATGGACCTTCATAACATGATCATTATCTAAGAACTATGATATTCTCATTGCTTAATTTGATGAATTGAATTGATGTTCTTTAATCTGTTTTACAATACCTTTTATCAATTCTATTAGTTTCTACATTTTTCTTCAATTGTAATTTGTGTTTCCACAATTTTTATTTATCGCCTGCAAACTGTTCGACAAAAATCCCCCTGTTGTTTATTATTGAATTGAAGTTGTAATCAAATTAATTGTATCTCTGAGTTTATTTAAGTTAATTCTGTGTTACAAAATTAGTGTAATTTATTTGTTTTTGAAGCGATGTGACAATCGTTATAAAACTGTTGATCACTCATTCTTGCCTTGACAACTATTCGGTTATAACAAATTAGGATTATCTTCTCTATTCTATTTTGTTATTCTCTGTTTTTAGTAAATTTTCATCAGCTGTATTCACTATAAATACCATTTGAATAGAATAAAATAGGACAGACAATTATCATTCAATCATTTCCTTTACTTTAGCACTATAGTAACCTATCAACATGTATATTTGCATGGTGCATTGTTAGAATATTTTTCGTTGCCATGCTTTGTATTCAGAGATGCAATTTGAGTCATGTATATATGAAAATGCTTTAATTGGTCGAGAATGGTTATGGCCTGCATCGTTGCACGTGAAAATTTATATACATCTATGTAATAGGATTATGTGATAGAAAGCAATTGTTTATGTTCCATTAACATGCACATGCACGTGTGGTTTACTAAAAGGCATGTTATGTAGAAAGTTCATTAGATAGTTCAATGATTGTAATTGAAATTTCTTTTACAAATGCACCAGTGATTGGTCTCAGGTGGTTGCGGTTGAGAATTTGTTTTTACAAAGGAATATTGATTTGGAATTACATATTAAATAAAGATTTGTTAACTGCCAAAGTGGTCAAATCTATAGAGTTTTGTATTTTCAAATTAAATGATTAATTGATATAAAGATGCTATGAAATTTTATTTTGGGTTGGAAGGAATTATTAATTATAAGGCATATTGATTACCCAACCATTGCTTATAGTTAATGATATTAAGGATTTGTTTTCATGCTTGTTGAGTGTTTGTTTATCCAAAGATATCATGCATGTCAAGAATAATATGGTTCATTGTCCATTAAAGTGTATATATATGTTCGATGTAACACCCTGAAATTTTGATAACTTAAAATATATGTGTGATGTATTCCTTGTATTATTTAATTTTTTTATTAATTGGGATTAGTTGAAATGTTACGTGAATTATCCACATGCCATTGCTTGGTGTAGATGTCAAGTATGTGAAGTTTGTTTGAGCTGCGTTGTAATTGAGTGATGTCGAGTTTGACCCGAAACCTATTTTAGTAAAATCGCCATTTTAGATTGGTTAGCCGTTGGATCGCCTTAAAACTTTAAAGGTAATTTCCTAATCCATATATGTAACTTTTGAACGTTGGGATTGGTAAAACAACATTTGTAGTGTGAGATAATAATTTTTCACTAAAGCAGAAATTCTAAAATTGGGTCAGCTCGCCAAGGCAAATTTTGCAGGCATTTTTGTTCGCCTGGACGAGTCAAGGTGGTGATAAATAGTACCATTAGTGTCCAAACTTGAAAAATGGTCTTTCTCTCTCCCCAAACAGCACCCAACCCCCTTCCCCTTCTGCTCCACCACCCACGACCACCGGTGACCACCACTAGCCACCACCGCTTGTCGTTAGACCACTGCACGAAGAAGAACACTTTAATCAGAGTGGAATCTTTGAAAATATTCTCAAAGTTTTGGTAGAGAACGGAGCTTCCAAATCCTCCTTTCTTGGTTTCCTTGAGGTAACCTTGGTTTTCTTTGTCTTCTTCTAGCTAGTTTAAGCTTCTCTTAGTATCTCTTGTGTTTTGGGTACCGTTGTTGGGAGTTTTACACTTCCTTTGAAAAACCTTTTAAAAATGAGATGTTGTAAAAGTCTCATTTTTATGAAATTAATGTCATTTCTGTGATCCTTGTTGAACCCCGCTGATCACATTAGTGTGATTGGAATTTCAAAATGATGTCTTTTGATGTGAACTCCCAAAACACCGTTTAGCCCCTTTTTGATTTGAGTGGGTATTTGACCCGAACTGTTAACATTGGCCTTGTCTTTGAAATCTATACTAAATTGTCTTCGATTTGGTATATAGAGCTCTACGTTTGGACGAAAACACCCGTATTGAAGGATCTCAAAACAACACTGCGAGGTTTTAACAAAAGAACTCCTAGTTAGGTAAGGAGAGTTTATTATTTATTTATGGTTTTGGTACCATAGTTGGGGGCCACAGAGTCCAACTATGAGGATATCTGTCTGTCCCTGTTGTGTGCTGATTTTCAAGAAAAGTTATGTTTTAAACTAATGAAATGCGATACATTTATTATTGATGGATGTTTGTTCCTGTTGTGTGCTCATTTTCAAGATAAACTATATTTTTACTAATGGGATACGATGAATTTGTTATTGATAGATAAAACTGTGAATGATATTGTTGTTGTAATGATTGAATTTTTGGGAAAAGTCTTAATTACAGAGGAGATTCTTCCCAAAATTTTATAATATATTTTTCTATTTAATTCTTTATTAAATTTTTAAAATGGGCTTAAGAGCATGTTTTATATATTGTAGTCCTCCTCTTTAATTTAGAATTTTTCTAAAAATATCAGTCTTGTGATATGATGAATTGTGAATGTATGAATTTTGGGTTGTCTGAAGACCTAGGGAATGTGAATCTTAGATATATGTATTATGTATAGATGTGAAATGTGATTGCTTGTGATATCATTGATGATATTGAAATTGAGATGTCATTGATATAGTTAATGATGTTTAAATGAGATAATATTGATGTAGTTGATGATGTTGAAATGAGATAAAGTTGACGTGGTTGATGATGTTGAAATGAGATAATATTGATATGCATGATGATGATATTGAGATGATATGATGTTGAGGTTAATAATGAAATTGATGAGAGATAATGTTGATGTGAACAATGTCATTGTGTGTGGATATACATGGATACCCATGGGGGTGTATGACGGGTTACCCTTGCGAGGAAGGATTTGTTCCTAGCCAGGTCCTACATTGATGGTGCCCACGGTTGTAGGTTGTGTATGTACACGTGGGGTGCAATGACCGGTTGGTTACCCTTGTGAGGATGAATTTGTTCCTAGTCACGGTCAGTGTATCAGTAAGCTCACATTGGTGTGTTATGTATGTACATGGGGGTGCATGACGGGTTACCCTTGCGAGGAAGGATTTGTTCCTAGCCGGGTCATGCATTGATGATGCCCATGTTTTATACTTCATTTGCATATATGGAAATAGAATGAAGGCACGCGCGTACCTGTGGGTTTCAGTGGGCTGAAAATGCAGGTACTAAGGGGTCATCAGGTTTGGAATTCTCTAGCGACACTGGCTGATCACCGGGGGGAATGGCCAGTGCACGACAGGGTGGCCCTGATAAGCGGTGAATCATTTTTCCTGTGAGAGGCTATTTCCGGGATATGGTACCACATTGCATGCTGATAGATGAGTCAGGTGCATGCATCATTCTATGCATGATTGTTTGAGTTGTAAAATGCATTGGATGATTGGTTTGTTGAGTGTGTATTAGAATCATGGATTGTTGTTAATAATTGTGGTGAGTAATGTTGTTTCCTTCTCAATTGTTGCTATCTGATATTTGTTGGTTTTATATAATAAACTCACCATTGCGTTGTTGTACCGTGTGGTTGATATCTGTGATGATCGCGAACCCTTGTTCGTGTGAGCAGATGAGCAACAGTAGGTGATCTTGGAGGGAGATCTTCTTTTTGTTGGATCCGCCAAGCCACCATAATGACGTTTGAATTTCTTTTGGAAAGAGTTGTGTTTTGTCAATCACTTCTTTTATAGTTAGTCCCTTGATTCTTTTTGTAGACATGTAAATTTTGAGGTGTAAATATATGTAAAACTAAATTAAGTTCTAAACTTGTGAACACTGTGTACTGGTTTAATATATGTGTATATATATGTATATGTATTCAATCATCGTGATTGTATCGTGTGTATGATAATTGCATTAGTGCGAAAAATTTACTACCATTTTCATAATCAAATTAATGAAATTTTCATAAAAAATTGAAATTGCATGATCTAGAGTTAGTGATATCGTAGCGACGAGGCGGATCGTTACATTTGACATCATTATTGATATGACAATGTATTTATTTATCACCCAAAGGTGAATTTAGATGCAAGATTAAAGTTTATATAGTTTTATTCCATTATGTTTACTTAAAGCATTAATGTGTGAGTATGTTTAAATGTATGCATCTATGACTACCATGTTTGTTTTGGGCCACTTAATGATTAAGTTCAATGGGCTGAATTATAATAATTGGTCTGAAAAGATCTAGTTTCAATTGGGTGTAATGGACTTAGACCTAGCATTGCCAATGGATGGAATCTCTCAAATCATTTAAAGACCAGTATTGATGTTGACAAGTCTCTCCATGAGGCTCAGGAGTGGTCTAACAGATTGATATTGAACTTGATGAGAATGACTATGGCTATAAATGTGAAGGCATCTATGCCCAAAACAAACAATGCAAGTGAGTTCATGAAATTGGTCAAGGATTGCTCACAATCTGTCAAGTTGATTGTAGGGAACCTGTCAAGTTCGTTAACCAACAAGAAATTTGATTGGTCTCAATCAATTCATGATCATATGACAAAAATGGCTACTCTGACAGCAAAGTTGAATTCCATGGGAATGCAAGTGAGTAAGTCTTTTATGGTACAATTTATTTTAAACTCTTTTCTTGCTAAATTTGGCCAATTTCAAGTGAACTATAACACTCTTAAGGAAAAATGGAATTTTCATGAAATTAAGGCCATGTTAATTCAGGAGGAAAGAGGATTAAAGAAAATGAAGGACAACTCAATTCGAGCCAGTACCAGTAAGCTAAAACCTGATAAAAAGGACAAGGAAAAATCCTAATTAAAGGTTAAAGTGAGAGGAGTCCATAGAGAGAAGAAGTGCTACTTCTGCAAGTAGAGTGACCACTTCAAGAAGGATTGTCTGAAAAGAAAGGTATATTTTATATATCTGTAAATTTCAAATCAAATCCTGTTGAGGTGTCTAGGTCCATTTGCAAAGTTCCTTGAAAGTAGAGGCATATTTGCACAGTATACTATGCTTGGCACACTGCAACATAATGGTGTGGCTGAAAGGAGGAATTGTACTCTAATGAATATGGTTAGGTTTATGTTATGTTATAGTACTGTACCTTTATCTTTTGTAGATGCACACATTAATGATTGATGCATATATGCTTAATAGGGTTCCTAGTAAGGTAGTTCCTAAAAATCCTTATGAATTGTGGATGGGACAAACACCCAGTTTGAGGCATCTCCATATTTGGGGTTGTCTGGTAGAAGTAAAGGTGTATAATCCACATGAAAAAAAAAGCTTGATGCAAGAACCATTAGTGGTTTCTTAATTGGGTATCTTGAAAAGTCCAAAGGCTATAGATTCTATTGTCATAACCATAGTACGAGAATAGTTAAGTCTGGTAATGCTCGGTTTGTTGAAATTGGTCAGTTTAATGGGAGTGAGAATCATGAAAGGTGGATATTGTAGAGACTCATGGTGAATCTTATTCACCTAAAGTCCCTCATCGAGATGTTGTTCCTCTGGTTGTATTACAGTTAATCAAAATCCAAAGACAACATAATATTCAAAACCCATAGGATGATGAACCAGCAGACAATGTGCAAGTCATAAATGAACAAGCAATAGAAGAGGTACAAGAAATAGCACTGAGAAGTTGTGAAAGGCAAAGGAGGCTAGCTATTTCAAGTGATTATGTTATGTTGTGTATTCACTTGAACATGAATGTGACTTGAGCATTGATGAAGATCCAATTTCTTTTAGAGAAGCCATGGAAAGTAACAATTCTGAAAAATGGCTCAATGCTATGAAAGAAAAGTTGAAATCAATGGATGACAATAATGTTTGGGATCTAGTTGAGTTGCCTAAAGGTTCAAAATGAGTCGGTTGTAAATGGGTCTTTAAGACTAAATGTGACTCAAAGGGCAATATTGAAAGGTACAAAGCTAGATTTGTTGCCAGGTTTCACTCCAAAAGATGACATTGACAACAAAGAGACCTTGTCTCCTGTTTCTAAGAAGGACTCTTTGAGGATTGTGTTGGCTTTGGTGACTCATTATGATTTACAGCTTCACCAAATGGATGACTACCTTTTTGAATGGTAACTTAGAGGAAGAAGTTTATATGGATCAACCTAAAGGGTTTGTTTCTACAAGAAAGGAAAATCTTGTGTGCAAATTAAAGAGGTCAATATATGGACTAAAACAAACTTCCAAACAATAGTATCTTAAGTTCAATGATACCATCATGTCATATGGTTTTGTAGAGAACACTATTGATCGATGTATCTACATGAAGGTTAGTGGGAACAAATTTGTGATTTTAGTCTTGTATGTTGATGTTATTTTGCTTGCTGCTAATGATGTTGCTATGTTACATGATGTAAAGAAGTATCTTTCTAATAACTTTGAAATGAAAGATATTGGTGAGACATCCTACGTGATACGAATAGAAATAATATGTGGTCACAAGGATTGTTGAGATTATCTCAAGAAGAATATATCAATAAAGTGTTAGAGATTCAAAATGGAAAAGTTTTCTGTAGGGATTGTTCCAATTTAGAAAGGAACAAATTTAGTCAAATGCAATGTCCTAGAAATGACTTGGAATGAAAGAAAATGGAGTCTATTCCCTATCCATCAATGGTTGGGAGCTTGATGTATGCCCAGACATGTACACATTTGGATATTAGTTTTGTCATAGGAGTATTGGGCCAATATCAAAGCAATCTCGGAAAAGAACAATGTAAAGCTGCAAAGAAAGTTCTTTGGTGTTTACAAGGCATCCAATATTACATGCTCACATATAGGAGGTCAAATCACCTTGAGGTGATTGGTTACTTAGATTCAGACTATGCTGGATGCATGCATGAGCTCAAGGAAGTCTCCATTTGGATACATTTTTCTTTTGGTTAGAGGAGTGGTATAATGGAAAAGTGTAAAACAATTTGTCATTGCCACTTCTACGATGGAGGCTAAGTTAGTGGCATGCTTTGAGGCCACAATTCAAGAATTGTACGTGGTTGCGGAACTTTATTTCAGGGTTTCAAATCATCACATGAGCTAAGTGAGAGAATGTTAGATAATTTAATCTAATAATGACTCATATAATTATGGAATGACTTTAATGAAAAGATGTCTAATATGATGGTTGTTAGACTTAATATTATATTAAAGTCATTGGAGGTTATTTTTAAGTTATTAAATAAGTCTCTTTCTTCTCACTTCATTAAGGTTAATTTTGACATTAAAAAAAAGACATTTAAAAAAGGAGGTTATGAAGATTATTAGAAAAGAAATAAAAGATAACTTCTTTCTCTTACACATTTTGAAACTTTTATTTTCTCACAAAAAGAAAAATGGAGAACACAGAAAAGACCAAATACAGGTTCAAAAGATTTCTAAGTCATTAGAGCTAGAGATCAAGTAAAGGAAGTGAGAGAAGACAAAAACGACATTAGTAATAATTTCTGAATAACATTATGAATTTCGATAAATGTTCCAAAATTTTTCATAGAATTACACATTATAATAAATGTGAGAATTATCTTATAAAAAATCTTATAATATAATTTTGTATATTATTATAAACCCTAAGAAATTACACATAAAAAGCAGATAGTCCAGTTGAACATTATATATAGGAAATTAGTAACAAGTAAATGTTACATATCTAGTAACATGAATTAATAATTAATCTAAACTTCAGATTAAGGGAATAGTAATGCAATAAGAAACCTACAAGCCCCGAAATTTAGATTCAGATTAATATATATATATATATATATATATATATATATATATATATATTTCTTTTTGACATTTATTAAACAACTGATTCATTGATGAGATCTAAGACTAAAAATTATTGAGCATGTTAAAACACTGTTAACTGTATCTCCTCAATAGATGGATTGTTTAGAAAAAAACTCTCAACATTAAATACACACTGACATGAACAGAGGATTTAATATGATATTGACGATTAATTCTTTTATGTTTCAGCTTCTTTATGATATTGACAGAGAAAACAAAGGCTGTTAAAACCGAGGAAACACTTAGGATTCTGTTTAATTTCTAATAAATTAAAGCTTATATTGATTAGCCTGCGAATAAAACCTGAAATGTGTGTCATTTGCAATGTGCTCTTGCTTCGTATCACCAAACAAGGTTAAGATCACCAGCATGCATGGTTTAACTTTTATTATTAATAGTTGGTGCTGCTAGAACATTACTTAGCCCTAGATTAAAAAACAATTTCAGATGACAATCTGAATGACAAGTAGAGGGTCGTGTCATTAGAACTATAGTCAACTTTACAAAATAGAACAGCGATTTGATATATGTTTTTGATCTCTCAAACTTATGTTATTTTTATTTTTTGTCATTTAAGTTCTCTTGAATTCTTAAATTTTGAAAATACTCTTTTTAGCCACTTTCCATAAAAAAATGTCTCAGATTGATTATGGGTGACTGAGATTATTATTATTATTTGAAAATTAGTTAAATATATTGTGAATGATTTTTAAAAGCAGTTGAAGGATAAATTAGAAATAATAAATGTGTATACTAAATGAGATAATTACTTTTATCAATAGTTACGGATAGTAATTGTCATGTTGGAAAACTATTACACATTAACTATTTGTGATTGTGATTGATTTTTAAAAGTAGTTGAAGAGTAAATCAAGAATACGTACTAAATGTGTATATTAAATGGGATAATTGTCTTTATTAATAGTTATAAATTATTATTATTTGATAGAAAATGACTAAAAATAATAATTTTAAAATTTAGGAATTAAAAAATAAATTTAAATTTAGAAGACCAAAAATAAAATTACCTAAATTTGAGTGTGAAAAAACATATTTAAGAAAAAAAATTAAATGTTAGAGCCTACTATCATGTAGTTGTAAAAATTTTACACTGTGCGTCGTGTTTTTACATATGCAGACAGATAATGATTCAACTTGCTTCTTTTACAATCCTAAACAACGCGGCAAACTTTTCTTCATTTACTCTTGTAACTTTAGTACTTAGCAACACGAATCTTTACCTTTTCTTTTTGATGGTTTCCCCAATAATTCCTATAATCCGACAACAATAATCATTATTCTGCCACAAAATTAAACTTGAATAGTTCATCCTTATCTTAATATTGAGCATATGCATGATAGATAATGATGGTAAAAAATCCGCACCTGCAAAACTGTAGGGAGTGTTTGGTTGGGAGATTCATTCTAATTAGATTGAAAACGTTAGATTTCTATATTTGATATCATAGTTTTAAAACTTATTTCCAGGAGCTAATTAACATACGTGAGAATAGTTATTTAACTGTATTTCTCAATAAAACTTTCTTATAAAAAGAGGTGAGAATTCAATAAGTTCTTATGAAGGAGAAAAGTTTTTTATAATCTAAAAATGAATTATCTCGTTCTGAATATTTTAGACCTACTAAACTTATTTATATGGCATTCTTAGTTAAGAAGCATAATTGCCAAAAAAATATGATTTCTAAGAAGCAATATTATTAGCTGGGATGAAAAAAAATCACACACCAAACATCTTTACGGATAAAACTGGTTGTAGTTGCAGTAGGACAATATATATATATATATATATATATATATATATATATATATATATATATATATATATATATATAAATTAAAGTAACCATCATAAATAAATTTTTAGCTTTATGACTTTAAAATATCTTCACAAATATTTACTCTTTAGACTGACTTTGTTGAGAAGAGGTAAAACTCACAACACTATTTTCAATATCTTTAAAGATTAGTCTCATAATTTTCAACTATAAAAATATCTTATTTTTAGGAAAAAAAATGTTTTGTTCTCGTTATTTCTTTTGTTGTTACTTTTAATTGTCACATGTTATTGTTACTTTTTATATACAATTGTGTAATGCCAATAATTATCCATAAATACTTTGGTCTTCAAATAAAATAACATTAAGTAATTAAATAAAATAACATTGAATAACATTATTAGACAATTGTTTTTTTTATATAATTAATAAATAACATTAAATAAAATAATTGTGTAGATGCACTTTTTTTATCTGTGTATGATAAGACAAATAATTGCGCTTTCAAACACTAGTTTATTACATGTTATTCTAGTGTTTAAGATTCCATACTATCTTTCTAAAAAACAGGATTCCATATATCTTTCTTAAAAAAAATCCATACTATCTCTAATTAATGATCTGTTTGGTAAGGTGGAGAGAAAGTAAAAAATTTAAAATTTAAATAGGAAGAAAAGTGAAAAAAAAAGAAAGAAAAATGGATGTTACAAAATATATTTATGTAGTATCACTACAGGAAAACTACACATTGTTTTTTAAATATTCTTAAAAGATTGGGGTGTTTAAAGGTCGGATTGGATCAATCAAAATTCTAAGTTGTGTTAAGTTGAGTTTGTGTTTTTTTTTTAATTTTAAAATTCAATCCACATTAATTCATTTATGATCTATCAAGTTGGTTTGAGTTTAACTGAGTCAATAAGTCTAAAGATCTAAAGGTAATTGATATTTCACTTTACTTTCTTTATTAATGTACCTCTTCCCATAATTAGTTTTTGAAATATTTTAAAAATTCTGGAAATTAATAACACACACACATTGAGCTGTTAGAAAGAAGCCTATTGAAAACAAAAGAAGAAGTAGATCAAAGCACTTGAAAGCTTGAAGCCAAGTTTCAAAGAAATATTATAAGGCATACTTGGCCAATTCATTAATCATCGCATCCCTTTCTTGAAAATGTGATTTCATTGAACATGCTTTTACTTCTTGTGTCCCATTTTATACTTCCTGCACCATAGAGGAAACTTGAATTGACAAATATGTCCTTCCCTTCCTCGCCTTCACCAAACCCCCGTCACCCAACATCTTCCATATAGACATCACCACCACCTAACCAGGAACACCACTTGATCCGCCACCCACGAACCACCCAAACTCCATAGCGCCACCATCCTTCTCCCTAATCAAACCTTGTCCAAATCTACCATCACTCACAATTGCACGTGCACGATCACCCACACATACCCATTTTCTGGAAAAACATTTTTGGCATGAGCTTTGAATTTGATCCTATATTCCTATCCCTTAAATATTTTTTGACCTTACATATGACAAATCCAAAATAATAATAATAATAATAATAATAATAATAATAATAATAATAATAATAAT
>CM023958.1:12086511-12107059 GCA_013407115.1 Glycine latifolia | reverse complement strand
CAATGGTCAACGAGTCAGCTTCATAGGTTAATGAGTTTAAAAATTAAAACCACCCAACCTAAAGTATTTTGAGTCGATTTAGGTTAAATAAAGTTGATAGATGATCTGAATCCACAAACACTTATACTAAATATTACATAATATATGTATTTATCACTACGAGAGAACTACAATAGTGTTGCCCAATCAACACTAAACTGGCACTAATCTTTAAAAAAGAAAAACAAAATTGATTAGTGATACATACAAATTAGTGTTGCCCAGTTAGTGTTAACCAACCATCTAGTTTTAGTCTTTTTTAGTTTGCGTCGTCCATGGCCGACACTACTAATATTTTTAAAAAAATTGTTAGCATTAACCATACAATAATTAATAATTAAAAAAAAAATAAAAATTACTAGGCTAGGTTGACACACAGAATCAACATTGGTGCCGACTTGACCTACTCTAGTTTTTCATCTGAGTCAAAATGAATCACCTCCCTCATCTCCTTCATCAATTCGAAAAATTCTGAAGTTCCCAATTTCTTCTCCCTCATATATTCCTCTTTCCTCACTTTGTTCCCCTCCTTTATATTTCTTCCCTTTCACTTTCTTTCTCGCTTTCTCTAAAGACTCCATACTCTCCAACATACATCAATTTTTCAATAATGGCGTGGTGGTGTGGCCTAGCATACAACGCCAAAACCTCCAACATAATGGGGTCTTCTTTGTGTTAGCAGTGCTGATTCAAGAGCATCTGTCGATGGCAATGTTCGATGACTTTGACTCAACTAGGGAGAATGGCAACATTAGGGATTGAAAGCTCCAATGAGAAAGGGAGAGATGTGTTAATGTGTACATTCAATATTTTCAAACATCTAGAATGGTTATCAGTGACATGAAAATTTCCTCTATTTTTTGTGTTGCAAGTGGTTGAGGTTTTGACAAGAGAAAGGGAAAAAAGG
This sequence comes from Glycine latifolia, assembly GCA_013407115.1. Taxonomy (NCBI): domain Eukaryota; kingdom Viridiplantae; phylum Streptophyta; class Magnoliopsida; order Fabales; family Fabaceae; genus Glycine; species Glycine latifolia. The sequence continues at coordinate 12,106,113 of CM023958.1, read as the reverse complement.
GACCGAGAGGAAGAACATGAGTCGCAACAATGGTAGAACTTTATTTTGTGATGTGTGTTTTTTAGTGTTAGCAAAATGTTGGTCAAACTAAAAACGATGACTTCTTTTGATTGACACAAACTTCTCTGCGACAACTTTGAGGTTCTCGCTTGACTGACTAAAAAATAGTGATTAGTCTCAATTTTGATGAATAGTATTGACTCATGACCTACACTAATTTATGTTTTTCTAGTAGTGGTACAAGGGAATTCAAAGTAAGTGTAAATTACCAAAGGTACAAGATTTAATTTTCAATTCTCATATAGTTATACAATTACAGGTTGAAAGAGAAAAATATTCATCTACATGAGTCACAATTGATCTCATCAAGTAAGGAGAAGGGGAAAAAACAAAACTCCATAAAACACTGATGGAAGAAAGTGAATATTAAGAATAAAGAAAATGGAGAGTTATTTACGGCAGAGTAAGAAGTTTCTCAGCTACAATTTTCATGCACAAATGATTAATATTGTGACTTCAATTGCAGGGAAGTTTCATTAAGAAAACCCTTTCTCTATTCCGATGAGCTTATTTTCAACCCTTGACATATAAAGACTAGAAAATGATAAGATATAAAGCGACTCTAATCAAGTTTTTGAAAGAAAAGTTGTTGCAAGGCTCCAATCAATTTAGACTTTTCTTGAGATACCCTTGACATGAGGAAAGCAATTTGTTGAAAAAGGTAATAATCTTGTGTACTTGACTTTTTTTTTGGATATATAACCAAATTACCAAACATTGAAACCAATAGAAGAAATCATTATCTTTGACAGTTGACACACTACTATCTTACTAAATCACTGGCCCTCGTATGATAATAAGGAATTTTAATTTGATGACATTTCTTTCAAGGGAATGATTGTTAGTGGGCAATGTTTGTTTTGAAGCACATATGACATCCCAACAACCTCATGCTGATAGAATTCTTTTTAAATTTTAGAAAGAAATATATGTATGATGGACTCATGTGTTGAACCTTGGTGTCATGGACCCATTTGGTTTTGTGATGATCGAATGGTGGTTGTGATATAATTTTTGTGTATATATAACGACAAGCTATTAACCAACATTCCAGATTAGTTTAACTAATACAATCAGGAAGCTCCATAATTTAAAGGGCACTCATCCAGTAATCCCTCAGCATAGTTCAAACCAAAGACATTGTAATTTCATTATAACTATGTGCACAGTTCAAACATAGTAAGACGCTATTCAATTCATTACATCTTAACCAGAATTAGTTTTTTGCTAGCTGGTTTTAACTCCTTTTCTAATGAAAATAAACTTATATGGGTAACTTTTTAACCACACGTGTGGTGTGCATATATGGAATGTAAAGAAATGGATTTTTTTTTAGTTACAAAATATTTAGTGAGTTGGATTTTGAAAATTTATCAAGGTTAGATATGCTGGATTCACTAAACACTTATAAAAATAGTTACAGATTCTCAAATCAACAAAATTATTAAACAAATGAAATGCAATAGTTAATATTAAGTTTTATTGTTAATGCTTAAAATAAAATAAAATAAATTAAAACTGGATAAATTACATCCTTTTCTATCTAATTTATCCCTGTGTAGCGCGAACATAGTGTGGATTGGACCAATTAAATCTCCTAACAATGTTATCGATTCGCACTGATAAAATAATATCTTGAATTGGACCAATTAGTCTTAAATTAATTCTTGAATGTTTATATACACCGCAACTTATTTTATATATCTGGAGTGAGATTTTATAGTTCTCCAATAAAAATATTCAAATACGGGAATAATAACTTTATTTTATTCCATTATGCTCGGCTTCATCAAATTTCATATTAAAAATCACTATAACCTGCCTAGTAAGGGATTTTAAATAAACATTTGATGCATAAGGGTAAGAAATAATTGAAGAAGGTCGTGTTCAAAAGTGTAAAGAACGATAATTAACAATAAGATATTAATGTTGAATCACGTGCAAAACATAGCTGTAAACTTCACTATCACTCAAATTTAGCAATATATCCTCACGTATAGGCATAGCTTCCAATTTATCATCTTGTGTATATGATATTTTTTCAGAAAGGACCACGTTGCTTTCCGCAAGGCACTCTTGGATTAATTCACTCATAAAAAAATATCATCAATTCATGCATTGGTTTTTCTGTTGTGGTCCACTAATTATACCTTGTGTTGTAATGCCTTGTCCAAAGTCATCCTTTGCTTTATTCTATTCTCACTTTCTCAGCGCACACAGGAAAGTAGCTAGGAAGAAAACAATGTCACATGTTCTGAATTGTGACAATTCTGAAATAAAAAATTCCACATAAAGTTCACGGGGAGGAAAAAACAATGCCAGAAAAAGGATAAAGAAAAAAAAATTTAATCGCATAAAAATTACCGCGATCTGTTGTATGTAGAACCACACATTCATTATTTCTCACGTGCACAAATAATCAAATATACCATGTGGCTCCGATTACGATGAGTGTATTGATATTTTATTTTATACTATTGAATAACAATTTGTATATTAAACAATTAAATTATATTTAAACTTCTACTTTTAATGATTGGGGGCAAAAGAAAACGAGATTTAAGTTCTGGTGTGGAAAAATGAAGAATAACATAAAATGGAGAAAAAACATTTTGAGTGAAATTCCGCCTTATAAGATCAAATAATTCCCCGAAGAATTTAGGTTTGGTAACTTTTTTGGCTAGTTGAAACATATTTTTGGCCCCTTCGACGTTATATTCAATTTCTTTTTTTTAGTCTTTATATTAAATTTAACCCGTGTGCATATATATAACTATTTTCAATTTGGTCATTACTGTTGTTATTTTACTAATGTTGTTTTCAGTTAACGCACAATATAATGAAGTCTACATATATTAGAAAAATTATCTTTTTTAGTTTTCAATTGATTTTTATACTTCATAATAGTTTGATATCAATTTCAGTGTTACAATAGTAATATATGGGTACATCACATAAACAATTGTAAATTAGATTTTTTTTATATAAGAAATAATTAAAATTTATTTAATTAAATATATAAAAATTAATAAACTATATATGAAAATTATCACCCAGTTGCCTTTAATTATACTGCTAAAATTATACTAGTAGATAAAAAAATTATCTTTAAAGTAATTTGTACTCATGTATCCTCGTTTTAGCTTTACCTTGTTTTGCATACATAAAAATAATATTAAATACATAAAAGAGAATAATAATTTTATAAAAATAATAATTAATTCATTAATAAATTTTATTGTTGACTGTTAATAGTACAAAAAAATATAATGAAAAAATAAATAATGTTATTAAAAAATTTAAATAATAATTATTTTAATTTTTTTCTTTTATATGATAATTATAATGGAATACTGAAAGTAATATATATATATATATATATATATATATATATATATATATATATATATATAAAAGATAATAGTTAGAGATTTCAATAAGTACACATTCAAATAATATACTCTCACGTGGTAGACAAATGATTTGTCTTTTAGCGTCTTGAATCTCTACATGATTAATGAACAACACACAAGCCCACTGAATCACCGACTGGCGTGGCATTAAAATATATTGCTATTATTAAAGTGGGGATTTATCTAATTTTAGGAACTCAAAATGATACGTTATGGGTGTCTGCTACATATTTTGATTTTCCATATCCTATGACATCTTTTTATGTCAACTGCCAGTGCCATCACATAAAATATACGAAAAAAGAAGAAAACAGATAATATAATTAGTCCACATAATCGCTTAGAAGATTTGGCTCAAACTTGTAGTATAAAAGTATAATATGATTTGATATGAACGAGTATTATGTAAAATGAGGGTATTTATTTTTATTTGTTTATTTTTAAACTATGTAATTAAAATCTGGGTCTCATAAATTATGTGTCTTTCTCTCTCTTACTATGGTGTCTTTCCAGTAACTGTTGAAGATCTGAACTGAACTCGGTAACATGAGGGTATGACCGCAGATATCCTTTTATTCAGAAGTTGAAAATCTTTCTAGAATCTGATTTTTTTGACCTACTTTTAATAATCAAATTCTGTATATTGGCTCGGTATTTGGTTGGTGGACAAGTCTATTCAAGCATGTTACACTGATGTGTATTCAATAGTGGGAAGCAAAAGATAATGTTCACTACCATGTAAATCTAGCATGACCCACTTTGTCTCTCTGTACATTACATAGATGTATAAATTTTAACCCCTCACATTGAAATCTGACATACTTTAGCTCTGCAAGTCCATATTCACTCCTCCATAAACACAAAAAGCCTGCCAAAGTGAACCCCACAAGTTTGAAATCTCATTTAATACCACATTTGCACTTCCATTTATTATTTATATAGGATCTTCTGGACTAAGTACAAACAATCAATTTATTTCCATGCAACACCCTTCAGAAAATGTCAATTATATTTAAGCTGAAATCAAATGTATATACTTGGGAAGATTAAGGTTTAAACTCTCTCTCTATCCTGAGCCTTCTGATGAGCTTTCTCTGACCTCATATTGATCTCATATTTTTACTGAATTGGTGACAACTTTTTTTGTTGTACTATCTAGATAAGAGTGCTCACCTCTCAGGATCCTCACACACACAGATAGCAAAAAGACACCAAAAAAAAGGATAAGCTCCTTCAGTCCATGAGAAATCATATTCAGTTTTTATTTTTAGAATGTTATAGTTTTCTGCTTCCTTAAAATCTTCACTAGCATTGAAGATTGGGTTTGTCCAGTTTTTCACTTTACATTATCAAAAGAAAGAACTAGGACGAATGGGAGTTCAGCAAAAGCTCATTTCTTTCCTCTTTCATACTTGTCTTGTTTTCATTATGTTTTCCCTTGTAAGCTCATCACAAGAGCACCACCAAATTACAAGCAGCCCTTCAAAAACCAAAGATAGCAACCACATTAAGGTACGGTATTTCAATCCTGTAGCATATTCTTCTGATTTTTTTGTTTTTAATTAAGTTGGCAGAATCACCTGTTCATTATGCTTCCCTTGCAATTTCCAATCTTAAAACTTTAATCCTTTGTTTAATAAATGTGAGTTTTTTCTGTGAAGCTAACCTTCTTTTGTGATTGGTTTATATGTGAAGATGAGTCCTGGACTTCAGTTTCAGATTACATTACATGGCTTTCTACTGTGGGCTTCAATGGGGTTCTTGATACCTGTTGGTATACTTGCAATTAGACTGTCAAACAGAGAGGAGAATCCAAAAAGGCATAGAATTTTGTTCTATGTTCATTCAATTTTGCAGGCAACTATATCTTAGTCCATATTACATCATAATTCTGAATTGATTGTGCATACTGTTTAGTTCTTGTTTTTTTTTTACTTTTACTTGAAAACCAATGATCTACACAGGAAAAGAGCAAGTATTTATGATAGTAAACAGAACGAGTTTAGAAAATATGTGCTATGAAAAGGGCCAAAAATAAGTAGTAAATAATAGTATTTTTAAAATGGTTGTATCTAGTTTTGTCTTCACCTTGCTCAGTTGAATGCATAATTCTAGAACTAGTTGACATTTATTGGCAAAAGTTTGAAGATTTTTCTTTTCATTTCTATTACAGTTCAGGCACGGTATTGATGCACCAGTTAGATACACATGTAGTTCTATATGTCTATATGACTTGAAGGGGATAAAATGAATTCAAAACTTATTTGTACTTTCTAAAACTCTAAATTTATATATAATTCAAACCTAAAGTTAAAGCATTATGTCAATTAGTGAATGATTAAAGTTAGTATATAATTTTGAGAATAAATACGAGTGAATAAATATTTGAACGATTAAAGTTCTATATGTTTTTAGATTAGGATGTATTTAACAAGAAATTTTTCACTTAAGGGCCTTTGAGACAACTTTAACTGGTTAAAAAATTTTGGAAGAGAGATGTCCTAGCCCCCTTTTGGATCCGTCAATGGTTTTCAATTATTTTAATAGGGGGTAGCCAGTTCACCACTGATTAACTTTTAATGATGATGAAATGAAGCTAAAAGTTGTAAGATTCAGCTTTTTAGTTGTTTTATTTAGTCTAAAGCTTATTAGTAGCTAATGAGATTATGTAAGGGTGATTGCCTCCTATAGATTTGTGTTCAAGGACTATAATGGATATTTTGAGGACAAGAAAGACATTTTATTAAATGATCTTTTTTGTCATTAGAGATTTCAAGCTTTCTCCATCTCACTTGCGGAACACTGCCTGTGAAGAGGACAACAAAATTATGCTGTTGGCCGTGTTACTAAGTCACGGCTATAATGAAGGCCAGAAGTTAATATAGCCCATCATTAACAGAAATAACTAACTTGTCTAAAGTATTTCTTTCATTGATGATCTTTTTCTTTTTATCATGATATATACTTTTGAATTTCTGTTCAACAGATGATTGCGGTGCTACTTGCCACAGCTGGAGCAATCATGTCCATAAAAAATTTCAACAATCTCTTCAACAATAGTCATCAAAGAGTAGGAGTTGCACTATATGGTGTTATCTGGCTGCAAGTTTTACTTGGCATTTTTCGACCACAAAGGTAAAACTACTGAATTTCCCTTTTATGGAGAGAATTGTGTATTTGTCTACATGATTTTATTGGTAACGAAATTTATCCATGTTGACCTGATATCGCAAGCTTAGACCATTGAATCATTTTATTTATTGGGATTTTTGTAAACAAATACTTTTAAAAAGAAGAGATATATTGTGAAGAGGAGTTTGTTAAACTTTTATTCCCAGACCCTATATACAGAGTTGAAGCGTAACACAAAATTAAAATACTAATCACATTCTAATCTTAAAATCAAACCTATAACTTTCTTAAGTTTAGATGTGGAGAATAATATCCTTATTTTTATTTAAACAACATCCTAAAATTTTGAAACATAACAAAAATTTCTAAAATTTAAATCATTCATTTTCAATCCCCTGATATTTTTGGGCTATTTTCAACATTACTGTCATTTAAGCTTATATGGGATTTCATTACCCCCTCCCCCCAAAGGAGTAAAATTAATGGATTTTCCATGTTCCATGTTCATTTAAGGTAGCAAGCATATTTATTTAAACACTTTACGATTTCTTTTCAATTCTAATTTTTATCTATAATTTAAATATTTTGTTAATAGAACATGATGAATAGGGCATTTTCTTGTTCTTCACAGGGGATCCAAAAGAAGTGTGTGGTTCTTTGCACACTGGATACTTGGAACTGCGGTCACATTCCTTGGTGTCCTGAATGTATATCTTGGTTTAGGAGCCTACCACCAAAAAACATCAAAAGGCATAAAAATTTGGAACATACTTTTCACTGTTCAGATATCTTTGATTGTGTTTTTCTACCTTTTCCAAGAAAAATGGGTGCATATACAAAACCAAGGAGTGGTTTTGGGCAAAGAAATAAAGGCTCCCAGTTGTCAAGAAAGTCGTCCAGATGAAAAGGAGAAGGTAATGAAGGGTGACACATTTTGAGGAAGATGAAACCAATGCCTTCCCATAATTGACCCTGACTTCTACATAGGATACAAGTGTTCAAAGAATACAGAGTAATGGTGAATTTTTATTTCATTCAGGAGATAAGAGATAATTTCTATTGTTTTTGTCAGAAATGGCAAAGCCATTCAAAGATTGTAAGTTACAGATTTGATGGCTTATATGTTTTTGTCTGGTTAAGATGCAAATTCAAGGACTTAAAATATTATTTCATGGAGACCCGAGAAAATTAAGTATCCAATATGTTGATATATATATTACCTAGTTTAGGTCCATAAGGATGTAGTATGAAGCAAAAAGTAAATAAACGAGCATCCAAGGGTTTACATTGTAGTTGCAGTTGGGATTTTGTTACATTTTTTGATATCGTAGATAATTGAGGATAAATGCACCTGGGGTCATAATTGCGATTACGTTGTAGTAGTAGACGACATTTTTAAAACCTAGAAATTGTAGTAGAAATGGTAATGGTACACCGTTTTTTAACCAAATTGGTTGTGTTTGAAATTGAATTTTAAGAATCAAATTGCACTTGATGATTTAACTATTTCGGTCTAATCCCTGAGAACTACCAACATTAGTTAAGATTGCACTAAAAAGAAGTGGATGAAAAAGTGGATTCGAAACTTGTTATTTGACATCAAGATTTTGGCTTTAATTATCGCTTACTAATTGCTTTAAACCAGACACACCATATGTTTTTTGGTGAACAACTCAACTTCCTTTTAGTAGTTATTCAAATTTAATGTTGGGTCGACTAATTATAAACAAACAAAAATTCACCGATACCGTTTCTCTCTATTGGTTGGTCCTCTTCAGCAACATTGATTCCTACCTATTCTTATCCACCTCCCCTTCCTCTTATTCTTTGTCTGGTCAACCTAGTATTTCCTGCTGCGGTGAGTTCCATTGCTTGCTTCATTCTATTCACTCGAGTTATGCAAGATCATTTTCGTTTCCTGTTGCTGTTACAGACAATTGAATTAGCTCATTAGCTTCATTTTGTCTTGGTGTTTTTTTTAAAGTTCTTTTTTTCTTTCTTAATAATTCATTTGTTCTTTTTATTTTATTTTAAATGTTCAATTAGGTCCCCCTCTTATTAAAAACTTCAATTAAGTTCCTCATTTTTAAAAGATACTCCAATTTAGCCATTTTCAATTATCCAATTGAAGTAGCAATGTTAGTTTAAAAGTCTTAAAAACAATGTTAGTTTAAAAAATTCCAACAATTTTGATTAACAAAACGACAGTTTATAACTGTCATTATTTTTTAAAAATATAATAAAAACTAAAAAAAAAAGATATTGTTAACATATTGATGATTTTAAACTGTAATACTGTGAACTTCTATAACGTGTGATTAAGTGTTTAATTTAGGATAGGAGAAAAATTAAATTTAAGTTTACGTTGATACAATAAGGGATGAAATTTAATGAATTTATATTTGTCTTGGTGTTGATAGTGGACCCATTTGAGTGTTGGGCTTAGAGGGTGGGTTTTTAGTGAGGTAGAAGGAGGTATTTTTAGGAAAATGGGTGGGAAAAGTCCAAAACTTTCTTAAAACAGTTCCTCCCAAGCTTTTAAATCTGGTAACTTCCTCTTCTTTCTCTCATTTCTCACTTCTCCTTCCTCTCCTTTGAGCTTCGTCCACCTCCTCTCCTTCTCTTTTTTCTTCTTCTTTTCATGGATTTCCTTGATGATAGAGCTTGAGTTCCTCAAGGTTAGTTGACTTTTGTTTCCTTTCTTGAGCCTGTGATACTATAAAATGAGTTTTCTGTAATTGTGTTATATCACACAAATGATCCTTTATGTGTAGTGAAATTCATTACAATATATGGAAACCCAATATTCCCTAATAATGATTATAATCCTTAATAATCAGATGGAGATGTTTCCTACTTACAAACCATATATTTAATGCTCTCCCTCAAGCTAGAGCATATATGTCATAAGATTCAAGCTTGTTACAAATGTTATCAACATGAGAGCTCTTGAGGAATTTAGTGAACATGTCTATAAGTTGGTCACTAGAGCTAGCAAAGTCAACGATGATTTCTCCTTAAAGCACTTCCTCTCTCACAAAGTGTCAATCAATCTATGTGTTTAGTCTGTTCATGGAAGATATGATTTGGCACAATGTGAATAGCAACTTGATTGTCACATATCACTTTAGTATACTAAATGTCTCCAAATTGTAGTTGTTGGAGAAGTTGCCTAAGCCATGTAATCTCACAAGCATCTACTACCATAACATGTTACTCAGCTTCAACACTAGGTCTAGCAACTATTTTTTTTACTTCTTGCTCCTCCAAGAGATCAAGTTTCCTCCAATGAGAACACAATATCAACAAATGGACCTCTTATCTGATGTTGATCCTGCCTAATCAACATCTAAATAATAGACAATTTTGGCATTGCTTTTATCTTCATATATTAATCGGTGACTTGGTGCATTCTTGAGATATTGAAGGATATGTATGACAAATTCCAATGACTATCACTTGGTTCTTTAAAGAATTGGCTAACCACATTGAGTTCAAATGTGATATATGGTATAGTGACTGTGAGGTAATTAAGTCCGTTGACTAAATGGCGATCTCTTTTGGGGTCTTTCAATGGCTTCCCTTGACCTGGAAGAAGCTTCACACTAGGATCCATAAGAGTGTCACTCGGGCGACAATTAAACATACCAGTCTCGGCCATAATATCTAAAGCATACTTCCGTTGGGAAATGACTATGCCAGATAAGGATTGGGAAACTTCGATGCCAAGGAGAAGTACTTGAGAGAACCCGAGTCCTTAGTCTAAAAATGATTGTGGAGGTGGGACTTGAGGCATAGAATGCCATTAGAGTCATCGCTAGTGATGACAATGTCATCAACATCTACAACTAAATAGATGCACAAGCTAGAAAATGGAATGGAGAGAAAATACCGAGTGATCAACTTCACAACGAGTCATACCAAACTCAATTAGAGTGGATATGAAATGATCAAACCAGGAACGAGGAGATTGCTTCAAGCCTTAAAGAGAATGTTGAAGTCTATAGACAAGATGTTAGTCGCCTGATACTGTAAAACCAGGGGGCTGATCCATTTACACCTCTTCTTTCAAGTCACTATGTAGGAAGGCATTTTTGATGTCTAACTAGTGAAGAGGCCAATGTCGGATGAAGCCATAACAAGAAAAAGACAAATAGAGGTGATTTAGGCCACATGAGAAAAACTGTTGCCATAATCAAGACGAAAATCTAACTATAGCCCTTAGCCACCAAGCAATCTTTGTAGCGATCAATTGTGCCATCAGGTGTCATCTTCACCATATAGACCTAATGACACCTAACAGTGGATTTGTTGGGAGGCGATGAAATAAGCTCCCATGTGTTGTTGGCATCCATACCAACCATTTCTTCCAACATCCTATTTTGTAAATTGTGATCAATCATGACTTCACCTATAGACTTAGGGATAGTCACAAAGTTCAAAGGAGAGATAAAAGAGTTTTAGGAAGGAGATAAATAGTCATAGTTAAGAGCAAAACATATTTAGAATCAAGATTATGAGTGGATTGAATACCTTTGCATAATGTAATGGGAAATTCAGGTGCATGTGATGGTGGTGGAAGAGCATTTGGAGTAAGAGATGATGCTGGAGGATTAGTTGGTAGCCTGATCGGTGGTGGTTGTGTCCATTGGTGGTATACAAGAAGTGGAGGTGGAGCAGAAGCAACCAATGGCATTGGAACAACATGTGGAACCTCAAGAGGGACATCGTCAATGGTGGAAGAAAAGAAATGAGTAGTCTCAAAGATGTAACATTAACAGAGACCAAATACTGTTGAAGTTGAGGAGAGAAACATCGATAACCTTTATGGAGGTGAAAGTAACCAAGAAAAATACATTTTAGGGACTTGGTATAAAGAGTTTATTTTTACCTGGAGTGAGATCATGGACAAAGCATGTACTCCCAAAGACATGAAGAGGAAAGAGGAACAAGATGGAGATGTTGTTGAGGTTTAAGATGGAATAAGGAATTTGATTGTTGAGAACCGATGAAAGCATGAGGTTAATCAGATGACATGCAATAAGAAGGGCATGCCCCCAAAAATGAAGTGGGACATCATAGTGAAGAAGAAGAGTGCATGCTATTTCCATCAAGTGGTGGTTTTTTTATTTAACAACACCATTTTGTTGGAGTGTATGGGTACATGATGGCTGATGAAGAATCCTCTATGAATTTAGAAAGGACTGAAACTAGGACGACAAATGTTGTTTTGCATTATCAATTTGTAAATATTTGATTAAGAAACCAAATTGATTTTGAATTTTAGCTGAAAAACTTCAAAAATTAAAAGAACATTAGAACGATTCTTAATTAAAAAGGCCCAAGTACAATGAAAAAAGTCATCAATAAAAGTGACAAAATAAAAATATGCTAACGGGGAACAAACTCTACTAGGACCCCAAATATCGGAGTGAACTAAGGCAAAAGGTGAGGCAACACACTTATTAACCTGAGTACCATAACTGGTACAAGTGTGTTTATCTAGCTGACACGACTAACACTGAAGGGAGTTAACATTAGAAAAACTGGGAATTAACAGATGTAATTTCTCTAGACTCGGGTGCCCAAGATGTTCATGTGCGAGAGTTGGAGATGCAGATGAGACATAGGCAACTGGAGGTGTAAGTTGATATAATCCTCCAAACTCATGTAATGCTCCAATCGTCGTCTATCCAGTGTGTCGATCCGGTATAAGAACAAATTTATTAACATATAAGATAGAAAAATCAAGAGTGGGGGTGAGTTTGCTAATAGAAAAAAAGGATAACCAGGAACAAATACGACAAAATTTAATGAGAGTTGAGGAAGATGATGGGTTTGTTTGATGCCATGGACTTTAATATGAGAGCCACCTATGAGAGTAACAGAAGGCAAGGTGTCCAAAAATTCAAGGAAGAGAAAAGAGATTGGTTGCCAGTCATATGATTAGAGGCACTAGAATCGAAAATCCAAGGTCGAAGGGAGGAGGACTGAGAAACAAAGGCTACAGGATTACCAGGTTGAGTCACAATGGTAATTGGTGATGCAGGTTCGTTGGCTGCTTAAAGCGGGAGAATATCATTACGTTCAGTAGCAAAAAAAGTAATATTTGGAGTTGAGGTGGTGACTTAAGCCTCATTAACTGACTGAGACAACTCTCTAGCTTTGATGCGATAGTCTGCTTCAACATGACCCTTCTTGTGGTAGTTACAGTTTATAACATGTCAACCACCACCACCACATTCTCCATGATGAGAGGAGTGAGAGACAAGAGTAGAGGAATCCTTGGTAGACGTGGAAGAGGGTCCAAAGGTATGTGGAATGGAGAGACGCAACAATTATTCTTGAACTAAGTCATATGTAGGAACCATAAGACTCGCTAAAATCTAATTACGAATTGCCTCAAGGCCCGGTGTGAGTCCGACAAGAGCAACAATTATGAAGAACTACCCGCGTTGTTAGTAAAATGTATTTGCATCAGTAGTAAAAGGCATAAGAGTAGAATATTCCGCAATTAAACGATCTAGGTTACTAAGGTATGTCTGCATGTTAATGTTCTCCAACTTAATGTTCATTAGGTTGGTGAGATGAACATTGTTGGAATAAATTTTCTTGGCCTTGGTCCACACATCATAATAGGTTGTAAAAGCCTGATATTATGCTTGGAGGTTAGGGGCAAAAGAGAACCATAGGACATTACATAAAGACGCGTCAATTTGCTTCCAACAAGCTTGGTTGTCGGTTGGAACATCTGTCAATTTTGCTGTCAAGTGATTGACACGGCCTTGGCCTTGGAACCACAACTGAACGATGACGGCCCAAGTGTTATAGTTGGCTGTCCTAGTGAGTTTTTTGCACGGGATCAACAGAATAATGGTAAAAGTCACAACGAAACTCAAGGCGAATGCGGTAGCCATGAGAAAAGTGCCAAACAATAGTAAAAGCAACCAAATGTGGCCAAACGGTAGCCAAATGGAGGCAAACAATGCTCAAACAAGGTTGTTAAAAGTGGAGGGTCATGGCAGGAGGGTTGCTGGAAGAAGGCACGCCAGAAAAGGCGCATCAAGCATGATTAGTTGTTGACGTGTGAGCTTCATGTGCCAGAGAGGGGTGGCGCATGACGACGTGTGCAGTGGCAGTGTAAGGTCGGTCGTTGCATGTGCGTGTTACTATTCATACACAAGGGAACACTTCGGCAGAAGGAAAAAAAGGAAAAAAGAATCCTAAAAAAATCTAATACCATATAAAATGGTTTTTTTTATTATTTATAATTGTGTGTTGTATCACACAAATAATCCTTTATTTATAGTGAAATTGATTACAATATATGAAAATATAATATTCCCTAATAATAATTATAATCCTTAATAATCAATAAAAGATATTTCTTATTTACAAATCATATCTTTAATAGGTATCATTAATAGAAGGCAAGCCTATAATGTCTCAGATTGCACTTGTGGTTCACCACTGATAAATGTGTGCATTTAGTGATATTAAGAATGTATTGTACATTGGGTTGGTATTTTATGTACCAAAAACATTTTCCAAATAAAGAAAGTTGGGTACTTAATTAATTTAGTTATACACATGGGTACGTATTTGATTTGTACCCCGAGCCAATAAATAAAACATTATCCTTTAGTGAAAAGAAAGGTTTCTCCTTTCGTATTATCTACCCTCATTCAGGTTGCTATTGAAGGTCTCTGGTCGGGTGTAATGATGACAAGAGACTTTCAAATCTTGACATACCAAATATGTCACTGAATACAAATTGAGCTGAACTGTTTCCAAGTTTATCAATGTGAATCATTTGAAGATGATTGACTAAGATTTCTATGAGGGATTTGACATTCTTGATGTGGCTACTCTTTCTCTTGATGAACTAGATTTAGGGGCAATTTTTTTCTCTGACAATAGACGAGGAAATGTTGAAATTTAAACGCTTAACGTGTGATAAGTCATCGTCATCGATAGGTTTTATAACATTGCTTGTTAAATACTTATGTATTATAGTTTTTTTATTATGAGATATTTTAATTTTTTGTCAAGCTGAAGAATTTAATCTCCTTTTATGCTATAAATTATACTAGTATCTATTTACGTTTGTTTTTATCATTTTTGTATAATTCAGTAATGTTCATATAAATTATATTTGTAAATTTTAAAAAAGTATATTAACGTACCTCCTTAAATTTTTTGAAAATCTCATATCCGGTACCCATATCTATGATTGATACTGTATTCGTATTCATGCAACTTATATTGTACATCTAACACTTCTGCAACCCATAGTATTCTACTGAATAGTGAAGTTCCTGAACAGAGAGTAGTTGATTTAACTGATAGTCATGCCTTTTGGAAGTTAACCTATATAATGATTGGTATAAGCTACATTGTGCACGGATTTTTT
The DNA here is from genome assembly GCA_013407115.1 of Glycine latifolia. Taxonomy (NCBI): domain Eukaryota; kingdom Viridiplantae; phylum Streptophyta; class Magnoliopsida; order Fabales; family Fabaceae; genus Glycine; species Glycine latifolia. The sequence continues at coordinate 12,091,095 of CM023958.1, read as the reverse complement.
AAACAAGAGCTTGATGTTGCAGCGATTTCTTTCTTCTTCTCTTGTCTCTAACACATTGAATTGTTTTTTAATTTTACATATTTTCTCTCTCAACATATCATTAAATATTTTCACCTCTCGTTTTCTGGTTAATGATGTGTTTTCATCTTGACCAATGTATTAAATTAAGTTAAATATTTGTTCTGATATATGCTGTGGTACTAGGCTTAATCTAGCAGCAGGTACCCATTTGCATCTGGTTTAGAAATCTAACATGGAATAATTCCATTTGTGAACTAGGTTTAATTAGTCCATCAGATTCTTTGCTTGTCATTATCGGCTGGAATAGTTCCATTTCTTTTTTTACTAGGCTGGGAATAATACCATTTCTGAAAGCAAGAATAGACATGAGGCAATTTTTCATATGGGAGAAAGATGTAGAATATGTTATTGGGTTCTAGAATAATTCTCTGCAAAGTTAAACCAAACCAAAGATACCTTTCTTTCATCATTTTCTGAAGCAAAAAATATTTTTATCATAATTATCCATCATGATTTTTGTGATTCTAATTTAATAAATTCTTTATTTTCTACGGAAAAAATGCTTTTAGATCATTAAATTATGAAATTCGGACATATGATAAAAAGTATTTTATAATTTTAAATAATAGTATATATAATTTTTAATCATAAAGAATCACCTGAAGTTATTTTCCCGCTATGTACGAATTTTATAAATTTGTATATTGTTGACACAGACAAAGGTCATATTTAATTTTTATTAATAAATATAAGTTTCTATTTTCTACACAAATTTTGAAATATAATTGGAATTATAAGTTGTGATTGAAATTTTATCATATATATAGCAGCATATTGAAGAAATTTCAATTTTATTTTGATACATATCTTTTGAGTGAATATGGAGTTACATTTAACTCCATGTTAAGAAAAGAATGACGTAAAGCTTTTGCCATCTTATTCCCTGCAACGATTATTAAAGTTATATATACATTGTTTCTTTCATCAGTATTTCATAAAATCACACAATCTGCGGCTGCTTAGTTCCTTCTTATTAGAAAAAATATATTATTTCTTTCATCAATTTTTCATTAAGTCACAAAATCTCCCACTACTGTGTCCCTCAATCTTATTGCAGAAAATAAAAATGTCTATTCGAACAAATCCCATGAAAGCAGTGCCTACATTGTTGAAGCGCCTGGTGACTGTAGAACAACAAGCAGATTTGAAGGATTTGAAGTCTGAGTTAAATAAGATAAAGGACCTGTTTGAAATAGTGAAGAAAAATGAAGAAGAACTCCTTGACACGTTAGCAGTCGTGGATGGCTATCTTCGCAACAAAAACATACCTAAGTTGATAGAAGTGAAGGAAGATATTTGCAAGAGAATAAGGAATTCAACTCAGAAGCTGCTGCCAGCTGGTGCTACGGATCAAGGTAGTAATATAGAAGCTACTGAGTCACTAGGAAAAACATTTCAGGATGAAAAGCTTAAGAATAGAGAAGTGCAGGAAGCACTCTCACCTGAAACGTTTAAGGTACATTATTATGAACTTGATCGTCTTCATAAACGTTTCTTATTGTCTCTCTTACTTTTCCCTGAAAATGCTGTTATAAAGAAAAACACTATACATTTCTGGTGGTCGTCTGTAGTGGGTTACATCATGATAGGGCAATTTGAAATCGTGTTTGATTATCTTTATAGTCGTAAACTTATTGTACCGCATGGTAATGACAAGTCTCTTGTTGTGAATAAATTTAAAATTAATCCTTGTGTCCATCATAAGTCGGTGTTGCCATCTTTACAATATGATAAAGAACAACTTTGCGGAATTTATTCAGAACTAGTAGCATCATCTCATCGCCCGAGTACTTCGCATCGTAGTTTGGTGCTTGACAAACACAAAGTTAAATTAAGTGATAGGTTGGGTTTGAAATCTACCCATTGGAGAGCTGTTTTTAATGTTGGTGCTAGTTATCTTAATTTTGAGCCCCAATGGATGGCCAAAATGAAGCAGTTGGAGGTCCTTCAACTTGGTCGTTGGCTGCATGATTCACCAAAGCATCACATTGAAGTGGACAATGAGGAATTCTTCAAGGATTTAAGGGATCAAAAGCATTTGAAGTATATTAGCCTTCGTGGGATATCAAGAATATTTGAGCTGCCACCCTCCATTGTTCAACTTGAGAGCCTAGCAATTCTAGATCTCAAGGCCTGTCACAATCTAGAAACACTACCAAATGATATTGCATCATTGAAAAATCTCAGACAGTTGGATTTGTCTCAATGCTACTTGTTGGAGAGAATGCCAAAAGGGATTGAGAACCTGACTAATCTTGAAGTACTCAAGGGATTTGTAATTGGTAGTTCTAGAAAGAGTAGCTACCAAATATCAGATTTTGAATATTTGAAAAATCTGGAGCGACTCAGCATAGATATAGGAAGTGGGGCTGTGGTCGATGAAAAGGAGTTTGAAAGCTTGAAAGAGTTGTCAATACTTGAGTATCTCAAAATATCATGGGGCGTGTCTGGCAAAAGGTACACTGATGGTATCCATATCAGTTTGCTTTCAAATTTGAAAAAGTTGCATCTTGAAGGCTTTCCTGGAGAAAGTATTCCAAGATGGTTGGAGTCTAGCAACCTACCGATGAGTTTGAAAGAGCTAAATTTAACCGGAGGGAAACTAGAAAGTATGGATCATGGAAAATTAGATCACTCGGACTCCTGCAATTTGGAGATTGTACCTCTCAAGTACCTTAAAAATTTGAATGTTGACCCAGAAAAATTGCAGGCATTGTTTCCTTCGTTGAGGTACGTAGAAATAAAAGATGTAAAAGACCTTCAATACCGTGAATGGATTAAACATGAAGAGAGGTGAAAGTACATACATGTCATAGGTCTATCCAAATCTGGTGCAATCCAGCAAACAATCTCAAGTTATGCATGGCACAGTTTCTGTCAACTTATGTGGATTGAATTTGTATTTTCCATCCTTTTATGATATCTAAATGAGTAAAATATGTTTTTATTAGTTCTCTCAAAATTTTTGTTTGTCTCTTTAAAAAATTATTATTTTCTATATTAAAAAATTTATGCTTCAATGTTTTAAATACCAGTAAATACTTCTGTGATTTTAGTCATTGCAAAATCGATTACTACTTTTAGATTATGATAGTGTTCCATTTTAATAGTAACTAATTAATCAATTTTGGCTAAAAAAAAAACTAATTAATCAACCTATGCTTCCATGTGTCTAAGAAACACAACTAGTTTGTGACACCACTATAGGAAAGGTGTTTTATATTTGTTAAAATGAGGCTTCCATGTTGGTTTTGCGGCCAAATCAAACACCAAAAAATGAACCCTCAGATCTATAGCAATTCTTATTTGTGAAGATCAAGAATAGTTGTGGTCCTAATGAACTGTCAGATCTTAAAACAAAAGGAAAGAGAAATCTTAGATCTGAAATTCCAAAATGAACAATGAAACTCTGATATCGTTTTGGATCAATGTATTTCATTTTGGATCAGGAACGAGGTTAGTTCCACCATTCCGATGAAGCTCTGCCACGCCAACCACAAGCTTGATTGTAAAGGGAAAAATCTTGAAAATAAGCAGTGGCTCTAATTGAGCTTTCTCTTGTGACAGAGACTTCACAAGAAAACAAAACCCAAGTGTTTCCTCATACAGAACACAGTCAGTGCAGAAAACTACAAATATATAAATAAAAACTACAAGATTGAACAAAACTTGATAAAGTTAAATTAAAGAAAATGGAGGGTTACGCTGACGATGATAGTGGAATTTAGAAGAAATGTGCAGGGCTGATATCATGTGTAAATTTTGAAAGCTCCATCACTTTTGGAAAAAGCCAATTCAATTTCTGATACTGAGATACCAAACCAAAGCTGAAGCCTTTCGGACAAAGGATATCAGCCCCTTGAGCATCAAATTAGGTTTCTCACTTAAGCCTTTCTCTTTGTAATCACAGCCCCCGCACCACGAGTAGGGGAGCATCTTTGCCGATGAGGGCTAGTGCACGCGCTCCTTTGACGTGTGCATGGCCACGCCCTCAACACCATCTAGGAAATCCCATATTTGATGATGGATAACATCTCATTAGATTTTATTTTAAAATTAATTGATATTAAGTGAAGTTGTCCAACAGATATATAAGTTGTATCCCAAAAGTTGGGACAGGCGATGTGAGACTTCCAAACACCCCGTCTTTTCCATACCCCCACACCAAAATCCACAAAGTCTTCCTGATCGCTGTTCTGGTATAGTGCGTGTGAGAGAATCTAAAAAGGGAAAAGAAGGGCCTTCTTGTGTGTGAGAGAATTTGAGAGAGAAGAGGAGCGGCTCAAGATTTAGGTTTTGTGAGAAGGGATTGGGATTTTTACATCTGTTATCTTGATGGAAAAATGTTGGAAGTTGCAAAAGTGCCACCACAGTTTTTTAAATTGGTTCTATTTTAACTGATGTAAAAAACCGTTGATAATTGTGTATTTTGTAGTAATGTGTGAGATTAACTGTAGCAATCTAACATTCACAAGCATATCTTCTATATATATATATATATAT
>CM023958.1:12048531-12071511 GCA_013407115.1 Glycine latifolia | reverse complement strand
AATATTACCTTAGCAATTCAATAGTATGTCAATCAGATTTATAAGCACCCCTCTTTCCAGCAAGAAGCATTGAAATTTGGAGCCCTCTACTAAATGCTGGATTGAATAGCAAGCGGGTTTGGCACTCTGACGCATATGGGACCCATGACAAAATGACTATTGGCAAGAAGATTATTAATCCCATTACATATTCATAAGCTCTGGATAGCTCTTTCACTAAGTCCCATAGTTGAGATCCTTTCAAGCACACCTTGAATGTTTGTGCAATCTTGAATGAGAACGAAAGAATGAACATTAGTATTTTTGGATGAATGAAGCACTTAAATAGAAAATTGTCTAGGTTGGTGTGCAACTAGAATTGTTCCAATCTCAAATAGTCAGTCAGGCATCTTAACCCATTTTGAGGTGCCTTTTAAGGACAAAAATGTGATGGACTACTGAGCACCAAAACAGATAATACATCGAATGAGGTGATCTTAACGATGCTTAAAGACTTGAGATTGAAACATTAGCTCCCAGTGTGGGCCCAAGGCCACCACTCTTACCTCTTAGTCTCGATTGACTTGTTTGAGTATGCCAAAAAGTCCCACATTGCTTAGGAGTCGAGACTAATAAGAGTTTATAAATAACCTCCTCCATAACTAAATGAGGTGCCTTTTAAGGACAAAATCGGGATGGGTCACCGAGTACCAAAGTAGACAATAATAGAAAATTTGACAAAAAGAGTAAAAATTGTTCTTAACTTATGCTTCTCTAGGATGCAGAAATTATAACTTACCAATATAATGGCCCATCCGGAGGGCATGAAGGAGATAATGGCAGCAAGAAAATCTGATATGGTAAGTCCATATACCACAAATAATACAGTCATGACGGCCAAGAAGCCAAGAAAAAGAAGTGCCTTGAGAATACGAGACATGATGTTAAAGGTGGTCCCAATTCTTCGTTTTTTCAAGGATACCATCTGACTTGCCTATATATGAAATTCTTACAATCAGCAGAAGACAAATGCATTAATATTGCAGAAATGTGAACTAATTTTAACTGTACAATGGCTATAATGGTCTAAAAGTTTCCCTTGTTTGAATGAAAATAAATGTTTTATGTCTAAAATTTATTAAAATATGTTTGAATGAAAAGAAATTTTTTTCTTTATTTTGTTCTTTAATAAAACACAAAATATAAGGAACAAACACAAAAATTTCTAATTTATTATGAACTAAAAAAAAGTGTCAAAGATCTAAAATAAATTGGTGTTTTATTAAAGACTCAATGTAAAAAAAAAATACAAAATCTAAATATTTATTAAGAATTGAAAACATATTTTAACCAAAATTTAATCTAGAAGCAAAAATCAAGTTTTCTTAAGTTTACAATAGTTTTGTATCATGTAATAGATTAGGCTTCACTTGAATCGATAATAGTTTATACCAAGCCACCCTTGATCCCCAAGCTAGCATTTACATACCTTCAATACAATTAGTATTATTACTAAAACTGCCCAAGAAAGCCCAAATACCTGCAAGGAAAAAACAATGATAGTAGTAAGATGGTGCCAAATAAACTTGCAACCATTAATAGGATTGGAGAATATAGAAGACGAGTTACTCTACCAGCAAATCTTTGTTATGATGAGTAATATCCATGTGGTAGACAATTCCATATTGGTACATAAAGAAGCGAAATGCAAGAATTATCTCAATTATTTTCCCCCTGAGATTTGAGTATTTCAGGTGTTCATTTTCTTCATCCCACCAAGATTCCCAGCTTTTATCAGATGAAATACCAATGCCACCACGATTTCCCATCCACTGCTTCCAATCTGTCCAACCATCCACTGTTTTTTGCCAATCAAAGCCAGAAGGATTAAACAAGAAAGGAGCAACCAACCAGGAAGTGGCCAAAATCCACATTGAGATTGTGATGAATAAATAAAGATGCGAACTGCGATATGACTCCCTATAGACTTCATAAACAATCAATAGTATGAGTATCTCTAGGCCCTTCACAAAATGACTTCGTGAGTACATCCTGTAGTTATCAGCAAGCTTCGCATGGAAGACAACAAATCCACGACCAGTTGGTCTGCGTTTAGAGCCCCCATGTAAGAGTGTTCTTCCATAATAATGAGCTCTTGTTCCAAGCTGGAAAGCAAAGAACACAGAGGCTAGCTGAAGTTGCATGATGATAAAATCACCCAAGGCAGTGCGAAATCCCTTCTCCAAGCCGATTTCCATAACCATGGGCAGCACAACCAGTAAGCCCAACTGAACAATAGACTGAGTTGCCAAGGCCTCTTCAAGGGTTTTGCTCTGATGTATGTTTGGATTTTGAAGAATTTCTCTCTCAACTCCACTCAAAACCATATATAAGCGTCCATATAAGAACACATACACGGTCAACACAGTTATCTGAAAATTTCATAACGTCCAAATTAATGTTTCAAAGACTTAAATTCCCACCATATTAGTCCTTCAAAGATTATGCCACCAATTAAATTAGTTCCTTGAAGATCTAAAATGTCACTATTTCATTCCTTGTGGAAGACTTTTGTGGTGACAAAAACAATTTTTGAAGGACTAATTAATGTGGTGCATATAACTTTGAAGGACCAAATCGAGGGTTTTCTCTAAACTGAACGAATCATACATATTTATTAAGCATTTTTTACATGATATATAGTGCTTTTATCTAAATTTAGAGCGCTTATTAGGAAGAGTGCTGTATATTATTTTTTTTTTAAATAAAGATAAAACCTGTGAAATTAAGAAGAGCAGTGTATTCTTTATTTAAACAAGCGCTATATTCATGTTCTGGATCAGAAAATACAGCACTTCTTTAAATAAGCGCTTTATATATGTGCAATTCTGGCGTAGTGAACTAAGTGAAGTGTCTAGACAACATAGAGAAGTTCTTAAATCCAGTCTTAGGAAAACAGCCATTTCATGCAAAATTGCAGATAGATTTCTATCCACATATCTTTCCCTTATCCTGTTTCATTTAAAAATAAATTGAGTAGTAGATCTATCTTCAACAATAATTTAAGATTATCAAAGCTCAGACACAATAGAATCCATTTACAGGCAAATGTTAAGATGATTTCTGTTAATTTTTATTTTATACTTTACTTTAATTAGACAAAGTACATTCCAATAATGTGCTATACTTAATAGCTTTAAAACTATCAAGATAAGATCCCCAAAATAAGATTTGATTAATTACCATGCTACTGAAGTAGAAACCAACTGTTGTGAAGTAGAATGACAACATTTTGTAGAAGTCAAATCGTTTTCCAAGTCGATAAACATCACGGCTAAGTGTTTGTTCTGCATTTCCAATGGCAACCATAGCCTCATAGAGTGATATCTGATTCATGCCCGCATCATACCCCTTACCAACTTGTATATATTCATGATGTGTGATAAATCCTTGACGCAGAGTTGAATTGAACCCTATGTACATATAAACGAACAATGAGTAAAGAATTCCCTCACACATAATCCACAATATAGATTTGAATTGAACTCTGTCGATGTTAAGCACAAATTTTAAGATCCGTGAGATATCATTTTCTGTTCAACAATATAGTACCTGCAAATATATCTTGACTTAAGTTTATAGCTTTTGATGCTTTGCTTATGCCACCTCTTGTTATGTGGAAGATTCTGTCAAATATATCAGAATGACCATAATGAAACCGAACCCTGCAAATTCAGGAAAATGGATTACTTAAACTTTTTTTTTGGTTATGTTTTTTTTTTTTTTGTTAAGAAATGGATTACTTAACTGAAGCAAAGAAAAATGTTTAGTGCATAGAGACTTGTTGACGAACAGTTGTATGTATTTTTATTTCAAATTTCAAATAAGAATTCTAAAAGATTTAGATAGCTAAGATTAGGACCATATTATTCAAATCTGATTTGATTTCATTCTCCATTATTCAAGAAGATTTAGTTTCCGCAATAAAAAAAAGACTTCATGCTGTGACAAAGATCAAAATATTTTAAAACTGATTTGATCTTATTCTGTTTTATTTTCTCCTTATCTTTATATTTATTTGTCTTAACTACCCTTTAAGTTGGTGCACAGATGTCCTACATGTTTAACTTGCTTATAATTAGAAACTCAAAATTAGGTATTAATACTCCTTTAGCAAATTAACTAGTTGTGAAGCAAGAACAAATATAGATGCACCTCTATATGTCTGTCAATTTCTACATGCTTGTCTGGTCATGTTGAACAGGTTTATTGGAAATAATAAATGCAGAGTTGCTATCAAAATTCAACTTCATGGGAATGTCAGGAACTTGTAACTCTTCAAGAATTCTTTAAAGCCATAAAATTTCACAAACTAGTTGGGTAATTGCCTTATATTCAGCCTCTACACTACTTCTACCCACAACATTTTCTTTTTTGTTTCTCTAGGTAACCAAATATCCTCAAACAAAATACAATAGGCAGATGTTGACTTAGAGTCAATAATGGATCTAACCCAAACAATAAATACCAAAATGCCTTGCTATCCAATTTTTTAAAAGGCAATCCTCTACCTAGAGCACTTTTTAAATACCTCAAAATCCTGTAAAGAATCTAAACATGCCCTTCAAGTGGAATATTCAACTTGAAGAACCACCTTGTTACGGTAATTTCCCTTGGCCCAAGATAAAGGCCCAGTAAAACAGAATCAATTCAAACATCTCAACAACCCAATATCTTAACCATCAAAGAACAAAAGATATAACAAATATCACAACAGAAAGATATAACAAATATTATAACCGCCGCTTCTCAGTTATTTAGATAACCGAAGATCCCGGCCAAAGATAGTGGGCTTCAACCACCACTCCACTAGGGTCCAGGTCAGTATCCTATAAATAGAGTATCCTCCATGAAGAAAGGTACACACACATTCTGACTCTCTTTTTTCCATTCACACAGCACACACTGCACGCCACTCATGTTGTGTATTTCTGTAGTGATCTTCTTCCTGGAGGTGCTTTAACACCATAAGCATCTACGGAGAGAGAGAGAGTCTGATCTCATATTAATTATCCAACAGTTCTTGTTGAACATTTATGTTCGCATTGAGCAGAACAGTGGCACCGTCTGTGGGAAACGTTAAATTTCAAATCCCACGTTCTCGATGGGAAACACAAGAAGTAACAGTTAGGCCGTACACCCACACTCTGATACGGGTACAAGAGAGAGAAAAAAGATAGGAGAAAGAGAATATCTAAATTCGCATTTTGAGAAGGATAGAAACTGTCATCCTTCAACCTTCTCTATCTCTTTTTTAACCGTCAGATTTTGATGAAACTTTTACAACAAGTTTGTGGCTCATCACTCTTTACATCTAACGGTTGGTTTCTTGAATACAGGCTTGTAGAATCACCAGAAATTCCCAAACCGAGCTGGTTCAGAATCTGTTTTCTGAAGCAGACAACAGTATTTCGAGGGACATTTCTCTGAAAATATCCGTTGGATCGCGTTCAAACTTGGACAAACGATTAATAAAATCTGTTTCTGCATTCTGACCATTCGGATAATTCATTAAATCATTTTCAAGATGGAATGTTTCAACTGCAAACAAAAGTTATCAGAATTTCTGCTCTGTTTTATCTTGTTTCGGACAGTTATATTGTGAAAGAGTTATCTCTTTTATCAACCGTTGGATTATCCTTAAATTTGGTCAGTATGTTCCTCTCTTACAATAAATCAATTTTACCATTGGGATTTGTTAATTATTATTTTTGGTGGTAGGAATTAATTTCGTACATAATCCTATTTTGTATGCCTACCTCTTGTGATGTTTTGGTACAATTTTTGTTGAAATTGTTTGTTGATTGTAATGGTTGCGGGAACCCTTGCATAATCTCATTTTATTGATAGTGAAGAATTTGGGTGGATTCCGAGATAGGTCCCATAATTTTTACTTATCACATTGAGAAGGTTTTCCCAGCTTATAGAGCAGCGCTTCAAATGGAGGAACATGGAGAATCCGGCTCATAATGAGAATCGAGGAATGTTGCACAAATAGAAGCCAATCCGGACATATAGTTGCGAGGCAATGAGTCCAGTTGAGACTTCATCCACGCCGCTAAATCAGATGATGGGCCCATGGGAAACGATAAAATTCGATTCCCACCCAATATTGGTGAAAGCATAACAATTGCAAATCAAAATCCTAATATGATTGGTGCAGAGCATAAGAAGGCAACCTCATCAATATAAAATGCAGCATCATCAATATAGAATGTGAGATTCACCAACAGGGAAGCCAGGTTGGCATATGCGCAATATCACTTTATGAGGGTGGATCTTGTCTCATGAGCGGCAACACAGATTAGATTAAGCAAAAGCTAAGTCTTCTCACCCCTTTTCTAATATGAAGCGTCATAAATCATTCTTTATAGTATTTTTATAATAATATATGTGTAAAATATTATTACTTTTGCATGTCAAATATAATTACAAGTAAGAAATTGATTAATCAATTAATGTTGGTAATAATTTATGTTTATTATTATTATTATTTTTGCATCGCAAATATAATTACCATAAGAAATTGATTAATCAATTAATGTTGGTAATACATTTACGTTTATTATTAGATGAATGAATTGTCGAAGTCAATTAATGTGATCAAGAGTGCTAGGGTTATGAAACTGACATTAATTCCGAATTACCCTTATTGCACCAAGAAAATGATCTGTGCTGGATGCACCGTGATGTTAAGAATTATGGAGATAATTTATAATTTTGAGTTTATATACGAAGCCAACCCATGAATCAATTTCTGTACTATTGAAGTTTTTATAATAACTATTATAATGCACCGTGATGTGAATGGTGCCTTTCATCAATTATACAATACTTCTCATTACAGTTTTGAAACAATTGGTTTTATTTAGTATGTATAGGAACATAATCTTGATGATAGATTTATAATAACTATTCAAACCAGTTATTTTTCACAATACATTTATGGAAAATATGCTTTTAATCATCTACAGTATTGTGATCAATCATCGGATATTCTTCACAGGGACAATGATACCCGAGCCATTGAATCCGACAATTTCCTTTACCTGGCTAGTGTAGCCTGTACGTGGAAAATTGTTTGGAAGATGCTGGAAGATAATGATATGAATAGGGGTGATTGTCATTGATTGGAAATAAAGCGTTCATATATCACTTTTCCACCATAATATAGCCTGGCAAAGTCAAGAAAAAGAGGAACCCGGTTAAATATTTGCAGGAATCCGGAAGAGTTCTCCCTGGCCAGGATTAAAAGAGAACAATTTTATGCTCCATTTCAAGGGCAGTACTAAACTATTCGTTGTTAGTACCATCATTATCCATGTTATTGTTATTGTTTGGATTTGCAGTTTCAGAACAAAACGCCAATGGACATGGAAAGGACATGATACATGCGAAACTTCTTCATATATTCAACAAGTCGGTCCAATCGAATTTGAAGTACAAGCTGACAAACTTTTTCTAGTCTCCTGCAGCGTTGTTTGCACAACAACTATGTTTGGACAAAATATGAAACCACATAATATACAAATGTCAAATAATGAAGGGAAATTATCGTAACAGATCACCTCTAAATGGTATACTGGCCCTCTGGGATATAAATGGTGTGCCGGCCCTCCGGGATAAAAATGGTTAAGTTGTAAGAGATCTTGAGGGTAAAGCCCAAGAGAGGGTGAAAAACTCAAGAATTGAATCTTGAGGGTAAAGCCCAAGAAAGGGTTAAAAACTCAAGAATTGAATATCCTCATCAACCTCGATTCAGTGATAATTGCTAGCACAGCTTGGCAGGTCAGAGTGCTGACCAACCAAGCTGGGGGGCATCTGTTATGGTAATTTCCCTTGGCCCAAGATAAAGGCCCAGTAAAATAGAATCAATTCAAACATCTCAACAACCCAATATCTTAACCATCAAAGAACAGAAGATATAACAAATATCACAACAGAAAGATATAACAAATATTATAACCACTGCTTCTCAGTTATTTAGATAACCAAAGATCCCGGCCAAAGATACTGGCTTCAACCACCACTCCACTAGGGTCCAGGTCAGTATCCTATAAATAGAGTATCCTCCATGAAGAAAGGTACACACACATTCTGACTCTCTCTTTTCCATTCACACAGCACACACTGCACGCCATTCGTGTTGTGTATTTCTGTAGTGATCTTCTTCCTGGAGGTGCTTCAACACCATAAGCATCTACGGAGAGAGAGAGCCTGATCCCATATTAATTATCCAACAATTCTTGTTGGACATTTCGGTTCGCATTGAGCAGAACACACCTTAAGGGTGAGGATTGTCATTGACTCAGACATTCAATTGATTGCTGGTTGAAGACTGCATGGCAAATCTCCCCGCCCTACTAATGTGGCCGATGATCTCTAAATGTTCCATCTCAACTACTGATCAACCTTGGGCCACACTTGCTAGTTATGAGGATTTCTTCCAGCTTTGTGAGAGTCATTAGACCTCTGACACCACTGCTTTGGTTGCACATATTGGTAATTGTTTTACTTGTCTCAGTCTCGATCTCTAGGCATCTGGACACTTGACTCTAGAGCGCTTGACCACGAATATGGTAACCAATCCCTTTTCTCTTCCCTATCTACCTCTTGCTATTTACCAAGTATTAAGCCTACCAACGATTCCCAAACCCAATCTTAGGCGATAGGCACTACACATATCCCCTTTCTTACTAACAGTTGAGTATGTTCTATTGTAATTGTTTGTCCCTTTAATTTGCTTTTTGTCCATATCCTCACCCAATCCTATGATTTTTTAATAACATTCACTAGAGATATTGTTACCTTCCAATACCTAGTGTTTGCGACAGATGATTGGCATTGAACGTGATTCTCATGGTTTCTATTATCTGTCTGCTCCATCTTAATCTTGTTCTACCACTGCACCTTCAGTTACCACACATGTTTAGTTGGGAAATGTTGGTCTTTCTAAACTTCAGAAGTTTGTGCCCAGTCTATCTAAGTTATCCACTTTACAATGTAAGTCATGTCAGTTAGAAAAACACACATGTCACTCATTTCCAGACCGTATCAATAAACGAGCTACATTTCATTCCGCTTTACTACTTTATGATGTCTGAGGCCCCTCTAAGGTTGTAACTCCATCTGGTTTTAGGTATTTTGTTACATTATTGATTATTTTATGCATTGTACTTGGTTATGCCTAATGAAACACAGGTTTGAATTATTTTCTCTCTTTAACAAATTTTATAATGAAATAAAAACTCGTGACCGTGTCCCTATCCATTCTCTCTATAGCATAGATGCTCATGAATACTTGTCTTATCAATTTCTACATTTTATGACATTTAAGGGTATCCTTCACCAAGCTTCATTCGCTCACACCCCTTAGTAAAATGCAGTTGCTAAACGCAAAAACTGGCACCTTGTTGACACTACCCAAATGCTCCTTCCCTACGACAATGTTTCCTCATGCTTCAGGGGTGATCCTTTTTAACTACTTGTTATCTTATCAATCACATGCAATCATTTGTCCTTAATGATTAAGTTCTTCACTTTGTACTTTTTCTTTTACTTTATGCACCATTGCATTTGATTCCTCCCTGTGTCTTGGGTTGCACCTGCTTTGTTCACAACTTCTCGCCTGGACTTGATAAGTTATTTGCACACTCCTTCAAGTTCGTCTTCTTGGGATATCATCAGTAACATAAAAGGTATAATTGTTTCTCCCGTACTCTTAATTGTTATTTCATATCTACCAATGTTTTTGTTGAATAATAATAAACTTGATTTAGGTCCATTGGGCTTAGTTGTTAAATGGTCAAATATCTAAAAATATCTAAGAGATGTTTAGTCCAAAATTTAGAATAATTCACTCTAGATATCTTCATAAAAATATCTAGAGAATAGTTGTATCTAGAAACCATTACTATAAATTCTAAGCTAGAAGAGTGTGGAGAATTCTAGAGAATGATTTGTATTCATTAGATGAGAATTGTGTTGGCACAATCCTAGCCATTGGTTAAGGAGGTGCTATTAGTATAAATAGGAGAGTTCTCCACCATTTTGTATCAAGCCAAGAGAAAAAGAGTTGTGTAAGAATAAAATGTTCTCTTCCTCCAAATATTTCTAAGCCTTTCATTTTCTCAAATATCCTCCTTCCAACAAAGTGGTATCAAGAGCCTTAAGATCCTTTTTTAGAAAGATGGCAAGTAGCAACATGGTTCCTTTCCAAGTCCCTATGCTCACCAAGAGCAACTATGATAATTGGAGCATCAAGATGAAGGCCCTCCTTGGATCACAAGATGTGTGGGAAATGGTAGAGAAAGGTTTCGATGAGCCAAAAGAAGGAGTTACTTTATCCCAAGCTCAAAAGGGTATCTTGAAGGATTCAAGAAAGAGAGACAAAAAATCTCTTTATCTCATCTATCAAGGAGTGGAAGATGATGCTTTTGAGAAGATTTCAGAGGCAACCACTACAAAGGAAGCATGGGAGAAGCTACAAACCTCTTACAAGGGTGTTGAACCAGTCAAGAAGGTACGTCTCCAAACTCTAGGAAGTGAGTTCGAAACTTTACACATGAAAGATGCCGAAAGTATCTTTGATTATTTTTCTAGAGTCTTGACAGTGACTAATCAATTAAAAAGAATGGTGAAAAGATAGATGATGTAAAAATTATGGAGAAGATTTTGAGATCTTTAGATTCGAAATTCAATCATATTGTCACTGTCATAGAAGAAACAAAAGATTTAGAAGCTCTAACAATAGAGCAACTCTTGGACTTTTTACAAGCCTATGAGGAGATGCAAAAGAAGAAGCAAGGGGTTGGTGAACAACTACTTTAGTCACAACTCAACTCCAAAGAAAAAGAAGAAGACTTTGACAACACAAGAGGACGAGGGGGATATCGTGGTCGAGGAAGAGGTCATGGACGTGAAAGATTAAGCTTCAACAACAATTACGCCAATCAAAATCGAAGAGAGAGCTCAAGAAGAGGTCGTGGAAGAGGCAGCTCCAACCTTTCAAAGGTTTGGCCATTATGCTTCTATCACGAAGATGACACTCTACTGATGGTACCCAACAACACCGTAGGAGAACAAGAGAATAAATGGTATCTAGACTCAGGGGAAAGCAATCACATGTGTGGAAAGAGAGACATGTTTGTGGAACTTGACGAATCGGTGAATGGAAATGTCTCATTCGAAGATGAATCAAAGATACAAGTGAAAGACAAAGGTAAAATTCTTATCTGATTAAAAGATGGTAGACACGAATTCATTTATAATATTTACTATGTGCCCAATATGAAGAATAATACTTTGAGTCTGGGGCAACTCTTAGATAAAGGGTATGATGCTCACTTAAAGAACAATACTCTTTCTTTAAGAGACAATCAAAATAGCTTGATTGCCAAAGTGCCTATGTCAAGAAATAGAATGTTTATGCTAAACATTCAACACGACATTGCAAAGTACCTCAAGGTCTGCTACAATGATGCATCTTGGCTATGTCATTTGCGATTTGGACACCTCAATTTTGGTGCTCTTGAATTGCTATATTAGAAGGAAATGGTAAGAGGATTGCCTTCCATTAGTCAATATGATCAGTTATGTGAAGGGTGCTTACTTGGGAAGCAATGTCGAAAGAACTTTCTGAAGGAGGCTTCGTTAAGAGCCAACAAGCTGCTCGAGCTCATACATAAAGAGTTTTTGGACCAATAAAGCCAAGCTCACTCGGTAAGAGTAATTACTTTCTTCTCTTCATAGATGATTTTTCAAGGAAGACATGAGTATATTTCCTTAAGCAAAAATCAGAGGTGTTTGGAGTCTTCAAGAAGTTCAAGGCCAGTGTAGAGAAAGAAAGTGGATGCGAGATCAAAGCCATGAGATCTGATAGAGGTGAAGAGTTCACTTCTAAAGAATTTCAAGAATTTTGTGATCATAATAGAATTCGACGACCTTTAACCGTTCCTTAAAGTCAGCAACAAAATAGAGTAGTCAAAAGGAAGAATAGAACAATTCTCAACACGGCAAGGAGCATGCTCAAGAGTAAAAAGATGCCAAAGAAGTTTTGGGCTGAAGTCATGGCAACTGCTATCTACCTTCTAAACCGTTCACCAACAAGAAGTGTGTTGGGAAATACACCGCAAGAAGCATGGAGTGAACGATAGTCTGGGATCTTTTTCATCTCAAAGTGTTTAGAAGCATAAGCTATGCGCATATCCAAGACTAGAAGAGGTCAAAGCTTGACGAAAAAAGTGAGAAGCTCATCTTCATCGGGCATGATTTTGATTCTAAAGGCTATAAACTTTATAATCCGAATAATGAAAAGACCATCATTAGTCGTGATGTGGGGTTTAATGAAGAAGAAGAATGGAATTTGGGTCTACAATATGAAAACTACAACTTACTTCCAAACTTGATGGAGGACGAATAAATGGAGCAACCAAGGATGGTGCAAGAAAGACAAGAGACTATTACTCTCCCAACTTCAATGAATGCAAGTCAACAAGAAAAACCATTGTCCGTTAGAAGTTTAAGTGAAAGAGTACCACGCTTCAGGAGCTTGTAAGAACTTTATGAGGTAACGGAGAATCAAGATAATCTCACTTTGTTTTGTCTCTTTGCTGACTGTGAGCTCGTGAGTTTCAAGAAGTTGTCCAAAGCAAGAATTGGAGAGATGCAATGGATGAAGAAATCAAGGAGATTGAGAAGAATAAAACGTGGGAGTTAACCTCACTTCAAAAAGGGCATAAGGTGATTGGTGTGAAGTGGGTCTACAAAGCTAAAAAAATGTCAAAGGAGAAGTTGAAAGATACAAGGCGCAATTGGTGGCAAAAGGCTATAGTCAACGATTAGGAATCAATTATGATGAGGTATTTGCTCTCGTTGCTCACTCGGAAACTATTAGACTAATTATTTCTTTGGTAGCTCAAAATAAGTGAAGCATACACCAAATGGATGTAAAAGAAACATTTTTTAATGGATTACTTGAAGAAAAAGTGTACATCGAGAAACCAGCAAGGTATAAGGTCAAAGGACAAGAGGACAAAGTATTGAAGCTAAAGAAGATGCTTTATGGGCTAAAGTAAACACCACGAGCTTGGAATAGTCAAATTGAAAAGTACTTCCAAGAGAAAGGTTTCATCAAGTGTCTTCACGAACATGCATTATATGTCAAAATCAAAGATGGAGATATTCTAATTGTATGCTTGTACGAGGATGACCTAGTCTTCATTGGAAACAATCCAAGCATGTTTGAAGAGTTTAAGAAAGTGATGAAGAAGGAGTTTGAGATGGCTGACATTGGACTGATGGCATACTACGTTGGCATTGAGATCAAGCAAAGTGAAGAAGGCATTTTCATCACCTAAGAAGGTTATGCAAGGGAGATGTTGAAGGAATTCAAGATGAAGGATTGCAAGCCTATCAACACCGCAATGGAATGTGAAGCCATGCTATCCAATTATGGTGATGGAGAAGAGATTGATGCAACATCTTTCAAGAGCTTAGTAGGAAGTCTACACTACTTGACATGCACGAGGCTTGACATTCTCTTTACTATTGGGTTTGTTAGTCACTACATGGAGTTTCCAACTACCACACATTTGAAAGCTGCAAAAAGAATTCTTCGTTTCCTTAAAGGTACTATTGACTTTGGCTTGTTTTATTTCATCTAATGAATATAAACTTGTTGGATATAGTGATAGCGATTTGGCCAGAGACATGGATGATAGAAAAAGTACCACCAGGTTTGTGTTCTTCATGGGAGATACTGCTTTCACATGGATGTTGAAGAAACAACCTATTGTCACTATGTTTACTTGTGAAGCTGAGTATGTCGCTGCTACATCATGTGTCTGCCACGTTGTTTGGCTAAGGAATTTGCTAAAGGAGTTGAATATGCCACAAAAGGAACCAACCAATATTTATGTTGACAACAAATCTGCAATAGCATTAGTAAAGAATCTGGTCTTCCATGATAGAAGCAAGCATATTGATACATGTTATCATTATATAAGGGAATGCATCGCAAGACAGGAGGTGCATATAAAATATGTGAAATCTCAAGAACAAGATGTAGATATGCTCACCAAGACACTCAAGAATGACGACTTCGTCAAGATGAGAAGATTGTTTGGAGTTACAAAATCAAGTTTAAGGAGGGTGTTGAATAATAATAAACTTAATTTAGGTCAATTGTACTAAATTGTTAAATGACCTAATATCTAAAAATATCCAAGAAATGTTTAGCCCAAAATATAGAATAATCCACTCTAGATATCTCCATAAAAATATCTAGAGAATAATTGAATCTAGAAACCACAACCATAAATATCTAAGCTAGGAGAGTGTGGAGAATTCTAGAGAATGATTTGTAGCCATTATATGAGAATTGTGTTGGCACAATCTTAGACATTGGTTAAGAAGGTGCTATAAGTATAAATATGAGAGTTTTCCAGCATGTCATTTTCTATCAAGCCAAGAGAAAAAAGAGTTGTGTATGAATAAAGTGTTCCCTTCCTCCAAATCTTTCTAAGCCTTTCGTTTTCTCAAATATCCTCCTTCCAACAGTTACTTTCTTTGAGTCTATCCCTTACTTTGAGTCTGCTTCTTCTTCCCTTGACATTGAGTCTATTGTCACACTTGGGACACCTTCTCTTGTACCTTTTCCCTCTATCTCATAGGAAGATCCATCTGAGCATTCTCTGGCAATGCAACCTTTTCAAACATGTCAAGTCCTCCCATGCCTTCAGGTGGTACCTGTGACTCCTCTTACTTAAGACAAGGACATGTCGACTTTTCCCATGTGTTAACTCCGTTACCAGAACTAGGCTTGTCATTTGACCTCAACCTACTTGTTGTGCTATGGAAAGGTAATCACTCCACCCATAACTCATTTCCTCATTATGTTCCATTGAGTTATAATTGTCTTTCCTCTTTACTTTATACCTGTCTTCCATATATTTCCTCTGTGTTTATTCCTTACTCTCCTAGTGAAGCATTATTTCACCCAGAATGAAAACAAGGAATGATTGATGAAATACGCGCTCTCCAAAATAGTGGTACTTGGGATCTGGATGCTTATCCTCCCAAGAAATCCATTGTAGGGTGTTGTTGGCATTGCACCATCAAAATTGGCCCCAACGACAAAATTTATTATTTTAAGGAGATGAATAAGGGTCGCACATAGGTGTTTGGGCAAGACTATACTAACACTTTTTCTCATGTATCCAAGATGGCATTTATCATACTCTTACTCTCTATTGTGGCTATTTTCCACTACACTAGTCACTGTTCCAACTAAAAAATAAAATTTCTTTCCCACATGGTGATGATCTTGAGGGGGAAGGGAACATGGAGCAACCACCTAGGTTTGTTGTTCAATGGGAGTCCTCCACCATGGTTTGTCAACTTCATAGGCCCTCGTATAGTCTTAAATAGTCTCCTCGGGGCTAGTTTGCAAGTATTGGTATGCAACAATTTGGCATTATATATATTCACAATGTAGTCGACCACTCAATTTTACATAGCCATTTGCAACAAGGATGTAAATACCTCATTGTGTATGTCAATGAAAAAGTTATCACAGGAAGCAATCAACTTTTGATAGTCCAACTAAAGCACTACCTCTTACACTAGTTTGATATTTCTTAGTGATCGAGGTAACCCATTTCAAGGATAGCCTTGTGACATCTCAAAGGTAAAATGATTTTCACAATTTTGAGGAGACTTGGCTATTGAATTTTAAGCCTTTGGACACTCCTTTAAACAGTCAAACTGCTACCCAATTAGGGGGAGCCATTATCAAATGCAGGGAGATATCAGAGGTTGGTTGGGAAAGTAAATTACCTCATATCACTCATCCAAACATTTTTTTTGCAATCAATGTGGTGAGGCAATTCTCGAACACTCCTAATTGAGACCTACCTAAGGAGCTTCACTTGGAAGAGAATAGATTAGACATATATTGTATTTGAACTTTTGTTGGGTCTTTTCATTTTTAGCTTATGTTTGAGCCTTTAGTAATGGGCCTTGATAGCCTTTAGGTGTATAGCATAATAGGGAAAATGTTGACCTTGTAATTAGTTTTGACTTATTTTTTAATGAAGCTTTGAAGCTTTGTGAGAGAGACTCTATCTTGGTTCTTAGGAACACTCTTGGTTCTGATCTTTGAATTTCTTAATTCAAAGTGGTGAGCCTTCCTCTCCTTATCAATCTGAGGATAGTGGCGTTGTTCTATCATTTGTTACCTCAATCCATATTTTTTCCTTTTGATTTATATACTTATTTTCTTGAAAATTAGCTAAAAAATTTCATGTGTGAGATGTTGAAACTTGATCCATAGAGGGGTTGGTATCATTTCCATGCTAGGATCATTAGGATACAGTCAGGGGTGAAGGAACATTAGGTGAGAGAGAGAGGGGGGGGGGTAAGGCTCCCCTGACTTTTAATTTTTTGTACATATGATAATTATATATATATATATATATATATATATATATATATATAAGTAATTATGTTTACTTAAGTGTCAAATAATAATAATTAGGTGTAATTTTTTATAAATATTTTATTCTCCTTTTATAATTTTTTGTGTTAAGATAATTATATATATTTTTAGATAAATATGTTGTTTTCTTATTTTATTTATTGTAGAGATGATATATTTATTTCTCTTTTTAAATAAAATATTTGAATATTGTTTAATTTTCAATAGTATGCTTCTTTTATTATCTATTTAAAGGCTATAAATATTTAGATTTTCAAGTCTATCTTAACCATCCATTAATACATTGATTTGATTAAAAATAATTTAAAAATTAAAAGTCTTTATCCACATTTCTCAATGGAATAATTTTAACTACAAACACTATATAACGGATTGATAATTTGAGGTTTGAGATTGAGATATATTAACAAATATTTTCTCTTTCCAATCATTTCATCATGTATTATTTTTTTCCTTTTATTATTTGTGAGACTCTAGAGAGAGTCCTAATTTTTATTTTCCGATCCAAATGATCTATTTGGTGGTCTATCTTATTTTTTGGGTCTTTATCCTTTAAAAAGTTTATTTTGGTTCTTTATCTTTTTAAAAAGGTTCAAAATGTTCCTTTCATTAGTTTGAAGTTTACGCCATTAACGATAATCAAATATTGGTAGCTAAAAGCCGTCACAAAATGAAAAATGATAAAGAAGTGGCAGTGTACCAACAATTTCATCCTTCACAAACCCTAGTCCCATTTTTCTCAAATTGAAAATCACAAGCCTCACACCGAAATTGAAATCTCCAAAATCACACAACCAATTCAACTTGAAAAGCCACTAGACCTTCTGGAATCAAAGCGAAGAGAGGAATAAAAAGACTTATTTGGGTTGGCGTCTCTTTTTGAAAGGATGAGGGAGAATCACATTGCAATGTCTTATGTTTGATCTCATTGGAGAATCAAGGTTCCTGTTGATTCTAGCGACCTCCTTAGGTTTGGGTGCAAAAAAGGTTGTGGTTCAACAATTTTGTGAGTTGAGATGAGAAAACAAAGAGGATGTTGTGTAGGTGATTAAAGGAAAGGTAGGTTGCACATCAAATTATATGTGGATGATGTTATATTGGAATTGAATCGTTAATTAAATTGTGTGAGATTTGTAATTTTTGATTTGGGAATGAGGGAATTATGGTTTGTGAAAGATGAAATCGTTGATGCACTGTTGTTTCTTTCTTATTTTTTCATTTTGTGGTGACTTTTAGCCGCTGATATTTGATTATCATTAACGACGTTAACCTCAAACTAACAGAAGGGCTATTTTAAATCTTTTTAAAAAGATAAAGGACCAAAATGAACTTTTTTAAAGATAAAATATCAAATGAACAAAAAAAAAATAAGATAAAGAACCAAATAGGTCATTTGGCCATTTTTATTATATGTTGGTCATGGAATTTGTTTGACATACAAAACTGATGACTGGAATGGACAATTAATCTTGACTCTTAAAAAATGCTTAATTCGTCTTCTGTTTTAATATTTTGATAAATTATTAATATAATTATATATTTTTAAATTTGATGATTATATGATTTTTTTAGCTGACCACCCCTAAAACTGAAGCATAGCTCCGTCCCTGGATGTAGTGATACAAATCTTGAAGTACATCAAAGGTGCTCCTAGAAAAGAACTTATCAATGCGGATAGAGGACATGCTCAGGTCTTTAGGTATTCAGATTTTGATTGGGCTGGTTCACCTAGTGATATATACGCAACCCACCTCCGCGTATTGGCTATTGTTTGGAAGAAACGTCATCTTGAAAGAGTAAAAAACAAAATGTCGTGACAAGATCCTTTGCCGAAGCTAAATATAGGGTCATGGCTTTGGCTACATGTGAACTTATTTGGTTGAAGTAGCATATTAGGGAGCTTTAGCCTGAAGACGCTACACAATAAGCCTGATTTATGGTAATCAAGCAGATTTGCATATTGCTTCTAATCCTGTTTTTTATGAGAGAACCAAACATATTGAAGTGGATTGTCAGTTCATCTGGGAGAAGATTGAGTCCTGAGACATTACACTAGATTCGTTAACTCTTGTGACCAATTGACTGATTTCACCAAATCATTCAGGGTCCATGGATTAGCTGTATTTTTAACAAGCTTGGTGTATATTCTAAGGGATGAAAAATTCCAAGGGAATTATAACATTATTTTAAATGCAGTATCACAGGACAAGCAAATTGGGACTAACCTTAAAGGATTTGCCAAAATTCGTTGGTCGATGGTCACCAAGCTGGTCTTCTCGTTTGACATAAAACAAGCAAGTGAAGAAACGCTGCAGAATAAGAAACAGATAAGCAAACTTGTGCCAAATCAAGTTTAATGATAGAAGTATTTATTTTCTTGGTTGTCAAATAATTTATTCAAACAAAATTTAATGCTAGATATTCTCAAAAGGCAGACCTTCCAGTAAATATATGCTCCCTTATACCCAAAATGGTGGGTTTTCGTTGCCCATTGTGTTCTTTTTGGAATTCTTCCAATACATTTCTCATTTTGAAAGATTCTTCATAATAGTTATCCTTAAAAGAAAAGATAAATAAAATTAGGAACATTGATTTATATAGAAAGTACTACTTAACTCATTAAATTGAAATTCAAGGAAAAGTTACCTGATTCATGTCTCTAGTCTGTAAGGCTTCTCCACGAGTAAATATAATGGCATGATTTTGATTTTCAGCCATCCCATCACCGATTAGTGTTGGAGGACCAGGTAGCTTGATGCGATATATTTCCTAGTATTCCAATATAGAATCATTTGAATTAAAATTTAAGGCTGTTTAAAAACCCAAACCAACTCAACTTGAATTGAGCAAGCCTTTCATGATGTCAAACTATTTCATTATATAGTTAGGCACACCAGCAATGCAGAATAGAAAACTGCTCGAGTTTATATCATACAAATAGCTGCATAGAGCATCCTTTAGTTTGTCACCTTGCTTGGGGTTATTTAAATCCAAGTAAAAATGGAGTTAAACAACCCCATCATAGTGCAATCAATACCTGCAATCAATCATTTTTAAGTACATAAGAGAATTGCACCCATCATCTATGATTAGGTTGTTTAACACCATTTTTTACCTTGGATAAGTTAGCCAAGGTCATCTGATCCCTATTGGTAAGACTGTTAAAAGAAGTGGTTATTTACTGTTGGATTAATTAATAAGGTGTAACTTGCTCTTTTTAGTTAGATTTCTGGTTACCGTTAATCTTTTCTTTTCAATAATAGAAATAGATATGAAAAAGTTGGCAGTGATTGAGAAAGTCAAACATTCCATTCGTCATCTCTATGAATTATCTTTATGAAATTATGCAGTTCTAAGTATAGAGAGATGAAGAGAGATAAAAAAGAATATTACAACAGCAATGACAAAAGTTTCAAAAGTATTATTAGGTTTGAGATCTCTCTTGATAATTTTCTCCAACGTTCATTCTGGTGTCTCTCTTCTCTTGTTTCCCAAGCTAAAATTCATGCAATCTACTTTTTTAACTGGTGTCTCTTGTGGTCTTCTTTGTACATGCTCGAACTACCTTAACCAAATTTCTAATATCGTTTTCTTAATGGGTGGTGCTACACTAATTTTCTCTCGTATAACGTTATTATGTATTCTGTATTTTTTTTGTATGACCTTACATCCATCTTAATATTCTCATTTATTCCACTCTCACTTTTCTTTCATGTCCCTCAAAGTCCAACATTCACCATCATATAGTATAGCTGGATGTATGGTAGTACAGTAAAAATTGAGAATTAAAGAGTTGTATGCTTGTATCTTTTTGTACTTGATCCCAAACTCAGGGTAAGGAAGAGGGTTGTGTTAGGCCTTTGGCAGCCAACGTGAAACTTGCCATTATACTTCCATGGATAAAAAAGAATGACACACTAAATTGATATTAACTAAAATGGCATACAATGCATTTTTTGTTGACATGTACATAAAACCTAGAACCCTAACTTTTATTTACACTAATTATGATCCTAACTAATAAGGAAAACAGATCATGATAAGAAAATATGGTAACTCATATAATCCTAAGATATAATGAGGAATCATGAAACTAATCTTAGAGGATTATCTAAGATATATTAAGATATTTTTGGATATTTTCATATAATTCTACCATATCTCTTTGTCTTTGTTAATATACTTCGATGCTTGGAAGAGACAAACCCAAGAGAGTTACACCAATTATGCCCATTGTAGAGTGACATGCTTGTATATACTTAACCTAATAACATAAATATGAGGATAGTTACTCATGGTAGAGCACTCAATTACAGTTTACACATATGCCTATCTCTCTTTATCACTCTCTCTATCTTTCTCTACATGGTTTTAGAGCGAGGAATTGCACCATTTAATATAAAAAATGAAATGTGGCTAATTAAATATGAAGCAATAAGGATAGCATCTGCCCCAAAAAAATTTGGAGCCTTCATCACAAATTAAGGTTCGAACAATCTCCATAAGGTGACAATTTTTATGCTCAACCATCCCATTTTATTGCGGAGTAAAACCACAAGAAGACTTACACAATATGCCATTTTCATTCATGAAAGTGTGAAACTGTGCAAAAAAGTATTCTTTAGCATTATTGCTACGACGAACACGTACAAGACAACCAAACTAAGTATAAATTTCAACACAAAAATGACTAAACTATGGTGAACAGTTCAGATATGGATTTCATCAAATATAACCATATGTGGCACACCAAAAGTCATCAACAAAAGTAACAAAATATTTATATATAACCAAACTTTGAAGTAACTAGGCAGGGACCCCATACATTAAAATGAACAATATCAAAGAGAGCATGGTGTTTTTTTCATTTATTTATTTAAACGCGACAAATAAATACTATGGTGATGTTTAACAAATTGACAAAACTCACAAAAATAAACTCGACAGAGACTCCAACTGTGGACATAGTTTCGTAAGAACTCTGAAAGACGGATAACCTAACCAACCATGAAGTTGAAATATAGGGATTGTAGAAGCTGCGAATGCGTGTGAAACTCCTTGATCCAGTAAGTATAACCCATTAGATACTTTTCCTCTATCAATAGTCCTTCAGGTACACAAGAATTAGGCAAAAAAAAGTTGTAGGATAATTTAACATATGGGTTATCTAACTAATGGAAATAAGATTACACAAAAATTGTGCTAAGGCAGGAATTGCAGTAGTACATCCAGTCCCCTTAACATGAAGGCTAGACCCATCAGCAAGGGTAATAGAAGAATGGATACTAGAAGGTCTGAAAGAAGAAAATATACCTGAATCCCTGGCATATGATCTATGGTGTCAGAATCAATGACCCAATGCCAAGAAGTAGAGGAGGGACACGTAATAGGATTACCAGTTTGGACAAAAGTGGATAAAGAAGAAGGTACAAATGACTGTTGAGTAATCTGAAATTGGGTGTATCTCTAAAACTCATCATCAGTCATAACCACCTTACACCCTTCCCTGGTTGATGGACAGTGCCTGTGACTACGAGTACTACTAGTTTTGTGAGGAATGAGGACACCGTTGTTAGAATTCAAAATTGATTTTGCTTTCACTTCCATTGAAGAATTCAAATTCAAATTGATTTCCTCCACCACCAAAGAAAGTTATGGAACCTTGAAGAATTGTTTAGAAACTTATGGAATTTTATGGAAGCTTGTAGAATTGTGTGGATACTTGTAGAAGCTTATGGAGGATTCAAATCCAAATTGAATTCTTTCATCACAAACGTAGAAGCTTATGGAGGCTTGAAGAAGCTTATGGAAACTTGAAGAAAGAAGAAGATAAGTTGCAATCTTATCCAAATGAGTTGGCAAGATTATCTTATGAGTTGGAAAATGAGTTGGTCAAAGGAGGTGGAAACTAGTGGTTATCATAGGTTGTCAAATTTGATATCAGTAAATTTTGATAAACGCATATCTCACAGGCTCTCTCTCTCACACACACTGGTGCACTCACACAAACACAAACACACACAAATTTACTAGGGACGAAAAACTCTCTTTATTGATAATAGTCTGCCAAAGCCACACAGATCTCTTTACATAATGTGCTATTTATAAGCAACGAAATTAACCTAAACCTAAAACAATTCAAATTCAAATCTAAACAATATCTTCTCTAATATCTTTCTTCATATCTTATCTTTCCTCACATCTTTTTCTACCCATATCTTGTCACTTATCTTTTCACATAATACTCCTTTTAAATTTAAACTATGTAACTAACAATATTTATTTAAACGTTTATCCTAACAAAATCTCCCCATAAACTTTAAATACTTCTTCCATCTTTCATTCCCATCATCTTCTTGCAATTCTCCAACAGCAATGTCGGTAGTGGCTTTGTGAATATATCTCCGACTTGTTCTCGGCTCGTCACATAACTCAACTCCACC
>CM023958.1:12017176-12048431 GCA_013407115.1 Glycine latifolia | reverse complement strand
AACAAAATCCCTCCATAAACTTTAAATACTTCTTCCATCTTTCATTCCCATCATCTTCTTGCAATTCTCCAACAGCAATGTCGGTAGTGGCTTTGTGAATATATCTCCGACTTGTTCTCGGCTCGTCACATAACTCAACTCCACCTTCTTCTCTTTTACTTGATCTCGGATGAAATGAAACCTGACATCAATATGCTTGCTTCTCTCGTGATTAACCGGGTTCTTTGCTAACTCAATTGCTGACTTGTTATGTACTCGGATCTCGGTCGTACCGACTTGAACTTGCTCCAGCTTCTCCAACAAATTCCTCAACCAGACTGCATGACACACACACCAAGACGCTGCAACGTACTCAGCTTCACATGTTGATAAAGTCACAATTGGTTCCTTCTTTGACATCCAGGCAAAAGCTGTGTTTCCCATGAAAAATACATAGCCAGCCGTGCTCTTCCTATCGTCCACATCTCCACACCAATCACTGTCCGAGTAACCCTTCAATATGTAATTTTCCGACTTCGAATAGAAAAGTCCTTGTGTGATCATCCCTTGAATGTACCTTAGAAGAATCCTTTTAGCCACCTTCCAATGAGAGTAGCTCGACTCTTCCATGAACCGACTTATAATTCCAACACTTAAACACAAGTCTGGCCTCGTACACGTCAAGTATCTCAAGCATCCGACCAAACTTCTATAGTTTCTTGGATCAACTCGCTCTTCTCCATCATACTTTGAAAGTTTTGTACCGGGTTCCATAGGTGTTGAAACCGGGTTACAATCCGCCATCTTAAATCTCCTCAGTATTCCCTTCGCATAACTCTCCTGAGAGACAAAAATTCCATCTTCGTCCTGTCTGACTTCCAAACCGAGAAAATATTTCATCAAACCGAGATCAGTCATCTCAAATTCTCTCGACATCTTCTTCTTGAACTCTCGTGCCATCTCTTCACTTTTCCCCATAAAAATCAAATCATCAACATATAAAGCTACAAGCAATAAACCATCACCTTTCTTCTTAACATATATGGCATGCTCATAGGGACACTGTTCAAAACCGTCCTCCTTGAAATATGCATCAATGCGGGTATTCCAGGCTCTCGGTGCCTGTTTCAGTCCGTACAAAGCTTTCTTCAACCTTAACACTTTCTTTTCTTCTTTTTCTTTCTTTATTCAAGCGCCTCCAGGGAACCCGCAAGTTCGTCAACGGTGAACGTTGCAAGGTCCTTTGACTCCTCAATCGCACATACAACATTCTCGAAGTCATTAGTGAGAGACCTCAGAATTTTCTCCACCACTCTGGTATCGGGCAACATCTCTCCGCTTCTCTTTAGTTGATTCACTACGGTCTGGACCCGAGTAATGAAATCATATACCCTTTCTCCTTCCTTCATCTTCATTCCTTCCAACTCTCCACGGAGAGTTTGAAGTCTGACTTGCCTGACTCGATCGGCCCCTTGTAGACATTTGTAAGAATGTCCCACGCCTCCTTTGACGTTGTTGCGCCAGCAATCTTCTCAAATCTGGAATCATCAACAGCCCGGAGCATCATATACAACGCGCCTTTGTCTTTCAATCGCATCTCTTTCAACTTTTTGTTCTGCGCCGCCGTGTATCCTGTCGTGGATTGTGGTTCTTCGAAACCATCATGGACAACCTCCCAACTATCATTGGCTCCCAACAGAGCCTTTATCTGGATACTCCAGTTCTCATAATTAGCCGTCGTAAGGCGGGGTAATGGCAGACTACTATTCGGACTACTCTCCATTCTCTCTAGCTCTGATACCAATTTGATATCAGTAAATTTTGATAAACTGATATTTCACAGGCTCTCTCTCTCTCACACACACTGGTGCACTCACACAAACACAAACACACACAAATTTACTGGGGGCGAAAAACTCTCTTTATTGATAATAGTCTGCCAAAGTCACACAGATCTCTTTACATAATGTGCTATTTATAAGCAACAAAATTAACCTAAACCTAAAACAATTCAAATTCAAATCTAAACAATATCTTCTCTAATATCTTTCTATAATATCTTTCTTCATATCTTATCTTTCCTCATATCTTTTTCTACCCATATCTTTTCACATAATACTCCTTTTAAATTTAAACTACGTAACTAACAATATTTATTTAAACGTTTATCCTAACAAAATTCAAGTTAAATTCTTCTATGTTCATCCATATATATGTGTTGTATGCTAGGTATTTTGAAAAAATGAGTGAAAAAGATATGCATGAGTGAAAGAAGAGAAAAGTGAGTGAAAAGAAGAAGAAAGTGTTGAAACACTTGTGAGAGATATTAAAGAGAGATTTGTGAGAAATACTAATAGAAATTAGTGTTGTTGTATTTTGTTCTTGTGAAATTTTTATATAATAAAAGCTCTTTTTCTATTCTACTTATTCTTTTAGTTCATTCCATCTCCAACAACCGTTTTCAATAGTGACCTAATTCCCCACAGCATAGCATGCCACATGTCCATCATGACCTCCACCTCTACCACGACCATAACGATGACCATGACCACCACGATCTCTTAGATTCCCACCATTAGTACCACCACAACCCTCTGATGATCGGTAAATCATAGCGATCAAGGGAATCACTTTTTGGAGAATAGTAGGAGCTCTCAAAGGATGGTTGCATAACTTGAGAAAAGACATTAGTAACATTGTCCATATGTTGAATAGATAATATTTGAGATCAAACCACCTAAAACTCTGAATGAAGACCAGAAAGCCAACTCAAAGGCTATAAGTTTATTCTGTTGGGTCACCATTTCCTCTACAAATTTGCAAGTGAGGAATGAAGTCAATTCTTTAGTGTAATTCTTGAACTCTAAGAAGAAGTCCATCAACCACTTATTATTCTGCTTGGGGCATAAAGATTCTTGCAAATGAGCATAATTCTTATTCAAATTATCAAATTTCCAATAGATGAATTTCAGAAAATCCACAATTCCTTCACCATTTTATAGTGGATAATAATAGACCGAGTCCATCCATCAACATAATTGATAAGCAAGGATATGATCTCTTTGTATTCCGTATTCCACATTGCTGCCTTCAACTCATCCATACATGTTTCTGTTAGATGATCTTTATTACCTACCCTGTTGATACTAACTCCAACCAAATACTCCAATTCCACATAGTTTTCACCATCCCCATCAAGCTTAATATCAGTGAGTTTGGAGGAAGTGGTAATGATCTCCGTAACAAGTCCCTTGGCACTTCCTTCACTATTAAACATCCTTACACAATGACACACACTATTTTGGCCCAGAAACACATCGTGTCACACTGTAACACCTCAGAACACCCCCAAAACACCACAAATAACCACTGAACCCACTGGGCTTTATGTAAACCTCTAAAATGCCCTACTTTCCCCCCACCCCCACTCCCCAAAAAAATGTGAGCCATTTGTTGCAAAAAAGGACGTCTAAGGTTGCAAATGGAAAAACCCCACAAAAATGAGATTTTTCTTATCCAAGATTTACATCATGGCCATCGAAAATTTTTTCCAACCCCTAATAGTCTCAGTCAGCGTCCTATGTGGCTATTGGTGGTAGAGTTTTTTTTTTTTTTAAGGTCGCGGAGGAAAGATAAGATATGGAAAAAGATATTATAGAAAGATATTAGAGAAGATATTGTTTAGATTTGAATTTGAATTGTTTTAGGTTTAGGTTAATTTTGTTGCTTATAAATAACACATTATGTAAAGGGATCTGTGTGACTTTGGCAGACTATTATCAATAAAAGAGAGTTTTCGCCCCCCAGTAAATTTGTGTGTTTGTGTTTGTGTGAGTGCACCAGTGTGTGTGTGTGTGAGAGAGAGAGCCTGTGAGATATCAATTTATCAAATCACTGATATCAAATTTGTGTGTTTGTGTTTGTGTGAGTGCACCAGTGTGTGTGTGAGAGAGAGAGGGCCTGTGAGATATCAGTTTATCAAATCACTTATATCAACTAAACCTTACTTGTATGCTACCATGTACAAAAAAATATGGAGATAGTGATAAAGAGAGGAAGTCTTTTGCTCACATGTCTACGTACAATAATGTGTAGCTACCCACATAATTATATTTCCTTACATTTCTTTTGCTGATGTGTCATCCACCTCTAAGTCCGTTGTTGTTGGCCTAGATTTTGTTTTATCCCTAAGTCTCTTTAAGATCTCCTTAGTCATGGTGGCTGGTGACAAGCAATGGAGAAGGAAAGAAATTAAAAGGAAACTTGGGATTTTATTTCTCTCCCTGTAGGGAAGAAGAGCTATTCGATGCAAGTGGATTTATACAACCAAGATGAATCTTGATGGGTCTACGGCTCATTTAAAAGCTTGACTCATTGCTAACGGGTATGATCAAACTTTTGAAGTGTTGTAATTATAAAAAAGTGATAGCAAAGGCATTAACGACTTGGAGAGTTTTCTTCAAACTCACTTTCAAACTATAGATCTGGGTGCTTTGAAGTATTTATTGGGTATTCAGGTTGTCCTTGAAGAAGGGGATCTTCCTATCACAATGGAAGAATGTTCTGGACTTGTTGAATGAGTCTGGTTTGATGGAAGGCCAACCATATGTGAGACCCCGTAAAGCTGATAGTAAATGAAGATCCTTCTTTGATCCACAGAGATATACAATTGATTGGTGGGGAAGCTGTCACTAGGTCAAATATTGTCCTTCCAGTAAGTGTTGTTAGTCAGTTCATTTCTTCTTCGACTGACACTCATTGGGAAGAACTTATCCACATTGTTAAGCACTTGAAGAAAGCTCCAGGAAAGGGAATTGTGCATCAAGATCATGGGCATATACGTGAAGGCTTTCTCTGATGTGGAATGAACAAGGTCTAATATGAACCGTAAATCTACCACGCATGCTACTGTGCATTTCTGGCAGAGGTAATTTGATCTCTTGGAAAAGTAAGAAGTAGAATGTGGTGGCTAGATCCAGTGTAGAGACAAAATACAAGGATATAACTCAAACAACTTGTGAGCTGATATGGGTGGACAGATTTTGGAACGGATAGGATTTTCTAATACATGCCCTGTGAAATTATGGTGTGACAATCAAGCTGCCATAAATATAACATCAATCTAGTTTTTTATGGAAGAACGATACACATTGAGGTAGATTGTCACGTCATCCATGAAGGTGAAACAAAACCATATATTTATTTCTTATGTCAAGACAAACAAACAACTAGCAGATGTGTTTACAAAAGCTTTGAATCGGGGGCGTAGTGTTTGTATTTGTAACAAACTGGGAGTGATTGACAGTTATTCTCTAGCTTGACAGGGAGTGTTAGAGTTGTATATACTTGACCTAGTAATATAAATATGAGGGTAGCTACACATTTTAGAGCATCCTATTACAATTTACGATCATATGCCTTTCTCTCATTGTCACTCCCTTTCTATATCTCTATACAATTAAAGTGGTTAAATATATTTCCTCCTAATTCTTCAAAGAGTAATGAGGCAAGTAGCTGAATGTTTGAATTTAATTCGAACTGTAGTGTCTACAGACTTTTGGTGAAAGACCCCGAAATTCCCTGTGATGCTTGTTTCACATGCGATACAGTTTGAAGAAAAAAAAAAAAGGAGAAGCCCAATGTGTTGGAAATATTTTTCCTTTTTCCTTTTGGCTAGAATGTGAAACGTGTTAGACTATTGATATGATAGAACATTTAATTACAATTTACAATTTAAATTCAAGTTATAAATAATTTAGTAGATAATTTTCAGTTTGTTATTTCTATGTTCTCTATACATAAATAAATGTGAATACATATTCTAATTATTTTATATTTCAACATGATGATATCATAAAGCCAGGAGTTTAACAGCCAAATCGATTTTTTCTTGTCTCTTTATTTCCTCATGGGCACTCACAATCACTTTCAATCTATTCATTAAATTTAGCATCCACCAATTATCATACGTGGTACAAGCAAATGATTTATTTCCTTGAAGTTAGTGATCTTCTTGGCTATGTAACAGGGGTTACATTATGTCCTCCATCCAAAATCAATTATGATAGTGCATATGTATCCAATCTAGCATACTCACATTGCATTAGTGTTGATAGTTATTGGCGTTCCTTTTTTAGATTAGCCTATTTTAGGTAGTTTCTTATTATCATATAATCTTCCCTAAATTTTGAATTATTCTTGTATAATCTTAATTTCCCTTTTTTAGGATGACCAATTTCCTTATTTTTGGTCAATCACTTAATGTAATTTTCTATATAAAGAGAGGAATCTCTGTACAAAATATATATCAATAATATTCCTGTTATTTCAACTAGCAGTAATAAAAGGAATGCAAATAATAACTGCTAATTTTTTAGCCATTGGGGCCGGGTCTAATGGAAAAATAAGAAATATAATAAAATATTATGGGTTCGTTTAATTTATTGAAAAATTATAGTATTGGAAAGGATAAATATTTTTGTCCCACTTTGATTTGAAAAAGAATTAAGGGACAACATAAAAGCATATGAGAATATGACAAAATCTCCAATTTTTGTTACTCAGAAAATCTCAACTTTTTGTCTTAGGTACAAAATATTAATATATATATATATATATATATATATATATATATATATATATCCCTATTTCTATCTCTTTAATAATAAAAATAGTAACTAACCAACGTAATCATTTTAAAAAGAAAACACCAGACTTTTTTTTAATTCTAATATGTCTCTCTCTTTTTATTTTGATAAACAAATTAAATTTGATATAAATTATATTAAGATAATTAATATTAAGTATTTTAGTAAATTTTATACTATTTTACTTTGGTTATCCATTACTTGTCAAAGAATATGCAAGATAAAAAATTGTTTTGTAACTTGTATCATTGTGTTGTTCTATTTTTCTTGTTCTGTCTAATATTATAATTTTAACAAATCAAACTAATGTACAAATATAAATTATAGCATGTTAATTTAATAATATATAATTGAGAGAGATAAAATTTTTTACATGAATTCAATTGTGATTCTATTTTAGCCCCTCTATTGAGAAAAAAAAAAAACAAGATTATGAGTTCAGAGTGATTATGCTTACTTTCTAAAGAGTTTTGGTTCATCATAAAATTGCTTAATAAAATGATAAATTTATAACTATTAGCAGTGAATAGGTAAGGAACAAACCTATCAATAAGTGGCCCAACCTAACAAGGTCACTCTTAATACAAAAACCCACCTTCTTGTATTCCATAACTAGCTATGTAGAAATTACTAGAATCCAAATATAACTCTCAATTAATAATTTTAAATGATATTTTAATTACTGATGAATGTTAGGTATACTAGCAATACACTATTCCTAACAAATACACCATTATTGATTTTGAAATTTATTAAAAATTATAAAATCATAATATATAAAGAGTGTCATTAAATAAAATGTGAGACCCTCAATTTTTTTAATTCCAAAAAAATTCAACAAATAAGAAAGAATGTGTTTAAAAGTGTGTGAGAGAAAGTGTTGCTAGCATTTCTCTCTATTATTATAATTAAAATTTTTATCAGGGTCTTTCTTTTGGGTCTACTGAAGCTCAAAGTGTCTTGCTGGGGTTCTACAACAGTGGGCTTGCATCAATTACATCCCCAATTTTGCAATCGTAAACTAAATAGTCATCAGACTTGCAGTAGACATTCCTATACGGTAAGTGGCTTATAAGTTTTCAAAAAATAACGTACAAAAAGTAAAATTTATTTGATAACATTTTAATAGATATATTAAATTACATTGATACTCCGTGTAATTTCTTGAGATCGCACACAAGCTACCTGCTTTTTTAACATTTATAACAATCTTCCTTACTGTGGTACACGTGTAATGTTTGTCAAGCAATTAAGGGATTATTGTAATGTTTATGGGATGCCAGTATAATGTTTTTCAAACAATTAAGAGAATTAGTTCAGGAATAATAAAAGAGGGATATAGAGAGAACTTAATGAAACCACAAGAGGTGTCACTATAAAATATCAAACGAGGATCTTCTGTCCATACCTTATCATATCTGCTCCCTCCCTTGACAAGAACAGAGGAATAAACTTTATGAGATTTTCCATCCGTTGTCTCTTCTGTTTCATCTATGTAAGAAACACGAAGGGATGAATGCCTGCATGGAATGTTCCATTTTTCCATTGTCAATTCCATTGTTATTTTGCAAAATACAAGGAGCTTATAAAGTTCAGCAAATGGTTGTATTGACTGACGTTAACATCAGATTGAGAATGTTAGTATAGCAGCTTCTGTCTCTAGCATTTTTGGACTTCTTCTGAGAACCGTATACTTGACAAGAAACAACATAGGTGAACTTTAAATCGGCCATAGCTTGTGCTTCTTCGAGAAGCTTCTTATTTTTGTCAGAGGGATCCATTGTCCGGAAGCCTTCAGAGAGAGCTGCAAGAGAAACGATGTATAGTTCATTCATATATGAAAGGCTTATGCCATATCTTAGAATTTGAACTTGAACATAGTATGTAAATAGAGAAATAACCAATGTCCTCCGCAGATTCAATGAAGCACTGAAGGATCATAGCTCGCCAATAGTACATCATTCCTCTCACTAGCAAGAACAAAAGGTTGAAAAATAACATTTAAATTGGAATATGTATTCAAATCTAGCAACAAAAATACTGTTGAAAACAATCAAGACCTGTTCGATAGAGTGTCTGTCCTCTGTAAGATGCCCACAGACGAATTAACTCCTCCGTATCTTTTTCAAGGCCATCACTTTTTAGTCGTTCATGGAAATTGGCCCATTCATCTACAGTAAAATAATGCCATACAGTACATGAGTGCACATGTAAAGAGGGGAAGAAATGTCAGTTATAAGCATATAAAATACTCACCAGGATACATCTTGGTTAGGTAGAATAAAATTGATATTCCATCTTTACTTTCCATATTGAGTTCTTCATCAGAATATAGAACATCTTGTTTGTAATAGGGTGTCAGAATACTGAAGCAAAACTTAGGTAAGTTACATATCATGGTAGCATGACGGCAAATTGTTAGGATATTGACATTTATGTTAGAAAATTAGCATTATTATTAGAATGTATAGCGAAGTAGTAAGCGAGTTTTTTAAATTGTTAGGATATTGACAAGAAGCAAAACTTATGACCTGTTCATAAGCCTCGGCCAAACAGATTAAACTTTTATGGAAGTTGTCCCTTGACATGGTATAAGAGAGTTTTTATGACCAAGTGGTCAAGAGTTTGATTCTTGTTGCCCTCATTCTTCCAATTTAAAGTTGAATTTCAAGTTTCAACATAAGATAGAGTAGACCAATGTGTTTGTCAAGCTCAAACGACTCTTGCTTGAGGTCAATGTTATATGAGTTGTCCTTCACATTATTAAATACTCATTCTAGTTTTTCCTTCCTTTCAATATATTAGTCTATCGCAATGACTAACCTGACGGACAACATGTTCCTAACTTTGGGAGCCTTTGGCATGTTCATAAATAAGGAGTTTGCAAAGAATGTAATACGACGACGGGCTTCTAAATTTTGGGGCACATCCATGGCTGAATCTTTGGCTGTTAAAAGAAAATGAAGCCTAATAACCTACACAGAAGAAACAGAAACTCGTTACCCACAGCACATTCATAAAGAATAATGTGTTCACTCAAGTATAATTGTCAGGGCAACCTTCCCCATCACCGATCCATTGCCTGTAAAAGAAGTGTCAATGTTCTCAAACCTCTGTTCTCTGTATACAACATATTGTTGAACTGTTTGCAGAACCCTGGAGAAAGAAGAACCAAGCCAATATTGTAAAGTAGTACTTATTATAGGTTTTAAAAAGAATTAAATATAATTTTGGTCTCCTATTTTGTCAATTCTGGATCTTCAATTTTAGCCCCCAATATAATAAGAGACATTTGATCTCTCTATTTTACAAAATTCGTAATTTTTGTCAAATCCTCAATTTTGCCTACACTTATTTCTTTTATTTAATACATTAAATGAATATGCTACCCTCCCCTGGGTACAATACAATTTTAGTCCTATTTTTCCAAATCCACCTTTTTGGTCCTCCTATTTAAAAATAGAAACATTTGGTTCCTATTTTAGAAAAATCACAATTTTGGTCAAATTCTCAATTTTTTCTACATTTGTGTATTACATTAAATGAATATGTTAGGACTAGGATTTAATGGTACCATAACAAAAGAAATAAAACATAGAAAAAATTGAGAATTAGACCAAAATTACATATTTTCTAGAATAGGGCACCAAATGTTCCTATTTTAGAAAAAGCTGCAATAAAATCTACAATGTCTCTTTTATAGATGGTACCTGAAAAGAGTATGTTAGGTCTTGGATTTAATTGGAAAAAAATAAATAAATAAAATGTAAGCAAAATCGAGGATTAGACTAAATTGTGAAATTTTAGAAATAGGGAGATCAAATGTCTCTATTTTAAAATGGAGAGATCAAAATTACGGATTGAGCAAAATAGGAGTAACAAAATTGTATTTAAGCCTAAAAAAAAATCATAAACTGAAGTTCCATTCACTGTTTCAAACATACAAATGGCCATCGACCATAACATCGGTTATGATAGTGTCTAAAATATCTTGCAGGATATTGACTATCTGGGACTGTAGTTTGCCATCTTCATATCGCTGTCAGCGGGGAAGAAAATGATATTTATAAGACAATAAGTCGTACAAGAAGTAACTGAAATATACTCTGATAAAAAAGGATGCATGATGGGAAAAACCTACCAGGAAGATTAAGAATATCTCAAATTTGTCAATCAGTGAAGGCAAGCCACTCATCCTGAATTCCTTAACAAATGTTTCTTCTCGTATGGACCTTTCTACTTCAGCAAATATGCGACTTACAACCCTATCTCGTACATGGAAGAAACCCAATACTCATGAGGATTCCAATAAGAAAATTAAACGGGTGAACAGAGGCTATACAAGTTTTTCTCTCTTACAGCCTATCTTCTTCATCTAGCAGAAGCGTCGGCATGATGTCCTTGAGAGTCTCATAGCATTCAGTAACAGCTGAAAACATATATCCATCACTCCTAATCTTTTCAAATAATTCATCATCGGTATTCTTCTTATAATCGTTTGCCATGTTGACAGCTGTAGTAATCTATCACATTGAAGCGATTTAGAAAGGAAAGAAAAAGAATCGTCCATTCAATTATTATAAACATTTTGCCGTAGGGAACCACTCATATGACACACCTTACGTGCAAGCAAGAATGGAGGCCACTTAATGACAGAAACATCAGTGTATGGAATTAAAAGAAAATCTCTATCCCTGGAAAATCCGTAGTGAAGAGATATAATCAGAAGCTTGAAATTCAGGCATTTAATAATGCAAGAAGTGTCATGTAGGAATGCAGCAGTTTGGACCTGTCACTGATGAGGTCTTCCTCTCTCATAGAATTTATGAACTCATTCCAAAACTGAGAAAAGTATGAAAAATTATTCCTTTCATATGTCTCATCCTGCCATGTAAACTTCATTGTAAGACTCCAGATAGATATTTAGCTTCTATGCAGTTCTATTAATTTGTAAGAATGATTACTGAATGTGTATGACCACACATGTGATCCTTTTATTTATAATCAATAAGAATACAATAAAAGAAAACATAATAATCCCTAATTTTTCAAGATATATACATAATTCCCTATTTACATAAGATCAAATAATCTTTTACACCTGCCTCATGCTGGAGTATATGTCATATATTGTTACTAATGTAGTCAACTTAAGAGATTTAGTGAACATGTGTGCCAGTTGGTCTCTAGGGCTGACAAATCACTGATGATTTCACCCGAGAGCACCTTCTCTCTCAAAAAGTGACAGACAATCTCTAGGTGTTTACTCCACTCATGGAAGACTGGAATTGATGAAATGAGGAGAGCAACTTGAATGTCACATATTTGTCCAATATCTTGTGTGTCTTTGAGTTTTAGTTGTTGGAGTTGCCTAAACCATGTAATCTTCAATGCAGCTGCTGCCCTAGCACATACTCATCTTTGGCACTAGATCCACAATATCCAAAAGTGAACATCCTATATAATGATGATTTTGCCTAATTAGCATCAAAATTAACAGAAAACTTTGGCATTGCCTTTGTCTTCATATAGTAATCAGTGGCTTGGTGCATTCTTGATGTATCAAAGAATGCATATTAATTACAGCATCCCAATGACTATCGCAAGGGGCATTCAGAAACTGACTTACCACACTAATCACAAATGTGATTTCAGGTCTAGTGATAGTGAGGCAATTAAGTTTACTAAGCAAATGTGGATATCTTCCCTGGTCTTTTAGTGTCTTTCCTTAACCTAGTCACATTGGGATGCATAGAGTGTTGACTAGAGCGACAATCAAGCCTATTATCCTCAGTCAAAATATCCAAAGCATACTTCTGTTGGGAAGTGACAATGCAGATGAGAATATGGATTATTATCGTAGAATTCGCATTAGACATTAAACAAACCCTTAAAAGGATGGAAAAGGGTACAATTGTTGATTCAAATGATATCCCTATTGAAGTTTGGAAGTGTATGGGAGAACAAGGTTTCATTTGACTCACTAAGTTTTTCAATGAGATTTTGAGATCTAAGAAGATGTCAGATGAGTCAAGGAAGAGTACTTTGGTCCTAATTTTTAAGAACAAAGGATATATCCAAAATTGTGCTTTCTACAAAGGTATAAAACTTATAAGTCACACTATGAAGCTACAGAAAAAGGTGATTGAGAATAGATTAAGAGTAAGAGCAAGGATTGCAGAGAATCAGTTTTATGCCAAGGAGGTCTACAACATAAGCCATATATTTTTTAGGAAAGTTGATGGAAAAGTACATAAGTAATTAACGAAAGAGACTCATATGATTTTTTTTGACTTGAAAAAAGCTTTTGATTGTGTACCTAGAAAAGTGTTATGAAAGACTTTGGAGAAAAAAGTGTGGGATGGCTTAAATGGAATAAGGCATCGAGGTTTTTATGTGATCATAAAGTACCTACCAAACTCAAAGACAAGTTTCATCATACAACTATACGTCCAGCTATAATGTATGACAAAGAATGTTTGGCTTTAAAGGGATAGGATAAGAGAAAAATGGAAGGATAGAATACAAAATGACTTTATGTGTGAAAAGATTGGTGTAGCAGCCATT
This sequence comes from Glycine latifolia, assembly GCA_013407115.1. Taxonomy (NCBI): domain Eukaryota; kingdom Viridiplantae; phylum Streptophyta; class Magnoliopsida; order Fabales; family Fabaceae; genus Glycine; species Glycine latifolia. The sequence goes on along the minus strand of CM023958.1, from coordinate 12,035,238 downwards.
GAAAAAATATGAGAAAAAATCGGTTAAGATGGTTTGTGCATATACAATGAAGGCCACAAAAGGCACCAGTTAGAACACTTAGATTGCATGATTTTTAGCCCGACGAAAAGAAGAAGAGAGAGAACGAAAAGGATGTTAGATGAAATCATTAAGGGAAATCTAATGCTTAATAATATTTTTGAAACTTTGGTTTTTAACTGTACAAAATGGTCTCATGTGATCCATGTAGCCGACCTCACCTAGTAGGATAAGGCTTTGTTGTTATTGTTGTTATTGTAACACCGAAGAATTATTTGAGCGAACCCAAGTTTTTTGATCTAAAACTGATTCTTGACATGAGATTTGAGGTGGCGAATACCATTTGAGTCATCGCCAATAAGGATAATGTCATCAGCATAGAACACTAGGTAAATGCAAAGTCCAGACAAAGAGTGAAGGGAAAACACTAAGTGATCATCCACACACCAAGTCATGCCAAACTGAAGCAAGGCAAAACAAAAATGGCAAAACAATGCCCAAGGCCGGAGACTACTTCAATCCATATAGAGAATGACGAAATTGGCAAACCAGGCAAAAGTCACTTAAAATTTTAAAACTTAGTGGCTTATCCATATAAACCTTTACATGTAACTCACTATGCAAGAAAAAGAAGAACAAAGGTGATTTTGGCCATAGGGAAAAGGTGTCCTCATAGTCGAGACTAAAAATCTGAGTGTAGCCTTTAGCTACCAATTAAGTCTTAACACGATCAATGTTGTCTTCTAAGTTGATCTTCATCATGGAATGCAGCTATTTCTCCAACATTGTCAGCTGCTAGTTGGGATCATCCATGGCTTCACCTATATACTAAGGAATAGATACAAGATCAAAAGAGCAGATGGAGGACAAATAAGAGGAATATAAATGAGCATAATTAAGAGAAAAATCATATAATGGGTTAGGATTATGCTGTGAAATTGACGGAGGTAAACATCGGAGAGATTTATACAAATGAGACATAAGCAATCATATAAGTGAACCTAACACTACACATTAACCCTAAACCTTAAGGCTTAGGCTTATGGGTCTTACCTTCACTTATATGGTACTCAACCTTATCATTCCTACATAATGTGAGACTTCACCTCACACTTGTACACCAACAATCTCCCCTTCAAGTGTGAGTCTCTTCCACATGGTAGTCTTCTCGTCAAGTGGAAGCCATTATCATCTACGAGTATTCCATGGTGGCGATTAGAGCCCACACACAAGGAAGACTTTCGATATATGGGATACCCATGTCCATTGATCCATTACCAACTCCCATCATACTCGAGAACCTTTGTTCTTATCTTACCTTCAATTTGGAATCATTCTTTGAATTCTTCATTTTTTAGTCATTGAATATTAAATTCACAATTTGAGATGAAACGGAAGGGCTTTGTTTTTTAATCCTTATTGAAATTTACAGTAGTAGCGGAGCAATTTTAGATATAATGAGGTATACATCAGGAGGATTTCCACCAATGGGCCATAAGCAATCATATAAGTGAACCTAGAACCACACTTAACCTAAAATCTTAAGACTCAAGTTTGGGGGTCTTGCCCTTACTTACATGGTGTTCAACCTTCTCATTCCTACACGATGTGGAACTTCACCTCACATTTGTATTTCAACAGATTGCAAGAGACTAAATACCTTTTTGAAAGGCAATAGGAAGGTTAGGGGTAGACGACATTGGAGGAGGGGTGATTGGAGTAGGAGATGATGTTGTAAGATCAATAGATGGGATCTCTATTTGAGGTTCTGTTCATTTATCGTAGGTAAGTATAAGGGGAAAAGCAAAGACAACGATTGAGGCATAAATAATGGGAAAAACAATGAGAAGAACAACTAGAGGTTTGTCTCCAACGGTGGAACAAGAAAAGAAAGGAGTGGTCTCAAAGAAGCAAGTAACATCAATAGAGACAAGGTACTGTTGATGTTAGGGACACAAACAATGATAACCTTTTCGAAGGCAAGAGTAACCAAGGAAGAGCTAGACACTTGATAAACTTGGCAGCAAGTTTGTCTTTGCCTAGAGTGAGATCATGGACAAAACAAGTGAATGCATAATCTGGGTTTTAAACTTGGAAGCGATTACGTGAGCTGTGTTGAAGAAGACAAGTCATATGAATTACAGCTGTGTTGAAGAACACAAACTCTAATGCATAATCTGATGACTTGATATGATGGACTTGATAAACTTGGAAGCGATTATGCATTCCATCATATCTTTTTGCAAACTAATTAAACTCAAAAGCATTGTTGAAGAAGTCCAACAAAAGGAGAGGAGAATGCATAATCGCATAAGAAGAAAGTTTTCAAATATAAAACAAAAGAAAAAACTCCATAACCAATACCCACTTCCCTTTCTCTCTTGCGAATGTTTCCCCAAAAAGAGCAAAACAAACCACCATTTCAAATAAAAAAGAAGGGAGGTAGCTGTTGATATATATTAATCTGGGTTTTAAAATTTGAGAAACAATGAAAAAAAAAAAAACGTTGTGCACTGTCACACACACAGTTATAATGATCAATCAACATTCAATGCAACTCCCAAGTCCCATCTCTTCGTAGTCAATACAAATGTACAATATATATATATATATATATATATATATATATATATATAATATTAATACTTAAATGTCATAATAATAATTATTATACAAGGAAATGCACATATAGAATATTAATAGAGCAAATTATACTGACACCCCTATACTTTGAACTTATTACACTAACACCCAATTCGTTCATGAACTCTACACAACCCCCCTAAGTTTTGCAATTTGCTACACTTGCACCCCCTCCACAGTAACGGTGTTAATTCTGTTAAGCCAAACCTATCACATGTGAGGCACATGCTAATTAAATGAAATTTTTAAGACAAAAATACCCTAATCTTCCTCATTGAACTTAACCTTCAACCCGACAACATTCTCCATTCATATATATTTCCTCTGAATTGTTGACAACAGAAAAACTCTTAAGTTCCAAGTCTTAACACTAACATTCTCACATAATTCATCAAGCACCTATGACAATTAACCTTTGGGTTCAAACTTGGCAAAAAATTTGTAATAAGAGCGTAGTATATTTATAGCAAAATCGAACATAAGAAAACAAAAAGGTAAGCAGCAACATTCATTTTTCTTAATCAGTAAAAACATCTATATTGATAAGAGCAGTACCAGAGGTACCATATGAATGTTACAAAACCAAAGCCAAAACATAGTAGCTGGTTACCAAATATTCTGCTTCATAATGACGCGTGAATAATGGATAATTAGAACCCAAAGATTAATGGCAAGATTGAAAAGATCCCCCCAATCCTTCAATTCTTAATTGGGAAAAATCCCCGCTCCTGACACATCCACAATAATACATTACAAAATATACATTGACCCTTGTAATTGGTTCTCGACTGAATTTTCCTAAAACACAAAATTTCCGACATCCCTTTGCAGCTCCACATGAGAAAATGCTCTTTCAAATTAAGGACCCCCACCAATGCATGTCGTAGCACTACACACCCACTGCATATAAAATTGAAAATAAATTTATGTCGGAAAAGTTTGTGGAGAAAACAATTTCTATAAAAAACTTTATTCAACTTCTTTTTCTTTTTCTATCCTCTCTCATTTTGTCAAACATTACAATGATCTATTTATAGATTATAATATGCCCTTCAATAATTTAAAAGGCTTAAATCCTATTAATAGCCATAACTCTCCATCAAAATCCATTACAACCATTCATAGCCATAAACTACAATTAAAACTCATTATAGTCATTCATAACCATAAACTACCATCATTGTTGACTCTTGACCTTTCATTCTCCAAAAAATTACTAATTAAACCCATTAATCTTTTAAGTTTACTCAACAAAACTCCTCCGTAAACTTAAAATTTTCTACCATCCTTCATGCCGATCAATTTCTTTTTTTTCTTCTTGAACACCCACTTCACACCATTGGGCTGACTTCCTTTCTGAAACTCCGCTAACTCCCATGTGTTGTTGCGGTCAATTGCTTTAATCTCCTCATCCATGGCAGTTTGCCACTTTTTGTCTTACACCGCCTCTTCAAAACTTATATTCTCGGAACCTACCAAAAGACATACAATATGTACCTCATTTATCAAATTATACAAGTCTTGAAAACTTTGCATTTTGGGTTGTTGCGGATCATCTTCATCATCGGTAGTTTCAGGATTTGTCGGTATGATTGTTGGTATAGTAGTTGATGATCCTCCATTTTCATTGATAACCTTCATTGACTTATTCCAATCCCACCCGCTTGCTTCATTAACTTGTACCTTGTCTTCTACGTCAACTCGCAAACATTTTTCTTTAACACTTCTCAAATTCAGCTTAAACATGCGATTTCTCCCCATTTCAACTCGAACGACCAAACGCCCATGCTTATCTTTCAAGTGTAATACTCGGTCTTTCATAAGTACCGAATAACCTTTCTCCATGAGTTTCTCCATACTCAAAATGTTGCTCTTGAGGTCTAGTACGTAATACACACCTTGGATCGACCCAACTAAGCCATCCTTTTGTAAATAACAAACTGTACCTTGGTCTTTGACCTCAACCTTCGACGCATCTCCAAATGACACATGTCCAGTTTCAACCTTTTGCATCTCTTTGAATAGGTGCTTGTGCCCGAACATATGGTTGCTTGCACCAGTGTCAAGGTACCACATCGTGTCATTGTTGCTGTTGAATTCATTGTGTGCCATCAAAAGAAAACCTTATTTTGCTTCCTCATCTTCCGTGATTAGGTTGATTGTCTCTTCCACCTTTTTCTCGACTCGACATTCTTTTGCAAAATGCCCTACCTTGCCACAATTGTAATACTTATCGGAGTAGCAATCCTTCGCATAGTGACCATATTTGCCACACTCGTAGCACTCAATATTGAAATAATTCGATCGATCACCTCTCCCATGACTGCGTCCTCTTCCACGCCAATTTTGTTGGTTTGATTGCTTATTCTCTTCATAATACCCTTCTTAACCACGACCTCTACTACCGCGAGCATCTCCTCTACCTCCATAGCCACGTCCTCTACCTCAAAAATTTTCAGAATAGAGTACCTTTTTGTCTTTGATTGATGCCTTGGCTTGAAGTTCTTGATCGAGTGTCTCCTCCTTCTTCTTCCTCTTATGTTGTTCGTGTGCCTCGAGAGAACCAGAAAGCTCATCGACCGTGAGCTTTGTTAGGTCCTTTGACTCTTCTATAGCACATATGACATTCTCGAAATTGTCGGTTAACGACCTCAAAATCTTCTCTACAACTCGTGCATCGATTAAAGCTTTTCTGTTTCGGTTGAGTTGGTTCACCACAGTTTGAACACACGTGATGTAGTCGGAGACCCCTTCCAACTCCTTCATCTTCATGCCTTCCAACTCACCATGAAGTGTTTGAAGGCGGACTTGTTTAACCCGGTCGACTCCTTTATAGACATTCGCCAAAATGTCTCACACTTCTTTTGAAGTTGTCGCACTCGCAATCTTCTCAAAGCCCGACTCGTCAACAGCTCGGAACAACATGTACAAAGCTGCCTTATCTTTCAATCGCGTCTCTTTCAACACCTTGTGTTGAGCCGCCGTATATCTCGTGGTAGTTGTCGATTCTTCGAAACCTTCTTGGACCACCTCCCAACCATCTTGAGACCCGAGAAGAGCTTTCATTTGGATGCTCCAATTTTCGTAGTTCGCCTTCGTTAGTCGAGGCAACGACACATTGTTGATCATACTCATCATTGGCTCTAATACCAATTTGTAGAATTGAAAAATAAATTTATGCTGGGAGAGCTTGTGGAGAAAACAATTTATATAAAAAACTTTATTCAACTTCTTTCTCTTTTTCTTTTTCTATCATCTCTCATTTTTTCAAACATTACAATGATCTAGTTATAGACTATAATATGTTCTTCAACAATTTAAAAGGCTTAAATCCTATTAATATCCATAACCCACCATCAAATCCATTATAGCCATTCATAACCATAAACTACAACCAAAACTCATTATAGTCATTCATAGCCATAAACTACCATCATTGTTGACCATTCTCCTAAAAATTACAAATTAAACCCATTAATCTTTTAAGTTTACTCAACATTGCAAAAAGGGATGGCTAAAACCAGGGCAGCTATTATACAACCATGACCAAGCGTAAAATATGATGTCATCTATTAAGAAGTTTGGATCAGCTGCAACATTCTTCATACTTTCATCATTCATAATATATGACAATAACATCAGCGAAATCAACAAGACAGACGGAATGACGTTGTATCCAGCAAAAAGGTTGGCATCAGTGTGTTTTGCAAATCTACCTTTGATCATTGGCCTCATTTCCGCATAAAGAAACACCAAGAGATCATTTTTATACTTACACCTGACTCATCTGAGACTGACTGTGATAAAGTGGAGTTGTACTTGAAACCATAGGTGAACGACTCAAAGTTTCTCTATGACAGAACGACGCCATCGGTAGTGGAGGAGCTTTTCTAGTCCGCTTTCAAATCCACAGCGACATAAAATCATGCTTTCAGCAATTATACTTCTTTTTTGTCATCGATATATGAGCTAGTACCTCAGACGCGCTAGCTGCAGCCAGATCTGACGCCCCCGTAAGCGTCGCTGCACTCAACTTGTCTTCGACAAGTGTGTACAATGTTTGAAGTTCAAGACGATCAGTTTACTCAGCGACAAAAATAATAACATCCCGAATCGGGGTAAAGGGAGGCAGCTTGTGCCACATTAATTGGCTTTTACTATTCACTTTTCTTGAAGTGACATTCAACTTCAACATGGCCATAGCAGTTGCAATAATTGCAATGAGAATAATATTATAGCTAGTACGACCTCCATTTGGTACACCAAGATGAGAAGAGTGGGAGACAAGATTGGAGGAATTGTAAGAGGCCACAAAAAAGTGAGCCAAACAAGATCGGGTAAGGTCGTTGGAGGGAGAGGAACACAACTATTGAGAAAAATCCAAGACCCACATCGACTAGAAATAACTAAGATAGAGTATATAACCGAGAGGTAATCCTCACCTTATGGGTTAGCTTTTAGGATTAAGTTAGGCCTAAACTCACATTCTAAGATGGTATCAAAGTCTATCCTAAATCCATTAAATAGGTCACCCACCATATTATTCATGTACTATGCCCAAAAGTGTTGGGTGTGAGGGGGGTTATTGGAAAAAATTCAAGTCTCGACTAGAGATAAAACTAAAATAGAGTATATAAGTGAAAGACAACTCTCACCCTATGAGCTAGCTTTGAGATTGAGATAGACTAAACCCACATTGTAAGAACAGGGGGGGGGGGATTGCTGAACTACGCATGCAAGCGCCTGTTGGTAGTGTGTGGTTTGTAGCACGGTGGTCATTGTTGAGTGGTGACTGTGGTCACAATGATATAGTGAGAAGATTGGCACAGTGGTTGGCCAATGACATTCCAAACAGTATGAATATTGTTCACCCAACAAAAATAAGTGTTGGAACCTTCAATGAACCTAAACTAAAGATAACATTTAAGAATGATTGACTAAATGTATGTAAACTTTTTTTTATATGTGGTAATCAAAGATAGTGTCAGGAAATTTACAATAATTTACATCTTTATTCAATCAATTGAGCTAGACTATAAATGTGTATATATACATGTGATGCTTTTAATTATAATCAATATGCAAACAAAATAATGAGCAATAATGACTATGATCCCTAATTTCAAACTATAAATATGTCCCTATTGATCAAATCATATCTTTAACAAATTTCATTGTATACATACCAATTCCACCTGTTTAGTTTTTCTGTCTCTTCCAGTCCAAAGCTGCAGACTGAAAGCTCGCGGTAAAGATGGAAATCTAGAGCGGACCATTCCAAGTGTCCTTATCTAAGAGATGCACAAATGTCGGGAGAAAATCACCAAAAAAACATTGTTGCATGCGTAATTGCGTATGAATGGGTGTAGTATTGAGTACAATACGACAGATAAATAGAACAATTTTGTTAAAAAAAAGTTAGGATATAGGTATAATAGATTTTTAGTTAAAATATAATTATATTTAAAAATTGTATATATGTTCTTATTTTTTCTTCATTTCGTTATTTTTCATGATATAGATGATATTAATATTGTTTTGCTATCATCATCGTATTATTGTTGGTCATTAATCTCTTGAAAAAGCATATCTGTAATAAAAATTATTTTAAAAAATTATATTCAAATTAAGATAATCGTGCTTTGACACCGCGAGGCAGCTGGATAACACGCATATTGGTATCTGACAAGTGACATGTATACATCGCCAATTTTGAAGTATCCATGCACCATAGCCAGAAAAGTATTTTACCTCCAATATAAATTAAGTACTTTCATTATCCCAAGCAAAAATTCAAATCTTTCGGGGGGAAAATCATGTAAAGATAGGTTTTATGAGATAGCTTAGTATCATATAATGTAACGTAATTTTTGTGAATAAATCACATCACAAAGGGTTGGGGTGCGGGGGGAGGATTAAAAAGGTTCAATATAAAATATTGCAATAAACATATGCCACTAACCTCTCCCAGATGGCCGACGGCTCCAACAATGACACCCAATAGAGTGGCATAAATACCATACCAAATTTGAGTATCCATAAAATAAACCTATATATTAATAAAACATGTAAGAGTGAATGAAATAATCCCCAAACATGTGAAAGCCAAAGTAACGGAACAGGATAGAGTTTGTAACTATAAAATTCCTTTCCTTCTAAACTGACCAGGATAATTGGAGCCCATATTGCAATGACAACACATATATTGTGAGTCTCTGTAACACTTACGGAACGTGAGTTGAATATACAGACAGAACACATAGTAAAGATTGTGAGAATAACATAGGATGTTACCATTTTCTGGAAAGAACTCATGCAACTGGTAGTTATCTATAGGCATCCCCATGATTAATTTTGTGGGACCAACAAGGGGCAATATCTATTGAAAGGTTAATTTAGTGAAAAGAGAATCAAAATTAATGAAGTACAATGTCAAAAATATTTGGTCAGTTTCATACAATCATAACACGGAGGAAAAAAGAAAATACATGAAACATGATTGCATGAGTTCAATAGTTCATTTATTGGGAATTGATTCCATGATCATTTTATTTTTTGCACAAACTTACAATTGAGAGAGAGAAAATAAAAAAGGAGAGGCATTGAGTTGCTGAAACATTGTGTTTCAAAGACACGATGGATTGAGGTTGTATTAGGGAGGTGGGGATAGGGGTAGATGCATGAGGGTCCTAGGTTCGATTAATGCAGTGAGGCAGTTAAAATTTGATAAACTTAATTAAATATATTTTATTTACGTGACTTAGCTAGACCACGAATTGAATTGATTCATCTACTTCGATGTTTTGTTAGCATTAAGCTTGAATAGTTGAAGTAATTGTGATAGTATCTGTGTAGAATTTGATAAACTTAAATATATATTTTTTATCTCTAATAAATATTTGAGTTTTGCATTTGCTCTACCTGATACAGTTAAAATTTTATATGGTTTAGGCAAGGAAGGAGAAAAAGAGAGAAGAGAAAATATTAAACTGAAGTATTGAATATTTTGATGTGATACAAAATACAAATCATTCCAGCTTATTCTAGGAGTTAATACCAAATTCCTAACCATATTTATCCTAATATATGAATAATTCTTCTCAATATTTGCTGATACTCTAACACACTAAATAATATGAATGAATATTTGACACAGAAAGTGCTTTTGTCATTCAATAATTTCATCTCTCTCATTTGTCATCCATGCCTTGAATAGCTTGGATAGCAGTAAGAAAGATAAATAAAGTAGAAAAAAATATATTGTCCGGACAGATTGATAAAGATATGAAAGAAAGAAATTAGAAAAAAAAATCTATAAATGTTTGGATGAGTGAAAAGAGTGAATAGAAATAAATAAATTATATGAAAGATACTTTTATACTAATTATAAAAATAAACTTCTTACTCCATTAGATTTTTCTTAACTTAAAATTATTTAGATTTAAATATATTTTTAATTCTTCAAATTTGATATATTTATGGTTTTGATCCTCCAATTAAAATTTTAAACTTTTAATCTCTTAAATTTGCATGTTGTTTTTAGTCTCTCATAGTGAATTTGAGAGACTAAAAAGAATAAATTTTTCATTGGAGACTAAAATCAAAAGTTTCTTAAATTTAATAGACTAAAAATATATTTAAATCAATTATTTATTATATTTAAATTTTTATCTTAAAAAATATTATTTAATTTTTAAGAAACTAAAATAAATAAATAAATGAAAACAAGAGTTCTTCATCCCCAAATTCCTTCAAATTTGGTTGTGATGTTTCTTATTCTGGAATCCGAAAAAAAAAAAATCCATCTTCATATTTCCTTAAATAAATGAAAAATTGAATTTTTATCCTTCATCTCTCCTTTTCACCTCCTTCCAACCTTTTTCCCCAAAAACAAAGAGTAAGAGAACTTCTTGTCACACATGCATTACAGAATATCATGAACTCAGCCACTGATTTCATGAATGTATATCTGGAAATAGCCACTTTATCACTCACATGTGTTTTAGTGTCCACAAGCTACTCAACTTAAAATAAAAATCAAATCAAAACCATTTACATAAATAGTACCTCCACGTAGTAGCTGAATGCTAGCTTGCTAACTACCAGCATGATCCAGAAGAGGGTATACCTGCCATAATAAAGTATATTTTAAGGATCCTGGTAACGAGTTTTCTTACAATATTGATTAAGAACTAAAAGGAAAATATATTTATTTTATAAACCATAAGAGAGGTAAAAAATATCATGGACAGCGTAATTTTTCATATTCCAAAACAAACATTTTGTTAGGTGCTACTACTATGCTATACTATGCTATAAGAAGATAAATTGTTGGAGAAATATTCTCTGTCCCTTTTATTCATAGAAGATGATATATATATGGAAGCATAGCTGATGATTGTTGAAATAAGTCCTAGGTTGTTATAATAGATTGCTGACAAAGCAAAGGGGAATCTTCAGCAATTTGGTAATTCTTGACCTTATCTCTAGTTGGTGTCAAACATAATCCTTGAGATAGTTAGACCTCTGTAGTGTCCTTATCTCCGCTGGAAAAACAACCTTGTCCTCATGGTTGTAAGGGATTAGTGGCTAGTGGAAGATATAAAAGAAACTTGCAAACGTGGAGGTGGGCAGGTGGTACCAATGTGGGGTCCAAAGGCATGGGAAAGTGGGAATTGAAAAGTGGATGGTGTAGATAAGGCTTTGGAAATTGGTGGAGTTACAAGGAGTCTTTGGATTAAAGTGAGTGGGGGATTTTGGGATTTTTGCTATTGATTTGAATGGTGTTGATGGGCGGACTGGATGAAGCCCTGTGTTGATGAGAGAAAATGGATGGTTGGGATTTATTATGGGAAATGAAAGGGGTAGACACAGAGTGTGCAAGCTGGCGGGAATAGTGCCCATTGCTGTGAGGGTTTTAAGGAAGAATGGATTGTGTTTGTCACCCCGTAGCACCCAAAAAGTTTGACGGCATTTTTGTCGAAGAGGGAATGAGAAATTTGTAACCTTACTGCGGCGATGGCGGCGACAACATCGACGTTGGATGTGTCCCCGGCTATGACAGGCACTTTTACACACACGGTAAGGAGCTGGAGCTTCGCTAAGATGTGCGTGTGCACAAAGGGTACGAGAATGGGAAGCGAAACCTCCGTGAAGACGAGGAACTGGCCGGAATTGGTGGTGGCATGGACGAGCTTGCAGAGCAAAATGGCGACAACACGAACGGGTGTGCGGAGGTCGACAATGGTGACACAGACAAGTTTGTGGCAAACGACGACGACGTCATGGGACAGTTTGGAGAGCATGACGACTTTGATGGCAGTGGCAATGTTTTAGAGAGAGTGTAGCGACACCGTTGGGGATTACCACCAACTAGATCTTTTCCGCTTGTGTCTTTTGCTTCGTTGGAGGTTTTCTTGCTGTCGACTTCTCTATGGGTGGTTTTGCGGACTATGCAGTAGCCATAGGTGGCCTATGAGATGATGGTGTTGCTAGCGATTGAGTGGGAAAAGGGGTGTTTTGTTGTGGCAGGCACGGTTGAAATATTGAGTGGGGTAATGAAGAGAAAAGTTGAGGAAAAGGTCCAGTGTGGAAGTGAGGGGCATACTTGTGGTGGAAATGGAGAAGAGGTGGAAGGGTGTGATGGATGGGGAGAAAAAAACACAAGTTGATGATGTTGGAGGTTGTTACGGTTTTGAACCATGCTCGTATGGGAATACCAGAAAACTTGGTTGGGGTGGCCATGGTGGTGGAGTGGAAAGGGACCGGTAAGAGTGGTATTGGATCTGTGAGGATAAGCAAGGGGGTTGCAGAGGTGCCAGTGGTTCAGAAGGATAGTATAAATGTGGATGTGGATGAGCGGTGTCCATGGACCACAGTTGTGGCGGTGCTGACTGTGATGGTTGTGGTTGTGTTGGCCACTGCAGTGAAGAGGCGGGGGTCTGTGAAGGGTAGTATTGTGGAGGTGGAGACGTGGCTGTGGCCAGAAATAACAATGGGAGGCGGAGATCACATTGTGTGGGAGGACCCAAAAAATCAAACAATAAAAGAAATGTAGGAAAATGGGAAGGGTAGCCCACTGGAGCTTGGGTTCTGTTATTAGGCTGCATGCTCACATAGGAAGTGCAGTGACGGGGAGGGCGTCCTTCATGAAGACAGGGACCTTTGCAAAATCTACCTCGATGGCGTTGTGGGTGACGTTGTGAAAACCGGCAACTACGTGAATGGATGTGTTGCAGACGAGGTTGTAGGAGATAACGACAATGATGCGGAAGCATGAGCAGAAGAAGACAATGATTATGGTGATTTGGAGGAGTCTTACGCTGACTGCAATGGTGTCTTCATCGGAGAGTGCGCTGCGGCCAATGTCTTTTGCATCGAAGCAATCACTGTTAGTGACAACAATTTCTTCTGCAGAGCAGTTGCCGATGGCAGCTTCTTCTCTGTTGGTTGTTGCCCCACTGTTGCAGAAGCCATTGATGACCATCGATATGTGTCTGTTCGTGGCTGCAGATTTGGTTCAGGATCTGGTTGGTGTCAGGAAGCTGAAGCGCCTAAAGTAGGAGATGACAAATGAAGAGGTACCATGATTGATAGGTGTAGGATAAGTGTGTGTGGAGATTTAGGAGAGGTTGGGTTAGTGGTAAGAACAACAAGACGTTCTAGGATGGAGTCGATTTTGTTGTTCATGGTTGATTGGGCTTGGGAGAGGGAAGCATGGTTCTGGGTGAGGGTGTGTTGGCCTTGTGTGAGGCGTGTAATAGCCTTCTTAAAGCATTCGGTGGTGGTCTGACGGGTGTTATTGATATCACAGGTCCTCTCTCACACACTGGTGCACTCACACAAAACACAAACACACAAATTTACTGGAGAAGAAAACTCTCGTTCTATTGATAATAGTCTGTCAAAGCCACACAGACTCCTTTACATAATATGCTATTTATAAGCAATGAAAATTAAACCTAAACCTAAACAATTCAAATTTTAAATTGAAACAAAATCTCTCCCCATATCTTTCAACAATATCTTTCTCCATATCTTATCTTTCCCGATATCTTTTCACATATCTCTCCACATAATTCTCTCTTTTATTTTAAATTTAAACTACGTAAACAATATTTATTTAAAAGTTTATTCCAACAAAATCCCCTCATAAACTTTAAATACTTCTTTCATCTTTCATTCCCAACATCTTCTTAAAATTCTCCAGCAGCAGCGTCGGTAATGGCTTTGTGAATATATCTCTGACTTGGCTCGCCACATAAATTAACTCCACCGTCTTTTCTTTTACTTGATCTTAAATGAAGTGAAATCTAACGTCAATATGCTTGCTTCTTTCGTGATTAACCGGGTTCTTCGCTAACTCGATTGCTGACTTGTTATCAACCCGGATCTCGGTTGCACCAACCTGAACTTGCTCCAGTTTTTCCAACAAATTCCTCAACCAGACTGCATGGCAAACACACCAGGATGCCGCAATGTACTCGACTTCACATGTTGATAGAGTCACAATTGATTCTTTCTTTGACATCCAGGCAAAAGCCGTGTTTCCCATGAAGAATACATAGTCAGCCGTGCTTTTCTTATCGTCCACGTCTCCACACCAATCATTGTCCGAGTACCCCTTTAACTTGTAATTTTTCGACTTTGAATAGAGAAGTCCTTGTGAGATTGTCCCTTGAATGTACCTTAGAATCCTTTTAGTCGCTTTCCAATGAGAGTAACTCGGCTCTTCCATAAACTTGCTTATAATTCCAACACTTAAACACAAATCTGGCCTCGTGCATGTTAAGTATCTTAAGCATCCCACCAAACTTCTATAGTTTCTCGGATCAACACGTTCTCCTCCATCATACTTTGAAAGTTTTAAACCGGGTTCCATAGGTGTTGAAACCGGGTTACAATCTGCCATCTTAAACCTTTTCAGTATTCCCTTCGCATAAGTCTCCTGAGAGACAAAAATTCCAGCTTCGTCCTGTCTGACTTCCAAACCGAGAAAATATCTCATCAAGCCAAGATCAGTCATCTCAAATTCTTTTGACATCTTCTTCTTGAACTCTCGTGCCATTTCTTCACTATTCCCCATGAAAATCAGGTCGTCAACATATAAAGCTACAAGCAATAAATCATCACCTTTTTGCTTAACATATAGGGCATGCTCATAGGGACACTGTTCAAAGCCATCCTCCTTGAAATATGCATCAATGCGGGTATTCCAGGCTCTTGGTGCCTGTTTCAGTCCGTACAAAGCTTTCTTCAATCTTAACACTTTATTTTGCCATTTCTCATCTCGGATTGCTTCTTCAAACCTTATTTCTTCAGAATCTGTCAACAAACAAACAAGATGGGCTTCGGTAGTTGAATCATACAAATCCTGCAAACTCCTCATCCGGGGTTGTCTCATCTCGTCTTCATCAACTATCTCACTTCTTGTCGGGATCCAACTCGGTGATTCGCCTTCCTTCTCGTCTTGAATAACCATCTTTCCGGGATCTGATTTGATCTCGGATGGAATGCTCCAATCTCATTCATCATCTTCATTTACTTTCACATCTCGGCTTATCATTACTGTCTTAGTGCCGGGATCTAACATCTTGTATCCCTTTGTCTTCTCGTCATATCCAATGAAGATAAACTTCCTGCTCTTGTCTTCTAACTTGGTTCTTTGCTGATCAGGAACGTGTGCATAGGCCACCCTCCCGAAGACTCTGAAATGGCCCACTGATGGCTTTTGACCCGTCCATAATTCCTGTTGGGTCTTTCCATTCAGTATAGAATGTGAACAATGGTTCTGTACATATACAACACACAAAACAGCCTCCCCCCAAAACTCCTTAGGCATTCTCTTGGTTTTCAACATTGATCTCACCATGTCAAGGATGGTTCGATTCTTCCTCTCTACTACTCCATTTTGTTGTGGTGAGTATGGTGCAGTTAAGAACCTTTTAATGCCGTACTCCTCGCAATATCTTCTAAATGCATTTGATATGTACTCTCCACCTCGGTCAGAACGTATCAACTTGATCCTCCTTCCAGTTGCATTTTCAATCATTATTTTAAAATTCTTGAACACTTCAAACACCTTGGATTTTTCTTCCAGTAAATACACCTAAGTTTTATGACTGAAATCATTTATGAATGTAAAAAAATACCTCTTTTCACTGAAGGACCCAGGAGAAATAGGTCCACACACATCGGTATGAATTAGTTCTAGTGGTTGCTGTGCTCGGTATTTGGCCGACCTCTGAAATGGACTCCTCGCATGTTTGCTCAGCACACAATCTTCACAGAATCTCTTCTCACAATTCAATCTTGGCAACCCGTCCACCATATTCTTTTTCATCATCTTGGCCAGTCCTCCATAGTGAAGGTGCCCAAACTGACGATGCCATAAGGATGCTTCATCACTCATCTCGGCTTGTAAACAGCTGACCTCCACACTTCTCAAGGTTAGTTTGAACATTCTATTTTTCTCCATCTGTACTCGGGTTATCAGTCGTCCTTGTTTCTCCTTCAAGAAGAGAACTCGGTCTGTCATGATAACCGAGTAGCCTTTCTCCATCAGTTGTCCCACACTAAGAATATTACTTTTGAGTTCAGGGACGTAATAATCATCTTGAACACGCCCAACTTGTCCATCTTTCTGCAAGAAACTAATCGTACCTCAGCCTTTTACACCGACCTTTGAAGCATCTCCAAAAGAAACATGTTCGGCTTCTATTTGTTTCAAATTACTGAACAAATGCTTATACCCACACATATGATTGCTTGCACCAGTCTCTATAAACCATTCCATCTCGGATGCCTGGTTGACTTCACCTCCAGCCATCATCAGAACTCCTCCATCTCTTACTTCTTCTGCAGCAAAATTTGCAGTTTCATTTGTTCTTCTTTTGCCTCGGTAATCCTTCGCAAAATGACCAACTCGGCCACAGTTGTAACATCTGTCTAAGTTGCAATCTCTTGAGTAGTGTCCGTACTTTCCACATTTAAAACATTCTACATTTGAATGTCAACCTCTTCCACGACCTCGGCCTCGCCAATTCTGCTGACTTGATTCAGCCTACTCCTTATTCCATCCTTCTTGACCATGTCCTCTACCACCTTGGTCATATCCACGTCCACCTCGGCTGCATCCTCTACCTCGGAAATTCTGAGAATAAAGCGCTTTCTCGTCCTTGACTAAAACTTTTGTCTGGAGTGCTTGCTCCAGTGACTCTTCTTTTTTTTTTTTTCTTTCTTTGTTCATGCGCCTCCAAGGAACCAGCAAGTTCGTTAACGGTGAACGTTGCTAGGTCCTTTGACTCCTCAATCGCACATACAACATTCTCGAAGTCATCAGTGAGAGACCTCAGAATTTTCTCCACCACTCTGGTATCGGGCAGCATCTCTCCACTTCTCTTTAGTTGATTTACTACGGTTTGGATCCAAGTAACAAAATCGGATACCTTTTCTCCTTCTTTCATTTTCATTCCTTCCAACTCTCCACGGAGAGTTTAAAGTCTGACCTGCCTGACTCGATCAACTCCTTTGTAGACATTTGCAAGAATGTCCCATGCCTCTTTTGACGTTGTTGCGCCAGCGATCTTCTCAAATCCGGAATCAACAGCCCGTAACAACATATACAGCACCCCTTTGTCTTTCAAATGCGTCTCTTTCAATGTCTTGTTCTGCGCCGCCGTGTATCCTGTCGTGGATCGTGGTTCTTCGAAACCATCATGGACAACCTCCCAACTATCATTAGCTCCCAACAGAGCTTTCATCTGGATACTCCAGTTCTCATAATTAGTCTTTGTAAGACGGGGTAATGGCAGACTACTATTTGGACCACTCTCCATTCTCTCAAGCTCTGATACCAATTTGATATCACAGGTCCTCTCTCACACACTGGTGCACTCACATAAAACACAAACACACACACAAATTTACTGGAGAAGAAAACTCTCGTTCTATTGATAATAGTCTACCAAAGTCACACAGACTCCTTTACATAATATGCTATTTATAAGCAATGGAAATTAAACTTAAACCTAAACAATTCAAATTTTAAATTGAAACAAAATCTCTCCCCATATCTTTCCACAATATCTCTCTCCATATCTTATCTTTCCCCATATTTTTTCACCCATATCTTTTCACATATCTCTCCACATAATTCTCTATTTTATTTTAAATTTAAACTACGTAAACAATATTTATTTAAAAGTTTTTTCCAACAGTTATGGTCAGGCACGGTGGTTGTGGGCAGGTCGGACCAATTGTTAGGCTACTACTATAAGAAGATAAATTGTTGAGAAAATATTTTCTGTCCTTTTTATTCATAGAAGATGATATATATATATATATATATATATATATATATATATATATATATATATATATATATATATATATATATATAT
>CM023958.1:11978997-12017166 GCA_013407115.1 Glycine latifolia | reverse complement strand
GAGCATAGCTGATGATTGTTGCTGCCAATCATTGGCCAGCTGTACATGTGCTAAATGAAGAGAATAAAATAACAAAATTTGTTGAAATAAGTCCTAGGTTGTTATAACAGATTGCTGATAGAGCAAAGGGGAATCTTCAGTAATTTGGTAATTCTTGTCCTTATCTCTAGCTGGTGTCAAACAGAATCCTTGAGATGCATAGACTTCTATAGTGTCCTCTTGGGCCTGCTATGGGCTGGATAGCATTGCTATCACATTTCAAGTTTAAGTTCTTTAAGTTCCTTAACTAATACCCTTAGGATACTGGTTAGCATTTACCATATTTTAAAGTCAAAAAAATATAAATAAAATTATTAATAGAAGTGGCATATAAGTGCCTTGATTCAATACAATACCAAATCATTAATTAGTCTGATTCAATTGAAAAATGAAGTATCTTATGTTTTTTTTTTTCCTGTTTTGTAACTAGGATGAGATTGTATTTGACTATATCATGTTCCATAAATGATTTATACATGTTACTTTACATATGCACACATATATGATCATATATATAAAGAGGAGGAATCAACTTACTTCATTAGTAACTTTCCATCATCATTAATTATCTTGAAATCTAATAATTATAAGAAGTAATTAATTAATCTTAACCATTAGATTTCAAAAAAATTAATGGTTAAGATGAAGAGTTAACTTTTTTAAAGATGTTTTTGTTCTGGAGTAACTTAATCCCTTCTCATAAATTTTTATAGGATTTTACGATCCACCAATTTAGGATCCAAACTTTTGTTCCCAATTTTGAGTAAGATGTCGATTTTGACCATGCTTTGATGATTATAGTAGATTCACTTGGATAATGATGTTATAGGATAAATTTGAGGCTTAATGACAATTGAATAAAATTTTGTTTCAATGGTCCAAAGGCAATTTAATGGAGCTGTAAAATATAATAGGACATATAATGGTAAAAAAAATTACTTTGTCTAACTATTATGATGATATGGGTATTAATTAAAAGTAAAATACCACAACAAAATGGTAGAGTTATGAAAGAAGACACCAGTGCATTTTTCACATTTCTAGAGCTCTTCTATACAAAAAATCATTTCTAGAGCTCTTATGATTCAGTCCTCACTTCCTAAGTTTATGTCGAAATATGTTATAAGTCATGTAGTTTTTTA
Source organism: Glycine latifolia (assembly GCA_013407115.1). NCBI lineage: Eukaryota > Viridiplantae > Streptophyta > Magnoliopsida > Fabales > Fabaceae > Glycine > Glycine latifolia. Next base: position 12,015,985 of record CM023958.1, on the reverse strand, counting down.
TACGAATAGATTACCTTCTAAAGTGATGGAAAATAAATCACCTTATGAGGTTTTGTTTGACAAGCTGCCGGACTCATCATTAATAGTTTTTTGGCTCACTTTGTTATGTCTCTACACTTACTGCCCACAGAGGAAAGTTTTATAGTAGAGCCCGAAAGCGTGCCTTTTTGGGGGTACAAGGCAAGAATTAAAGGAAATTTAGCATATGAAGTTTATAGTAGAGAAATTTTGATCTCTAGGAATGTGCTCAATTTTATGAATATTATATATTGCCTTGCCTCTCCCAGTCCAGCTCTCAACCACGTTGGCATTACTTAGATGTCAATGGTGCTATTTCCATTAAGCAACAACCTTCCAAACTTAACTCCATATCACCCACTAATTCTCCCATTGACCACCCAGCTTCATTTGGCTTGTTAGTTTGTTATAATCTGTTATAGCCGTTTAGATAGCTCAGTTATAAAGCAAGTCTATTCAATTTACTCAGCCCTAATCAATAAAGAATTCTTTATTTCTTCCTCTTGAATCTTTTTAGGTTTCAAGACCACAAAAAGACCTGTGATGCAAAATGAAAATTGATAAAACTCTCACTTACTTCATCACTGATAACATGTCCTCATCCATGCCTCTGCCGACAAACAATTTTGGCTGCAGAATTGTAAACCGAAAAAACTTATTTCAATTAGAATGATATGCAAAGACTATTACACAAAGCATTTGTACAGATATTTCCACAAAAATAAATAATTAATGTATGTGTTGCTGACCTGAGCCCACCACATCAAAACAGTAATGATTCGCATATTTGACTGCTCCAATTTTTTCCGCAGAGGAGGAAGGAAAAATAGAATTCCAGCCACTATGTTTGGCAACATATATAATACAACAACATAGGTGTAAAGGGACTGGTACCCCCAATGCCCAGCCCAACTGGTGCCAAAATTTACAAGTCCTGACGGATTCTGTGAAGAACTGGAATAAGAGACTGGCAAAACAATAATCCAAACAGCTGCTACCAAAAATTTCAGAAAATATCGAAGCCACTGAGTAAATTTCATATTCTTCAATGCATTCCAAGTGAGAATAATATCAAGAGTTGCTGCAAATAGAAGATATGAAAAAAAAGAGTTAATAAATGACAATAGTAATTGCTATTGAAACTACTTAAGTAATAAAGCTACATTCATTTTTTTAAGAAAATATTCTTTAATGTCTACCAAAGAACTGAACAACTTCCAACTGAACCGAGTGGTTATTTTGGCAAATCTTTCCATTATGGATTTTGAATTTTTATGTAAACAAAAATAGGTACGTCAATAGAGGTTTACCAATACAGCAATGGAGACAGGAAGAACTAAGGCTGATAGGGAGCGAGCAAAGCTATTTATTTCAGTTAGCATGGACAAAATATGCAGATTTAGGGTGTCTACAGTTTCTTGGGCAGCAAGAAACTATTAAACTCTATTTCCTATAGATATTTTATAGCCTTGATATAACCTATTCTTCCCAAATAAATCCTAATATATAGGCCCACTTGGTGTGGGTTCCTATGCTTTCCAAGCCATATACCCATAATTATCAAACTCGCAAATTAGTAAACTCGAATGAGTTTACCAATCTAGTTCCCTTGTGCGAGTTGAATCTACTGTAGACTCGAATTTTGAGGAAGACTCATGCAGACTCGGTTAGACTCATGAGTCCACTGCCGAGTCAGCTAGTCCATTTGAAGCCCCAATTATTTAATGAACGACACTAGGGTATGTCATTTTTGCTTTGCCTGTTTTAGAAGACTAGATTAGGGGACTTTTTGACTAAAATGGGTGATTTAGAAAAACAATATATGAATATAGAGTAAAAAGTACTTTTGCTTACATTTATTGTAGGAACATAGGAGCCGGCACTTTGAGTGGTGCTTATATTTTTTTATATCGATTATCGATATAATCGATGTCTAAAGTATGACAACAGAAAACAAGAGTTGTCATTCCAAGTAGTGCCTCTCGCTACAAGACAAAATATAATTCCAATGTGACAAAAACAATCCCTGCAATGTAAAATTGTTTACAAAGAACACCCTTTGTGTAAATTATTTTTGAAAACCACCCATTTTCGAGAAAAGTTACGATTAGGGTTTTCTTTTCTCATTTCTTGCCTTTCTTTCCTTCTTTCTACGTGATTCTTCCTGTCTTTCCTTTTCATCTGCTCAATTGCTGCTGGGTGGTGGTTGATCGTTGAAGTCTCCTTCTCCATTCTTTCAAGCACGTGATTTTGAGTTTAGGGTTTCAAGTTTGTCACCTTTTACACACTTCATTCTGCACATTTCGAACCTTCCCATTTGGTTGGAGGGAAGCTCTGTTTCTTTATTAGTTGCTGATGATTGTTATGTTTTGTCTTTCCCAATTATTTGGTGTAGTTTGTACTCATCTAGAAATAGTGTACTACTAGACTTAGTTACTTTAGTATTGTGAAATTTGTAATTTACTATTTGGTTTATTATGGTGTTGAAATGTTGAATTGGTATGTTATTTATTGGTATATTATTATTATTTTTATATGAAGTAGATTCTTACAAGTCTACGAATTGAGTTTACGAATCGAGTTTATAGAGCTCTCACGAGTCTATGTGTTGAGTTTACAGGTCGAGATTGATAACCTTGCATATGCCCTATCCAAGTTGCAGGCCTTTAGAGTATATAGAGATGCTTTCTAGTTTAGCCAGTTAAGAAATTCCACAATTAGTTTAGTTATTCAGTTTGTTATAAGAGTTTGTTTGAGTTTTTTGTAACTGCTTGTCATCAACTGTCAGTATTGATTGAATAGCAGCACCTATATCAGTGCTTGCCTTGTATAAAGCAATTTCATAAACCAAATGTTATTCAGAATCTTTCAAGTTTCGATTTTTTCTATTTCATTTTCTCTTATGCTCAACATTCTCTGTACAGACCAAGGTGACAATGTTTGTCTAACATTTTGAAATTTCTCCATCATTAAATTTCTATCATTATTTGATACAAAACTCCTCATAGTCAGGACTTGTTTTCCACAGAAACCTTTTGGAAGGTTTAGGATATAATCTGTTAGTTCATAGCCTAAATTCAGCAATATATCCTGACAGTAATTTTAATGCTGCTCTTCAAGAGGTCAGAAAGTATCAGTCAAATTTTTTCTGTAGTGAGATGGTGGATATTATTAGAAAATGCTGCACATTTCTAGAATATTCTAGAAACTTATGGAACCTTTTAGAAACTTATGGACCCTTATAGAAGTTTCTGGAAACTTATGGAAACTTAAAGAAATTAAGAGAAGAATCTAGAGACATTGAAAAAAAAATGTACTTATGTAGATTATTGTAGAAAGACTTAGGAGTTGTAGAATAACCTAGAATAGAGCTTTCTAAATAAACAAATGTAGACCACATGTTAAGCAGGTGGAGACTCCTATAAATACCCCAAAAACCTTGTAGTTTATGTTAGCAAGAACAGTGAGCAAGCAAGCAAGCAAAAATAAAAACACTAGCAGTTCTCCTGTAAACTAAGCTTCCACCTTTCTATACTTACCCAATATTCTCATTAATATCTCACTCATCATATATTCTATTTATCCAATCTTTCAAAGAAAAATACATTCAATCAATAATTTAACAACTATACTTCCACCTTTCTATACTTCCTTCTTTTCTCTCCTTGAAGAAAATATTTTGATAAAAGTAGGTACAACAAAAAGCTGAGACATATAGGAATCAAATACCTTGAAGAAAATTGAGAAAAGAATATGTAATGACTATAGTCATAACATTTCTGAAGACATCTGCATCAAAAAACACTTTAACAGGTCTCAAGGAACTCCATGCTATGATAATCATTGCCTGAAAAAATACTTCCATATTAGAAACAAAATTTGCATGAAGTTTCAAGACTTAATCATAGTTCTAGACATTCAGTTAAAGTCAGTATAAAGAACTCCCCAGGTCCAACTACTAAAATTACCTGTAAAGCCAATATAAAGAATATCCACATTCGATCAAAACTTCTATACAGATGCAAAAATGTACGAACTTCAACAAAATTTGTTTTGGGCTTCCTCTTACCAACTCCAGTGTTGGTTTGCCTATGGCCCTGTCATTGGCATTTGTACTTGAATAAAGGTCTCTATCAAAGTAATGCAAGTTCATATAACACATGTGAGCATTTACATACAATACTGCTTAATCAATGCAACAATTTTATTGGTGTGAAAGGAAAATACAATTGGAAGAAGAACAACAAGAACAAAATAAATGAATACGCAAAATGAACATCTCTATATTAGAATCAATTGCAGCCTGAGCAGTAGAACTGAAGTTCATATATATATTATGTGTGTGTGTGTCTCTAATTCAATAAAGGCCATCCACATCCTATCAAAAAATAAATAAACTGTACTAAAGTATGGAGTCGTTCTACAATACAGACTCCATTATTCTCATACTTTTACCAATACTGGAATTGGAAGTGATATACCACAGTTCCTGGCTGTTAAAAATTAGAATACAAATAAATTGGAATGATAATTCCTTATTCATTCACTCACTTATTCATCCATTCATTTCACCTCTTAAATGAGGTATATTTATACAAATAATGTTAACAACCTAAGCACAATATTAGGAAACAATAATTCAAACTAGAAAACAATAATTCAAATTATTCTTATCTAGACTATTTCAATAAATTGCTCCTATTTAATAGAAACAATAATTCAAATTCAAATTCTATTTTCAACACTCCCCCTCAAGTTGGTGTATGAATATCAGTCATGTCCAACTTGTCAATTGCTTCTTCAAACACTCTTCTAGAAATGACCTTGGTTAGCAATAAGATTAGGAGGTGCTTCAGGATAGTGCACAACAGGTTCATCGGTTATGTGAGGTACAAAGAGAATTGAGATACGAGAAGAGATTCAGAACAATTACATGTTCTAGTCAGTAGACTTCAGGGCTAGTCTGTGAATGATTTAGAACAGTACAACGAGCTTCACATCAATGACCTTCAAATATAATACATGCATGAAGAATTGAGATATGAGAAGAGATTCAAAACAATCACATGTTCATGTCAATAGACTTCAGGGTTGGTCTGTGAAGGATTCAGAACAATGTAACGAGCTTCACATCAATGACCTTTAAATGGAATACATGCATAGAGGCTTTAAAATTGAGATAAGAGAATGATTCAAAATGGGTTTGTATTGTATCGTTTGTGTTGTTTTCAGGAAGAAGATTGAGATATGGGAAGAGATTCTAGTCGGGACTAAAGATGCAAAAATTATGCGAGACAAAGATGAAGTTCATGATAATAATAATCATAATTTGTAGAGGAATCAGAGAAGGTGAAGGTTAATGAGGAGGTAGATGGTTGGGTATTTTAGAATCAGAATCGGCCATCAAAGAAGGGAGTTAGGGATTTGAGAGAAATAAAAGTGGAATATAAGTACTAATACGAGAAGATAAAAGGAGATGTACGTTTAGGAATGTGAAGAAGAAAGATAATTTGAATATGGAATGGGGAAGAAAAAAACTCTAGTGGCAATGGAAGAAATATGACTCTTATTCATGGAGGGTGAGATGGCTCTGATTCATGGAGGGAAACATGGCTCTGATATCATGTTAAAAATCAGAATACATATAAATTGGAATAATAATTCCTTATTCATTTATTCATTCATTCACTTATTCATCCACTCATTTCACCTCTTAAATGAGGTGTATTTATACAAATAATGTTAACAACCTAAGCACAATATTAGGAAACAATAGTTTAAACTTATTCTTATCTAGACTTTTTTAACAAACGATTCCTATCTAATAGAAACAATAATTCAAATTCAAATTCTATCTTCAACACTGACAATTTTTATTCGTCTTTCTTTCTTTTTTGGATAGAAGAAGACAATTTATAAGAGAAAGAGAGGTAAAAGTACAAAAGTATGGAGGACAAGGGATCCTCAACAAAGACAATGCAACAGGAGAAAACACAGACATAAAAAAACCAGGAAATTTTCATAACTAATCAGTGTAATAAAGAAGTTCTGTCTCTTTGATATCAAGACAGCTAGGGTGCACAAGCAAAACAACTTGGGCACCATGCCAAAGTATTTCTGAACCATTATATTTTTACAATTTTGAATTGATGGTTGTGATTCTTTCTTCTTTTTTTCCCTCTTTTTATTTATTCCTTTCCCAATTTCCCTGCAGCCTGATTCTCTCTTCTCTCTCACTGTTCCAACTCCCAACCCATTGTCATTTTCTCTCTCACCTAAGATCTTTCTCTGATGTGTTTGTCATCTAGATCCAAAGTGCGCTCATCAGAATAGCCTTCTGTTTCCCTATGGCGACGACCCAGAAGAGAAACGCATTGTAGATGACGAACGCTGCTAGCACATGAAAGCGGTTGAGGAGGTGATCAATTTGTGCCTCCATCTTCGACATAATGGCTTAGAAGATATCGTTGAAGGTGCCCGCGGATTTAGAAATTAACCTCTGTGGATCTGAATAATGGAACAGACCATGTTTATGCCATGGATTTCAGAAGCTGTAGTTGGGACATGAACGACTTCAACCATGTTGCGGTGGTTCCATAGTGGGTTTTGCATGGAGTTTGCACCGTGATTTTCATGGTGGTTAAAGTTTTGTTTTTTTTATTCAGATCTGTTTCTTGAATACTTGTATTTTGCATTCTTGTTGATATTGTATCAATTCTCTGATCTGATAAAAATTTGAACGATATTTTCATAGTTCTATTTGTTTTGGATTCTTTTTGTGCTTTTCCTTTCATGTTCTCTTTTCTATTGTGCTTCCCATTCTTAACGCATTGGTTTTTCTATGGCTTTAACGATTTGGCTTGAATGGTTTGGCTTCTAACTATTTTAATTTAAGATGAAGGGGAGAAAAGGATGAAGGTGGGTTACAGGTAGCGGACATTGAGTTCATGTGTGGGGTTTGATTTTATTGTATGGGGTAGTAGTTACAAACGTATGCGGCAGAGAGTAGGGCTGTGCAATAAAATCCAAATTCATAAAACTAATCCATATCCAATCCATTCTAATCCACTTTAATTCCATTTAAATGGACTCGTTTCATATCTAAATCCATTTTTTTGGATTTTAAATCTAATCCTATTAATTGGGTATGGGTTGAATATTTGTAATACAATACAATTTTTTGGACAATGATGACTAGGTTTTTTTGACCAACTTTGTTAGAAGCTATTATTTTGTCGATATCGTCTAGAGTTATTTTGGTCGATGCTAACTGATGATGTTTTTAAGTCGTCCTCGATTGTGACTATTTGTCTTTGATTAATGTTGGTAAAGGTTTTTTCGGCCAATGTTGGTCGGGACTATTTTTTGGCCGATGTCGTCCAAAGTCTTTTTGGCCAACATCAGTCGAGACTATTTTTTGGTTGACGTTAGCTATGGTTTTTTTCTCGATGTCTTTCGAGATTATTTTTCGATCAACATCAAGTATGTTTTTTGCTCGACATCAACTATGATTTTTTTGGTCAACATCAAACAAGACTATTTTTTTGCTGACATCGTTTAAAAACCACATTGACCGACATCGGCTGAAAAACATCATCGACCGACATCAGCCAAAAATACATAGCTGATGTTGGCAAAAATATTCCCTCAATTGACGTCGATAAAAAATCCTAGTTAATGTCAACAAAAAAATCCCTAGCCAACGCCAACAATAAGAAATAGTTATGGTTAATGTTGGTCAATAAATCCTAGCTGATGTTAACAAAAATATAAATCCTAACCAATGTCAGTCAAAAACTAGTCAAAATCAATGCTGATAAAAAATCCCTAGTTGATGTCGGCCAAAAATTATCACCAATCAACATTGACTAAAAATCATAGTCGACCTCAACCAAAAAGTAACCCTACCTAAGATCGACCAAAAACATCCTTGATCAATGTCAACTGAAAATACATTGATTGATGTCAACAAAAAAAAATAGTTATGGCTGATGTCGGACTAAAAATGTCTGGACCAATGTCTGTCGAAATTGCTCTGGTTGAGGTACGCCAAAAATACCCTAATCAAGATCTATCAAAAATAGTCTTGAACAAGGTTAGTTGAAAATAGCTTTTATATGGATAGATACTAAGTTTTCACATTTTAGTATTTAATTACTAAAATTTGTAAAAAAATCCTTGAAACATTTTAGTGGATATAAATTGGATATTACCAATCTATATCTACTTAAATGGATTGGATTTTGAATCTAAATTAATTTTAAAAAATATGAACATAAATTTAAGATTCAATCCATTTAAATTGATATGGATTGGATTCTTAAAAATCCAATGCCCATCCCCAATAGAGAACTAGTTGGAGCAGGAGACGATGAGGGTAGGACTGGTTAGGAGTTTGAACATTGAAGGGTGACAGAGAAGAGATAATCAAGGCAAAATTGGGAAAAAAAAGGGGGGGAAATTGAGCCTTTCGATTAAAATGAACGATTATGATGGATTTTGCCCGAGTGCCCAACTTGTTTCACTTGGACATCCTAGTTATCGTTTGACATCAAACAAAATATCCTTAAAAAGTTAATGTCCCTTAACTAAAGCTCCATTTTTAGTAACAAAATGAAACAGCAGTAAGACCAAACTGAGAGTGAGCAGCATAAACAAAGAGGGATTTGTGAATGAGACATACAAGTCACCTATCTTCATTAGGTGTTGCCTTACCACTTCCATTATCCTTTCTCTACGCAACCCAGGGCTTTTACCCGGAGTGGAACCTTCACTGCCTTTCCTCGGCTCACTTCCCTTAGAGTGGAATCCAGTTCATTCTGTACCTTAACAAATTCAGACGTAAGGAAATACCCTTACGTTTATTGTCATGATCTTTTTTTTTTATTTTATAAAAATAGTCCATAAATTGATTTGCATTTAAGTCTTACATTGGACAGTTTTGAGTGATAATTGATACTTATATTAATCATCTTTTAAAAATTATATACACATCGCTTCAATGATACCACTATTCTACTTGGATTTAAAGTTGGAAATATAGAAGCATTGAAAATGCCTACACCAAGCAACTATTATTTTAGGAGAGATTGTCCTTGAAATATCTAATAAAATTAAGGGAGAAAATAGAATATTACATGACATGGAGTATAAAAATATGTCATTTAACATGTGATCAATAGAGAAATTATTTAAAAAAATAGAATATAAAGTAAATGATATGCTCACGAAAAAACAAACCAAATATTCATTCATTCTAACTATATCAGATACATATGCATTGTGAGAAAATTCAACAGTCGAAAATAACACATACAGACAGAATGTAAAGGAGAAGAGAAAATAGATACAGACCCGAATTGATCTCTGTGTCTCATCTAAATGTCTAAAAAAATCTGCTTCGGGATTCAATGGCCATTTTAGATCATCAAAACATTTCTTAGACCTGGAAAAGGACAGATTTGAGCTTCTTGTTATCCAAATATACACAAAAATAACTTTTAGCTTCTTGTTATTTGATAAGTAAAAGTTTAATGAAACATTTACCAAAAGTATTCGTTAAGATCATCATAATTTCTCCAATCGGAATGACTTGCCCTGCCCTTTTTGTTTCTCTTTGATTCCTTTTTAACCAAACACAGCAACAAGTTTCAGGCAAACATTTGAAAACAAGCAGCAATACTAATCCAATTATTGCTGCATCATACTGACCTTCACTAAAACTTGATATATAGGAGTTATAACTTCCCTCAGAAAATGTTCGTCATCACGTCCTTCTTCTAGCTCTGTGCCCCCAGTCACATGAGAGGGATTCTTACACAAAATCTTATAGACTTCATGACACATCTTTGGGATAAAACAAGAGGAGAGAGAGAGGCAGAGTAATTAATATGGTATCTAACTATCTAGCCCATTCTTGCAATGTTAATATGCTAAAACATGAAATTGAAATGGAAAATGTGAATAACTACCAGGTCCAAATCAGAGCTACAAGGCAATAGAGTTCCTACTAAATATGAGACATGGTCAGAATAGGTCAGTCATTGATTTTCCTTGTTGTTTGAATGTTGACTATTAAGGCTAAAATATGTTTTTAATCTGTAATAAATATTTGAATTTTATGTTTGTTTTCTAATAATTTTTTTCCTTACATTGAGTTCTTAATAAAATAATAATTTTGTTTTTGGTTCTTGACAGTTTTTTTAGACCTTAGTAAATTAGAGAATTTTGTGTTTGTTTTCTAATAATTTTTTTTTTCATTTATTATTAGTCTTTCTAAAAGGAACTAATAATAAATAATTTTTTTATTATAGATTAAACACAAAATTCGTTAATTTATCAGGAATTAAAAAAAAGGTATTGTTGTTTGTATAAAGAGAAAAAGTATTGACTGAAATTTTTTTCCTTTAAAACGAATTCAACCAAAACATTAATATATAAAGAGGAAAAGTGAATGTTTTGGGTGTCTAGAAGAAGGTTTTGCCTAATTAGAATTAAAATTGGTAAATAATTAGAAATGATGTTATTTGTTTAATCTGAAAATAGTATCTACTCGATCTTTTTTATTCATGAAATATCTTCCATTTAATTTCAATGCTTTCATTCAATCACAGAAGAATGAAACAGAAGATTAAAGATATTAATGAAAAAATAGTTAGAGATAGAAGCTATAACAAATGTAGTGTCAAGGTGAGAATGACCGTGCAATGATATATAGTTTCAAAGAGGTATCGCGAAGAAACATTTTGCTTGGCATAATAAAGCATAAGTTTGTTATAAGTAATAGATCAGCATAAGACTATGATGATGGACTCACAGTACAGGCACAGCTGAAGAATGAATCCTATATCATTTATCATTAATGTTTGACATACAGTAATAGAAAACTTACATGATGAAAGATATAGCAAAGACATTCAGGCATAAAGCGAATATTTGAAGCTTCTCCCCATATTAGAAGATAAAGTGCAATATAAATCAGCTTTATCTGTTGTATGTCATAATCTTCTAGAAACCTAACGAGTGTTAAAAAAAATCATACACCGCGATTAACCAAAGAGCTCTTGTTAGTACATAAACATTATATGTGGCACAATTTAGCGTATGCTTGGAGGCAAGGGTTTGGAGATAAAGGGGAGGGAGGGTTAATTTTACGGTTTTAAATTGAGAGCAAAAAAACATTTATAGAAAATAATAAGGGGTGATTGAAGGGTTACATTGTAATTTATTTATTTTTTCTTTTAATTTAAAAAATGTTTAAAAATAAAATGTTATTTCAAATTGAAAACTTTTGATTTTATTATCTCACAATAAAACATTCAATTACCTAATATTGTTTTCACAATGCACATAATGACACCATGACTCATAATTTTTTAAAATTGTGGCCATCAACTTTGCTACAGTTTCTGCGTGGAGCTGCAACAAGATTCATGTTAGCTTTTAATATGATAAGTGGAAATATAATTACAACGTTCAAATTTAGCATTATCATGTCCATGAAATATGAACAAAATTCAGAAACACAAAAGCTTTTTGCAGATTTGCAGGAAATAATAGCCACCTGATGAGATGATTCAGCCCTGTCCCTTATATTGATGTTGGCAAGTAATAGTATAAGGTGCTCCCTTTGATTTTCCACATTTCCTTTCTTCGTATCGCGAAATAGAAGGAAACATTAAATCAGATTATTCATCAGAAGTGTGTATGACATAATATATGCATTGACAGTGTAGATGTAAAGGCATTTTACATTGCCAATCACTATGTATATTACAAGTTTATTGAGTTTTATCTATAATAATTACCTTAAAAGTTATACCAAATATAATATTTGATTGACTGACACTAACTAAACTTTTACACAGACAATACATGCTTATTAAATGTAAAATAAAAGAAAACAATGCTACAATAAAATTTTATATACTGTTATCTCGATGCCATTAATGTTACTAGCAGTAGGAATTTAAGCAAATTTTTTGTTATTTCAAGTATCCCATACCATGTATTTTGACAGGTTTTACTATTTTAAAATAGAAACTAATTAAATAATAGAAAGTGAATTACGTAAAAGAAGAGTAAGAAACCCTCATAGAACATCCTCAAAATAAATGACCGTGATAATAAAAAGTTCAAATTATATTTTTGGTCTCTTAGCATAGTTTTTAGACTTAATATAGTCCTTTAAAAATGACTAAATTTATTTAGTAATTTAGTTAAAGAAAATCATGTAATCTTTTATCTTTTAAATGGTTCAAATTAATCCTCATGTCAATTTAGAATTAACGTTGATAATAATTAACAAAATAACAGTTAAAAACTACTATAATAATTAAGAAACCCTATGCAAAGAATTAGTCCGCTTTGGTTCTCAATTTCTCTCTTTTTGTTCCATTAATCTTAAAATTGATTAAGGGGTTTTGCTGTCCTATGTGTTCTAATCAATATACTCGAAAATCAAATGGTTATTTTGAAATATGTGTGGAATCCACCATTTTCATGTTACATATTTTTTGAAATCCAATTTGTTTTTTATATACTTATTTATGCTTTGAGACCACGGTTTCTGAAATTAATTTAGGGATTCAGGTCACCTCTTCCATGCAAGCAACATATTCAAAATTGTTTCATTCTGATCGAGAACGAAAAAGAGTGAATTGGGTTAAGGTTCAAGGTTGAAGAAACCTGTTTTCTACAACACAAGTTTAACATGACTCACTCACTTCTTTCAATCTAGCAAGGCATCCTTTTAATGTAACATTTATGGTGTTTTGATTGGAATGCATTGATCTAGAGTAACCCCATATAGATTTTAATTTTCATGGAACAAAATGAGAGAAATCAAGCACGAAAATAGACTAGTCACTACTACAAAATATACATTCAATGTCGGTAACTTGACATCGGTTACAAGAAAAACCAATGTTAAATTACCCATGATGACATTTCTATAAATAAAGGGATATCGTTAACATCAATTTCTAAAAAATCTGATGTTACTAGAAGAAACTTGACATCATTTTTTAAAACTGATGTTAGTGACATAAACTTAACATCGATTTTTTAAAAATCGATGTTACTGGCATAAACTTAACATCAGTATTTTAAAAAACGATGTTACTAGCATAAAATTACATGGATTTTTAAAAATTGATGTTACTAACAAAAACTTAACATCAGTTTTTTTGGAAACCTAGTGGGTGGCGAGCCTTGATGAGGCTTCAACAGGGATACATGAAAAATAGAATGGATATAGGAAGAGTCCGACAATTGAAGAAGGTAGGCTACTGGTCCAATTCGTTCCAGAATCAGGGAAAGGCTATAAAAACGTTTGGACAGCTTAGTGTAAGTGGGCTAGAGGGTCGTTTGCCAGTAAGGATGAAGGCGAACATACACCTAATCACCTTCAGAGTAAGAAACATCATGACAGTGGGAGTCTGTAGATTTTTTCATGGCAGTCTGGGCTTTAGCTAAGCGACTTTGCAAGGTTGTATGGATTTGGGTTCTTGTCACAAGTAGGGAATCTGTTGCCTCAACCAGAGATGAACCTTGTAGGTAATGAGGAATTGACGGTGGGGATTTGCCATACGTGACTTCAAACGGTGATAAACTGATGGCAGAATGAATGACCGTATTATTGGACCATTCCACGAGGGCGAGAACGTGGACAACTATGAAGGTCTGTCATGGACAAAAGAGTGAAGGTACTGCTCGAGCACTCTGTTCAGGACTTCTGTTTGCCCATCCGTCTTTGGTTGATACGAAGTGCTCATCCTCAATTTCGTTCCACTTAGGCGAAACAACTCACGCCAGAAGCTGCTGATAAACCAAGGATCTCTATCGGATACCAAGCTGTGAGGAAAGTCGTGAAGTTTACAAACCAAATCCATAAAAAGCAAAGCAAATTTTGATGGAAGGGTACCAAAGTGAACCCCCTTGGAAAATCTATCCATGACCACGATAATGGTGGTTTTGCCGTGTGACTAAGGCAAGCTTGTGATAAAATTGAGAGGCTGAAGTAGACTTGCTTATTTCTTGGTCTTGTACTTTATTTGCTAGCAGACGAGACACTTGGAAACAAAATGGCAAACATCCTTTCGCATGCCGATCCAGAAAAAATTTTCTTGAAGACAGTGGAGGGTTTTTCCAACACCCATATGTCTACGGAGAGGGGTTATGTGAAACTCTTCTAATAAAATAGAGATTAAAGGGACATCAGAGGGGGGCCAAATCTTGTTGTGATAGAAAATGAGGTTGCAATGGTCTAAGAAACCTTGGTGGCCATCGGGTTGGTGTGAAGTTGTTGCCTTAATTCCATGAATTCACAACTTTCGTAGAGGGATTGGCAAAGTTGCTCCAGGAAAAAAAATTAGGAAGTGATAAAGACAAAGCCTGTCCACCCGTTGATGGTATGCGGGATAGTGCATTCGCCACGACGTTGTCATAGTCAGGCCGGTATTGTATGGAGTAATCATAGCCTAAAAACTTGGACAAATAGATTTGTCGTTCTGGGGTCTGAATGACTTGGGACATAAGTTCCTTGAGGCTTTTGTGATCGGTGATGATGAAGGGGTGGCCCAAGAGATAATGTCTCCATTTGCGCACAACAGATGTGATAGCATGCAATTCTCGGACATAGGTAGATGCCCGTTGCAGACGGGGGAGCAAGGCCCACTATTTGATTTGCAAGTCGTTCAAACTCTGAGGTATTCATTTACAGTACCTTGCTGATGAAGTTTGAATAGAGCACCTTGAGGGTCGTCATAAGAAAACTGTTTTGCGACATCCGTTTGTACCAACAGAGAGCCAATCTTTCCATATAGAAAGAGGCAACAGTGAGCATTTCGTTTTCAGGTACAGACTAATAATAAAAAAATAGGGAAATTTTGAATATCCACCCCAATGGGTCTTGCCCCAAAAAATGAGGAACGTGAAGTTTCATGTGAGGTCGGTTGGGCAGGGAAGGTGTCTGAGGTGGTTGTGGGGAGGTTGGGGTAGTGGTGAGAGCAGCAAGTCGTTCAAGGATGGAATCGATTTTGCTATTCATGGCTGTTTAGGCTTGAGATAGAGAGGCGTGGTTCTGGGTAAGGATATTTTAGCCTTGAGTAATAAAATGAAAACTAAGATGATAATTTTCTGCTCTTATTTATTTCGTTCAGTAGTATTTACAGATGCAACTGAAGGATAAAGATGCCAATCATTGGCCAATTGTATAAACTACAAAAACAGAGAATAAAGCATAACAGAATTTGGTCAAATATCCTATAAGTTGTTATAACCAACTGCTGATACTGCAAAGGAATAATTTCCAGCTGGGGTGTCACGTGAAATCTGATATCACTAATTTGATATCACAGGTCCTCTCTCACACACTAGTGCACTCACACAGAACACAAACACACACACACACACAAATTTACTGGAGAAAAAAACTCTCATTCTATTTATAATAGTCTGCCAAAGCCACACAGACTCCTTTACATAATATGCTATTTATAAGCAATGGAAATTAAACCTAAACCTAAACAATTCAAATTTTAAATTGAAACAAAATCTCTCCCATATCTTTCCACAATATCTCTCCCCATATCTTATCTTTCCCTATATCTTTTCACCCATATCTTTTCACATATCTTTCCACATAATACTCCTTTTAAAATTTAAACTACATAAACAATATTTAAAAGTTTATTCCAACAAAATCCCCCAATAAACTTAAAATACTTCTTCCATCTTTCATTCCCAACATCTTCTTAAAATTCTCCAGCAGCAGCGTAGGTAATGGCTTTGTGAATATATCTCCGACTTGTTCTTGGCTCGTCACATAAATCAACTCCACCTTCTTCTCTTTTGCTTGATCTCGAATGAAGTGGAATCTAACGTCAATATGCTTGCTTCTTTCGTGATTAACCGGGTTCTTCGCTAACTCGATTGCCGACTTGTTATCAACCCGAATCTCGGTTGCACCAACCTGAACTTGCTCCAGCTTTTCCAACAAATTCCTCAACCAGCCTGCATGGTAGACACACCAGGATGCCGCAACGTACTCGGCTTCACATGTTGATAGAGTCACAATTGGTTCTTTCTTTGACATCCAGGCAAAAGTCGTATTTCCCATGAAGAATACATAGCCAGCCGGGCTTTTCCTATCGTCCACGTCTCGACACCAATCACTGTCCGAGTAGCCCTTTAACTTGTAATTTTCTGACTTCGAATATAGAAGTCCTTGTGAGATCGTCCCTTGAATGTACCTTAGAATCCTTTTAGCCGCTTTCCAATGAGAGTAACTCGGCTCTTCCATAAACCTGCTTATAATCCCAACACTTAAACACAAATCCAACCTCGTACATGTTAAGTATCTTAAGCATCCCACCAAACTTCTATAGTTTCTCGGATCAACACGTTCTCCTCCATCATATTTTGAAAGTTTTGAACCGGGTTCCATAGGTGTTGAAATCGGGTTACAATCTGTCATCTTAAACATTTTCAGTATTCCCTTCGCATAAGTCTCCTGAGAGACAAAAATTCCAGCTTCGTCCTGTCTGACTTCCAAACCGAGAAAATATCTCATCAAGCCAAGATCAGTCATCTCAAATTCTTTTGACATTTTTCTCTTGAACTCTCGTGCCATTTCCTCACTGTTCCCCATGAAAATCAGGTCGTCAACATATAAAGCTACAAGCAATAAGTCATCACCCTTTTTCTTAACATATAGGGCATGCTCATAGGGACACTGTTCAAATCTATCCTCCTTGAAATATGCATCAATGCGGGTATTCCAGGCTCTCGGTGCCTGTTTCAATCCGTACAAAGCTTTCTTCAATCTTAACACTTTCTTTTCTTCTCAGCCCTTCAAGTATCCCGGAGGTTGTTCGAGATACACCTCTTCTTCAAGTACACCATTCAGAAATGCCGACTTGACATCCATTTGGTAAATCGGCCACCCAAACTGAGCTGCTTGCGAGATCAATAATCTGATTGTCTCCATTCTAGCAACAGGTGCGAACACCTCATCATAGTCTATTATGCCTTTTGCACATACCCCTTAGCTACCAGCCGGGCTTTATATCGCTCTATATCTCCATCAGCATTCATTTTCTTCTTATAAACTCATTTAACTCCAATGGGTTGACTTCCTTTTGGCAACTCGGCCAATTCCCAAGTATCATTCCGTTCAATAGCCTTGATTTCTTCATCCATGGCACTTTGCCATTTCTCATCTCGGATTGCTTCTTCAAACCTTATTTCTTCAGAATCTGTCAACAAACAAACAAGATGGGCTTCGGTAGTTGAATCATACAAATCCTGCAATTAAACTCCTTATCCGGGGTTGTCTCATCTCGTCTTCATCAGCTATCTCACTCCTTGTCGGGATCCAACTCGGTGATCCGCCTTCCTTCTCGTCTTGAATAACCATCTTTCCGGGATCTGATTTGATCTCGGATGGAATACTCTAATTCCATTCATCATCTTCATTTACTTTCACATCTCGGCTTATCATTACTGTCTTGGTGCCGGGATCTAACATCTTGTATCCCTTTGTCTTCTCGTCATATCCAATGAAGATAAACTTCCTGCTTTTGTCTTCTAACTTGGTTCTTTGCTGATCAGGAACATGTGCATAGGCTACACTCCCGAAAACTCTGAAATAGCCCACTGATGGCTTTTGACCAGTCCATAATTCCTGTGGGGTCTTTCCATTCAGTATGGAATGCGAACAGCGGTTCTGTACAGACGGGGTAATGGCAGACTACTATTTGGACCACTCTCCATTCTCTCAAGCTCTGATACCAAATTTGATATCACTAATTTGATATCACAGGTTCTCTCTCACACATTGGTGCACTCACACAGAACACAAACACACACACACACACACACACACAAATTTACTGGAGAAGAAAACTCTCGTTTTATTGATAATAGTCTGCCAAAGCCACCCAGACTCCTTTACATAATATGCTATTAATAAGCAATGGAAATTAAACCTAAACCTAAACAATTCAAATTTAAATTGAAACAAAATCTCTCCCATATCTTTCCACAATATCTCTCCCCATATCTTATCTTTCCCTATATCTTTTCACATATCTTTCCACATAATACTCCTTTTAAAATTTAAACTACGTAAACAATATTTAAAAGTTTATTCCAACAAAATCTAGGAGGTGGTTAGGCTTCCTTAGTGTCCTCTTGGGCCTGCTATTGCTATCATAATCATTAGAAATCAAATGATCGAGCTTACCAAGATACGTCTACATATCCATATTCTCAAGTTTTGTAGACAACATAGTTGTAATCACACTGTAGAGACGATAAACATCGTTGGAGTCAACTTTCTTGGCTTTGCTCCAAACCTCATAACCCGTGTCAAATGCCTGGTATGAAAATTGAAGATTAAGAGCAGTAGAGTACCATGGACGTTGCACAAAGAGCTGTTGATTTGGTGCCAAAGGGCTCGATCCTTATTGGGAATGTCTGTAGCTGTCAAGTGTCGGCATGTCCTTGACCGAGAAACCAAAGTTGGACAACGGTTGCCCAGGTAGTAGAATTGGCTGATCTAGTCAATTTTTCACGTGGAATGAATGGGACGTTAGTAAACATCATGGCAGAAGTGGGGTCCAAAGAATTTTCAGTGGAAGGAGTTTCGGAGGCCATGAAGGTTAAAGAGGGCCCGGATCGAGTCACGGGCGATGGAGGATCATAATTGTTATGATAGACTGTCATTTCTCATGTATTTGTACTGAAATGTGAATAAAAACATGCAGAACAACATGGTTATGTAGCAAAGAAAAACAAAAATAACTATTTTTCCCTTCCTCTCTGGTTCTACGGTTTTATGGTTCTGTTTTATGTTTTCATGGTACATGCTGTCTTGCTTTAACAAAATCAAATAACTAAAAAATAACAACCCTTCAATCATTAACTCTTATATCTAACAGCTCACAAAGTGTGGCACGGTGCAATGCTAGACCGTGGCACGCTAGATTCCGTCTAGGTGTGGCACCTAATTCTCACCTACATTTGTAACCAGGATATTCATATCAAAATGAGATTAGGAAATAGAAGGGGAGGGGGAAAATATTCATTACCTGAAACCCAAAAACTAAGGCAATCCAATCAAGTATATCATTCACTTCTTTAAGCCTCTCCATAGGCACTGTAGAATGGTCAGGTCTTACATGAATTTTGGGCATTGGAAGATTATCCACGTTACGTAAAGCAGCAAATGCTGCTTTGATCTACAATGTTCAAGAAAAAGAAAACAAGCAGATTAAAAATTTAAAATTTCTGAGCAATTATATTATTGGCAGAAGCAAAACATACAATGTATATATCCCAGACATACAAACCTCGGGGAGATCCATGATTGCTGGTTTAACACCAATAGCATATAATGGAAGGATGTTATAGTTTTCATGTTGTCGCCTCTTATTCTCAACATCATCAGCATACCTTATTGTCTGGCAATAAAATAACATTTTTAGTCCACGTCCCTACTATGTGTGGAAGTATTTTACAAGTTTTAGGCATGGTAGTCTAATCAAGCAAAACAAACCATCTCCTCAATATGTTGTGGAGCTACAATAGTCTTCAGCACTTCATACAACAAAGTGGCTATCTGAACATTCTCAGCCATCTCGTCCCTTCAAGAGCAAGAACAATAAGAGATAATAACACAATTCACAAAACTTGCAACTTTCAAGCACAAGTTTAAGACTCACAGTCTTTGGGTAAATTCTCCATCCCGGATTTTTTTCTCATAGAAATGTTGGTAGTAGGTCTGCAGCTCCCTAGCATCACTTTTTTGACAAGTTCTTTCTGTAAGCTCCTCTTCCTGCAACCATAAAATTTAAAAACAAGAAAAAAGTTCAGTACATGCCTTACTAGGATCTCATTTTTTGTACCAATTTAGAAATGACTGTAGTTCTTATTCATAAATAGTCAATCTATATAGCCATAACATAATCATTGTCTAATGTTTCATGTTTTCTTTATAAGAATAAGATTTTAAGTAAAATGAAAACGAGAAAAAACTATCAAGCTGAGATTAATTTTTTATTTTTAAGATATGAATCAACAAGACACCCATCATTACCGGCTCATAGATGCCAATGAGAAGTAACAAGACAACATAACAATATCAACAACATCTTTAACCCAAGTTAATTGGGGTCGGTTGTAGATGAAGCCAATGATAAATCGGAAATGAGACAAAGAAAGAGAAAGACAAAGAGAAAGAGAAAAGTGAAAATAAGACAAAAAAAAAAAGAAGAAATAAACTTAAAATAAAGGGAAGGTGAAAGGAAGAAGGGAGAAAAGAAGATGAAAAGAACTAAAACAAGAAAACGACTGGAACATAGAACTATTAATGGGTTTAACCCTCCACCAAGCTTATAGCTTTTCTCTACTAAGTCCTAAGACATACCGTTCGCCAATTTATATCCCACTCCATTAGGTCTTATTTAACTACCTTTCCCCAGGTAAGTATCGATCGATCTCTACCTCTCTTTGTGTCGAGCTCTTCGTAACAAACTATTATTCTTACGGGAGCATCCAGTGACCGTCTCATAACGTGCCAAAACCACCTCAATCTATGTTCCCTCATCTTTTCACATACCGATACCACTGATACCTTTCGTCGAATATCCTCATTTCTTATCTTATCCATCTTCGTATATCCACACATCCACCTTAACATCCTTATTTCTGCTATCCCTATTTTATGCTCATATTGCCTATGTGCTGGCCAACATTCCGCTCCATATAGCATTGCAGGTCTTACAGTTGTTCTATAGAATTTTCCTTTTAATTTAAGGGGAATTTTGCGGTCACACAAAAACCCCGATGCACCCGCCATTTCATCCACTCTGCTATAATTATATGATTTACATCTTCATCAATTTCACCATCTTTTTGAAACATTGATCCCAAGTATCTAAAAACATCTTTCTTGGGTACCTCTTGACTAAATAAATGCACTGTGTCTTAATCACCATCTCTTATTGGCAAAAACTCACACTTCATATACTCCGTCTTGCTCTTGCTTATCGTGAACCCTTTAGACTCCAAAGTATTTCTCCATAATTCTAATTTCCTATTAACACCATCTTTGGTCTCATCAAGTACGATATCATCTGTAAAAAACATAAACCACGACATTTCCTCTTAAATATCTTTTGTTAGTTCATCCATCACTAAGACAAAGAGATATGGACTAAGAGCTGAACCTTGGTGAACACCTACAGTGATAGGGAAATACCTTGATGTTCTATTACAAGATTTCACACATGTAGTAACCCCATCATACATATCCTTGATTGCATTAACATACTTTAATGCTACATTTTTCTTCTCAATAGTCCACCATTAGACTTCTCTTGGGACTCTATCATATACTTTCTCAAGATCTATGAACATTATATGTAACTTCAAAAATTATAAGATCAACTGCAAGAAAATAAAATTAGTCAGTGTACCCTTTTCAGTTTATGAATTAGGTAGGTCTTGAATTGGAGAACACCACGCCCCCTTGATGTTGGATCCATTATATGGGCCTTGTCAAATGCATGCCAGCGACCTAATTAAACAAGAAAACCTCAGTACCATATAATCTTCTGCAAATATAAGTTAAAAACATCTTTGACATGCTGAAAGAATGTTTCAATTATATTTAGTTGTTTCATTTCACTTTTTAGATGTTGACTTTAAATTTGTGTTCACTATCAGAGTAACAATTCTGCATACAGAATCTAGTTTCAATGTGACAGTTTACAATACATGCTTATTAATATAAAAACAGAATACCCCAATAAGGTAAGCTGACTTGCACACGACTGAGAAGTTTGAAAGAAAGCTCCGAGCAACTATCACTACTCTCACATTAATGTTGTTTACATAATTCTATATGTATTAGAACGAGTCAAAGCCCTTGAACAAAATTCTAAGTAATTAATGTTGTCAAATTGTTTAAAGGAGAAATATGAGTTTGTGCTTGACAATTCTGCAGTTATAAGGAATTTCCTTCGATTTGATATGCACTTGAATTGTCCTTTCCGAAGTGTTGTGAACACCTTCTGCTGGGTTAAGCCCTTCATGTCATGACGTTTTAATGATAACAAACTGAAAATAAGCAAATTCTAAGCCTTTTGAAGTTTGAACTTAAGTTACAAATAGATTGCTTTGAAATGTGATTGTAAAAACAGAACTTGATGATAACATCACAAAGAGCATAGATGAAGCTTGAGAAGTATCTGTCACAAAGATCATATCCTCCAGAAACAAAGTCTACTCTTCAAAAGCAACTTAATCACAAGAAAAGTTTATCAAAAGCATATTAGGCTGAACATACTTTCAGAATATTAAAGTGCAGCAAGATCAGAAGTTGCATACGATTAGAAGCATGCTCAAAAGATGAATTTGTCAAAAGGTAGCAAGATCGAAGCTACATATGACCAAAAGATCCATTAGAAGATGGAAACTGAACAAGGAATGAGATAAGCATTCCAGCATTGTTCAGAAGCTATAAAAGTGCAATATTAGAAGCAGCTTGTTTAGAACTAAACTAATATGTGTTTAGAAGCAAGAACCTACATGGGCCATTGAGTATAAATGCAAACAAAGCAAAAAGAAAATTAGAAGACTGATGCACAAGCACTTCAATATTCAGAAGCACCTAAAAGAAGCATCTTGCAGGAAACAATATTCAGAACCAACATTCTTACAGATTGCAAGACCTATTAGAGAATATGCCTATGGAAATCCAACTCACAATAGTTGTCAAGAATTTAAATTCAAATAGAAGTTGGGATTTCGAAAACTGAAAAAAGACACCAAAAGTAGTGAAAGAGATAAATAGATCATTCAATGCGTAATTGAATTGAAAAGACAATACACATACAACTTCTTCTGACCATTTGATTGAGTTTGAATGTCTCTTAAGAGCCATGAATAGATAATTAGAAGCCTAAAAACTTAAAAATGCATCCTTCTTTCGAAAAGCTTAATGTGAGGAAGGAAAACAACATATATGATTTCAGAAATTTGTGCTTCTAGAAAATTCTACTTTAGACAGAGATTCCTTTTGCAAACACTGCAGAGTCTCTCTGCATCATTTGGAATATCTGAAAGAGTGTTTGCATAGATCTGTACATCACTATGTATACGCACATTGAGTGATTTAAGATAGAGAAAATGAGTTTGTTCAATGAACAGGAAAAGAATACTTATGTATTTTTGTGAAATTGCAGTGAAAATCCTAAAGGAGACAAGGACTAGATGTACCTCAAGGTTGAGGATAAATCGGTATAAAAATCCCTACTTGGAAAATTCTCTGTCTCGCTCCTCATTTATTTCTCAACAATATTATTGTTTGCTTCTCATATTCTGATTTATTGAGTTTTCATTTCCGAAATACTTCCAAATCAATATAAATCAATATTATAGCAGCGTATCAGAAAAGTTGCTTCTAATAATTATCAGCAATAGTATTTTGCCAACAGTTGTGGAAAACTAGCTTCCCAATACATAAATAAACTATTACTGCACTATCTATTCAGTATTCAAGCGTGAGAAAGCATTTCCTTGTTCCTCACAACTTGCGTGAGAAAGTGTGAAACACCTTGAGCATAAAAATCATAAGCTGTTTTTGTTTTGTGCAGAAAAGGTCTTATTAGTCAACCCCCCTTCTAGTGGCTCTCTGATCCACTTCACCTTTCAGCTTACAAGGGGCTAGTAGAGATGCAAAATGTAATTTACAAATTAGTTAAGTCAATTAGAAAATTAATTCTTATTTATTATGTAATTAAGCCCCATTGTACTCCTTGTAAAATTCCGTTTACATTCTCAACACATTCATCTTTGTAGTTCTATACTTTTTTTTTTTTTTTTTTGTCAATTCTCTCTTTTGAACCATAATTTCTAACATGATCAAGCAAACACAAAAAAATAATCAAACTCTGATGAAATTAAAAATGCTCACAAAGAAACGCGACTCTAGGATTCTCCTTCTCAATCTCAAGGGCTGCTCTGAGAAAAGGCTGAAGCACAGCAAGTGAAGGCGGCACCCACTCAGAGTCTTCATCCCATTCCTCTTTCCCAAGTCCTTATTGAAGAATTTAAAGCAATTTTAGAATGTCCAAAAACATATATTTACATACAAATCACAACTTATAAATCTCAATATGAGAGAGAGATTGTGTACCTTCATTCACGGGTGATTCGTCAGGATTCATTAACTGTCTATTCGGGTTACGATCAAGTAACTGTCGTATTACAGCGGGAACCTCTCCCTGGACATCAATTAAATAACCCAACCCATAACGAGATATTCAAAACACAAGGCCAATACAATATTCATCAATTAATATATTGTCATAATAATAACTATTGACCATAAATAATATTTTTTATAACTAAGTGAATAATTACTGATCATTGATTAGTGCTAATCCACGCAGTAAATTAAAATTAGATAAATGATGTAACACAAACACATTTCTAGTAGGGGCCCTCACCTTCTCCTTATCAATCTCCAAGAGTTCCCTTTGTACCATTGGTGCTGGCCAGGGTCCTGTCATCACCACCACAACCAATGCAACAATGTTTATTAAGTTTTCTTCCTCAATTTTCTTCTTTCTCTCCTTCACCACCCAGAAAGCACCACAGGCACTTGGGTTTGAGTGAAGAGTGAGGGCAGCTTAAGTTGCCATCTTCTTGTACTGGTATAGAAGAAGGAGCCAAAAAGATTGATACCTTAATTGATAGAGAGGTTTTCGGAATTCCTCTGGTAGCAGAGGTAAAGGAGAATGTAAACAATAAAGAAAAAGAAGGCAACGGAGTGTGATGTAGTGCTGCTACTTCTTTTATTATTTTATATATAGTGCTGCTACTTTTTTACTGATTCCTTTTTCTTTTGGTGATAAACTAAAAGAACAAACTTGAGATGAAAGCTCAATCATCGGATTGCATTTCTCTTCGTTTTCTCTATCTGTTTGGAGTATTGTCAAACTGTATTTTTGTGTCACTGACTTACTACATATTTAGTACTAGAGGTGTGAGAATAGTAAAAATTAAAATAATAAAGTGGTAAATTTAATATTAACTTATTCTCTTTTTTATCTTATAATTTTCTTTATTCATTTAATATATATATATATATATATATATGTGTGTGTGTGTGTGTGTGTATATGTATGTATGTGTGTGTGTATTATGGGGGACAAGACTTATTTTTTATGGAGGAAAAAAAATCTTGACAATTGTTCCCACTGCATTTGCGCTTGTACTAAATTTCCACAAAATTCATATGCTTGATTGGATTGTTCTATTTTGTATTTTATTAAAAATGAAAATTTATATTAATCAAACATGTATTGAATGGTAAAAGAAATGAATTATCTTATTTTAGAAAAATATTTTTTTCTTACTTTAATAATGGATGAATTTTATACTTTCAAATTTTGTTTTTAAACAAAACTTTATCCTTTTTTTTTTTGGGAAAAAGTTTATCCATATATTAAATTTAAATATATGGTTTTTGCAGAAATTTAAATATATGATTTATATTTCCAAAGGGTGTAAATTCGAAACTCTAATTTTAATACCGACATCCAATAGAATTGGTGCAATGGTGTAAGGTTCCACTGCATTCATGTGAGAGAGAATGATCTATTTAACAAAATAACTTGTGTTTTTCGATTCTCATTGTTTGTAAAATTTTATTGGGTCAGCGACAACCATGCACCATAAGCAAAATTGGTCTCTGATCTAGTGAGCTAGAAAACACTCATAATTTCTTATTCACGACCAACAAAAAATCACTACAAATGTTAGAACTATGTTGGTGGATAAATCAAGAAATATAAGAGGCACAATTTTTTCAGTAATTTTAATTAAGAAAATGACATCAATCAATTAAAATATGCAAAGGTCCCTTTACCAAAAAAAAAATATATACGAGAAGGTCCAGCCAGTCTTTGTGTTTCTTCATAGAACTATCGTTGTTAATTAATTAGTTAAAATATAACATATAAAATAATTAAGTTAATTATAAACTTCTTCATAAAATGTGCACTTACCAAAATCCGGAGTTGGCCGACGTCAGGGTGGATGTGCCCAAGGTGGGCTCCACGATCTCACACGTCGAACTGTGAGTACCCTTTATTAGGAGGACAAGAGGGGAGACCTGCAAAACAAAGGACTCTAACGCTCAAGTAAATACGTGAGTTAGTTGAGAATGGAATGAAAAGGGTGAGATAGAACCTGATATTTATAAAGTGAGATGGGAGCTTCAAGTCCTTGTTTATCGAGACTATTATAGTGGCATAACAACCCTTGCAGATAATTCCTAACTTGTAGATAATAGCTAGTAAATAAGTTGTGGCTTATAGATAATTAAATACCTGCCACTTGATAAGGGGGTTGTAACATTATCAATAATATTCAAATATTAACCAATTGGCCCTGTAGCTCGACTGCTAAGGGTGAAGCGTCCATGCTCTTGTGCCAAGGTTGACATGCACATTGAAGTGCCACGTCACTTTCCACGTCCATTTGGTCTATCCCATACAGTACATAAGTCCCCCAAGCTCTAAGCCAACTTGTTTGTGAAAGAGATATTCTAGAGTCGAGCGAGACTATCTGGTGTAGAAGATAGTAGATTTCACAAGTAGGAGGGTCACGAGTTTGTCGAGCCCCAAAGCTTGGGCAAGTGTTGTCCGATGTCAATGGTGGTAACCTCGACAAGTGTGAGGGTTGCAAATCTATCACACTCCCTGAACAATGTGTGCAAGAAGCTATTTGTGTTTGACTCGAACGTGTTTTGCCACTTCAAGGACCGATTTTTCAAGGTCTTGGCAACTGACGTCATGACTGATGGGTTGCCACTGATGTTTAATCGAAACGGGGAACCCCGCTTCCTATTCTTCTGGTAGTTAGACCCTACTAGGTTCAAGTTTTTTGACGAGGATTTGTTGACCCTAGTAGAGAGGGTTGACAAGGCCATTTCAATAAATGATCCTTTTGCTGCCTTAGATAGTAACGTGTTTTACTTTTTCTTCTTTTGTATCTAATGTTGGTTTTCGGCTTGAATTAAACCTTCCTGCATTTTCAATTGTTTTGCAAATATAATGGGTGGCTTTGCATCACTACTACAAACAGCACTTTCTACATCGGTTATTTACCCCATACTACGTCGGTTCCGCAACTGTCGTTGACCTGGGTGTTGTTGAAAACTAAGACATTTCTACGTCGGCTCTAAAAACCGTCTTAGAATGTCCCTTTCTAAGACGATTTTTGGGATGGAACCGTCTTAGAATGTACCTTTCTAAGACGGTTCTTACGTAACAACCGTCTTAGAATGTGCCTTCTAAGACGGTTTTTACGTAACAACCGTCTTAGAACTTGTTTTATGTCAAAAAAAAAAAATTCAAAACACACATTCTAAGACGGTTCCTATGTAAACCCGTCTTAGAATGTGTGTTTTGAATTTTTTTTTTTTGCATATAATACATTCTAAGACGGTTGTTACGTGAGAACCATCTTAGAAAGACACATTCTAAGATAGTTTTAGGCAGAAACCGTCTTAGAAAATGTTTTTTTTTTATTATTATTACACATACATGCTTTTTACGTATCAAATATACCTTATAATAAGTACAATTCTTTATATATCTAATGTCAAATAACTACAAATTGAATCACACATGAATAAGCCTTATAACATACCACATTAAATCTTGCTTTATTCAAGTCGTTTGTATGAAGCATTGAAACATAGTTAAAACAGTGGAAGTTTACAAAAGTATAACTACAATTAATCCTCTTAACTCCACATTAGAGCAATACACAATTGATGTTCTAAACATTTTTTTACATGCAACATTTGAAGCAAACTTATGTTGGCTTAATTGAACAATATGTCCTGACAACTTGTTGATAATTTGACTCCTTTGTTGAGGCTTTCCTCTCTCCAAGACATGCTGCCATGACATAAGGAAGCACTATAGCTTAAGAAACAAACAAAATTGACATATGGATGGACAGCAAAGCAAAAACACAAATATTGAGTCCAAAGTAGCTAACATTAACCATTCAAAGATCAAATGACAATCAAAAACTTCAAAGAAAAACAATTGCAGCTATCCTCTTTACCATAACTGAAATCATAAACATACAAACACACAAATTTATATTTAGTTTCAAAGTAAAATCAGAAAATGAAAAGAATAGGGGAAAACAACATGGGTAGATTCACACAATGGCTTATGGCATGTGACCACTAAAGAGTAACAAATACAATCTCAGCCTTCCATTGAATTCCAGAAAGGAAATACAATCTCAGCATTAGGAAATGGGGAAAAAAAGACAAACAAATTATGTGCTCTTAATCTCTATAATTGATAGTAGGAGACTGAATTTCCAGAATAGGTCAACAACACACCTTTCCAACTCCAGCGGCAGGTTCACCATCCGGCGGTGGTCGTGGGATCACCAAATTCACCAAAGTACCTGCATAAAGTGAAAACAAAAACAGTGAAATATGCATATATATTTTCATAGACATGCAATGAACAAGCATGCGAGGACAAAGGTTATAGACGCTTCAGTCTGTAAGTTAGGCCTAATTCTCTATGAGAATGTGGGACTACAAATTGGCTGTAAAACAAATAACACAACGGATGAATTATAATTAGTTCACACTTCATAGTGAGACAAGCAAACTAAATCAGAAATTACCAAATTTGGAGCACTCTTGTCTCATATCATCAAGAATCTCTTCATAGTCTTCATCATCTTTGAGCTCATCAGAAGAAACTGCATGTGTTAAAAACACAACCTTTGTTCCCACTAAGGCTGGCTGCAACATAAGTTTCTAAGAAATCAAAGGTATAAAGCAGTTAGAATTTTAAACACGTGTGCAAATTATCAAGTAACAAATACAATTAATGGATAATCCCATCAAACCTGCAGTGCAATCTGCTGTTGTGCCTGCATTAAAATGCTCTCTTGCTCAGGTTTAGGCTGCTGTGGGTTTGTAGCTTGATTAGCTCGTCTAACTGTAAGAGTCTTATCTCCCATCTTTATTCCATTTAGAGCAGCACATGCAATATCTGTAACTGCAAGATCCTAGTAAACACAAAACGCATAACCATTTGAGTTACCCATTTCTCTATCTGTCACTATCAAAACCTCGTAGAGGACCAAAAGTCTCTAAAAGCTGTCTGATCTGTGTTTTAGTAAAGTAATAAGGAAGTCCACCAACAAAAACCTGATCAGGTTTGGGTTAGCACCAATGGATTTACTTGCATTCTTGCATAACTAAATGAAAAAGGAACCCAAGCTTTGGATTACAGTCAAAAAAATACCTCGAAAATAATCCCATCCAGAGCCATCGCATTGCTAGCTTCCTCAACAGACCTCATCTCCACAAAGGCAAACTTCTTGTCATGATTAATGTAAACATTGACCACAACATCACCTGCACACAAATTAAATCAATTAGGCACATTACAATGTCAGCAAACTGGCACATAATTCGCAAAATTTTATTATGTACCTGGGCCAGCAGTGTTTCCCCCAATCTTAGCCATAACTTCACTAAAGAAAGTTGCAACTGACTGCAATATAACAAGAAAAGAAAAAGATTTAAAAAAAGGCAAATTGTGACAAACAATGCTCTGTCAAGAAGGATCAATATCTGAAAAATGGAATGTTTAAATTTGAAATCTGAGTCAATATTGATTCCTAATTTTTAAATATTAGAAAGACTTGGAAGAAAAAATTTGCATTAAAATAGAAAATGCATACATATAGTGGGACTGAGACACATTAGCATCATTTCCTCAACTCAAATATTACAAGAGTGTGTCAAGAGTGTGGTAAGATACTCTAACAAGCTTTGATCAAATGACTAAAATCAATTGGCAAAAAAAATATTTAGCAGATAGCCAATCCAACTTCGCTATTCCCAGTTAGAAATTCCAATATTCTATATTACCTGCTCATTAGCTATAGGAGGGAGGCCTCCAACATACACCCGCCTAGCATGTTGTGTAGGCTGTAAATTCAGTACATCAAAGACAAGCCATAATCAGGGAAAGTCATGCTAAAAGGGAAACAAGGTAAATCACTAAATCCCATCTCACTGAAAAGCATTTTTACCTGTTATAATAGTGGGGCTAGTAGCATTTCCCATTGCCTTCTTAGAACATATGAGAAGACATAGAAACAAAACAAACAAACACCAAACACAAGACAAAAAATCAAAGCACCTTTTAGTTCCAGAATTAAATCACTAAGTAAAAAGAAAGAAAAAATTACACACCATGACTAACAGTGGGACACTGGAAACTAGATATGTTCCTTTCTCTTGAAAAACAAACTGGTTCATAGCAGAGATGAAAACATTAAGTAAAAACAAACAAGCACTCTCTCACATGGCTTTCATATCAAACAACATTCACCCTCACAAAGGAAATATCCTATTGCAACCTCCAAAAATGGCTCAATCAACCCCACAAATGGTGCAGCTACAAGAATAAAGAAAGAAAACAGTTTTAGCTTTATAAAAGATAGTAAACTATCATTGCTACAAGAATAAAGAAAGAAAATAGTTTGAGCTGCAACTTACCAAAAATGTCGGTGTCTCTTTCTTTCTCAATTTTTGCAAAAAGCACCTAAGACCATCATAACATCCAGGGAAACCACCAAAAAGAATACCAGTGCGGCATGCTTCTTCCTTACTATTACATATTTTTATGAAACAAGTTGCTGGAAACATAATAAACAGCAATACATTCCGAAATATGTTTTTATATCCTGCAATACCTAAAGACAAAACTAGCTAATTATATACAAATAGTGTCATTCCAAATCCCAAAAAAGGACAATCTGCCTACAATTATTGTTTTTGAAATTCTAACAAACATGCCGCCCATTTCTTCCTTATTCTTGTTATGTCCTCCACGTCTAAGGCTGTTCCATCACTAAACCACTGCAAGAATAAGTACGTATACAAACCAGTCAATTATGAGTTAAACACTTACTAAAACAGTTTCAAAAGAAACTAAATTCCATACAGATTCTGGTTAATATATCTTTTGTCCATTCATTATTCAAACCCCCACTGACTATGTTCCACATCCAATTCATTACGTAATACCCACATTCAAAGCCTCCTTTTTGAACATTGGTCTATATTTACACAGAAAGATGTTTAAGTTGCACAATTTTTGCTACCATAATATATACACATTGAAACTGATTCATGCCAAATAAATGACTAACCTTGACTTCAATCCACATTGGATTAGCTACATTACATTTACCATCAACGCCGGTATTCAATGTCTTAAGTGCACTAATTTACCAAAGCCGACATACATGTAGGTTAACGCATGACATTTAGCTTACAGGGATTAATTTGCGTGAAAATGTTTAAATATGAGAATCAGATAGAACTTACTTGTTAAGTACAACTTTTATGTGAATGTCTGGCTTCTTACGCAAAGAACAAAACCAAACAATTGTATGGTTCGACGGGTATAGCACAAAAAGCTGCCAATGGGCCATGCATTTTGTCCGAAATAAGCAATGAAATATACACATATACTAAATTTCCCAAGACCATATGCAACATACTTACTGATTCAAGTAAGCTCCTAGGTACACATCTCTTTGTGATTCCTTGACCCATGTTTGAATGTATTGTTGACAATCAGCACGTCTATCCTTTGCATTATGTATCATTTGCGGCTCAAAGAACCCATAGATAGAACCATACCCCGGTGATGTACTCGACTGATCCAGATACCTATTATTAACCATTGAGATAAAATTGAAAATGTTAGTGGTATATATTTCTCATCAGTTTTGATTAATCTAATGAGTACAAGATACACTCAACGCCCCTATACTTACATAATCCATAGCTATAGTATAGAAATGTTCAAATATTTGTCACCTGCTATAATTTCATTAATATCTGAATATGTTATAAAGAAGGATGTTTCTACATTTGCAATCCCAAACTTTAGTCCAATCCAAGACAACTGCACAGGCTTTTGGTAAACAGCGTACACATTCTTCATCAATTCATCCAACGGGTCCATTTCACACACCTTAATGCACCGCTGTATCACTGCAACTATGTTTTTTGAAGAAGTCAATGAAGCCTAGTAATACAAATCAAACATATTATGAACACATGAATTGGATGACAAATAAATACAATGACACAACAATGTAGTTATTATAAAACACAAATGTATACCTTTTCAGATAGTGGTTTGATCAATATTTTGGGCCATGGCACAAACGTCTGCAGGGTATCTTTCACATACCTATTCTCTGATGTCGGAAATGGAACTTCCGTGTTACTGTCATAAACTGTTTCGACAATTACTCTAGCAACATCATCAGCGTAAGTGACATTGTGAATTGTGTTAGGAACGTTGTGAACTTTACCCACCGCAACAAGCTTTGTAGACCCATTCCAATGAATGTACAACCCCATACTTTGCACCGCATCAGTAGCATTATCTTCACCATATGCATTGGCTGCGATTTCAGCACAACTTCCCTTTGTGCTAACACGAGCAGCTAATTCTTGTATATTTGCCTCAACCGGCGGTGAATGTTGGGTTGCCAGCTGACTTAATTCAACCTTTATTGCTGCCTTCACTTTTTCATTCACCTTGCCCTCCCATTGTTGATTCAACCTCTCGAGACTTTTCTTATATTCCTCCTCAACTTCTCTCCTACATTCTTCCTTTACATTTTTTATGATACAAGCCAACTGTTCGGGTTGATGGATGTACATGAACAACTTGAGGCACGTGATGCGCGTCCAAAGTACCTATCATTGGATAAGAGAGTTGTAACATTATCAATAATATTCAAATATTAAGTTATTTAGAAATAACCTGCTAGCCCGGTAGCTCGGTTACTGAGGGCGAAACATTTGTGCTCCTATGCCAAGACTAACATGGAGGGTTGACATGCACATTGGAGCGCCACGTCACTTGTACCGTCTATTTGGTGGACCCCAGACAGTACAAAATGTAAATAGTTTTAATTTTTAATAATTGCAATTATCATAAATTTTCCTTATACAATTGTAATTCATATGAGAATTTGTTTATTATTATTTTATTTTTTTATAGTAAAAAATACATATAAAATAATTTGATAGGCATGGTAAATAACTTTAAGATTAAACAATGTGTACTTTAATTTCAATACTTTAAAAATACATAAAGTAATTTTCCCAAAACTAATCATTAGCTAATGCCTAATCTGTCACGGATTAGCTATTAACGATATATGATAAATAAATTATGAAAGAACTATTCTGTTTATCTTTAAAATGTTAAAATTAAAAATGAAATACAACGTTCCAAATATTTCGAAATTATAAGAATAAAATTGTAGATTTCTCTTACTATAATTAGTCGTTAGTAATAAGTATAGTAGTATTTGGAAATTATAAGAAAGTAAATTGTATCTTAAAAAAAAAAGTAAATTGTAGATTTCTATTACATAATTAAGCGCTTAGTAATAATAAGTAGTAGGAGTACTCATTAACAATTTTTAAAAATCCTTTAAATTTTTGCATATATAACTTGTGTATAAATATTTTAAAAATAAACTTAAAAATAAAAATACCTCTAAATTTAGTTTTACTTTATATATATATATATATATATATATATATATATATATATATATATATATATAAATTGATTGATAATTTTAAGCATGCAGAACCATTGCTACTGGTTCCACCACAAATGGAACAAGACAAATTAAAATCTTCAACAAATTAACAGCATGTCCCAAGGCAAGTCCTTCTTTTACTTTCAATGGGAAATTGCTCCTAAGTCCTTAGTTCAATTCACTTACTTATATGGCCAAGTCTTTTTGGTCCACCAAACAGCTCAAACACAAGCAAAAGTAAAGCCATCCCTTTTCCGTTTGCTTTCCATTGGCGCGCGGTACCCATATTGAATCCACTTTATTTTAGTTTCCATTTTGATTCCATGCATAAGCTCCTTTTTCTTTTATTTTTTCTTCTTTCTTTCTCAAGAAAAACTGAGACCTTCTTTTTCTAATATCTATTGGTAAGAGCTTCCATTTTTGCATGTAAATTAAAGATAGTGTTGGATTCTTCTCTCCGGAAACTTTTAGGTAACGATCCTGATCGTTAAACTTTTTAAAAAAAAAATCAATAAATTAAGACAAAATATATTAGAGATGTTCTCATGGACAAAATATTAATTAGAGATACAAGGGATACCCAAACTTATATACAACTGCATAATTCCTGCATAGCTTTTAATTAAGAGTATATTGAATTGATTGTCCATTCATAATATGAAAGTGAAAATCCTTTTACCTTGGCATTTAACCATGACCAAGACCTATATTTTATTGTATTCAACATGTTTTCAGCATCTGCAGTCTCATTATTGAAGACAATATTGCTTTTATGAAGTCATATATACCAAACCACACAACCAACCAGACCTTGGTCAATTTTTGTAGTGTTGATGCATGACTACTTGAGCTCCCAACCAGTTGTAACAAGGTTTCCATATAGAGGAAGAAAATAAACAAGCAAACATAAGATGACAAGCAGATTATTCACTTGACTGCACAATTGATGGACATGAAACTTCTATAATATCATGCAACATAATTGTCTTCTTTACGTTCTCAACTTGACCAAGATTGTTAAACTTCTATAATATCATGCAAAATAATTCTTTCTTTTGGCTAATACAACTATCACCATATTTTTGGTGAGTAAATATTTGTGAACAAAACAAAAGAGGTTCACATGTTTACAACAAATTGAAATTACAAGAATGACCTGAATTAATAATTATAATATCTCAATTGCTCACAAGTCACAACCACAGGGCTCCCTCTGTTTCATGTACTCATGTTGCATTTAGGATGAACATCAGAGTTCTGATACAATTTGGAAAACAAGAAAAGGAGTGGCCTTAGCATGGTGGGAGATCTCTTCTTCTGTGGAAATCTTAATGGACAAAATAGCTTCTGGTGAGTTTCAAGATTTATTTGCCGACAGGAAGATAATGTTTCTCTCTTGGATGATTTGTAGACATAGGTTTCAAGGAAGTGAAGTGACACAATTTGATCTGAAAGCTTGGACATGTGAATCTAAGGACTTAAATGTTTTCAGGATAACAAAGAATTTTGTTGAGTCTTTAACCTAAAAGTCTGTAATAATTACGTGTCTAGATTTCTTAATTTGTGTTGTTTTAAAGGACATAAAGATAAAAATAAAATAATAGAAGGAAAGAAAAAAAAAATCTTGTTTTTGATGAATTTGGGAATGAGAATTATAACACTGGCATCACCTAATAAGTCCTTTTAACAGTACTGGGAATTAAAATGAGAATAGCATTGTGACATGCAACCTGACAACTAAGCTTAGCAGAGTTCAATTATAAACATAACTTTCCCATTTGTTAGTTGAAACTACTAACAGAGCAGTAACTTCTAGTGATTATGCTTATGATGAGGAAAGAAGTGCGTTGTTGAAGAAAAAGGCATCAACTCTACCCAACCAAGTACACCAGGCCAACCCATTAAGATCATTACATGTGTTGGTTTAGGGCCAGAAACCTGTGAAGATTGAATTTAAGGAATTGATTCTGAAAATAGTGAAGAAAAGGGAATGTTGCAAGAGTATTCACTTTAAAAAATTGATATTAATTGAAAATTACAACATTAAGTGCTGAAATTAGTGTGGCAATTTTTCATGGGAAAAAGAATGATGTCAAACTTATTAGATCAGGTTCTTTGCTTGTCATTATCTGCTGGAATATTCCAATCGTGAAAGAAAGGATAGACTACTGTGCCAATTTTTCATGGGAGAAAAGAATGAAGTCAAACTTTATATTGGGTTTTGAAATAATTCCTTTCCAATGTAAACAAACATAGGATACCTTTCTTTCATCATTTGGGGAAGCAAAAAATATTCTTATTCAGTATCTTCCTTCTTGATTGTAGTGATTCTAATTAATAAATTCTTTCTTTTATATGAAAAATATCAATTTTTAGTTCATTAATTAACATTGAGCTTCAGACATAAAATAAAAATAACTTACAATTTTAAATATAGTATATGCGTTTTTAATCACAAACCTTTTTTTATTTTCTCTACCCTACACACTAAAAAATCACCTAATGCAAAATTGTCTTGCTATTAATTAAGTAGGAGTTTTGTAAATTTATATTATTTTAACATAGACATATATTTAATTTTAATTTATAGATTTAAGTTTGTAAGCAAATTGTAATTTTGAAATATAATTAGAGTTCTAAGTTTTTAATTGAAATTTTTTCACATACCCTCATATTGAAAATTTTCAACTTCAATTATAAACATCTATTGAGTGAACACGAAGTTACATTATACTCCATGTTAAGAAAAGAATGACTTTAAGCTTTTCCCATTTTGTTCCATGCAATGATTATTTAGTTTAATGCCATATCTCTTCAGTAATTAAAAGCTATATAAACATTGTTCCCTTCATCATTTTTTAATAAGGTAAAAAATGTCCCACCACTGTCTCGAAATCATATATTAGAAACTTGTATTGTTTCCATTATCAGCTTTTCATAAAATCAAAAAATTCCTACCACTCTTTCTCTCAATCTTATTCCAAAAAGTATATTCACTGCTTTAAAATTGGCATTTAACATCAATTTTAAAATGATGTTGAAACGACCGTCATTAAAAGTAGGTCATTTTTAACATCAATTATAAAAATCAATATTGAAATTCACTATACAACATCGGTTCTTCCCATAACCGATGTGATATAGTAGCAAATAGACCAAAACAAAGCAAAAACGACATCGATTTTTCCAAAATCAATGTTATTTTTGCAATTTTATATATATATATATATATATATATATATATATATAT
>CM023958.1:11901395-11978897 GCA_013407115.1 Glycine latifolia | reverse complement strand
TATATATATATATATATATATATATATATATATATATAGCACTTTTGAGTTGTAAATTCAAAATCAATCTACAAATTCATTAATTCTAGAGCTGAGCAGGTAAGATACTCAACCATGACAGTCAATACTCCGAACATCCAAAACATTATAATCATTGAATGCCAAATGGATCCTAAAGAATTATTTTTTTTATGATATGCATTTCTTACTGAAAAATTGAACTTCTGTAAAAAAAATACTAACCTTAGCAAGTAAAGGGGAAACTTTTACTTCATTTTCACTTGAAAGAATTATGGCCTTACTCTTCTATTGATGCTTGAAACTGTGAATGACTGACATCCTCTATTGCTTCCTTGTTACAAGTGTCTCACATTGGTTCTTCATTTAAGGTAAAGGAGTTGAGGAAGTGGAGAAACTTGGAACTTGCCATGCAGTTTCCAAAACCTAGCAATAAAATAATCCCCATAGTATTTTAAGTGAAGAAGAAATAAAATATCCTCTACGGTAGAAGCATGAAAAATATATTCAAAATACAATCAATCACATTCCAATAAGCTAGATTATACAAATAAAAGTACACAAGTTTTTACCGAATCCAAGAGTTGATTAACATTTAGAACATCGGGGTAGTTGGTTGACATGTTTTGCGATCTGACCAATCGACTTCCTCCATCAAATCATCCGGAACCATTATCTGAAAAACAAATTACAACATTTGTCACATGCAAGTTTTGACAAGTAACTAATGGGGATGCAATTTTGGAGACTTTTAGCTCTTCAAAATTTGGGAACTCAGTTTGAGCAAGAGGAGAACATTGTCTTGGTGTCTCCATAAATAATGGAGGTCCTTATGCATCATTAGTGGAAAAACCCTATGCAAGTTGATTCTTTATGCTAGACAATTCATCCTAGTAAATAAAGAAGAAAAAAAACATGTTATCTCCACATACTTATACACCAGTACACAACCTACACATTGAGCCCACAACCCCATACTTTCACACTGTACTGCAACTTCTGCTAAAATGATCCATATGTTGTGTGTACTTCACAACTATTATTTTCTAAGAGAGAAAAAAAACTTCGTTAGTTTTCAAAACAAATGTGTGGGCATCTGCCACCGGAATACATACAGAGAACAAAAATGTAAAAATATGAACCATAAGCAACATTTTAACTTCATATGTACAATCATTATTAAAGACTTGATCAGGCATCCAGTTCATTATCTCATAAAGTTCAACGGTGATACAATAGAAATTATTTATCACTCTAGTAAATGTTATATTCATGTATCACACAATAAAATTCCTTTATCAGTCATGGGCATTGGACTTGATTAATAGCAGCAGCCTAGGAAATAATCTTCGATCTCCATTAAGTCTATCAAGAGACTATATATATGGATGATATGCAGAACCTATGTAATATTGATATATTACACTATGTTGAATGATGATAAAGCATCTCCATTCTCTAAACTCTATCTAAAATATATCGTTTTATCTTTCTAAATTCTCCCCACTAAATTCAACATAGTGAAGCAAACCAAAATACAATTTGTCCTCACTATTACCCTCTAGCATTTTTCCTTATTCCTTATTGCACAAGAACGGGTTGTATATGGGTGCATATTAGACAGTACCAAAGACACATTTCTTTAGGAAATCATTAATTGACTATTAATTTTGGCAAAGGGTACCACTATTAATTCTTTTTGTCAGCCCAAGCAAATTCATATTACCTCAGACAATTTTGAAAAAATTTATTCATAAAGTACAATATTATAGTCTCTTTCAACTGCTTGTCATCCAATTCTACAGCTGAAAGAAACTTTATAGCAACAACCTCATCTTCCTGAGATACATAAATTATCTTTTCTAATTCTATACAGACAGCCTGAAGTCGGATATCATCAATCAATTTAAGAAAAGTATCTACTTCTGCACTTGTAACTTTAATCAGTTAATCTAATCATAATTTAAAATGGAAAGCACATAGTGACATTCAATTTTAAAAACCAAATGAAGGCATGGAATGGGGATCAAGTCCAAAGGTTAGGAAAAGAAATTAATTGTTGGCTCTGTTAGTGATGCATTAACTTTTGGAAAAATTAACCATGCACCACAACATCGGTTTTTAGGAAAACCGATGTTGCTTTTTGTAAAAAAATTTAATATCCTGTCTATTTTTTTAATATTACCAAAACTTGCAAATTAAAAAACAAATCAATCTAGACAGTTTCACAACAACAAAATTTATATTATTATTGAATAATTACTATCAATTATAAGAAATAGTTAAAGAAAACAATAATGTTAACACATAAAATCCTCTATAACCGGATATAATTAAACATAACTCTACAATTGTAAAATTCGTTAAACATCTAGTATTTCATTTTTAGCTCTGAGATAACATCTTGCCCACTGAATACAAATTGTCTTTATTTTCTATGGTTTCAATGGTCTTGGATTAGTAAAATACTGCATGATATAATAAAACATAATTTAATTAGTGTAACTAATAACAAGTATAACAAATGAAATTAGTTTTGAAGTAAACAATTACCATTTTCCAATTATCCTTGAAACCTCCTATGACTATCGTTGACATCCAATGCATCACATAATAGCTGCACTCAGTGCTTCCTCTTTCCTCATTACGCTAAATTCAATAAGATATTGAAAGTTAACCAAAATTAGTGTACACAATAATATAATGTAATTTTAAGACATCAAACATTGTTTAAATAACTTACTTTAACTAGAATTCATTTAGCAGTAGCCTTGAATTTACTTCCTTGACTATCGTTGAATCCCTTCAAAGCATTGGTTAAGAGAAACATGCATGAATATGGTACAATTAAAATATTGATGTCAATACTACTGATAAAGTCAATGTATTACAAAATACAACTGACCTATTAATAATTCATTTCAAGTAGTTGTCAAGATTATTGTGCGAGGAACATAACTAGATGACAACATTGTCAATTGGACATATAACGACCAATTGTCAATGTTATTGATTTGTCAATTATTGTGCAAGTAAAACTAAACAAATTAATTTAAATAATGTAAATAATGTATGCACTATATTAACTACTTGAATTGGAGAACATTAAGTTATTATAGTGCATACATTATTTAAATTGATTTGTTTAGATTTACTTACCCATTCAAGTAGGCTCCTAGGTAGACATCTCTATTTGAATTCTCATCCATTTCTTAATATAATCCTTAAATTCAAATTGTGATTAGCCAAATCTCTATATGGATTGTGGCTCAATCAATCAATACACAGAGGCACTCCCTGGTCGAAGACTTAACTCATTCATATGTCTATTGTTGTTAAAATAAAGTAAATTATGCATCAATTTAAAACAATCAGTTATGTAATAGACTATAGTGTAAAGTGACTTGTAGAATCCACATTTGTATAATAGAGATGTTGAGACATTGACCATCTTGTTCTATTTCAGAAAGATTTTCATGTTTTATGTACAAGGGGACTTCATCATTATACACCCCAAACACAGTTGAATCCCACAACACCATATAGGCTTGAGGAAAAGCTACGGGATAGTCAATGTCATCTGGTATAGGGGATTCGTCATCAAGTTTCGGCCTATCTATAGGTTTTCCCAGTCCCTCAGGTCCATGTTTATCCTACATAGTTAATAATCATAAGTCAATGACAATCAATACTTTATTTATTACAAATCCTTTTTTAATAATAACAAACACAAGAAAAGAAAATACATGTTCTATAAAAGCCTGTACGAGATATGTTGGCCAAACAAGGAAGGTGTTAAGGGTCTGCTCCACTAACTGAACCTCTTGAGTGCGTATAGGGACGCAACCATTAGTATCTCAAACTTCCTCAACATCGACCTTCACTTGATCATTTTCCAAAGGGACGTTGTGGACAATTCCCGACCCCTCATAAACTCTTCCGAGGGCAGCCAGATAGGAAGGATTGTAATCAACAAACAACCCACGCCTGTCTAATGCACCCGTGTCTGGGTCCTACCCCTAGGGATCGACACAGCTTTCCTTTGTGCTGACACAAGCAGCAGAAGGACCAACCTCAGGCTCAGGAGGTTGTACGAGTCCCTAGGATTACATCTAGGACTGGATCTAGGACTATATTTGGCTGAAGGACAACATTAGTTGTCGAGTCACTTTTTCAGTGATCGAATGCTCCAGCTCATCCCTGATTTTCTGTGTCATCTACTCTGTAATATTTTTGGTTAATCGATGCAGCTCTTCTGGGTGGATTGACATAGTCGACGAGAGCTTGCTGAAGCTAATCCAAACTATTGTCTGATCATCACATCGGCTCCAACAGCACAGACACAACCAAAGTGCTTTGGTCGCCTAATGGCAGTAGCAGTCAGTACATCCTGACGTCTATGGGCGACAAAGCTGCCCT
This sequence comes from Glycine latifolia, assembly GCA_013407115.1. Classification (NCBI taxonomy): domain Eukaryota; kingdom Viridiplantae; phylum Streptophyta; class Magnoliopsida; order Fabales; family Fabaceae; genus Glycine; species Glycine latifolia. Next base: position 11,974,460 of record CM023958.1, on the reverse strand, counting down.
GTGCTGACTGTTCTTCAAAGGAATCTTGTAGTCAACAAAATACTAGATGATTTTACAGACTACTGTTGTTATTATAAAAATTGACAATTGAAATAAAAAAATAACTTACAATTCTATTTGCAATTTCACGTGCTGCCTCAGATGTCATCTCTCCAGATATTTTGGTGTAAGTCATCTTCCACTTCACGTGTTGTCTAATGGGAGATGAAGGATAGCGATTAATTCTGTGCTCCTGGATTGGCCTGCTTGCTCCAATTGTTTCTTTTGTTTTTTCTCCGTTAACTTTTTTCCTAGTAAATCACAACCCCCATGAGACAACACATGAGGGACAGTGTTTAGTTTTTGGATGGCCTGAGCCTTTTTTCTAACATCCTGTCACAATTAGACAGAAACTTCTCAACAAAATGCGCTTGAAAATAATGCATAATTGTCAAATTCATAAACAATGCAAGTTAACTAACCTCCTATGAAGGGTCTCTACAACTCTAACAATATTAGTTTCTTGGCTATCTTGGGCCCAATATCATCATAGACAACATCAAGTATTTTCGCTTCATGCACAACCAAGGAGACAAGTTGTAAATTACTAGCAAAATAGGCCACAAACTGTATTGAGTGCTTAAACTGCCGTAGGGATTCATTCCATCAGTGGCAAGTCCAAGCCTAAGATTTCTTGCCTCTTTGCCGAAATCTGGATACAAACGATTAATCTTCCTCCATTAAGAGGAATCAACCGGATGGCAGAATATTCCATCATAATTTCTCGCATCTGCATGCCATGTAAGGTCTTTTGTGTCATCTCCATAAGCAAGTAGACGCTTAAACCTTGGAATGATCAGAAGTACCATAACACCTTCGTCAGGGGCGCTTTCTTTCTGCTTTCTTCATTGCTACACTCATCATCATCCTTCACTTTGTACCATGATACCCCATACTTGAGGAATTTATGCATTTCTTCATACTCATTTCTGTACAGTATACAATCATTAGGACATGCTTGAATTTTATACCCATCAGACACAGGATCTTCTTCACCTCATTAACTTTTTGACAACGTGTTTTCCTTTGGAAGTATATTCTGCACTACCTTAAGCAGTGAAGTGAAGCTTAAGCACTACCTTAAGAAGTGAAGTGAAGCTTAATCACTACCTTAAGTAGTGAAGTGAAGCTTAAGCACTACCTTAACCAGACTTAACACCGCTTACAACAACGTCAATGACTTATTGCACCCCAGATATAAAGGTTTCTTCAAAAACTTTCCAATGTATCATATATAGGGCATGTGCTTGCTGAAAAGACTCTTGTCCAAGATCGCAAATCATATCCTCTAATCGATCTCCCATTTCTACATCAACTAGTTCAATTTGGGACCCCCTATACATGTCTGTCAATTCACCATTCCATGTCCATGTCGTATAATTCTTCTTAATCACATCACAAAGAGGATGTTCTCGTATGTCGTCTAGTACTTATCTTTTTCCATTCAAACAGTTTATACAAAGATAGAAATATTTTCCATCCTCATATGGTCTACTTTTTTCTGAGGCAAATTCCAAGAGTTGTTCAACTCCTTCCTCGTACGCATGGTGTATGCAACTTGCATTCATTCAACTTCTATCCATCTAATAACTCTATGATACTCACAAAGTTATTCAATGCATGAAGACCTTAGTTTTTTTCATTAAAGGTTTGGCCCTATCCCATTTAGGAAGACATTTTTTAATAGTAGATTCATACATAAATGTTCAATCTCTTTTCTTAGATTTGACGAAATTTTGTCAGCATTTTACATTGAACTCCAAGTACACGGCATGAAAGCAGTGACATGAATTCCACCACAATCAAGTATGCACTCGGAGAACAAAGTAAAATGCACTGTGCCAAAATTTTATCAAATTTAAGAAAATAGACTTAACCTATATGTATGAATCTACTATAAAAAAATGACTCTTCCCAAATTGTACAAACAGACAATTCAAGATTCAATATAACGATTAATCCAAACTGTCTAGAAGAATCATTGTATTTAATCTCAAACGAAAAACTAAGATTCACACATAATGAACATAACTTCTATATAAAGCAATACTCATTAATCACATAAAACAAATTATAAAAGCAATTGTAGCACAAAAGAGCCTAAAAAAGTATGGAAGACATACGTACCTGTGAAGATGAGAAGGCATGAAATTTGTAGAAAGGGGCAATAATTAAAGTTATTAACAAGTGAACAGAATTTGTGTAAAATGGTAGTGTTCCAAGATATTTTTCCACAATACTCCACCAACTGCACTTCTAAATGTATGGTCATGATTATGGCACTAATGTGAGTAACACTTCAAACTGTAATGTCTCCATCATTAATATAAAAAGAAAATTTGACCATATTAATTTGGTATCCATAACCACAACCCATATGAAATAGCAACGGGCATTTTGATTTGTTTCTAAATGTATAATGCTAACCGCATCGTCGCCGCAGAGATCATTGTTTGTGACAATGACATTGAGATCCTTAAAACTTCGACATTGTAATTAATTAAAATAAAATGAATTGTATCATACATGTACAAAGTTCCAATTATCCTTAAAGCAGAATTAAAGAATTGATTGCGTAAACAATTACTGCAGTTTAAATAATGCACTACTAGAACAAGACTTATAATAAATAAATAAATAAACCAAATTCATTTTAGCTTTGAAGTTTATTCTATGTCTTTGAGGATTTAGGGATACATAATAAATTAATGAAGTTCAATAAAAAAATATGTTAAGAATTCAGTTTTATGGAAAATCAAATTCTTAAGGTGAGTGCACAATATTTTGTCGAAAATAAGTTGTGAACTAAGTAGATAAGGACCTAATTCACATGGCAAAAAAAAGGGTATCTATGTATTTTATTTGAAAATGGGACAGGAACATAATTTGGAGAATGGGGGCAGAGATAAAATGGTCCCAAACCTACATGATCCTTCAATTGGGGCCAAGCTTCCTTTCCTATTGAGAAATAACTGGCTGTCAGTGCCAGCCTTTTATTTTTTCCAGTTTTCCATTGATGGCTAAAAGCTAATATTAACTTGTCACTCCTTAAAATTTCCACCTAAGATTCATAAATAAATATATAGGAGAGTGAATAATACAAGCCTTGCATTCTATCTCTAAGTTACTAGGTATATGGTACAAATATGGGTATTTGGTTTTAGAAGGTATGTGGTTCATCACTATTTACATTTTTACTAAAAGAACCAGATACAATAAATTTGGTATGAGGTTGTAACTATGTTCTATCCATCTCACTATCACGATAATTAAATTTAAAAGCAAAAAAATGAGAAAAATGTCAATCTAACAATTATTACAGAGATTATTGCTAGCTCTCTTGCATCACAAGCCCAAGAATAACTATCCCAACTAACTACATGCACGTTGGAAGAAATGATGTATTGTTTCTCTATGTTGAGCAGTGGAGATTCCCAGCCAAGAATAACTATAGTTTTAGACTTTAGCTGCAAATTTACATGTGAAACAAAGATGCTCCAATGTCTCATCTATGTCATAACAGAAAGGGCATGAAGATCCCTACACATTAGTTTCAATTCCTTTGGATAATAAATTATCCACAGTTGGTAACCTATTCAATGAAAACCTCCACATAAAGACCATCACATTTTTTTGGAACAAAAAGATTCCAAAGGTACTTGTAGAAAAGGTTTTCAACAGGAGAAAAGTTAACAGAAACAAATTGATATGCCACTTTAACTTAATATATCCCTATGGAACCACTTTTCTACAACACCTTGTCTTCCTCATGTTGCACTAAAGTGACCCTCCTTATATCCTCCATCAATGTTTCAACCATAGGTAATTCCCACATGAACCATTGCCTTCTCCATTCCAACCTCCAACACCAAGATCCATCCTTCCACTAAGTTCTCTTTTTGCAAAGAGTTCAAAAAAAGACAAGTGTATTTAGAGTCCAATGTTTGATTGCCAATCCCTATGTTGTTGCCAAAATTTTAATCTCCTCCTATCTCCCAACTTCCAATTATCAAACCATGACTTTTCCTTCCTTCACCACATATCTTCACCAAACCACTCCATTAAATGGAATTTAAATTAGATATCGTCCTCACAGGTGTCTCACACAACTCCCTATATTTTGATTTTAGAACAAGACACCACAAAAATCCTTTCTCCCTTAACTAACTCCACCTCCATTTCCTAAAAGTGCTTTATTAAACATCTCAATATTTTTTACTCCCAAACCTCCTTGCTCCCTCAGTCTACACACCACCTCCCACTTAACCAAATCTATCTTCCTCACCCCATCATTTCCACCCCCAACGGAACTCCTTCTTAGCCTAGTTATCTTCCTTTCTACCCCCCACCAGAATCCTAAAAAGAGATTAAAAGAAAATAGGTAGAAAAGAAAGGACAAAATTGATCAAGGTTAACCTCCCACAAAATGAGAGTGTTTTTTGCTTCCATTTACTTAATCTTTTCCTACACTTTTCCAAAATTGGCTCCCACACCCCTTTCTTCCTTGGATTAGCCACAACTGGGATTCCAAGATAGGCAAAAGGTAAGTACATAACATTACAGATCAATATATGAGCATACGTAGGTATGTACTGGGGTCCTCCATGCCAACCCTTCCCAAACAACTCTTTAAAAAGTTGACTTTCAATCTAGAAACAAGCTCAAAGCTCCTGATGGTTGCCTTCATACACATGATGTTTTGCATAGAATCTTCAACAAAGAATAATGTGTCATATGTGAACTGCAAAAGTGATATCTCTAACTATTTATTTCCTACTTTGTATCCAAAGAACATGCCCTTTAGCAAGGCTTGCCTCGTAAAAACGTTATAGCCTTTTAGTACAATCAAAAATAGAAATGGGGCAATATGATCTCCCTGTCTCAATCCTCTACACTCAATTTGAACTCCTCCATGGGGCTGCCATTAACAATAATGGAAATAGATATCGTCTCCAAGCATGCCTTGATCCATGATACCCATTTACAATTAAAACTCATCATCTTCATCATGTACATTAAAAACTCCCAACACGCATAATCATATGCCTTTTTAAAATCAATTTTGAAAACAAGACATGGCTTTTTCCTACGCTTAGCATCATTCACCACCTCATTTGAAACAAGCATATTATCAGGCATAATTCTTTCCCCCCAACCCCCCAACAAAAGTGCTTTGCCTCTCATCCATAATGTTACCAAGCACCCTTCTCAATCTATTGGCCAAAACATTAGAAATGATCTTATACATACACCCGATCAAAGAGATAGGTCTAAATTCATTAAGACCTTGTGGGTCATACATTTTAGGGATCAATGTAACAAAAGAGGAATTCCCACAATAGCTCCATTCTCCCAAAATTCTTGCATCATACTCGTGACCTCTGGCTTCAAGGTATCACAACAATTCATGATAAAGTTGAAATTACGTCCATCCAGGCTCGGACTTTTATCTCCTCCACACTCCCACACCACTTCTTTAATTTTAGGTTCACTAAACTTTCCACAAAGAAGATCATTTTCTCCTTCTCCAAGGCTTTTGAAAGGCACTCTATCAAGATTCAGTCATTCATAGTTTAATTCTTGAATTTTTTTTCAAAAAATTCCAAGATACCTTTATTCACAAGTTTTGGATCCTCTACCCATTGGCTTTCCATTTGAAGCCTTTTAAGGCCATTCTGTCTCCTTCTCCAATTAATCATGCCATGGAAAAAAAATTTGTTTCCATCTCCCTTTCTAATCCTCTTCACTTTTGATTTTTGATGTAGAAAAGATCCATGCCTTCTAGAAATCATCCAATATTCTCCCAAACACACTTTCCTTCTTTCAATCTCCTCTTTCGACAAGCCAACTTCCTCATCCCTCACTAATAACTAATGTCATATTGCTTCAAAACAATTAAACTATGCTAATTCTATATCACAGGATTAACCTATGTCAACTCAGAGACACAATCAATATGGTTCCAACTTCAATTCACTAGTAAATAATAGGGACATATTTATTAAACAATTTTCATGCGATAAATGAAAATCGCAGAAAAATGTAGCAAAATAGAAACTAACAAAATTGATAAAAGGTATTCTAAAACAAATTATAAAGCATCAATCCAATTCACCAAACCAAGCAATACGAATTATCATAGTTCTCATATAATGATTTTGTTATGAAAGTTCATTCAATTTCATTAGAAGCAGTTCAATCGAATTAACCCCAAAATTAATTGAAATCACAAACCTAATTGAAATATCATCCAAATAATCTGTGATTAAAATTCGAAATTAGGAAATGAATCCATAACCTAATCTATTTTCAATCCTAAAGACATTCATAATCATGAAATTTGAATAGAGGATTGAAGAAGAAAGTGAACATTTACACAGAATTTGAAATACCAAACCAGAACTCAAATTCTCCTTGCTTGGGCTTGGATCCTTGGATTGATTGATTGTTTAGTCTTCCATGATCATCATCAATGAAAGCCCCACGAAATTAGTGCAAGAAAATGGAAGAACAGTGAAGAAAAATGAAGAACAGTTGAGAGAAAATAAGAGAAAGGGTTTTAATTTTAAAAACTTCTAAAAGTCACTACAAATATGTTTGTGCTAAAATGAAGTGTGTCCATCCAAATAACTAAAATCACTAAAATATAGTGACTGAGTCAGTAGGAAAGGATGGGCCATTATTAAGCCCAGCTAATCTAACTAATTACTAATTACACCAATTTCGCAGCCCAAAATTCAAGTGCAATGATTCTGACTTCCAAGTCTAAAATGACCCTCAAAATGACAAAATTGGCCTCAGCTTATCTCAGACAAACTTGTAGATCTTTTCCTTATCTTTCTAGCTACTACTCATATGTACCATTTGGAGTTCTGTAGAGCTCTCTAGGTCCTGCACAAGGAAGATAGGTCAAGTAAGCAAAAACTCCGAAAATAAGCAACATTTATCAATTAAGTCCACTTGTTTGCCTAAGGCAAAAAGTGAATTAGAATGGAAAAATAAAAGTCCAAGAGAAGTCAAATAAGTTAAGAAGAATAGAAAAATATTAAACTAAAAATACTCAATCACTCACATCTAAGAAATAAATTTTTGCAGTTACCTTCTTACATTGATCTTGAAGATTCCCAAATTACGTTGAATTCCAAACTTCAGTTTCTTCATAAGAAGTTTTTATTTCTCTTTGGAGATAAAGGTCACCCTTCCATTTACCTTAAAAGAGTTCCACTATTCCTCCCCTTTCTCCTTGAAGTCCCTATCCAAAAACCAATAATTAAGAACCATGAATGGCTTAGGTCCCTAATCAATACATGTATTTTTTAGTAGAATAAGGCAATGATCTGAAAAACTTCTCCCCAATACATATTGTGTAATCCTCGGCCATTGATGGATCCAATCTTTTGATATAAGGAATCCACCAAGATGACTTTTTGAATGAGTGCTTGATCTAAACCAAGTATATATCTAACCCTCAAGTGGGATATTATCCACTTCCATATCATTGATGAATTCGTTAAACATCCCCATATCCCTTCCTCCAACAGGTACATTGTTATTGTCTTTTCTCTCTTCCATCACTATGATCAAATTCAAGTCACCAGTGAGACATCAAATTGATTCCATTACTTAGTTTTTCATAATCAAAACTTGTTGCCATACCCTTCTTTTTTCCTCCACCTTACATGGTGCATAAAAATGTTGATGACAATGCATGGAATGTTACCTTCTGTCCACACCCTTTGCACTCCCATGCAGCCTTTCCCAATAAAAGTCATAGTAACCTTCATGACCTCCTTACTCCAAATACAAAGAAGTCTTCTAGCTAAATTGATAGCTGGAGACTCCTGCCACTCACACTACTCATCTCCCCACAAAGCTGAACAAAGTTGTTTAGATACACTGTCCATTTAAGTTTCCTGGAAACAAGCAAATCACACCTCCTCTAGGATTAAGCACTCCCTTAATATCTTCATATGATACTCTCTTTTTTCCCTGCTACCTCCACTTTATTGTTGTCTACTCCTTTATCTTTTTTGTATTTTTTCCCTAAAATCCATATTTTGTCTACTACTCCCTTCTCATCCTCAAGAAAAACAAGCTCTATATTCAAGGTCATCTCACATAATATTTTTGCTTTGGTTGTATAATCTTTAACAACACTCAAACCACTACACTTACATGTGTGCTTCTTTTGCGTCGTGCTTTGAAGCCTGAGTTGTTGCTTGAGGCCTCCACTTTCTTTTTTGATGATGGATAGTGTCTTTCTTTAATAATAATCTTGCCTTCTTTGTTCTTCAACTCCTTTAGAGATTTTCAAAATGAGCAAGTTCAATGGCATCCCTCAGCTCCCTATTACCCAAGTTAAAAAGATGAATCTCTTTATCATATGGGCTCTGCACATCATTTTTGCAAGGTAGTTGTTGATCACTGTTCCCAACCAGAGAACTTTGGGACATAAGGTCATTCTCCTTAGGCCTATATTATCTCAATATCTAGAAATATCCAAGAGATGTTTAGCCCAAAATCTAGAATAATCCACTCTAGATATTTCCATAAAAATATCTAGAGAATAATTGTATCTAGAAACCACCATCATAAATATTTAAGCTAAAAGAGTGAGGAGAATTCTAGAGAATGATTTGTAGCTATTAGATGATAATTGTGTTGGCACAATCCTAGCCATTGGATAAGGAGGCGCTACTAGTATAAATAGAAAAGTTCTCCACCATTTTGTATCAAGCCAAGAGAAAAATAAGTTGTGTAGTAATAAAGTAATCTCTTTCTCCAAATCTTTCTAAACCTTTCATTTTCTCAAATATCCTCCTTCCAACAAAGTGGTATCAGAGCCTTAAGATCCTTTTTTAGAGAGATGACAAGTAGCAACATGGTTCCTTTCCAAGTCCCTATGCTCACCAAGAGCAACTATGATAATTGGAGTATCAAGATGAAGGCCCTCCTTGGACCACAAGATGTGTGGGAAATAGTAGAAAAAGGCTACGATGAGCCAAAAGAAGGAGTTGCTCTATCCAAAGCTCAAAGAGATAGCTTAAAGGATTCAAGAAAGAGAGACAAGAAAGCTCTCTAACTCATCTATCAAGGATTGGATGATGATGCCTTTGAGAAGATTTTGGAGCAACCACCGCAAAGGAAGCATTGGAGAAGCTACAAACCTCTTACAAGGGTGCTGAACCAGTCAAGAAGGTATGTCTCCAAACTCTAGGAAGTGAGTTCAAAACTTTACACATGAAAGATGCCGAAAGTATCTTCAATTATTTTTCTAGAGTCTTGATAGTGACTAATCAATTAAAAAGAAATGATGAAAAGATAAATGATGTAAAAATTATGGAGAAGATTTTGAGATCTTTAGATTCAAAATTCAATCATATTGTCACTGTCATAGAAGAAACAAAAGATTTAGAAGCTATGACAATAGAGAAACTTTTGGGCTCTTTACAAGCTTATAAGGAGAAGCAAAAGAAGAAGCAAAGGGTTGCTGAACAACTACTTCAATCACAACTCAACTCCAAAGAAAAAGAAGAAGACTTTGGCAACACAAGAGGACGAGAAGGATATTGTGGTCGAGGAAGAGGTCATGGACATGGAAGAGTAAGCTTCAACAACAACTACGCAAATGAAAATCAAAGAGAGCTCAACAAGAGGTCATGGAAGAGGTAGCTCCCAACCAAGGTGTGACAAGTCTCAAATCAAGTGCTACAACTGTCAAAGGTTTGGCCATTATACTTCTGAATGTAGAGTCCCTACAAGAAGGATTGAGGAAAAAGCAAACTATGTGGAAGATAGGAGTCACGAAGATGCCACTCTTTTGATGGTACGCAACAACACTATAGGAGAACAAGAGAATACATGATATCTAAACTCAGGGGCAAGCAATCACATGTGTGGAAAGAGAGACATGTTTGTGGAACTTGACGAATTGGTGAATGGAAATGTCTCATTCGGAGATGAATCAAAGACACCGGTGAAAGGCATAGGTAAAATTCTTATCTGATTAAAAGGTGGCAGGGACGAATTCATTTCTAATGTTTACTATGTTCCCAATATGAAGAATAATATTTTGAGTCTGGGGCAACTCTTAGAGAAAAGGTATGATGTTCACTTAAAGAATAATACTCTTTCTTTAAGAGATAATCAAAATAACTTGATTGCTAAAGTGCCTATGTCAAGAAATATAATGTTTCTGCTAAACATTCAACACGACATTGCAAAGTGCCTCAAGACCTGCTACAAGGATGCATCTTGGCTAAGGCATCTGCGATTCAGACACCTCAACTTTGGTGCTCTTGAATTGCTATATAAGAAGCAAATGGTGAGAGGATTGCCTTCCACCACTCAACCAGATCAACTATGTGAAGGGTGCTTATTTGGGAAGCAATGTCGAAAAAGCTTTCTGAAGGAGGCTTCATCAAGAGCCAATAAGCTGCTTGAGCTCACACATACAGATGTTTGTCGACCATTAAAGTCAAGCTCACTCGGTAAGAGTAATTCCTTTCTTCTCTTCATAAATGATTTTTCAAGGAAGACATGGGTATATTTCCTTAAGCAAAAATTGGAGGTGTTTGGAGTCTTCAAGAAGTTCAAGGCCAGTGTAGAAAAAGAAAGTGGATGCGAGATCAAAGCCATGAGATCTGATAGAGGTGGAGAGTTCACTTCTAAAGAATTCCAAGAATTTTGTGATCATAATGGAATTCGACGGCCTTTAACAGTTCCTAGAAGCCCGCAGTAAAATGGAGTAGCCGAAAGGAAGAATAGAACCATTCTCAACATGGCAAGAAGCATGCTCAATAGTAAGAAGATGCCAAAGGAGTTTTGGGCCGAAGCCGTGACAACTGCTGTCTACCTTCTAAACCGTTCGTCAACAAAAAATGTATGGGGAAAGACGCCGCAAGAAGCACGAAGTGGAAGAAAGCCTAGGATATCTCATCTCAAAGTGTTTGGAAGCATAGGCTATACACATATCCATGATGAGAAGAGGTCAAAGTTTGATGAAAGAAGTGAGAAGCTCATCTTTATCGGCTATGATTCTAATTCTAAAGGCTATAAACTTTATAATCCGAATAATAGAAAGATCATTATTAGTTGTGATGTGGAGTTCAATGAAGAAGAAGAATGGAATTGGGGTCTACAAGATGAAAACAACAACTTACTTCCCAACTTGATGGAGGATGAAGAAATGGAGAAACCAAGGATGGAGCAAGAAAGACAAGAGGCTCCCCCAACTTCACCGACCGCAAGTCAACAAGAAGAACCATTTTTAGCTGGACGTTCAAGTGAAAGAGTACCACGCTTCAAGAGTTTGCAAGAACTTTATGAGGTAACAGAGAATCAAGATAATCTCACTTTGTTTTGTCTCTTTGCTGATTGTGAGCTAGTGAGTTTTCAAGAAGTTGTCCAAAGCAAGAAGTGGAGAGATGCAATGGATGAAGAAATCAAGGTGATTGAGAAGAATAAAACATGGAAGTTAACCTCACTTCCAAAAGAGCATAAGGCGATTGGTGTGAAGTGGGCCTACAAAGCTAAAATAAATGCCAAAGGAGAAGTTGAAAGATACAAGGCACAATTGGTGGCAAAAGGCTATAATCAATGATCAGGAATAGATTATGACGAGGTATTTGCTACCATTGCTCACTTGGAAACTATTAGACTAATTATTTCTTTGGCAACTCAAAACAACTAGAGCATACACCAAATGGATGTAAAGTCAGCATTTATGAATGGATTACTTGAAGAAAAAGTGTACATCAAGCAACTAATAGGGTATAAGGTAAAAGGGCAAGAGGACAAAGTATTGAAGCTAAAGAAGACACTTTATGGGCTAAAGAAAGCACCACAAGCTTGGAATAGTCGAATTGACAAGTACTTCCAAGAGAACGATTTCATCAAGTGTCCTCACGAACATGCATTATATGTCAAAATCAAGCATGTTTGAAGAATTTAAGAAAGTGATGAAGAAGGAGTTTGAGGTAACTGACATTGGACTAATGGCATACTATCTTGGCATTGAGATCAGGCAAAGCGAAGAAGGAATTTTCATCACCCAATAAGGTTATGCAAGGGAGATGTTGAAGAAATTTAAGATGAAAGATTACAAGCCTATCAACACCCCAGTGGAATGTGGAGCCAAGCTCCAAGTATGGTGATGGAGAAGAGATTGATGCAGTATCTTTCAAGAGCTTAGTAGGAAGTCTACGCTACTTGACATGCATGAGGCTTGACATTCTCTTTACTATTATGTTTGTTAGTCACTACATGGAGTCTCCAACTACCATTCATTTGAAAGCTGCAAAGAGAATTCTTCGTTACATTAAAGGTACTATTGACTTTGGCTTGCTTTACTCACCATCTAATGACTATAAACTTGTTGGATATTGTGATAGTGATTGGAATGAAGACATGGATGATAGAAAAAGCACCACCGAGTTTGAGTTCGTTATGGGAGATACTGCTTTCACATGGATGTTGAAGAAACAACCTATTGTCAGTCTATCTACTTGTAAAGTCGAGTATGTTGTTGCTACATCATGTTTCTGCCACGCTATTTGGCTAAGGAATTTGCTGAAGGAGTTGAATATGCCACACAAGGAACCAACCAATATTTATGTTGACAGCAAATCTACAATAGCATTGGTAAAGAATCCAGCCTTTCATGACAGAAGCAAGCATATTGATACACATTATCATTATATAAGGGAATACATCGCAAGAAAGGAGGTGCATATAAAGTATATGAAGTCTCAAGAACAATCTATTGATATCCTCACCAAGCAACTAAAAAATAAAGACTTCGTCAAGATGAGAAGATTGCTTGGAGTTACAAAATCATGTTTAAGGGGGGTCTTGAATAATAATAAACTTGATTTAGGTACATTGGACTTAGTTGTTAAATGACCTAATAACTAGAAATATTCAAAAGATGTTTAGCCCAAAATCTAGAATAATTCACTCTAGATATCTTCATAAAAATATCTAGAGAATAGTTGTATCTAGAAACTACCATCATAAATATCTAAGCTAGGAGAGTGTGAAAATTTCTAGAGAATGATTTGTAGCCATTAGATGATAATTATGTTGGCACAATCCTAACCATTGGACAAGGAGGTACTTCTAGTATAAATAGGAAAGTTCTCCACCATTTTGTATCAAGCTAAGAGAAAAACAAGTTGTGTAATAATAAAATAATATCTTTCTCCAAATCTTTCTAAACCTTTCATTTTCTCAAATATTCTCCTTCCAACAATATTTTACATTTAGACTTATCACTCCCTTTTTTTTTGTTTTATAATTGTATTTGGGCTATTAGCTTGGCCTAGATAAAATTTCCCATTTAAAAAAGTGTAGTTCCTTTATGTGTTTTTGTTGACCATTTTGCCCTACTTCTTTCTTTTATTTCCTACTGCCTCTGCCATCAACCTGACCTTTTTCATTTTGATCTTCCAAAGTCAGACCCATGCTACCTCTGTTGTGTTGATTTTCCTTAACTCCATCCTCTATGATTTGTCCAACCTTATCACCACATATGGCCCCTCCTTGTGTACTTTTCTTTCCTTTTAGGTGCAACATGGAGTCCTGCACCCTTTCTGAGCCTGCCGAATCCTATGCAACTTCCTCCATACCTACTCCTTGTGTAGCCTTAGCCCCTTCATCATTTTCGAAATTTGAAACAACCTTTACCGAAGTACCTATTTTCGTCACCGGATCGCCATCTTTGTCACCATTCTTATCACCAACCCAAAAACCATCATCCTCCAAATAGTCTGACACACTTTAACCATCTCCCACATCAAGACCCCTAATAGAAGATTTGACGCTTGAATGGTATGGCAAGTTTCCTTTCTGGTACGCGTAAGTATTCATAGATAGATCTGCCTCTTCCATTAACTTAACCGCTAGGGCCCTCCCAATAATTTTCAATCTTTGAAATTCATGTATCACTCCCAATCTAGAGGCAGAAAAATTAAAATATTGCAATTTAAATAAAAAATTATGAATTTATTGCAGTTTCAAAACTATTTACAAATCTATGACAATCAGTCGCGCTTTCCCTGGACACAACCAAACACGCCTCCCCCAGGCGCCACTAGGGTTGAGTCACGCCTCCCTAGGCATGTCTGGGCACCAGTTGCCCCCCCCCCCTCCCCCAAGCGGGACCCTATAGCCCCTTATAAATACCCCAAATTCACTATTCCACCTCACTTTTTTTACTTCTAACTCTCTCTCTTTTCTATGACTTCTCTCTAATTTTCAGTTTGCATTTGAGGGTTTCACTTTCAAATATCTACTTTTTAAATTACATGAAATATATTAAATTATTGTCTTAGAAAATTGTTATTGATCTAGGAAATTATTAGTGACTTATATTATAAATAGTTACTGACCTAGGTTAGAATATGTTTATTGACTTAGAATATTATTAGTTACTGACCTAGGTTATGATAAAAGACTTACCTAAGACATACATTGGCTTATATTATAAATAGTTACCGACCTAGGTTATAATATATTTATTGGCTTAGAATATTATTAGTTAATAACCTAGGTTATGATTAAAGACTTACCTAAGACATACATTGGCTTACATTATAAATAATTATTGACCTAGGTTAGAATATGTTTATTGGCTTAGAATATTATTAGTTACTGACCTAGGTTATGATTAAAAATAAATTTTATCTAAAATTAAATAAATTATGATAATATGATAATAAAATGTTAGCGATATAGTAAGTTAGTTAGTTGTACCATGTTGATTGGCTTAGAATATTATTAGTTAGTGAGTACAGTTTTTAACTTCAACCTTCTTTGTATGAAATGTGTAGCATATTATTATGGCCGAGTCATCATCATCTGAGTCACCTCATTCTGGGTCTGACCATCAACCTTAGCCTACCGATCCAACTACGCATGTTCTTCCTGGATCATATATATGGGATATACTTAGGAAGTGCAGACAGCGCACACATATTTCACAAGCTGTTTGGAATGACGAAACACAAAGAGAGCTGAAGATTTGTCGCGGAGGTAGACCTAGTGGTAGATCCCGACCCGACGAAATTCCAGACGTAGTCGTGTAGTATTTGACTCAGGCTAGTTTCATACATGTGGCTCGCATGCGATATATGCAAGTATGTATTTACGAATATTGTTATGTTTAGCATGTTTAAAATTATTGTTATTTGAACATATAAATTGATATGTGACTAATATTTTTCAGATTGATGCTGGCCTTATTAGTGCTATGGTCGAGCAGTGGTGGCCAGAGACACATACTTACCATATGTCGTAGGGTGAGATGACCATCACATTGGAAGATGTCGCAGGGATACTAGGCTTGCCTACTGATGGGCAAGTTGTTATCGGACAGACCTACACCGATTGGGCCGAATTGTGCAATCAGGTGTTTGGTAACCGACCCGATGCCACCACCAAGCTAACCTCTGACAATGTGAAGCTATCATATTTTGATAGAGTGTATCCTACATGAGATGCAGTTGCTGGTCATTCTCAGAATGTGATATATTTCACGAAGGCTCACATTGCTCGCATGTTAGGATCTTGGATCCTTTGCAACAGATCGGGGGGGAGCATAGTAGGATGTCACTACATTGGTCTACTTGCGAGTGATTTTGATGCTATTGGTTCATATAGTTGGGTGATGAGGACCAAGAATTGCGAGGCCCCATGACAAGGACAAGATCAAAGGAAGCACAATAAGCATTGGATCATGAAGTGAACTACTTCCTTTCTCAAGCATTGGGTCAACATATCAACCTTGCTTTGAGTCCAAAGACTAACCCGAAAGAAGAGTTTAGATTGCTCCGATTGATTCAAATGAGTGAAAAGAGCCCAAAGACTAATGAGTGAAGAGCCTAGATATCTCCAATGGTTTGAACATAACTTGAGTTCTAGATGTCCGTTTTAGGTGTTCTTTAATGCGTTTAAAAGCTCTAAAGATTTCCTACAAGTTGTATTTCTAGTCTCAAGTCCTAATTTTGCATCTATGATGATCAAAATGGGACATGAAGTTCAGCATGAATTACATTTTTTTTAGTATAAGGAAAATGTAACTGAAGTCCCACATTGGAGAGAAAAAGGAGAGAGGCACCACTTGTTAGCTATAAATAGCCAGTCATTTGTCTTATGCAGGGACCTTTGAATTAAATAAAAACTTTGCATTTTTAAAAGTGTGTGAGAGGATGTTCCTCTTGGGTTAATTGGACCAAACATTGGTTCTTATCAAAGGTTTCTATAATCTTTGTGGCGAATCCCCACAGGACTTATCACTTTTCATAAGGTGTGACGTCTTCTTCCATTTCTTGTCTTTCCCGCCTTTTTACTTTATTCTATTTTCTTTAACATTTTGTTCATGTTAAATTATTTATTTTGTTCTGCACTTTTCTTCATATTGTCTTTATCTTTATTTCTCTTCGTCAAACACTTGGCGTGCACCTTTTTTCTTTTGTTATAACAAGAAGCCTTTTCAAGGACGATCCGTAAAAAGAATGAACCCCGTATTGGTTCATATCACTGGGGGTTTGCGGTTTTGGAAAACTTGTTTAGACAATTGTGCAATTGTATTGACCCAGATGGAAAAGACATTGGTGGTTGCACAATTTTGTTGTAGATTTGGGCATGGCTTAGATTTCCAATCATTGCTCCCCCTTTGCCATCTGAGTATGAGGCGGACCACCACTTCGGACACAAGTATGTTTATTTTGTTGAAGTTAAATGACCATGTATTTTTGTGTACTTGAATTAACAATTGAATGTTTAACCTGCAAACTAGATTTAATGTTGTTTGTCGGTTTAGAATGAATTCACTTACCTGATATCGAGACAGACTAGACACCTTAAGCAGAGATGAGGTATGTTTGTTTAATCAAATATTCATTTTAAATGGATGTGAACATGAAATTTACTCCTATAAATGTTTTCATTGTGTAGGTAGTTTGGCAATCGTATCGTGATTACGATTTTATGGGTGCATCTGCTGACATAATGCATTTGTGGATGGCTAGGACACCAATTATTTGTTTTCACATTGCTGAGTATGCACAGCCTGATAGATGCATGAGGCAATTTGGACGAGATCAACCGATACCTCACAGGCCTGGGAAATTGAAAGGTGTTCATGATTATACCCTCCGGGGTAAACCCCAGGAAAATTGGGATCGCAGGCTAAGGAAATTTATAGAGAGATGGAATAGGCGAGCCCAACATGTTGAAGTGCCTCCTGAAATACATGGTCTTATGTCACCCAACCATGAGTACATGGTTTGGTATAGACTGTGCGGCAAGCGATACGTGACGAAGCGGGGTGCCAAACAAGGACGTTGTGTAAGTCATTTACTGCAAATCATTTATTTACTATTAATTTGTATTTTAGTTTATGTATACATGTTGTAACTTATAGATTGACGGTCTAGAGAATTTGCATTTTGTCACAACGGCTAAGGAATTTCCAAACCACGGGTTGGATTACGTACACGACGCAGTAGCTCGCCTGATATCTGTTTGGAAAGAGTCTGCTCGATTGGAGGAGTCAGGTCCAGAGGCACCCCTGACCCAGCTTCCGGAGGAGGCACAGTTGTCGCTTGACGTTGGGCATCGTGCCAAAGAGGGTCGAGGGTTAGAACGTCGTCATCGGCCTATTCCCCCAGTTCTTGAGCCTATTCATGCACCCAGACCACCTTTGGCTGGATGGTTGAGGCCACCATTTATAGGTAATGAATACAATGTTCGGAAGACATATCACCAGCCTTCCCAACTGGAGCCACAGACTAACAGTCAGACACAATGGCGACCTTGGGAGACGCAGACCAAGGCGTACACACAGGCATATTATCACATAGCATACTAGGAGCAGGGGGGCAGCAGTAGTCAGGGAGCTATCTCTTGGGATGATGCAGCTGTTGGAGAATTCTATAGCCAGATAGATTTTTCACCACCTCGGCAAGTAGGCTATGATGCACAGAGCCCAGTTGAGGCCTTTCCACCTCCGGCTCTTGAGGCATCTCCAGCATATACTCCTACTCCACAGTATCAGCGTGGACGTGGTAGACGCAGATTGCCTGATCGTCAGGCCCGTCATAACTAGTGGCCTCTGCCTTCTTAGTAAATTTGTGTTTTTGCATTTGTTATTTATTATTGACTATGGATTTTATGGACTATGATATGGATTTTATACTATGTTTATTAACAGCAATCATTTGTTATTTGTTACGAACTATGTTATTTCACACGTACAATGTTCAAACATAACACAGCCAATAACAACAGATAACAACAAAGTCAACCTCAAACACATTCACTTATAAAATAAAACAACATAAACAAAACATGAACATATTCAGATTAAAATCAAGAGGTAAATGAACGACTAGGACAACTTCAATAGTTATGACCAGGTAATCTGCACATACCACACCTAATACGACTTTGGCTAGCTTCAACTTCATCCATCTCATTGCGTATTCTAGTTTATCTTGGTCGACCCTACCCTTTGTACGCAACATAGACCTGTCAAGTATGCCAACTGGATCTGCACTCGGTGGAATTGCTTGCTCGTTACCAATTGGCTGCCATGGAAATGAGTACGCGTTTACCAGGTTTGTTATAAGGAATACATCATCCACATATTGTGCCGATGCCTGACGAACATGTAAAGTGGTTGTTGCGGCATGACTACAAGGATACTTGAATGCCTTAAATTTCCCACATTGACAGAACCGCTCAGGGAGGTTAACCGAATACGATTTGTCATAACCATCATCAACCTCAAATACAGTTTGTTTGACATCATATGTACGAACATAATGACAAGTGGCATTTGACTCATTGGCCTTCAACATAGCAACCAAATTTTTGCAATGAGGATGAGGACCTTGCAATTGGTTAGAAACCGATTGCCCCCTACATACAAAATATTCCACCAATCTACTATATGTGTGTCTAACCAACGTAGTTATTGGCATATTTCTTGCACCCTTTAAAACCTTGTTAACTGACTTTGACAAATTTGTTGTCATATGGTCATACCTTCGTCCCTCTACATCATATGCATGCGTCCACTTTTCTTTGGGGATGTTATCAATCCAGTTTGCAACTTCAGGACTAACATCACGAAAATGTACGAAGGCTACCTCAAAATCAATACTAGAAGGAGTATAACTTGCAAACAAAATAAATAACATGAAAATTTGGTAAAGGTCTACATAATTGGAAAATGAAGTTGTTAAACATACCTAAATTTAGTAGTGCCCTCTTCAAATTTTCATTTCTGGACTTTTGATTAAAATTGCTAGCAATATGACGAAGGCAAAACACATGATAAGCATGCGGTGGTTGCCACCCACGATGCCTCTCAACTGCAAATAATATGCTTCAATGCCGATTAGAAATAAGACAAATATTTGTCTTCTTCGTAACATGGGCGTGAATGTTATGCAGAAAGTATTCCCAAGCTTCCAGTGTCTCACCCTAGCAAATGCAAGTGGCAAACACTCATTATTTCCATCCTGAGTTGTGGTAATCAGCAATTTTCCTTTGTACTTGCCATATAAATAAGTGTCATCAATTTGAATAACCGGTTTACAAAAATTGAAAGTCTCGCAACATTGTCTAAACGTCCAAAATATGTGATGAAACATGTGTTTCCCCTGAACAATTCTATGCACCACATAATAATCTTTTGTTTGAATATGATAAACACAACCTGGTGAAAAGCGAAGCATATAGTCACACCACCTCCGCAAAAATGCGTATGATTCCTCCCAATCACCGTATATAATTGTCATTGCTTTCTACTTTGCATACCATGCCTTTCTATATGAAACTTTGTATCCATAGGAATGAGTTATCCTCTCCTGGACTAGTCCAATTGAACATGATGGATCATGCTTTATCATCCCTAATAAAAAAAATCTCATGTCAATAGTAATAAAAAAAAATTGAAATATTAGTTGTTATTATTATCATGGCATTCAATAACGTACCTAGTACCAGTGAAACAATAACATCAGCATCAAGTTGTTTGTGGTCCTGAAAAAGGTGATCATTTAGGCAATTGTGATCCCTGTCACATTTGGTAACCATCCATCTATCACCATATGCTGGTTTCATTACCCTAACCCTCCACGAACAATTCTGGTTATGTGCACGACATTTCATGGTTAACTTTGTCGACGTACTTTCAACCACAACAGCTTCCTGATGCTTCTTCATAAGGTTCCGCTTTATTGCCATATGCGCCTATTCTTTTGATGCAAATTCCTATTTAACAAACGACTTATTCCCCAATATCCATGGACCTTCAACTGAACCAGAACCCGTGCCAGAATCTTATTCACTCGGATAATCCCAATCAATGTATGTGTAATGTGGAATTCCATCCCAAAAAGTAGTATTATCCTCACCTAAAAATGCAATTTCCCAATTTGATTACAATAAAATACATAACAAACAAACACATATATATGTAAATAAATATTGTTAGCACACCTTGAGATTGTTGTCGTAATTGACACTCCCCCGCCTCCTCCTGTGGTTGGATTTGAGACTCGCCCACAAAAGAGTGATGTACTTGTATTTGACTTGCACTTGGACCATCATCGTACGAATCAATAGCATTCTCGGCAAGAAGACAATCTTCCATTGCGATATTTTCATCATCGTCATCGTCAATATCGTCGTCCATAACCCAAGTAGGGTCATTTTCATCTTCCATAGACAAATTAAAAACTGGAGCAACAGATACTGATGCATTATGGGAATAATTTAAATGAACTAACCTCATTGGTAAACCAATATCCTCTGCTTCAGCAATATCCACAAACAACTCTAAGAAATCTATCATTGACTGGTTGAACAATTCTCCAATTACCATTTTGACGTCTTCGTCGTCCATTACTTGCATGCTAATATATTTATCATCGCAACATATTCTTGCAGTCACCATAGTGATAGATTGATTACCTTTGAGAACTAATTTTTGACAGATTTTCTAATGCAATTTGTCAATACTTGAGTTGCGCTTCATACGTGTTGGCATTTTCTCACCTTCGAAAACAACACCACGTCAGCCCTCAATTTTCCTCCCATTATAATATAGAACAACACGAACAGGTTCAGAATTTGAACACATTTTTATATATATAACCAAAAACCACAAACAAAGGTACAAATAACCAAATTTTCATATGTCTAACACTAAAAAAATGATGAAGAACACTTGTGAACATTATGAAGAGGGTATTGGGTTTAAAAAGGCAAGAGGTGGCTGAATGGACAAAGTCGCGCCTGGGAGAGGCGCAACTGGTGTATAGTCATGCCTGAGGGAGGTGCAATTGGGCTTGGGTGGCGCTTGGGGGAGGCGTGTTTGGTTTCGTCCAGGGAAAGCGCTACTGATTGCCATAGATTTGTAAATAATTTTGAAACTGTAATAAATTCATAATTTTTTATTTAAATTGTAATATTTTAATTTTTTTGCCCAATCTAGACGTTATAACAAGCACTTTAGCATAGCCTAGGCGTGAGAGATTTTTCGTCTCCTCATCCACCATATTAGTTCCCTAGTAGAAGTAGTGATATGTTTGAAACAGCTCCTACTCCGAACATTCAACAATGACCTCCAATTCTTAGCCACACCATTCTGTTATTAGTGCATACCTCTAGTGTCTATTCCACAATCGTTTCAAAGAGTTCACTAAGCCGCTTTAAGTATCTCTCACAAGTCAGCTCCCTCCGATGGGATGAGCAACAAAAGGTTGTCTCCTAAATATCTCATTTGTACGGATTGAAGCCCTTGAGTGAAAAAAGTTCCCTCGCATTTTGAATAAGGTGAACATCTTGTACCGTCGCCACGAAACTCCATTTTAGCCAATCCAAATTAATTTCTTCCATCTTTATATCTAACCCCCACTTTGCATCACCTTTTTTCTCCTTTTTTCTCACACATCTCCTCGGGCCCCTATTATGTGCTTGTTGAAGTGTTGCAGCTTGAGCGTATAACTGACTAGGCTTAACTCTGTTATAGCCAAAAGCCAGAAGATCCGCTTGCTTTACACCTGTGATACTTTTCTCTCCCTCCCTCTTTTAGCTGCTATGATATTGGGCTTATCAAACTTAGGTACTTTCACCATCATCTTCGACTGTCCTATAAAATATTGTCCAGTGTTGCTTCCAGCATACCGAATTTTCCACCTCCCTGAACCTCACAAAGCCAAATCTTCGACCATCCTTGCTTCTTTAGGGGATAAGAAAACATTCTAAACTTTCCCATATGGAACAAAAATCTACCATAAGTCCACAACTTGATGCGTGTCCAGAAAATTGGTAAAGAAATAGCTAGTGAGTTTTCTAGGACCCCATCCCCTACCACGATTTTCACCTTTCTCCCACTCTCTTGCACCCCTGATCCACCCGCCTCTCTCTCTCTCTCTCTCTTCTCTTCCTCTCACTCCTTTCTCTCTCCTCTTTGTCACTCATCTCACTGTCTAAATTTAAATGATGAAATATGACTGAACGACAGGGGAAAATTATTTTGCATAATCAGTATATAATAACATTTATCTCTTAAAAATAATCTCATAAAATTATCAATTTAATTTATTTTATTATAAATTAAAAATATAATTGATATTTATATATTCAAAATATTTATTTTTTATAAAAGAACACAATTTATATGTTAAAAAATATTTATTATAAATTTTAATTATATAACAAAATTATTTATTTGTATAAAAAGTGGAAAAACAAAAAGTTCACATATTTTCAGCGTCACGTTCCGACGAGGGATCACGTGGAATCCCAAAAAAAAATCCAAAATTTCAATTCATTTTCCTTCATTATTGCAGGTGCAGTTGAATAAAAATTAATAACAAAAACGTACGCGTCAGTGGAAATATGACCGTTACATAGTGGGATCCGAATTCTGAATCGTGTTTGAATTTGGCTATTATGCGTTGTTTGAAGAAAAAAAGAGCACAACAAATCTAATGAAGATTCCAAGCAACTAGCTCCCACAAAGGAAAGCCACCACTTCACAGTTCACTCTTTCTCTTTCTCTCTCCCTCTCTGAAGCATCACCATCACCATGAGTACGCAAACCGCAACCCCAGTGATCAAAGAGGAAGAAGAAAAGGAAGGAACAAAGGAAGTGGTTCAAGAAGAAGAAGCAGCAGAAGAAGCGTTTCACCCTTACGCCTTTCATGTTTCTGGTCCTCGCAATTTGGCCAACCTTAACTGGAGAGACCTTATCAGTTCTAGCTGGTAGGTACCCATTTCATATTTTGCTTTGATTCGTCTGAATCTGACATAAACTTAGCTTTTTGGTTTGTTGGGTTGGTGTTTCTCGGCCACATTTGGCCAATGTTTGAAACTTGGTTTGGAAAGTTTGTAACTTGTGTGATGTTTCAGTGCTTTGATCCGTTTTGAAGTTGTTTAGTGTGATGGGGTTTGGGATTGAGCATGAGGATGCGAAATTTAAGAAATGGGTTTGTGGGTAATTTGAATTTTGCTGTTTGTGATTGAAGGAAGTATCATGAAATGGAAAATGTAGCAAATTTTAGCAATTGGATTTGAAGAGAATTTGAATTTTGCGGTTTGTGATTGAAGGAAATATCATGATATTGAAAATTTAGCAAATGGGTTTACAGGGAATTTGGATTTTACTGTTTTTTGCTGAAAGAGTGGTCATGAAATAGAAAACATAGCAATATTTATCAACTGGGTTTGGCGTGTCATTATAAATTAGAGAATGGGTTCTTGGATTTTAGAGATCTAAATGATAAAATTAAATGGGGTGGATTCAAATATATGTTGGAATATCTATATTTGCCAAAACCGTTGAATTGAATTTTTTAACTTTTTTTTTTTTTGAATAAAAAATTTGTTGAGTGCATATGAAATAAATTGTGAACTATATATAGAAAGGAGTGTTCAACCATGTTTCCAAAACTACAGTGGGGTCAATGATAATTGATATGTATCTTCTTTTAGTTTCCTTATATGTTGTTTATTTATTTGACTTATGCGTCTTCGTTCTTTATGTTAGAATATTCATGTTGATACCCAATTCTTTAGTTACTTTAATTATTAAGTATTTGGAATAGAATTTCGGGGACCCTGATTTACGGTATTTCCTCTACTATTATTAACAATAGCATCAATGTGATTGTTTTCTATTAGGATTAGGATATGTCGTGACAAATACATGATTAATGATTAGTGGACTTAGAATTATGGATTGGCTATTAAATTATTAGCTATACTTGAGTCGTATGGGTAAAGATAGTCCAAGCTATTTCCTTTTTGTATTATCGATTTCTTAATTAAAATCCTTTCTATTGATTGGACAACTATAACAGATTTTTTTTTTTCTATTTTAATATCATCTTCAATTTAAATTTATAACATGGGTCTTTTATGGGTTGAATTTTGCTACCCTATACTTTAGTTAATATTATCATTGGTAAATTCTAAAACAAAAGGAATCGTATAGTTTTCCCCTTTGTAAAAACTAATTTTTGCTCTTAGTTTTTGTTTTCTCCTTGAATTCTGTTGCTTTCAATTTAGAGTTCTGTTTGAGATATATTGCAATGGCTTGGCGCTAGACTATTTTGAATCAGATAAGTTAGGTTTTGACTATTTGACTATTGACTACTGGTGGTTGAGGAAGTTCTGAATAATCAGAATCTCTTAGATATAGTTGAACTCCTTCAGATTTTACTTCTTTTGATGCTTTAAACAAACCAAATGCATTTGAGATGCTCAGTATCTGATATTTTATTGCCCGGGGTGTAAGGTTTACATAATATCCAATAGTTTTATACGTGAACATGTCTTTGCTATCTATACCATGTTGATCATGTCTGTTACAACATTTTGAAGTTTTGAAATTGGTTCATGTTGCATAATCATTTCTGTTGATGTAGTAGTCATATACTTTCATCGCATTCTGAGATTTAGTCAAGAGCAACTTTGAGGCTAAGATTAATCATGAGTTGAAATCCATTTGATGAGAACCTTGGGTGAAACATTGTTTTTACTCTCTAAATCTCTATTTGTATTCATAAGCCACTGAAATGTATTATTATATGAAATGCAAGCTGGAATGTCTTACACTAACCCCTCATAGTCCATATATCTATGTCATTATAGAGAAAGAAATCAGTATAAGTGGTTATAAACTGCTTTTCTAGTCTAATTTAATTTTAAAACATTTGAGAATCATGAACTTATTCTTCACTCTTTTCTATGCTTGTAACTCTCAGAGAGTATCATTTTACCATTAACTCTTGCAAGAGTCTCTTATTGTTCATATGCCATTTTGAACCTGATGGAAAAGCATCCAACCTTTACTGGCACCAAATACATTCTTTCAGAGTATGTGTATATTGATAACTATTTTGCTTATATGCAGGAAGGATGCAACTTACAAAAGAACTGTCATTGCTTGTTTTGTACAGGCAGTTTACCTGCTTGAACTAGATAGACAGGAGAACCGAACGCAAGAAAAAGCTCTAGCTCCAAATTGGTGGAGTCCCTTCAAGTACAAGCTCACACAAACATTGATTGATGAAAGAGATGGATCCATTTTTGGTGCAATACTTGAATGGGACAGATCTTCAGCAATGGCCGACTTAGTACTAATTAGACCAAGTGGTGCCCCCAAAGCTGTTTTAGCACTAAGGGGAACGTTACTCAAAAGCCCTTCAATGCGGAGAGGCATTGAAGACGACCTTCGTTTCCTTGCCTGGGAAAGCCTGAAGGGCTCTGTCAGGTTTAAAGTAGCTCTGGAGGTACTAAAATCGGTTTCTGACACATACGGAAGCAGCAATGTTTGCATTGCAGGGCACTCATTGGGAGCCGGTTTGGCTCTTCAAGTGGGAAAGGCATTGGCAAAAGAAGGCATTTATGTGGAGACACATTTGTTCAATCCACCTTCTGTTTCACTAGCCATGAGTCTCAGAAACATTGGAGAAAAGGCTGAGTTGGTTTGGAAGAGACTTAAGTCTATGCTTCCTTCTTCGAGTAGTGAAGAAGCTCAAGCCGGCAACGATGGAGACAAGACTTTGAGCATAGGACTGAAGAGTTGGATACCTCGGTTTTCTAGCTTCAAGAATGCCGGTTTCAGGGTCGGAAAGTGGGTTCCTCATCTGTATGTAAACAACAGTGACTACATATGTTGCTCTTATACAGACCCTGAATGCTCAGGAGGAGAAAAGAATGATGCTGACAAGGAGAATATTGGTCCAACAAATGGACAAGTTGCGGCAAAGCTGTTTGTTGTCACCAAGGAAAAGCAGAAGTTTCATGAAGCTCATGCCCTGGAACAATGGTGGTCCAGTGATGCACAACTTCAGCAGGCTAATAGCAAACTCATAAGCAGGCAGCTTAAATCTTTGTATACAAGTGGTACTTCTTCACAAGTAATGCAAGAAAAATTACCTAGGTAACAAATGGTCTTGTTCTGATTGTTTGTGAAATGAGCTGTTTTCATTCTTAATTATAATTTGGGTTATGTTCATATCTTGTTACTTTTGGTTTTCTTATAGTTTTCCTTTAAACAAATTGTATCATTTTACCTTGCAATATATGAAGTCTTTCTTTTATGATTTCATGTTAGAGTCTCACATAAATTTAAATCCATAATCTTCCTATTTCCTTTCCAAGGGTGAAGGGGGAAATGAATGCAGATTTGTCTGCAACCAGCAAACGACAATTGAATTTTGCTTCCTAATATCAAATTCAGGGAATTCTGCAGTTTCATAAGAGGTTTCATTGCAAATGTTTAAAGCTGGTTTAATATGATAGTGGAAAATAGCCAATAGTGGCGTAACAGTGACGTGAGAAGTTGTAAAAAACTTGCCTTCACTTACCCATCAATATTTGGTGTACATTTTCATCATTTTAATCCTTGTTCAATTCTTGCACAATGGATAACATTATGTGCGTGGAGGGGGTTTCAACAAGATCTGGCTGCCGAGATGTGTACATTTTGAAGTAGGGCTGTGCAGTTTTTTTTTTAAAGAAATAAAAATCCATCTATTTTCAATCCACTTAATAAAAGTCATTTGGTTAACCAAATCGCTTTGGTTGGAGTTTTTTTTAAAACATAACATTTTTTTAGGTTGGTTCGGTTCAATTCATTTATCTATTTTTATTCATGTATGATTCGGTTTTCCTAAATAATTAAATTGAACTAAACCAAACCTCTTTTTAAAAATGGTTGAGTTAATTGAAATGTTTTCATAAAGTGGTTCAGTTAAGTTTTTTTCTTCAAAATGGTTTGATTTTTTCAAAGCGGTTTGGTTCGATTTTGTATCAATTTGATTTGGCTTTTTTACACACTCCTATTAGGAATTCAGCATCAGTTTTGTCAATATAATTATTATTAGGGAGTTGCTATTGACCACTACAATCCCTCAAAAATTCCAAGATTACCTTTCTCTGAAAAATATTACGGCATCATGTTTCCAAATTTTTTGCCTCTACAATACTAAACGAAGTGACATTCAGTTAAAAAAATGTATAACAGAAGTGTGAAATTTTGTCCAGTGGAATCATAATTTCGTTGTGCACAGCACCGAAAATAATGAAATCGTGATTCTACTGTGCAAAATTTCACAATGGAATCATGATTCCATTTGATTATGAAAACGAAAAAAAAAATATCTAGCAAGGTGATCGAGTGTAGGGTGGGGCAGGAAAGGATAATTTGGTAATTGCTATTGGTTGGAAGGGGCCAAGAGCAATTTTGTTGGGGTCAACAGTTACACCCTTAATTTTATTGTGATATGTCTATTGGCACAGCTGATCCTATAGCCCAACACGCAGCTGGCACTTATATTCTACACTTCCCTAATCGCATCCTGCACCTACCCAAAATCCAACCTACCATTGCCCCTTTTATCTTCTTTTTCTTCCCCTTCTTCCTCCCGCGTACCCTTCCATTCCTTCGTCTCTTCTTCTCGTAGTACATCGTCTTTCTAGCACCAGAGGTTCCAACTAAAGTCTTCTTCCATCTAAGCTAGAGGTTCCAGCCCTCTCCTCCTCTAACGCTCCCCGCCAGTGTAGAAATCCTATACCTCACTTTTCTTTTGTTTCTGGAATGACCGTTCTAGAAAGTGGTTTTTCAAAACACCTATTCCAAAAGTAACTACTTTTCGGAAAACCTGTCCCAGAGTGCAGGTGCTTCTAAGTGGGCTTTCCATAAGCCCAATAAAACTATCCAGAACACCCCTTCTGGAATATCATTCTTGACATTTTGCATCCGAAATGAACATTCTGGAAAAGGCTGTTCCATAACACCTTTTTGGGAAGTTTATTTTTTCCTTATGGAAATGTCATTCCGGAAGCATTTTTGCTTACAGAAAGGTCATTCTGAAAGTATTTTTTGCTTATTAAAAGGTCATTTTGAAAGCATTTTTCCTTATGGAAAGGCCATTCTAGAAACATTTTTTGCTTATGGAAATGTCATTTCAGAAGCATTTCTGGTTACAAAAAGGTCATTCGAGAAGCATTTTTGCTTTCGGGAAAGCCAATCCAAAAGTAACTTTTGTTTATGAAAAAGTTATTCTGAAAACATTTTTTGTCTATGAAAATTTCATTAAGAATATTATTGTATTTTTACTTAATGGTACACGATTAAGTCCCCACGCAGGTACAAACAGTCCACGGAGAGACTAATTCGTACCCACTTGGATCAAAAGACTTCAAATTTTAATTTTCATTACTTTTATTTATTATTGCCTTTTTTATAGCCAGTAATTAAAGAATTAATACTGAAATAAGTTGGCCAACAATAAATAAACTCTAGATGATGATGAACACCTTTCAATTCATAAAATTTTACCATCTCATCAACTTCATGGATATACAGATAATAAGTTCCCCTATAATTTTCTAAAGTGTGTATATTTTATTATAAAAATAATTTTAGATTTCTCTTAAAATTTATAAAAAAATATTACAAAATAAAATACATGAAATTACAATGTTATTCGCAAGTAGGAAAAGAAAGAGAGAAGATAAAATATTGTAGGTATGATAAATAACATGGGATAGAAAGAACAATAAAAGGAAAACTATAGGTTTTAGTACTGGAGTATTTGTGATGTTGAGATGTCCCTATATGATTATCCAAAATTATTTTATCTATCTAATTTACTTATTTTCTCATATATTACCTTTATATATATCACCTTCCTTCATCTTGGGTTATGTTTTTTCATTGTTGCAATAAGAGAGAGATGGAGTTTAATCATTGTTTTATTAAATATTTTAGTGATTATTTGAAGAATTTAATATTTATTTACTGATAATGTCAATCAATTATAAATCACTATTTGAGTTATTTTAAAATAATTATTTTAAAAATCAACAAAATTTGCCATACATAATATATATATATATATATATATATATATATTGTGATTAGATGTTCATGTAACATATTTTACACCATTAATATATAATTTTTTTCTTGTTTTAATGCACTTAAGATTACTAAAATATCTCTTCAATTTTTGGGATGAGAATTTTTGGAGACAATGTATTTTTTTATTCGTGGAAAAAGTACAGAAAGGGAACTCAACCAAAGGAATCTCTCAAAATAAGAGTTTCCAGAGACGAGGAGAGGGAGTGTCCCAAATCTTCAAAGACTGAGATTGGTGGACTCCTACACTAGCTAAGAAGTGAGTACAGCTATTAGCATCTCCCGACTACCAAGGGAAAAAAATGTCAGAACCCAATCCTTGCTTACATAATCCAAAATACTATATACAAACAGTTGACGTGCTTTTCTAAGTAATGAAGAATTTAATTAAATAATTAATCAAAATTTTAAAAATAGACCCATTTTGGTGGCAAAGTTTTGAAATTCTGTTTGATTAGAATATATTTCTTTTTTTATGGAAGAATACATTAGTAATCCGCCCAATTTTGTATATGAATATATACAAAGTTTTATTATTAAAATATATAATTTATTACTTAAAGTAATATAGCTCAACAATTGATGAAATAATATATTACTAATCCGCAAAATATATCCTTATTATGGGATATTTTAGTAATTTTAAGTGCATTCAAACAATTAAAAAGTTCAAAATAAATTTAAAAGGAAATTAATAAATTTATTTTAAATTTGTATTCTTTCATCATACAGGAAATTAAAACAATCAAGATTAATAATTTTAAATGCAAGCAGTCACAAAAATTCAAATTCAAAATAAAATAAAAACAGTATCAAATATATTTGTCATTATCATTTATGCACATTTAATTTTTATTACGCATATTTAAAAATAAAGAAAAAGATAAGAAGCTAGATACATCTCACATCATGCTCACATTGTCACAACAAAAGTAAGTAGAACTCACAAACAATATTCTTTTAAACATACTTATAAACTATACATGAGAATAAAATACACAAGGGAATGCTTTTTCCTCATATCTCTACTTCATGTACATGTGGTACTAATCTAAACTCATGAAGTAATACCAATGCTTTCGATTTAGCACCCGCACACTAGAGTGATGTCCTTTGGTGACTAGTCAGGGTTACCCAAGTTTTGAGTACACCCCAACTCCATGAGATCAACATGAATCATTAAGGTGTCCATATTAGGTATCTTCACCCCCAAGGTTCAAATTAACTCACCCTTTCAGAACCTCTACCATTGATATTCATAATTATCTTCTACCCACACACTTCATCTCAATGTCATGACATGCACAACACATAATATGTATACCAAAGTCCTTCTAGGCCCTTCACCAATAAAGCGCAACTAGAGTCCATTTTCACCTTTCATCATAATTATGAAACCCGACCTGGTCATTGACCTGGTTGAGGTAGTGGGTCAGTGGTTTAACCGGTGGGCCAGTAATTTGCCTAGTTTGACTCGATCTATATTAAAAAATTCAAATATATATATATATAACATTATTTGATTAAAAAAAGTCTATTCATACTCCAAATCCAAAATAACAATTAAAGTATTAAAGTTGATAATACAAGTCCACAAATATTAATTCAATAACACAATTACTCAAGTCCATGTCCATTAATAAGTTTGGAAATGAAAACACAAATAAGATCAACAGGATAACATCCATAATTTATATCCAAGGAGTCAATGTAGGGTCAAGTTCAGGTAATCCTTCTTCATCAAAAGAATGAGACTCTTCACCAATATTGCTTTCATTTGGATTAACATATTCCATGGTGTTGTCTGGTGGTTGTGGCACATCATCATCCTCATCTTCATCCAGATTTAATTTATCTATGGCAACATCGTTATAAATTGATTCAAATTAGTAATTAACACAAGGACATAAGTGTTACCTAACAAATACTAATGTTATTAAGAAACATACCAGTATCATCTGAAGTTGATTGGATGGACATATTTGCAAGATCATTACGTAAAACCTCCATTTCTTCACGAGTTAAGAATGGTGGTGACTCCTCCAACACCCAATTAGAATGGTCATCAAGGGTTTTCAAATTAATTGGGTCATAATTTTGTTGCCTTAGTCGATTCCTAAATTGATCAAAATATTCATATAGCAAAAAAAAAAAGAACCAAAATAGGTAAACAATTAAAGCATAATCAATATAATAATACATTTGTTGAAACCTCAAGTTATAACGAACATAAACAAGGTCATTCATCTTTTGATGCTTTAGCCTATTCCTTTTTTTTTGAATGGATGTGTTCAAATACACTCCAATTTCTTTCACAACCCGAAGCACTACAAGTTTGGCTTAAAACAGGAATAGCCAATTTTTGCAATTGTGGAGCACTGCATACATAACAATCCCACCATTGATCTAGAATAAAACATATAGAGAAATAATTCATATATAATGAATATATTATGAGTCGCTAAAATAAATCACAAATCAATAATGTTATCAAAGTATCAACTATCAAACACTAAATTTACCTGGCATTACTGTGTTTCGTTCACGTATTGTAGCTCGTCTTGCAAAATCTCCTTCAAAATTTTTATACATCCTCATGCCTTCATTTAATTTATCTTGCAACTCAAGATCTCCATGTGTATACCTATCAATGAGTTCCAAAACGCTAGATTGTGTGTTCCTATACTTCTCAAATTCTTCAGCATTGAATCTACAAGCTGGATTTAACCAATAACCAGTTGCATGTAGATCTTTGCGAAACTGTGAATCCCAACGCCTATCAACGACCCCCAAATAAGGCTTCACTTTCCTCTTATTTCTCTTAAACCTCCTAACCATCTCCTATTTGGCCTTATACATAGCCTGGTAAAGAAAACCCAGAGTCCAAGATTTGTTCCACAAATATTTTAGCCTTGGAGTCTTTGGCATAAGTTGACCCTATTCAATCCCTAGATGTCACCATAGCCCTTAATGCATCCTTCTAGCTAGGCCAATATGCTTTGCAAGGCAATGAAGTTAGTTGCAAACCAAGTTGGAGCTGGACGAAGTATATCTCTTCCATCTGTATGTTGTCTCATCAAGAATAATGCATAACAATGATTATATATGTACTTAGTAATTTTTGAGGCATGTGAAACAATGTCACTTACTTCCTCAAACTTTCCAAAGTCTTGCAACACCAAATTGATACAATGAGCAGCACAAGGAGACCAATACAATTTAGGAAACTCTTTTTCCAATAACCTACCAACAGCAACATAATTGGCAGCATTATCGGTCACAATGTGAACAACATTTTCTGCTCCAACATATAACACCATCTCCCTGAAAAGCTTAAACAACAGTTCAACAGTTTTAGAAGCATAGGAAGCATCAACATACCTTAAGAAAACAGTCCCTTTAGGACAATAAACAAGAAAATTAATGAGAGTTCTCCTAGAGCGATCAGTCCACCCATCAACCATCAGAGTACATCCAGTTTCCTTCGAAACTTCTTTATAACTTTCAACAAGCTTTCTCAATTCATCAACTCACATATTTAACAAAGGACCACAAATTCTATAAAAATTTGGAGCTTTATACCCTGGACTCATGGTACTAATAGCATCAATCATAGGTTGATAATATGCTAAGTTAACTACATTAAACGAAATTGAAGCATCTATCATCCATTTTGCGATGGCTTTGTCACACTTTTCTACAATTTGCTTATTTTGCAAGACACTCTTCAAGCTAGGTTGAGCTCCAGGAGTTGTTATAGGCATGAAATAATCATCTACATGAGGAGTGTTCTTCCCTTTTTGAGATTTGGAAGAAATTGATTTTGGAGTTCCACTTAATTGCTCAACTATTCTCACGGGGTCTTCATCCATTTCAAATGTATCACTTTCATTAGATTGTTCCTGCAATTTTCTTTTCTTGTTTTTTCCAATCTGTTCAAGTAGTTGTTTCATTTGATGTTGGACATCAGCAGGAACCTTCTTGCAAGCCTCTATTTGGCCTTTTTGTCCAGCCAAGTGAGCCTTAAACCTATTAATTCCCCCTCCCTTAACTCGTTTATCACAATAGATACACATCATTGTCACTTTTGAAGCACCCTCATCAATTTGTTTACAATGTCCCCAAGCTAGACATTTTTCCCTCTAACATTCTGAGAAGTATTTTGAGTGGATGCTTCTTGAGATGATGGGGCTTCATTCGATGACATCTTTGACTTCAAGTCTAATTGCAAACATTAACTTCATTAGTTATTGATCATATCATCATATAATTGGTAAAGAAACTTGAGATAAGATAAGAAAAATTTGATGAATAATAAAAGAAATTGATTTAAACAAACACTTTATCCAAAAAAATATATTAACTAAAGGATAGGATGCATAAGCAATCATAGACCATCAGTTGGACTTTTGAAATAATAATTTCATGCCAATTTGAATCTAAAAGATGGTAAAAATATAAAGGAATCAATTTGTAGAGTTTAAAGGCAATATCGTGAAGAAGATGCTAGTAAGTGGTAAGTTATCCACTAAAAGGATTTCAAACTATGTAGGTTAGAAAAATAGAAAAGCACAGATTCATTTTTCTAATGAAAATTAGCAAAATACTTTCCATATTCCAAACAGTAGTTTGTAAACAATATGAAATATTCTTCATGTTCATATCACAAAACTATAGGCTCCTATGATCACTATCGAGTATCGAGACAAAGAAGATTCTAAAATATAAATATTAGCACAAGCTAATTACATGAAAAGAGAAAAAGAAATGTCACAACATATGTATAAATTATAATGAGAAGTATAAAGTGACATATATTTTCCACTGTATAATACCACTATATTTTCCACGTCCTAGACTTGAAAATTCATTTTTTGTTAATTAGTATTCACTGTCATGCAAAGCAGTGGCCTTAGGTTCAATATTAGCAGCCTGTTCAAGATCAATAACAAAACTAGATTAGTAAGTCACATACAGATGAACAAAAGGTTGCACATCTAGAAACTAAACACATGCTGACAGACAAATACAAAATACAGAAAAGATAGTAGAATTCAAATATAAAGCAAGGAAGAAGAATAAATATGAAAATGGGGGGTGCAAATGGTAATCAATTATGAGTATCATTGGTAACAGAGCATTTTGAAAGCAATACAATTAAAATTCCTCTCTAACATCGAATTAATAGATCCCATTCATATTTTCTTTTCTTTTCAAATTCACCAATTCCTCACTGGCATTGAACTGATTCATTTAGTCAGCATCTCAATCACACAAGTCACAATGATAAAATCATACAAAGGAAGAACCAATTAGTAAGCAAGAAAGGAAGAACCTTCAAGTAAGCTCGAGTGCGGACGAGTGAAGGACTGAAGGCTTGAGTGCTCAAGCTCAACAGCTACGACGACAGCGATGGTGACGGCCACAGCGACGGCGGCCACACAAAGGCGTGAAGGAAAGTGCGAGGAAGGATGGATGACTGAGTGTCTGAACTTTGAAATAGTGAAACTCGTGAATGGCTGTTGTAGTACCGCTGAATCGTGTTGGCGTGTTGCAAAATAGATTTTAGGACATTTAAAAAATGACGCCATTTTGGCGATTTTGGGGCATTTTTCTGTTCCTGCACAAACCCGATCCGGGTCCCTAAAATCGGTCGGGTTGCCGGGTTCTTCGAAAACCAGCCGGGTTTTGTCTGGCCAAATCGGGCCACTTGCATGGCCGGTTCCACACCCAACCCCAGCCTGGTTTTGCACGCGGTTCCCTGTCCGACTGGTCGGTTCGGACTGGCTTTTATAACTATGCCTCTCATAGACTAGGTAAATCATCTCAACAATGTCAAGTCATATCAATCATTACATAGGGGCATAGTTTTAAAACTCGGACTGACCCAACTGGTCCGACAGGTTGGACCGGGTCGGTCACGACAGCGAATCAGAGATGCTATTAACCCGGTTTAACCTGTAACGACCCGGCTGGGTGAATGGTCCAACCGCCAACCCGCCAACCTAAACCGGGTCGCTTTTTCAAAAAAAAAAGTTGTTGCTCTAAAACTGAAAGCTGAACGGCGTCATTTTTACTTTTTTGATTAGGTTTTTTGCTGAACCTCTCTGCTGCGTCTCACTCTCTGCAACTCTGCTCGTTGTTCAAAAGTCCTTTCCTTCCAACTTCCTAGTTTGCGCCACTTCAAGTAATCAAGTCTTAACAGCTCAGCTTTGAGCGCATTGTCGTCGCAGCACGGTTGTGTTGGTGTCATCTTCCATTTGCGTCGTTGCAGCTCAGCTTCGAGGCTTGAGCAGTCATGTCGCCGTCACAGCTTGGCCATGTTGTTGTGTCTGTCTCCTCTCTCGTGTCCGCTTCAAGCGTCCGACATACAGCTCCCAGCCTCCCACTCTAAAGAGGTATATTTAGAATAGCTGGTTTCATGCTTCTTTTAGAGTTGAAATGCACCTTCACATTGGAAAAAATGGTAGGCTCAATGTACTATCCCTTCATCCCCTTGTTGCCCGCTGGCTTACCCTCAGTCAACAGTGTGGCTCCTTCACTCTTTCCATGTGTGATACCAAAACTATTGTATGTTCTTCATCATATTTTTTTAGCGTATAGTGAATCACCAAGATGGAAAATGTGATGTTTTGATGTTTAAAATGGGAAACGAAAGAGAATTTGAGATAAGGTTTGCCTGGTTTAGGACTTTGGGTTATCTAATATGGTCATTGCTGGTTTAATGATATTATATTTGCTTTGTACTGAGTACTTACTGACAGTGAGTTATAAGTTTAGCTAAATAAATTGTGACTTAAAAAAGTAATCATGATTAAAAATTTAAGTTGATTATCACATAAAGGGTAGGGAAATTTTCCAAATGATGGGTCAAAAAGTACATGGTAATCTACTGTACTGATCCCAGAGACTTATTCTATAGGTATCAGATTGTTGTTAAATTTGTAAATTGTGCTGCAGCCTGCTTATAATGTGTATTGTGTGTTAAATAATGATCAATACTACTATCCAATCTCTTTATTTTGCTTTCTGCTAGCGTGTGAGGCTTCTTGGTATGTTCATTCTCTCTTTGAAGCATAGGTTGTATTTGTCCCCAACTCTCTATGTGTGCATGATATATATATATATATATATATATATATATATATATATATACACACACACTCTTAAGCATGAAGAGAGATTCATTAATATTCACTCATTAAAAATGTTTTTAATTTTTTAACTAGTGTCCTTAAATCACTCATTAACATTCACTTTTTCATGAGATAAGTAAATTTTTTTTGTCTACTTCTATAATTTATCATTATATATCTATTCTACAGTCATACAATATAAAAAATATCTTATATAGAACACAACTAAAATGGATCTTCTACTACTCTGCACTATTAGAGACAAAACAGAGGGGGAAAAAACTTGCTGCTCTAATATATGTTTTTAGTTTTTCTTTTGGTAGGCTTCTATATGTTTTTTATTGTATCTTTGATTTCCTAACAAGTGCTATATGAGAGTCACTTGATTCAAAATGTCAATACCAAATTTTGTAGTGGAGAAGTTTGACAGCTCCAATGACATATTGTGAAACACCAACATCCCAAGAAGCATCTAGTCAAAATTCAAGGCCTAATATTAGAGGGAAGACTGACATAGCTTGGGCACATTGTAAGCTCATTCAGGAGGGTGATAATAATGCTATGATGTGTATTTATTGTGATAAAATTTTTACGGGAGGTGGAATTAATAGATTAAAGAGCCACTTGGCTAGTGAAAAGGGTCAAGTTTCTTTATGCAAGAAGGTGCCTCCTAATAAGTGATTTTTATATCACTTATTTGCTATTCTTGATTAGTAGTTTATTATCCTTTTTGGTGTGTATTTAATGTCTTTAGTATGGATTAATAGTTTAGGCTTTTAAATAGATTTTTATCTCTTAGTAGTTAAAATTGCAGATTTGTACAATTTTCGTATTTTGGCCATAACTTTTGCTACCGATATTCGTTTGAGCTGATTTTTCTTTCTTTTTTAGATAATTCAAATATATACAACTTTCACGAAGAAATCGAGCTCAAATTCTGTCAAATAGATGGACGAAATTGGCCCTGAATTCAACAGCAGAAATCTGGAATTTATGTAATAGCTAGGGGTAATTATGTCATTTCACCCAAAATTTAAGGTGAGATATTTCCTCTCACTTTTAAGCAAGTGGACGGTGCTGGAACAGAGAAGTGCACTGTTTTTGGCATAGGAAAAAGAAGGAAGCTTATACCAATTTTTTTATTTTCATGTTTCATCATCTTTTCTTATATTTTCTTCTGCAGATGTAACTATGGTAGCCTAAGGTCCTTGTAACCAACTCATATTGGAGATTTCCATGGATTAATCTAGAGGATTTGTGCTCTTTTGCTCAGATTTGTTTCTCCTCTTTCCTTATTTTTGTTTTTGCTCTTGATCATGTTTTTTTTATCATAGTTTTGTGTATGTTTCTAGGTTCTGATTTCTTTTCCATTTTCTACCCTTGTATTATGCTTCATTTTTGTTTTTGAGCTACCTCCAATATATTCTATTTTCTATTTTAGTTGTATTTATGTGTTTTTGTTGTTTTAGTTGCTCTCTGGTTTTTATTTTTTTGTTTTTCTAGTTAGTGGAAATTCCTATTTTGGTGTAGGTTGTATTTATGTTTTTGGTTCCCTTTATATTTCATTTTTATTGATTTTCTGTGCATTATTTGTGCAATTTCTGATAATAGGGAAGGAAGTGATTAAATGCTAGATTTAGTATTTAGGTTGATTTATCCAATGACATTAATTAGACCGGTTTAAAATGATCATTGTGTGATTGTAATTGTGAGCATGTCGTGTTTAATTGAATGCTAGGCAATCGTCTAGTAGGAAGGATAATCTAAGAAAATGCAGAGATTTCGATTTGTTTAGAATCAACCACAAAGTTGTTTATTATTTTATCTGATGATAGATATCCAAGGAATCTCAATTCTGAGTTGGTTACTCATTTTTAAATTGTTAAATTACTTCTAACATTTGTTGTTCTAATCTATTTAAAACTGAATTAAAACCCCCCCCCCTTTTACATTCCTTGTTAATTCTGACAATACAGTGCCAGTTCCAAGTGTGAAACGATCCAGGTTTACTACTATACTATTGAATTTGTTTAGCCTGTATTTGATTGAGTTCGATTGCTCACGTCACCTCCCGATGTTCATTATCAAATGAAACAAAATATTGAAGATAATAAGAGCAAGAATAACAAGAGAAAATTTGATGAAGAACATGATTTTTATTCACCTAGTGAAGAAGGTGGTGAAATGCCAATAGAAATGGAACAACAAAGTGAATAGACACAAAGGACAACTGAAAAAGTGAAGACAAGTGGTCGCATTGGGAATTATTTTCAACCTAGAACCACTCCTGGATCTCAACCTACCTTAAAAAGTGTGCTACAAAATAAACAAGTGATACGAAGGTGTGACCTTGCTATTGCTAAATGGTTCATTAATGCATCCATTCTATTTAATGCATCTAATTCATCATATTTTTAGCCTATGATTGATGCTCTCTATAGCATGAGTCCAGGATACAAGGGTCCAAGTATGCATTGTCTTCATGGTGATTTGTTAAATAGTTGGGTTGATGATGTGCATAAACTTGTGGATGATTATCGTTCCATTTGGAAAAAACTGGTTGTAATGTTATGGTAGATGGGTGGACTGATAGGAAAAGGAGAACTTTTATCAATTTTTTGGTTTATTGTCCTAAAGGAACTATTTTTCTAAAATATGTTGTTGTCTCTCATGCTTCTAAATCTGTTGATTTATTGTTTAAGCTTTTCAAGGATATCTTGTTACGTGTTGGTCCTGAAAATGTAGTTCAAATAGTAACTAATAATGCTGCCAATTATATTGCTGCTGGTAGGTTACTGGAGAAAGAGTTTCCTAAACTGTTTTGGTCTCCTTGTGCAGCACATTGCATCAATTTGATGTTGCAAGACTTGGGAAAATTGGAGGAAGTTAGTGAGGCTGTGTCACATGCCTCAAAAATTACTAAATATATTTATAATCATTTCTATGCTTTGTTTTTTATGAGAAAGTGTACAGGTGGAAGGGAAATAATTTGTCCTACTCTTACTCGCTTTGCCACTAATTTCATTGCTTTGTAGAGTATTTTGGCTCAAAAAGATGCATTAAGAGTCATGGTAACATCTAAAGAATGTACAAGCTCAGCTTATGCCAAAGAAGCTAAGGCAAAACAATTTGTGGAACAAGTGTTAGACTCTGAGTTTTGGAGTAAATGTGCTGATGTAGTGAAACTGACTGAACCACTTGTACGTGTGTTGCGTATGATTGATAGTGAAGATAAACCAACTATAGGATTTCTTTACCGAGCCATGTATAAAGCTAGAGAATATATGGTAAAGAGGTTTCAAAGAAATAAAACAAGAGTGGAGCCTTACTTGAAAATCTTAGATCATCATTGGGATGCACAACTTCACAAAAATCTCCATGCCACGGGTTATTGGTTAAATCATGCATATTAGTTTAATGAAGAAGAATTTGAACAACATATGACTACAAACTGATCTGCTGGATGTCATTGAAAGATATGTTCACGGAGATAGTCAATTGCGAAGTAAGCTAACTAGTGAGAAGAGAATTTATAGTAATGTTGAGTTGGATTTTGGAAGACAAGTTGCTTTGGATGAACGAAATACAGTCATGCCAGTAACTTTCATAACTTGTAAATTGTAATCCTTCTTAATATTTATTTGTGAGTTGTGACTTTATTTGTTATTAATTTATTTTATGACATGCAATATTTTAGATCAATGGTGGGCATCTTATGGATGTGGGGTACCACATTTGCAAAAGTTTGCTATTCTTATTTTAAGCCAAACTTGTAGTGCTTCAGGCTGTGAGCGAAATTGGAGTGTATTTGAGCACATTCATTCAAAAAAAAAAAGAAATAGGTTGGAGCATCAAAAACTTAATGATTTAGTCTATGTTCGTTACAACTTGAGGTTGCAAAATAAGTATTATTATATTCTTATTCTTTTTCATTGATTATCTTTCTATATTACATATGGTTACATTTATGTACATGTGCTTAGGAAAAAGAGACAACAAAAATACGATCCTATTAATTTGGAAACACTTGATGACCATGTTGATTGGGTAATAGAGGATTCACCACCATTCTTAACCGTAGAGGAGGTGGATGCATTATGCAAAGACCTTTCAGATATAACCATTCAACCACTTTCAAATGATATTGGTGTATTTTAATCATATTTTTATTTCAAATTTGTTTAATACTTGTTATCTCTAAATGCTAATTAGTAATTAGTACTTTCTATCTAATTTTTTTGACATAGGTCCTTTAAATTTGGATGATGATGTTGATGAAGCACAAGACAATCCCATGGAAAACATGAATTTAAATGAAAGCAATGTTGATCATGAAGTTACAATGGGAGATTCTTCTGAGTTTTTTTAATGAAGAAGAAGTTCCTGAAAATTATAATGACTTAGTTTATGCTCATTGGCCGTAGAAAATAGTTGAAGTGTTGAATTTGTTTAGGAACATATGTTGAACTTAAACTTATTTTATTTAGCCTATATTTGTGATCTTTGTTACTTGTTTGTTTGAAATTGAATGATGGTGTTTTTTTTAATATTTTGGTATCTAATTATCTATGTTATGAAATAATATTAATTTATGATTTTTTTAAAATATTTTAAGACATTATCATGTGGGTCAATCAATGATCCACCGGTTCAACCACTGACTCAGTGACCCAGTACCTTGACCGGGTGAATCACCGGGGTTTTTAAAACTATGCATAGTGGTACATAACTCACATATAAAATTGAAATATAATAGGAAGTCTTAACCTAAAGAATAAGTAATTCCTCTATTGTAAAGCACAGTTTCACTCAGTGAAGGATGCCCTTGTTTAGCAAGAAATAAGCAAATAATGTCATACTTTTTGCAATATTTTCAATTGGCGAGATTTAGACTCTCTTAACAACACTCACTTCCCATGCTCAGCAAGACTAATCTTGCTTCATAGGGATCCTACACTGACTTTCAAACTCTTTTCACTCAACAAAAACTTGCTCTCACTCTGCAAATTCTATTTCACTCACTTACTAACTTATTTTGTGGAGCACATTGTTTCATTAGAGAGAAAAAAAAATAAAGCTATAAAAAAACTAAACCACTCTTTCCTATATTTGTTTTAAGGGACCAAAAATCCCTCTTCCTTCCCAACATAACTTCTTTATTTTTGTTTTAAGAACCCTGAACCCCCCTACAGCTTCGATCTTGTTTCTTTTTCTTTCAAAGCAGGATCCTTCCTTTCACCTTTTCTTCTTCCCACACTCCCCTCTCTTATTGTTTCAAACCCCATCAAACCCAATACACCCATGAAGCACTCAAGTAAGAGGAAGCAATTTAAGTTGGAAAAGAACAATACTCATCCCATTCTGAAGCTCCTTGAGGTAAATATATAACCCATTGATGTAGATGAGTATTTTTATGACATAGATTAGTTATGGGTTGTTTGTGAGGAGTTGGAAATTAAATTATTATGATCATTGTGGTTTCCTCAAAATTCTAGACATGTTAAATTTGGGGAATTTCTCTAATCTATTGTTATCTTGCTCCTAAGGACTAGATTCCTTAGAAAATACGGTGATTGCTTCTCCCGACGGCTTTGGACGACATTGATTAAATTCTATTTGGTTGTGAGTAGCTAATCTACTTAATGACACTTTTAATTATTTTTAGGAGAAGCAGGTAAAGTTCAAAATAAGTTATTTTGATGATTTGGGATTCTACGGGTACTTGAGAATGAAGTATAATATTCATTTCAAATGATTGGACTTGATTCTATGTTAATCCTTAATGGTTTCATAAATATTTTAATAGTTTGATAATGTAGTTGTAAATGTGAAATTAGTTTCTCATTGTGAGCTTTGTGATTGTTTTTTATTTGCTACAACAAAGAGATAATGTAACCTCTGAGTCAAATATTAAGAGTATGTATATGTTTTCTGTTTGCTACAATGAAGAGATAATGTAGCCTATAAGTTAAATACTCACAGTATATATATGTTTTCCTTTTTACAATGAAAATAAAATGTAGCATATTTCTCATTTTCGTTTACTATAACGAAGAGATGATGTAGCATATTTTGTGTTTGCTACAACATAAAGATAATATGGTCTATGAGCTCATAGAATAAAGAAAGTTTATATAAAATTTATTATTCTTGATTATGACTTTAATTATATTTCTAATGAGTTCTCAACAGAGTAATTACTGTTTTTTTTTTAAAAGTGAGTTATAGTGTATTACATTTTTGTTAACTATCATTGAAGCTCCTTTTCATATGTAAAAATTTGTGTCATGTTTATTTTTCCCTTCCTTTCCACTTTGTTTATTATTCTCTCACTAAGTCTTTATGACTTATTCCTTTATTTTCTTTTTCCCCTCAGATATCAGGTGGTTGAGTAACAAACTGCCAAAGATTTATTGATCTATCTATGAATTTATTCATCTTTTGGTTGGCCTTCAATGCTTATGATGGGGATTGTTTTGTTGATAATTCCATTATAATGTAGTTATAAGGATAATGATAGGGACAATATCTTTGTTTTGAGTCCTATGTGATCCTACCATATGAACATCTAATTATGTAATTATGATGTTATGAGAAATGATGATTATTATTATTTATGAGCTATATTAGTACTAGTTGTTGGATTTGAATATTATGTCAAGGGTCTATGTTGTGATCTATGGCCTTGCCATTTGACTATTAGATCTTGATATGTATATGGTCTATGATATGTTTTCATATGTTATTTTATGTGCAGTTTGTCCTATTATTAAGGGAGACTGTGGCGAATTTTTGGTAGCTCCTTTTGTTTGCTTTTATTTGTGTCTTAGTGGGGTTTTACTCTCAAGCTATTTAGGTTAATAGGTCATATAGCTACATTATTTGGGTATGTTGTAGAATCTTGTTTGTAACTTGTGTACTCGAGCACAACTTACATGCAAGAGGCTATAACCATCCATTGTTACACTTGAGTTTGTCTTAGTTATATTTGATTCTCTAGTGTAAGATGAGTTTCTTAGATTATTTAAAGATAACTTTTTGGATTCAAAGTGTTAGAGATAGTATAGCACAAAAGTATAAGACATGTGTGCAAGTAAATCAAATGCTATTAATCGACCATAATATCCACTTCATGTAAATTTTTAGATATGCACCACACTTGGTGGTTATCAAGAAGCTACGAGTTTATATATTTTTGGATAGTTTGAAGAGTAACATGTTTAGGATGATTGTAGGGTAGAGTGATATGACTTAAGAACAAGTCTGTATAGGACTTTGACTATTGAGCAAGAAAAACGAACAAGATTCTAGAGATAATATTGGTCAGTGATTTCAAGGACAACATGAAGATTGATGGTGTATTCCAAGAGTAAGGAAGAGCATAATCAACACTTAAGGTTAGCCTTGTAAACTTGGGAGAAGCATAAGTTATATGCAAGTTCTCCAAATGTGAGTCTTGGTTGGATAGTGTGGTCTTTTTAGGTCATGTGGGTATCTAAGGACAAAATAAGCATAAATATGAAGAAAGTAGAAGCGATTCAAATTTTTCCTTCACCTACATCAATGTCTGAAATGTGTAGTTTTATTGGACTTGCAAGATACAATTATTGGTTCATTAAGGATTTTTCCAATTAAATGTAGCTCCATAATCAAATTAACACAAAGACAACTTATGTTCTTATGTAATGATGCATGTGAATAATGTTTCCCACGATCAAAGTTTTGCTGGTCATTTGTTGTTATTTTTAAATTTACCTTTAAGTAGTGTTGGTTATATGGTTTATTATGGTGTATCTAGAATTGGTTTGGGTGTGTGTGTGTGTGTGTGTGTGTGATGCAGCATGGAAAGATGATTGCTTATACTTCTAGACAACTAAAGAGACATGAAAAGAACTATCCTACACATGACTTAGAAATAGCAACAATGGTTTTTACTCTTAAGATTTAGAGGCATTACTTATATGGTGAGACTTGTGAGATCGATCATAAGAGTCTTAAGTATATCTTTGCATAGAAGAACTTGAATTTAAGGCAAAAGAGGTGGATGGAGCTCTTGAAAGACTATGTCTACACAATCTTGTATCATCTAGGTAAAGCAAATGTGGTTGTTGATGCTTTAAGTAGTAAGTCTATAGGTAGCCTTGCTCACATAGTTGAAGTT
Source organism: Glycine latifolia (assembly GCA_013407115.1). Lineage (NCBI taxonomy): Eukaryota > Viridiplantae > Streptophyta > Magnoliopsida > Fabales > Fabaceae > Glycine > Glycine latifolia. Next base: position 11,929,672 of record CM023958.1, on the reverse strand, counting down.
AGGAGACCTATGGTGAAGGAGTTCCAAGATCTAGTAATTTGTTGTGAGAAGTTTGAGGTCACAGTCACTAAATCAGTTTTAACTCTTCTTCATGTCTGTTCCACATTGGTGAATATTATTAAAGCAACTAAAGGTGAAGAGCATCATTTAAGGAAGATTATGTAGGAAACTCAAGTAGGCAAAGTTCCTAATATTTGTGGGCGGTTATGAGGGTGTCTTACACTTGGCACTCGCCCATGTGTTTTATAACGTTGTATTTTATTAATTATTTGTTCAAGTGATTTAATTAAATTACAAGAGAAATTAAATATAAGTTAAATGCTTGAGTTAATTAATTATTTGATGAGTTAGTGATTTGAGTATGTGTTTTATGTGTATTGGTGAGTTTTTGGTATGTTTAGGCCTAAAGCGATGGAATTTTGAATTATGAGAGGGGTAGATGCATTAGTAGAAGTCAAGGTGTAAAAAGAGAGAGTTTAAAAGTCATAAACCTCTCAAAACCCTCATATTTTAGAAACTTCTCTAAAAAACCTTTCATTTCCACTCACTTTTTCTTCTCCAAGAAACCAAACCCTTGAGAGTTGAGTTTTTGGTACATTTGTTCAAAGGAGATTATTTTCCTTCTTGTTAGAACTCCATAGTTTTCCTTGGTGTCGTAAGATTATCATTTTCATCCCTTACTCTTCATTTTCATTTTTCTAGAGCACCCATGGAAGTTCATGGAAAATCTTGATTTTAAGGGAATTCGATTTTGTTTTTGGTTGGCTTTGGGGTTTGGTTGATGTTATGTAGTGTGGTTGTTGTGGAAGTAGAGGAATATTCCTCTCTTGGACCCAAAGTTCTCTCATTTTTCCTTCAGTTTCTCAAAATTTTGAACCTTAAAGTTGAAAAGGTAAGAAAAGTTGACCTTTTCTTGTTTTATGATGTTTCTGTAGTATTGGAATGGTTGTGATGTATTGTGTTGGTAGTTTCATCCTGATATATTTGATTTTGAGATTTTGATGTTGATTTGATGATATGAATGGATATGAATGAAGTTTGATGGTTGGAAATGGCTTATGCATGATTGATTTTCGTTGTGATGATGTTCACATAGTGCAAGATGGCATTAGATCAAAGCAAGTTGGAGTTTTTGTGTGAAATTTGTATGCCCAACTTATTTGAATTGTTTTAGTCTACTATAATGTTCTATAATCGATTAAAATGATCTCAAGAGGTTGAATTTTGGTTTAGCCCACTCAAGATAATCCACTATTTTAAGTTCCAAGAGTTGTTTTAATTTAGGTTCGTAAATAGTTTATTATTTGGCATGATAATCGACTATTTATATCGCTATAAGCCGTCTAATAACATCATCAATTTAACATTGATTTTTTATAAAATTAATATTAACCAAAATGCGGTGACATTTTTGTAAATAAAAGAATGTTGTTAACATCAATTTTATGAAAAATTGATATTACTGGAAGACAATCAACATCAGTTTTTCAAAAATCAATCTAAAATTTCTTAAGATAACATCCGTTTTCTGAATGTTGTGGCAGTTGAAATTTATAAACCCAGAAACCACAAAGAAACAACCACACCACACGTTCATTTCAAGTTTTCAACCCTAAAGAGCCTCTCTCTCACTCTTTCTCTCTAACCTCGGCGATTTCAATTGTTCCGACTTGTTCGAAGAGCATGGCCAACGAAGAGGTTTGCCTCTTCCGGCGGTTCGGCAAAACTCTCTTCTCCAGCGTGTTCGTCGTTGGGCTCCGAACTGGAAAAGCCCGCTTCAGTTTCACTAAGGCTTCAGCTTTAGCTTTTGGTTGCTCCTCCCTTCGCAAGTTCAACAATTTCATTGTAACACTTCTTCTCTCATTCTCGCAGTTTCACATTTTTACAACATTTCTCCAAATTTTATGTTTTGGTTTATTGGATATGGAGATTGTGTTCACATGTGATTTGAGTCTGATTTTGATTTTGCGTTTGTGGGGTTATGGTTCCTAGGAGAACATGTTTTATGGTGCACTAATGTTGTTCGATGAAATGCCTCACTGTCGTTATATTTTTCATTGGTTGGACCCTTTGCATCGGAAAGCTTAACCCATTTTTGTTCTTGGTTGAGCTAACATGCTCTGTCCCAGGAGAATTGTTCTCTATGGCTGCTTGTGCTTGGTTGAGCTAACATGCTCTGTTGACTCGGGTTCGTGCGCCACTGTGAGCTCTATGCGAGCTGCGAGAGAATGGACGATGCAAGCAACGTGTTCGATGAAATGCCAAGGCAAGTTAGCGAACAGATTATTCCAAGACCCTAACCCCAAGTTCACGAAAGATTATTCCAGACCCTAACCCCAAGTTCACGAACAGATTATTCCAGACCTTAACCCCAAGTTCATATTTGGTAAATTAGTTTCTATATACCAGACCCTAACCCCAAGTTCACGAACAGATTATTCTAGAACATAGCCAAGGCAAGTTAGCCCAAAACCCATTTTCAATAATTAATGTTTTCAATCATCTATTAATTAATGGGTTCCATGTGTGATGTGCTTCTTTGTCCTTGTCTTACTTTTGGTATAAACATCATGTCATTTGGTATTCTCGTAAAATGTAAAATACTTGATGGGTTCCATGTGTGGCTTTGTCAATTATAGTAAATAATCTAAGTTGTTTAAAATTTTAAATTGATCTTAATAGAACTGTTTCATTGTGAATCGCTTTTTTGGATAGATAGCTCATAGTCTTATTAATTATCTAGTTGTCCCTCATCATGAGTCATGATAGATACAGGACTTGAATTTCTGCAAACTTGGTGCAAATTTTTGAGGCAAATGATGCCAATACTGATGATTCCAGAGATGTCTTCTTTTGTGGAAACAGATGCCAAGAGGAATGGTGATGATGATCTATTTTTCATGTTCCTGAATCTTGATTGCTGCTTGTAATTGGTTGATGCTTGATTATTTGGTATAGTAAATTGAATTGTGCTAAGCTTTTGTGTTGCTATAGTGGCTATTATTTTAATGATTTCTTGCTTCCTGGTTCATGTTATTTTGTCCTTCAGTAGTTATCTGAGAGACTTGAATATCAATAATGGATGTTATTTTGTTATTGCTAATTTATTGTTAAATTTAATGATTTCTAAGTTGGCTGTTGGAGGGAAATGCATAATAATAATTGAAATATAAGAGGAAATTAATGGTGGAGCTTTTTGGCTAGGCACTACTCCACTTTACCACGTGTTTTTAAAATCTGTCTCAGCAATGAATTTCCACATGTTCAAGGTCGAAAAAGTTGTGGAATTAGCCAATTTAAAATTCTTAATTAGCCAACAATTAAATCTGTCTCAGCAATTAAAATTCTTCTCCAATTCCTAATTAATTAGCCAATTTATCTGGTTCTATGATAGTCACCAGATGTCAATAAAATGAACCAACCACAATAGCTTATTCTGGTTGCTTTTGTTTGTTACAGTGATTGAAACAAACCATGAGTCCAATAAGATGTCAATAAAATGAACCAACCATGAGTCTAATAAGAAGATTAGCAAGAACATGTTGACAATATAACTTATATGAAGGTTGAAGAAATTGTTGTAATGGTTTTGATACTAGTCAAGAGGGTCCAAGCTTATGTATACAGGGGGGGTGTTATCCCTAGCCATGATTAGATTACATATAGTCAAATAAGATGTTGCCGCACAAGTTAATAATTATTAAACAAGTAGTAAACTTCAAATAAGATAAAAACTCCTACTGCTACACAAAGAAAGTAACATGCTAATAACATCAAGCCATTCAACTAGATCCCCACTGAATGTGAAAGCTTTCAATCACAGCAACTGATATATATCATTTTAAAAAACAGGGACAAGATTTCGTATTCCAGTAAGCTTGTAGCATCATATATCAACAATAAAATTATTGTAAGCATCCCTAAAATCAGTCTTTTATAAAAAATAAAAAAAAGACAATGTCTTGAACTGCACCATTAATATATCTACATACATCCCCCAAAAACAGAACAGGTATATGTACACATCCCAAAAAATTCATATCCAAAAAACACAACAATTATTCCAGTGTATCTATAAGAAGTTGTGCAGCACCAATGAATTATAGTTGTCAACTTGGCTTGTTTGTGTCATTTGGATTGTAGTCCCATGTTGACTTTCATTGGCAGCTTCACTTGTTCAGAACCTAGGTTCCACCCTCATATTGATCAAAAGATACAAAAATTGAATTGTACACACGTGTTGCTACATTTTGCTCCTACATAATTAAAAATATAATCAACATATTTTATAAATGAGATAGTAGTGTAAAAAAAAGTGAGTAAATTATCAAGTTTTCTGGAGTCTTCCTTTTAATTTTGTGATAGGTTTCCCTTTCTCTTTCTAGCCAATTTCTCAACCTTAGATTTAACACGTTTTTTTTTAGCTTTATATATGTTTTTTTAACTTGGTAAGTTTGGTTTTCTGCATATTCCTTACTTAACTAAAAAAATTTCCATTATGCAATGTGGAAACGTTTTGTGTTGTCATTGTTTCCCTCAATTTGAATTGTGCTATAAGATGATTAACTGGTTATGCATTGACTGCACATTAACGTGGAGTCTTAATCAAGCCATTGATCTCCAACCACGAAACAAAAACCAAAATAAGTTCATTAACATGTATTTCCTCTTCCTATAATAGTTATCTAATAAGGAAAAAAAATTATAAAATTATTTATTATTTTAATTTTTAATATATTATTAATTAACTTTTTTTTACTTATATCTCTTATAATATTAATAATATAAATAATAAAGCTAAAAATATATTAATAATATGATATAAAATTAATTTTATAATATTATTATTATCTTTAATTTATTTTTATGGATGATAACTGCAATGATTTTTATATTATTAATTAAATAAAATTATTTTGAATGAATTTTTAAAATATTTATTATAAAAATTAACAACTTCACTATATATTATACTTCATGATTAAATAATTATATTTTTTTATATTGCCATTATTTTTTAATTTTAATAGTAAATTATAAAAATTTAAAAATAAAGACATAAAGAAAAATAGTATATTCATAATTATACAAAAATAGTGTTAATTTATTAAATTATAAGAAACTATAATATATTAAATTATAGTCTAAATTTGTTATATTGTCAATATATGTTATTTTTATTATTCTTAAATTTTGTTGGACGAGGAATAATTATGGGTCTCACTCTATCATAAAATATCTTTGAAGGATTTTTCATACTTATCTTAGATGGAAAATTTCCCAAACTAAATTTTATAAATAGTCAGTTTTTGCAATGATTCAAGTAAAGAAAATTCAGATTTTTTAATATATATTTTCCTTATCAGATTTGACAATAAAGTTTAAATATTTAAAAGTTTGAATAGAAAAAAAGATATTTATGTAAAATAATTTAATATATCTTCTACCAGATTTGACAATAAACGTATAGCACAGTGAAGGCTCTATCATATAAACTTATAATAATTTCAAGAATCACAGGTATCCTAATTATCATAGTTGAGTTAGTTTTTTTTTTTTTCTTTTTTGGAGGGATGGGTGCGTTCAGGTCTTTTGAATGACCTTTGGTATTTTTTCTTTTTCTGTTATAAGGATTTCTGGATATTTTTGTGATAGAGAGCTAGTCTCTGAAGTTTCTTAAAGAAGTTCAAGATATATGTGTCGGTACCTTTCCACTTACTCTTCCTTGAATTATGGATTCCATGATTTCTTGTAAGAGTTTAAGTCTTGTGTTATGATAATTTCAAATTCACATGGCTTTTATATATATATATAAGCCAGCATTAAGATGAAGAACAAGAACATCAAGTTGATTGAATTTATATATATATATATATATATATATATATATATATATATATATAATTATACATGAAAGTAATTATATATATATATATTTCAGGAATTTGATCTGGTATACGTGTATAAATTATGGTTACCAAATTGTTGATAGAAGTGTATTAAAATTTTTATTTTAGTTTTTAATAAATCTTTTAAAATTACAGGGAGAGAAATAAAGAGGATATACCATTTTTTTTTCAAAATTGATATTCTATATCGGTTATGTACTAAATGATGTAAAAAGTGAATATACAACATCGCTTTTTGGCAGAACCGATGTAGAAAGTTTTCTCGTGTGCATAAAACAACATCGATTTTTTACCAAAAACCAATGTTGATCTACATAAAACAACATCGGTTTTTACTAAAAACCGATGTTGTTACATAATTTAACATCGGTTTTAGTGAAAACCGATGTTTAATGCATATTTTACATTTTATTTGTTTATTTCTCATTAAGCAACATCGATTTTTCTTAAAAACCGATATTGTATAATTTTGTTAACATCAGTTTTTCAAAACCGATGTTAACGTTGATACTTTTAATGTCGGCGGTTTCAACATCGATTAAAAACCAATTTTGAAAGCCCAAATAAACCGATGTCAAAAGTCTATTTTCTAGTAGTGTATTTAGTCAACTATAGTAAGACATAGTCGACTAAGTGGAACAAAAGTAAATCTTTGAGGGAGAATTAGGGAAACTAATCCTCATGAAAGTTGTATCCCTAGATGTTAGCTAACTAATGACATTGGTTTCACCAAAAATATTATGTATAACTCAAGAAATGGTTAAATTAGTGAACAAAGGTCAAGTTGCCAATAACAAGTAAAAGTTTCATATAAATTGTAATTTTAGGCATAGTATGCTTCCTAACTAGGCCATTGGTAAATATTAACGTAGAAGATTATATTCATAGATTTAAAATGAAACAAGAAACAACTTAATTGAATTAGTATATCGTTAATTATCATGTTTATAAGCTATGAAGGTCATATGCACATAATAGAAAATAAGGGAATTAGTAACCCAAAACTCATGAGATGTTTATAACCTTAATTATGAAGTGGAAAGTTGTTATAAATGTATAGTGATGCATTATTATAATGATTTGATTGATCTATGATATTATTATTGACAAGCTATTATTATATCGTTTAATGAGATGAATTGAGTTGAAATCTTGTTATTCTCATGTAATTCATATTCCTATGACAAGATCGGTGTTTGATTATGAGAACTTGTGTTGTAAAAAGTCTTATGATGTTTGATGAACTAAGTGAGAGTTCATGATTGTCGAGAAAGCTATGAATGGTGAATTAATGATGAAGTGATAATGAACGAAAGTATGTGAATGAATGCATTTGTGATGACATATGATATTGATTTGAATGACCATAATAACATGCATGCATTGACGAATGACATTGCATGTGAGTAGGCATGTAGGTTGGTGGTGCTAAGAAGTCCATCAGCCTAGTATTGGAGGTTGTCGATGGTGGCTAACAAGGAAAGGACCTATAAAATGGATGGGGGAGAATTCTTAAATAGGTTAAGGTTGTTGCGAGTCTTATCGGAGGTAAGTCACTACTCACACTCATCCATTTTTGATAAAATCCACACTCCCTCCGCAGGGTTAATTTGAGTCTCTCGAATGGTCAAGGTGTAACTATGTAAAAGGATGTACTTGGGTTAATCGATCAAGGTGAAATCTTTTAGGAGTAAAGAATTAGCATGGAACAACATGATAATTAGGCATGTGCATTGATAATTGCTATTGAGAATGATGGGTTACTTGATGAGTTGTATTAGTAAATGGTTGTTGGAAAAGTAAAGGATCTTTATATCTCTTTTAAACATTGGTGATCTTATATTTCTCTTATATGTTGATTCTTTTCAAATGAGCTTACCCTTGCATTTTTTTATTGAATTGTGATGATCGTGTCATTTGACACGGGAGTAGATTGTGATGTAGGGTCTGAGGAACATGACACTTGTGGTTGATGTGGACTGAGTGGTGGACAGAGGGACGAGATCCGACCCTTGGTCTTTTACCTATGTTTTGTCTTAGTGGGAACCAGCTTAGGGCTTAGATATTTCATAGATCTATGTTATATTTATTCCTTTAATGGGACCCTTGAGATTTGTTTAGAGATTAGTTTATGATGTTTCGATGATGTAATGTCTTAGGGAAAAAGTGTTTGATGTTTTATAACTTGAGGACCTTTCATGGGTAATGTTTATATGACATGTTTGAATTAATAAAAAATTTATTCGTATTTTCATTTATTAAACTAATTCAAAAGTTTTAAAAAGACTAAAAGTATATCTTTCCTCATTAAAATCTTAGTGTTCCATGTAATGGCATCCGAGGTTGTTACTGGTTCCTAATGTCGGAGACTTGAGGAAGAATAATATAAAGGAAGTTGTTATTCCTCTTATAGCATGCATTGAGGTTATACTAGAATATATAAAGACCTAAAAGAATTCTATTTGTGGGAAAGGATTAAAAAGGACATAATTGATTTTGTATCTAAATGCATCAGTATGCTATTATGTTAAAGCAGAATGTCAAAATCTCATAGGTTTGTTTCAAAGGATTGATATACCTTAATTGAAATGGGAGAAAATCACTATGGATTTTGTGATAGGGTTACTTAGAACCTCAAAAGGTTATTACTAAACTTGGATAATTGTAGAACAATTGAGTAAGTTGAGATGCATTTTGCTAGTGAAAACTACCTATTCAGCAACTCAATATGTCAAGCTTTATATAGAGAGAGAATAGTATCATTTCATGGAGTAGCATTGTTCATAATATCAAATTGAAGACCTTAGTTCACAACTCAATATTGGAAATCCTTTCAGGCAGCCTTAAGGACTAGATTGGATTGAGTATTGCTTTTCAGATGACACCTTTTGAGGTCTCATATGGGAGGTATTGTAGATCACCAATTGGTTGGTTTGAAATTTGAAAGTTTATACTAGTAGGTCAAGATATAATTCTAGAAGTTGTTGAGATAGTCAATATACACTACTACAAAAGCAGCTTTCAACATCGGTTATTTGAGACATTTAACATCGGTTATTGCCCGATGTTGAATCAGCCGACATTGAAAGTTGAGAATTTAACATCGGTTCTTCCAACCGATGTTAACAAACGTTAAGCACATCGGGTTGCCATCAATAACCGATGTGGACATGGCGTACATAAAAACGCTGAAAAGAAGAAATGATGGTTTGACAACATCGGTTTTGTCATATAACCGATGTTAACATGTAAATCGACATCGGTTTTCAACGAAAACCGATGTTGTTTGTTGATAACAACATCGGTTTTGTAAAGTAAACCGATGTTGTTTGTTGATAACAACATCGGTTTTTGTAAAGTAAACCGATGTTGTTTGTTGATAACAACATCGGTTTTGTAATGTAAACCGATGTTGTTATTAATAAACAACATCGGTTTACTTTACAAAACCGATGTTGTTATCAACAAACAACATCGGTTTTCGTTGAAAACCGATGTCGATTTACATGTTAACATCGGTTTTATTGGCAACCGATGTTGTTTTTAAAATTTTTTTTTAAAATATTTTATTTATTTTTTTAATTTTAGCAGTTCTTCAACCTGCAAATTTAAAAATCCAGAACCAGCAATGCAGAATTTAAATATCCAGAACCAGCAGTGCACAATTTAATAATATTCCAATAACAAATCCAATGCAAAATGTGTCAATTTAATATATATACAATTGTTTTCAAAAATACAAATGAACCCCCTAATCAACTAATACATCTCGTCTAACTTTAAGAAAAAATTTCGCCCATTCGAGTCTGATTGCCTTCATGGTGTCCGCTTCCAATGGTCTTTGATCATTGAAAAACTGCATGCATGACATGACATAACAAAACATGTAATAATAAGTACAAAACAAAAACAAGTAAACCAAAACAATTTGAATTAGACAAGTAATTACCATGTCCCAGCTATCAGTGAAGGCTCCCTGGACTATTGTCTGCATCCAATGCATGACATAATAGCCACACTCAGTGCTTCCTGTTTGCTTATTACACTAAATTGAAAAACAAAGTCATAATTAAATGCCAAATGCCGTGAACATGAATAAAAATTAATTGAATACTTAAACCATGATTTAGGATAGGACTTACTTTTTTTATTCAAGGTGTGGCCCTATCCCATTCAGGAAGACATATTTTTAAAGTATATTCATATCTATACGTTGAGTCTTTATCCTAAATATGACAAAATTTCGGCAGCATTTCGCTTTGGTCTCCAAGTACACGAAATGAAAGCGGTGGCATGAGTTCCACCACAATCAAGTATGCACCCGGAGAACAAAGTGAAATGCATTGGACCGAAATACTTATCATATTTAAGACAAGAATGACAACGTATAAACATGAATATACTAAAAAAATATAAGCCCTCCCAAACTGTCCAAACGGACAATTCAAGATTCAATACAATGATTAATCCAAACTGTCCGGAAGAATCACTGTAATGAATCTCAAACGGGAAACTACGGTTCACTCATAATGAACATTATTTGTATATAGACATACTAATTAATGGCATAAAACAATTTACATACATAAGATAAAAAAAGATGAAAGGCATTTGTAAGTACCTGAGATGATGGTGAATGCTAATGTCCAACAATGAATATGGTGACGATGGTACACAGAGGCAACGGACAACTACATACAAATGATGGTGAACAGTCATCAACCCTATTGCATTGATTTGTGCATAAATAATAATGCTTCATACACAATAATACCTTTCATTACTACTATTGCACTAGACAATTAAAATCATAGTACCTGACACGGCTGCGCCAAATCAAACTCTGGGAATGAGAAGCAAACAATGGGAACCTATCAAGCGACTGAGCCAAATCAAAATACAAGCATTAGAAGTAGAAAGTTAGTCAATGTAGTGAATATGTTATAATAAAATGTCTTTGTTCTTATATTTAGGGGAGTATTCATATTAAAATGACAACAAACACAGATAGGAGTATTCCCTTAAGATCATGACAAAAAAATTAGAATTTCCCAAGGGTGTTTGTCTGAATTTGATGATGAAAACTGGAAGCCTACTTACATGCTTAAAGACCCTGTATAAGACCTAAAAAGCATTAGATAGTTTCGTGATGGTGCTGGAAAAAGTGCTCAAAAAAGTTTATCTTAGAGCAACAATGTGAAAGCAATGGTGACAGCTGGTTCCAAAGGAAGTTTTATCAACATATCTCAAATGACTGCTTGTGTGGGCCAACAAAACGTTGAGGGTAAGCGAATTCCATATGGTTTCGTAGACCGTACATTGCCCCACTTCACAAAAAGATGATTACGGGCCTGCAAGTCGTGGCTTTATGGAGAACTCATATCTACGGGGACTGACCCCTGAAGGGTTTTTTTTTGCCATGCCATGAGTGGTAGGGAAGGTCTTATTGATACTGCAGTGAAGACCTCTGAAACTGCGTACATCCAGATGCGACTTGTGAAGGCAATGGAGGACATCATGGTTAAATATGATGGGACAGTTAGAAACTCTTTCGGAGACGTCCTACAATTTCTCTACGGAGAAGATGGTATGGATGCTGTTTGGATTGAAACATAGAAGCTGGATTCCCTTAAAATGGAAAAAATAGAATTTGACAGGGTGTTTAGGTATGAATTCGATGCTGAAAACTGGAAGCCTACTTACATGCTTGATGAGGCTGTAGAAGACTTAAAAACCATCAGAGAGTTTCATAATGTGTTTGAGGCTGAAGTTCAAAAGCTATCAGTGATAGATTTCAACTTCCAACTGAGATAGCCACTACTGGTGACAGTTCTCTGCCACTGCCTGTTCACCTGAAGAGACTAATCTGGAATGCTCAGAAGACATTTAAGGTTGACTTCCGAAGGCCTTCTGATATGCATCCAATGGAGATTGTGGAAGCCATTGAAAAGCTACATGAGCGACTTAAGGTTGTTCCTGCTTAAGATCTCTTGAGTCAAGAAGCTCAGAAGAATGCTACTCTCCTGTTCAATATTCTGCTCCGTAGCCCTTTTGGCAGTAAAAGGGTATTGGAGGAATACAGACTTTATCGTCAGCCATTTGAGTGGGTAGTGGGAGAAATAGAATCAAGGTTCTTGCAGTCCCTTGTAGCATATGGAGAAATGATTGGTTGTATGGCAGCACAATCAATTGGAGAACCTGTTACTCAGATGACTCTCAACACTTTCCACTATGCTGGTGTCAGTGCAAAGAATGTTACTCTTGGGGTTCGTAGGTTAAGGGAAATCATTAATGTGGCAAAGAGAATTAAAACGCCTTATTTGTCTGTGCTTTAGAATATACCACTCTCAGGAGTGTGACTGAAGCTACAGAGGTGTGGTATGATCCAGACCCGATGAGTACAATAATTGAAGAGGACGTTCATTTTGTGAAGTCCTACTATGAAATGGTTGATGAAGAAGTTGCTTGTGAAAAAATTTCACCTTGGTTGCTTCGCATAGAGCTGAATCGTGAAATGATGGTGGATAAGAAGTTCAGTATCGCTGACATTGCAGAGAACATTAACATTGAATTTGATGATGATTTGACTTGTATATTTAATGATGACAATGCTGAAAAACTTATACTTCGTATCCGTATTATGAATGATGAAGCACCCAAGGGCAACATTAAGGATGAGTCTGCTGAAGATGATGTTTTCTTAAAGAAAATAGAAAGCAACATGCTAACTGAAATGACCTAACGAGGTATCCCAGACATCAATAAGGTTTTCATAAAAAATACTAAAGTTTAGAAGTTTGATGAGAATCAAGGTTTTAAGCCTAATGAGGAATGGATGCTTGATACTAAAGGTGTCAACCTTCTCGCTGTAATGTGCCATGAAGATGTTGATGCCACCAGGACCACAAGCAACCACTTGATTGAAGTCATTGAAGTTCTTGGTATTGAGGCAGTTCGGTGATGTCTTCTGGATGAATTGCGCGTTGTCATTTCTTTTGATGGTTCTTATGTCAATTACAGGCATTTGGCTATTCTTTGTGATACCATGACTTATCGAGGGCATTTGATGACTATTACACGTCATGGTATCAACCGAAATGATACTGGGCCAATGATGAGATGATCATTTGAACTTTGAAGACACAGTTGATATTCTGCTTGATGCTGCAGTATATGCTGACACAGTTGATATCGTTAGCATATTCTCCAAGCTGTCTGAGATTGTCCCCATGAACTCCATATTGTCCCACATCACCAAATTATAGCTTTGTAATTCATCTAACCTACTGTTAAAGTATGATTGACTGAATGAACTTGGGCTTCATGCTTACTAATCAAAGTTGGGGCTGGTATTCTGACTGATAAGGTCGTGCAAAATGCTGGTGTTTTCATTGTGGCAGGCACTATTTGAGTTACTATTCATGGGCCTAGGTATAAACATTTGACTCACAAGCTGTGATATATTTGCTAAGTACATGCATCATCATAATAGAGATGGTTGATTTCAACGGTTATGGGAAGATTAGTGCTGAGGAGTTGTCCCATGTTCTGAAAAGGCTAGGAGAGAGTTGCAGCCTTAGTGGCTATAAAAAAATGGTCTAAGGAGTGGATGGAAGTAGAGATGGTTTTATTCAGTTGAATGAGTTTACAGGGATGATGATGAGTGGGAAGGAACTAGGCTAAGACCTGCAGAACCTTCTGCATACAAGCTTTTGCACTGCCTGAAAAGGATGCAAAAACAATGGGGCAAGGCCTGATTTTCAGCAGCTGTATAATGAATACATGGTGGTATTTGTAAGCTTGACCCTAAGTATCAACTATGGATCGCCATTTTTGTGAACAATTGCTTGGCAACACCATTATTTGAGAGGCTGACCAATCCAATGACTAAAACAGACTCTACCAGTGCTGCTACTTATGTTCTAACCAACATCATCAGCCTAACATAGCTCCCAATTATTCCCAACATAAATACTTAACAAGTATTCTTAACAACGACAAAAAATAGCATCACAAGTTTACTTAATCAGCCACTAAGTGTCCTAAATTTTTAAACCAGCCATACAAACTTCACTTAGTATAATAACAGTGACAATAAATTAAACATCAATATGCTATAGTCAAAACAAACCACAACAGAAACCAAAACAAACCACCAATCATGTATCCAACATTTCAGCAGTGTAAATGTCCAGTAGCACAAACAATTAACACCAAACAAAACCAATTCTAGCAGATGTCCATACAATTATCCAACATTTTTTAAACAAACATACATCAACAGATACCCATTGTTTTTTTCACATGAATAACCAAGACCAACAAGCATGGAATAAAGTCAAGTACCTGTGAAAGCTAACACCAAGAATGCGAACCACAGTCTCAACCAAATGACGCCTCCTACTTTGCAAATCCATGGCGGTAACATAAAAACCAAATACCAACGACTTATTAGTTCGAAATGTGAGTTCCCATAGTACCTCGAACAGAACAGACCAAAAGACTCTACAAGCTGAGGTTAGGGCAAGTACCTGAGCCTGTGCGACTGCCGTCAATGTCACCGGTGAGACCGCAAGCCTGGGATGAGGTCGCGACTCAACAAGAACCCAACAATGGTGACAGCGCGCGCGGAACCTTGAAGAGATGGGGTGTCCAAGGTGATACCGGAGCAAGGCACGAAGGAGAAGATTTGGGTGTCGAAGGTGACAAGGGCACGAAGATTTGGGTGTCGTAGCTTTTGATATGGGCGCGAGAGTGAAGGACTGAAGGAGAAGATAATAAAGGCTAAAAGGCGCGATACTGAAGTTTAATCCTCGCGACGGTATAAGGACAACATCGGTTCACATCAAAAAACCGATGTTAATATGTTATTTTAACATCGGTTCTGCATAAAATCTTGAAAACCGATGTTAATAGTTCATGGTTAACATCGGTTTTACTTAAAATCTTGACAACCGATGTTAAATTTTCATGGTTAACATCGGTTATACTTAAAAATCTACAAAACCGATGTTAACATTTCATGGTTAACATCGGTTATACTTAAAAAAATTGAAAACCGATGTTAACAGTTCATGTGTAACATCGGTTTTTGCGAAAAATCTTCAAAACCGATGTTAAATAAGTCCGCTTATTTACAAAATTGCCACCGCGTTTTCGTTAACATCGGTTCTCTCGATAACCGATGTTAAACTAGCGATGTTAAAACCTATTTTTCTAGTAGTGATAATTTCAGATCACTTGGTGATTGCTCCGAGTAGATAGAAATCTTATTCAGGTTAGAGGCGTTGACCTTTGGAGTTTAATGTAAGAGAACAAGCATTTTGCATGTGTCTTTGATGGAAGATATTCTATGATTTGGTGGGAAGGGTTTGCATAGTCTCATGTTCATTAGTCCTTTTTATATTCTAAAGAAAGTGGGGCAAGCAACATTGCTTAGCCTTCTAACTTGATATATCTAGAGTACATTCAGTTTTCCATGTATAAATGTTTCAGAACTATGTTCATGATCTCTCATATTATTTAGCTTCAGCTAGCGTGACTTGATGCAAATATAAGATTTACCAAACAACCAATTACCATAATAGACAACTGCATGAAGTGTTTGCATTCTAAGAATGAGTTGGGAGTCAGAGACAAGTTATGCATGAAAAGTACCCTCACGTGTTGAGACACAAGGTTAGTAATAGATTAAATTTGAGGACAAATTTTCTTTAAGAAGGGGAGAATGAAACACACAGTTTCAATAATGAGAAAAAAAATTAAGCTAAAAAAACTAAACCCCTCCTTCCCTTATTTGTTTTAAGAGACCCGAAACCCTTCTTCCTCCCCAACAGAACATTTTTCTTTTTGTTTTTAAGAACCCCGAACCCCCTTGCAGATTCGATCTTGTTTCTTTTTCTTTCGAAACAGGATTCTTCCCTTCACCTTTTCTTCTACTCGCACTCCCCTTTATTATTGTTTCAAACCCCATCAAACCCTATACACCCATGAAGCACTCAAGTATGGGAAAGTGATTAGAGTTGGAAAAGAACAATACTATCCCATTTTGAAGTTCCTTGAGGTAAATCTATAACCCATTGATGTATATGAGTATTTTTGTTACATAGACTAGTTATAGGTTGTGTGTGAGGGATTGGAAATTTAAATAGTAGGATCGTTGTGGTTTCCTCAAAACCCTAGGCATGTTAATTTTGACGATTTTATCTAATCTATTGTTATCTTGCTCCTAATGACTAGATTCTTTAGCAAATACATTGACTACTTCTCCCGACGGCTTTTGACAACAATCATTGTGTTCTCTTTGATTGTGAGTAGCTGATCTACCTAGTGACACTTTTAATTATTTTTAAGAGAAATAAGTAAATTTCAAAATAAGTTTTTTTTATGATTTTGGATTCTACGGGTACTTAAGAATGAAGCATAATATTTTATTTTAATTTATTTGACTTGATTCTTAGTGAATCCATAATAGTTTGATTAATATTTTAATAGTTTGATAACGTAGTTTTAAATGTGAAATTGGTTTGTCATTGAGGACTTTAATTGTGATTGAATTTCATTTGCTACAACAAAGAGATAATGTATCCTATGAGTCAAATATTCATAGTACATATATGTTTTTCGTTTACTACAATGAAGAGATGATATAGCCTATAGGTTGAATACCCATAGTACTCTTTGCTACAACAAAGAGATAATGTAGTTTAGTTTATCGTTCGCCACAACAAAGAAGTGGTCTATGTGCACAAAGTATAAAGAAAGTTTATATAAAGTTTGTTACTCTTGATTATGACTTTAATTATATTTCTAATGAGTTCTCAATGGAGTAATTATGGTTCTTTTAAGTGAGTTACACTGAATTTAATTTTTGTTAATTGTCATTTAAGCTCATTTTTGTAAGTAAAAACTTGTGTCTTGTTTCTTTCTTGTCCACTTTGTTTTTTATGCTCTTACTAAGTTTTTATGACTTACCCCTTTTTTTTAATTTTCCTCCTTAGATATCAGGTAGTTGAGTAGTGAACTTTCCAGGATTTGTTGATCTATCCAGGAATTTATTCATCTTTTGGTAGGCCTTCAATGCTTATGATGGGGATTATTTTGTTGATAACTCCATTATAGTGCAACTATAAGGATAGAGATATGGACAATATCTTTGTTTTAAGTCCTATGTGATCCTACCATATGAACATGATAATTATGTAATATGATGCAAGAAATGGTGATTATTATTATGTATAAGCTATATTAATACTAGTTGTTGTATTTAAATATTTTGTCTAGGGTCTATGTTGTGATATGTGGCCTTGACATTTGGTTGTTGGATCTGAATATGTATATGCATCTATGATATGTTTTCACGGATTTTTTTATGTGATTTATCCTATTTTTAAGAGAAGCTCTACTGAATTTTTGGTAGTTCCTTTTGTTTGCTTTTATTTGTCTTAGTGGGGTTTTACTCTTATTAGGCTAGCCAAACTATGGAGATTGTTTTCGCTCAATGAGACCACTCTCGCTTAACGATAGGTCACAAGGATCTACACAAACTCTCTTACTCATTTTCACTCAGCAAAACTTGTTCTTGCTCTGGGAATTCTCTTTCACTCACTTATTAGCTTAAGCTAATCGAAATTGGGCTTCGCTAACCAACATTAGTTTTTCGATCAACGAGATATCAACAAATTTGTTCCAAGGGTTTCAAACAATTGTCTGCCTAATTTACGCTTAGTAGGACACATAACTCGCTTATGGTTCTTAGAATTTTACCCACTCTATGGTCAATTTTCGCTCAAAGAAACATTGCTCTTGCTCAGCGAATGACTCACAGAAGCTCACCCAACCTTTGTAACTATCTCACTAAGCAAAAGGAGATAGACAAAATGCCATGAATCAAAGTTTTTGACAACATTTTCTTCACTAAAAGGTTCCCAAACATCGTAAATCATACACAACGAGTCCAAGACCAATTCCTAACACAATTTAATCAATGCAAAACACAAAACACATAACATGAGTATGAATTTAACACATCAAACCATCAATTATCATACTTAAATATCAAGAACACAAAAGGGGCAAAGCATCAAGAAAAATATAATAATAAATTATCAATCACACATAAGGGGGAAATCACATCTCCTCGCACAAATCAATCAATAGCAATATATCAATTAGGATAAAATGTCAACCGCTTTATCCACGATTATTGCCGCACTCATAAGCGAGATAACTCACTCCTTATTAGCTCAGAAAAGATGAATCAGCAAGAAGAAAGTGATCATAGCTCGGCAACAATCCCTTTGATTTCTAAATCACAACTACAACGATGTTCCCAAAGGTTCATTCAATGGCTCTCCAATAAAACACGTACTTTTCAGACACATACAATTAGGATCAAATGTCAACCCCTTTATCCATGACTATTGTCGCACCTATAAGTGAGATAACTCACTCCTTATTACCTCAAAAAGGGTGAATAGACAAGAAGAAGGTGAATATAGGGCAACAATAATTCCTTTGATTTCTAATCACCACTGCAATGATATTTCCAAAGGTTCATGTGGCTCTCCAATAAAACACGTACTTTTCAGACACGCACAATATAATTAGTATACTAGACAGTTCTTAGCATTAGTTGAGCTACAAATGCAGAGGTCCGACTTAGAAAAAGAGGTGAACAAATAACAAAAGGCTAAAAAACAAAACTTATAAACTCCACTTATTTTATTTTAAAACATTTAACTATAAAACTAATTTTAACTACCACCAACTCCATTTTCCAAAATATCTTTATTAAATAATTACCACAAATATCACTACTCACACAAAACTTACATATAAGGAATGAAATAAATTGGGGTCTTACGGACACCAATAGTAACCTTTTGTCACCCATTTTGTTGGACGAAATCCATCTCGTACTCACGAATATTTATCGAGTGAATTTCTACAATTTTTTTCAATATTCACAGATATCGATGAATATATGTGGATATTTGTTAAAATAGAAAAATTAGAACATATTTATTTTACAAATTTTAAACAAAAAGTTAAAAATATTAAAATAAGATACGATAAAAAATAAATAATATTAAAACATATATTGAAAAATAATCTAAAATATATTTATATTAAGAAAATGAACAACTTACTTTATTAAGACCATTTAAGTAATTTCATATTACAAATATCTATTAGACAAGTTTAGGTTATGTTTGACAAGATATTTCAATCATTTTTTACTTTTTTTAGTTAATAGAAAAGTTCATTTGCTTGTTTAACAAACAGACTATTCTTAGTAATTTCTAACATTTTTTGAAATACTACTTAAAGTAATATTTTTTAAAATGCTAATTTCTAACTTTTAACTTTTTATATTTTCTTTTATTTTTATCAACAATATATTTATCAAATTTTTTAGTTATTATTTTTAAATAAATCATAATTTTATAATTTTTCTATCATTTTATACTTTTCATCTACTTCAATAACTAATTTGATCAAATATTTAAAATTTAATAAACTAACTTTTCAACTAATTTTATTAAACACTTATAATTTAATAAATTAACTTTTCAATTAGTTTTATCGAATATAACGTAATTACCTTAATACTCACCCTGTTAACACTTAATCTCATCATAAATGTTTTCTTATATCACAAATATAATCCGCTATAACATATTTCTTTTCCAAAACTTTTCAAAACATTTATCTTATCTTGGCAGTCGATGTTATATTTTTTTCAAATTAATAAAAACCGTATGTAAAGCAATTTTTTTTATCCCTAGTGTCCAGCATGTAAGGATAATTTCCAAGATAAAAACCCCACCTACCAATATTTGATATGGTCTCTTAATTGTGAACAATACACACATCCGAAGATGATTTGTATATTTATATTGACAAAAAGAAATTATAGTTGTTATTTTATGAAGCTACATCGTAAAAATTGTATAACATATTATAGCATGATTTGCTATACATTAATTTGCTTGCCTCAGGGAAGCACCGGATAAGGGGGGGAAAAAAACAGAAGCGTATGAGGTAGAAGGACTTTGTAGGCACGCCATCGGTGATTCATTCATTTGTCTGCTCTTGAGTCTAAATCAACATTTTTAATATATGAAGTACCAAACAAATTAGAGTGTGACATCATAATAAAATGTCCTTTATGCTTCCCCTCATTACACCAATACACATTTGATATACATTATGTATGAAGTATATAATATTGAAAAGTACTGCTGTCATATTTTATATACAATGTGTTGTATCTCTTCAAAAAATATATACACTATGTTATAGTAACGAATGCACTCTTATCCAAGTTAATAAAGTTTACACAAAGTTAAGGAATTGTTTTAAAACCCTTGAAATGGTTAGAACATAGAAGTCAAGTATAATATACAATAGCATCATGAAATATTAGTCATTTCAATTGTGTTTAAACCCTTCAGAGTTGCAAAAGATGAAGTATGCAACTGAGTGAACTGACAAATCTGAGAAGTCATATTTTGTCTATAAGGTTGCCAAATTTCATCTCCTGAACAACATTAGTATTAAAGCATGACAAAACAACATTAGTAATAAAGCATGACAAATCATATTGCAAGTATGATTAATCTATGATACAGTGGGTTGAAGGACACCCGTGTGTGCTCTCTAACTCTATCAAGACAAAAAAAAATAAAGCGTGACAATCATCAGCATAATGGCCTTTAATTTGTTTTTTAAGAAAACTGGAGCACATTGCTTAATAGGTTAACCTCAAGCATGGTGACATGCTTCATGCATTGATGCTGAATAAAATATAACCATCCAATGCAAAACATAAATAATAATTAGCCTCATTAAAGATTAATCCGGGAAACAAACTCAAGTACTAATTAAAAAAAGCAAAATCATAAGCATCAAAGAACACAAGATGGGCTATATATAGTATATACAAAAAGAATACTTATACACATAACACAAGACATGAACCAGAAAAGTAAATCAAGAAACAACATCATGGATGATCTTCCTTAAAAAAGATAGACATGTTCATAGTATTCCTGACAACTCATAATCATATATGCTGACATCTGGCTGCACCATCTGTTCATAACAGTTGTACAAGGGATTTGGTTCAACATCAAGCAGTAGTGACTCAAGATTCTGATATGCCAAAAAGTTGTCAATAGATTGGTTGGTCACTGAGTCTTGTTGGAAGGCTAGGCCCTCTAAGCATAACTGGTTGCAAACTAGGTTAAACTCTTCATTCATCAATGCATCATAGCACAACTCAGGTGAGTTGCTAGTTGCTTCAGGGGAGATTGAAACATCATCAGGACTAGTTTGAGGGTCACTCTGAGCCTCAGTTCCAATAAGGGGGAAATTTTCAGCCATGTAAGGTTCCAAAGGAGGTGGAGACAAAGTGGTGGGGCTTCCATTCCCAGTTAGCTCTTGAACTAACTTCTTGAAGCTTGAGCTGTCAGTGATGTAGACCTTAGGCCGCAAGACCTTGATCAGAGTGTTGAATTGATGTTTCTGATGATCAACCTTAGATATTTTCAGTGATCCTTGACTTACTTTCCTTCCCATGGTGATGATTTCTATGTCTATACAACTGGCACTTAGTAATATTCTCCCACCTCTCGGAGGATACAAGGAACTTAATTAGGTATAAATATTTATTCATATAGTAGAAGATATGCATGAGAGGGAGTGGATATAGAACAAACAGCATGGTATGATACATAAGATGCTGAAAATGATTTTACTCGTTTTATAAAAATAAAAAAAAAGCTTGTTTTATTAGGTATCCTTACCCACCAAACAATCTCTAATCATTTTAAATCATAAAAATTAACAAGACACATTCTCTAACACGTTCTTTTTAACCTAACTAGTTAAAATTTATTGAAACTCACCTTCAAGAATCATTAAATAAAAAGTAGGACTCACATCATTGTGAGTCCTAATAAATTTCAGATATTAGTAAAAAAAAGCTAGTGTGTTAAAAAAAGTGGATTAAAAAGGTCACTTGCTAGCAATTTTTCTTTATAAATTTTAACTCTGTCTTTACCCATGTCCATTTTCAAGTATGACTTGTGAAAGGAAGATATGCTGAATTTTGCTTTTTACATGGAGATGTGGATGTTGGTCAATTCAATAAGATGTTTTTTTCTGGAATAAAAATAACTTGTTGTAACAGTAGATATAGATGCCACATGAAGTAGAAGAGCATTGAGGGCACGCAGCTTAATATTCAAGCAACATGATGCATGATTTATTAATTATTGCTTAATCTTCTTCTCCTAATAGCATCTGTGCAGTGACAGAATCAGACAAAAGGAAAATAATTAGATATAGAATAAGGTTAAAGAGATCAATAATCTATTTTACTCCCAAATCTCTCATTTATTTCCCTATTGCTTTTTTGCTAGACATGAATTCAAAGTATTATCCAAACTATTGTTTGTACTCCCGAATCTCTCTTTAATTTCCCTAATGCCATTTTGCTAGACATAAATGAATTCAAAGTATATTATCCAAAATATTGTTGGTACTACTAATGTATTTGGGTATGAGCATCTATACCTGAAGTCTAATAGACCTTCTACGTTATGGCTAGGATAGCTTTTATTTTCATTTATGCTCAAAATTGAGTGCAGCCTCATCTACAGGTCCTTCTTTCTTGTATATAATTAATATATTATGGTGGAAATGATTGATTGCTTGTTATACATAAATCAATTTGTAAATGAAAGCATTCTTTGTATCACTTAGCTGTGTGAATGCTTGCGTACGCTATGTCATTGTCATGGTCATATTAAAATCAGTAATTTTGGCATTGGCTGTCTATGGTGCAACTGAGAGGCACTCCTAACTGCCTATAACATGACACATCTTACTCAGTGTGCAATAACTTAAGTAAACTATTAATCACTTGGATTCAAATAATATATTTTGTAGTTATAAAATAATACATCATGTTGTCAAAGAGAAATTTTAACCCAGATATCTGTTAAAAGCTCACAATAATTTCTGAAGAACCAATTAATTGATGCCAAAAAAGAGACTTTGTTTCTCAGCTATAGATTCCTTGATTACTTGAAAGAGGGCCTAGTGTTGAAGGTTGAACAAAAATTAAACTTGCACAAAAATAAAAGGACAACAAAACAAATAAAGATATATGTAAATTAAATAGGAAATATTAATTTGATTGATTGGTGTGTTTGAAAAAGTATGTACAAGTCATGCTTATATAGCTAAGTACTAAATTACCCCTATCTATAGATACTCTCTCAAAGATGAATGACTTTTACATCAGCTAGTTTTACAATGGATCGATCCGATAGTTATATTAGCTGATCTGACAACGGAATAACTAACTCTCGATAACCACCAGAATATTTGTTGAAATATAAACTTGATTTTGGACTTAAAATGTTTATTGTACTAGTAGTCCATATTTGTAGTCCAAGATCTAGAAAGATCTTGTAAGTGGTAGTAGTCAAAGTCTCTATAATATTGTAGTAAAATATCTAAATCTAGAATGATCCATAATTACAAGATACATGTATAGAATTATCTAGACTATAGGTAAGTTGAGTGGTTTCTAGAATCTTCCATGTACTAGTATAAATAGGGGTCATCCCCTACATTTGTAAGCAAGCAATTATCAATACAAGTTCTAAGTTATAAAAATTCTCTCCACTCTTCCACAAATTTGATAATTTTTTATATCACTATTTTGATATCTCACAGGCCCTCTCTCATACACACACACTGGTGCACTCACACAAACACAAATACACAAATTTACTGGGGGAGAAAACTCTCTTTCTATTGATAATAGTCTACCAAAGCCACACAGATCTCTTTACATAATGTGCTATTTATAAGCAACGAAATTAACCTAAACCTAAAACAATTCAAATTCAAATTTAAACAATATCTTTCCTAATATCTTACTATAATATCTTTCTCCATATCTTATCTTTCTTCATATCTTTTCTACCCATATCTTTTCACATATCTTCCACATATTACTCCTTTTAAAATTCAAACTACGTAAACAATATTTATTTAAACGTTTATCCTAACAAAATCCCCCCATAAACTTTAAATATTTCTTCCATCTCTCATTCCCATCATCTTCTTGCAATTCTCCAGCAGCAGCGTCGGTAGTGGCTTTGTGAATATATCTCCGACTTGTTCTCGGCTCGTCACATAACTCAACTCCACCTTCTTCTCTTTTACTTGATCTCGGATGAAATGAAACCTGACATCAATATGCTTGCTTCTCTCGTGATTGACCGGGTTCTTCGCTAACTCAATTGCCGACTTGTTATCTACTCGGATCTCGGTCGTACCGACTTGAACTTGCTCCAGCTTCTCCAACAAATTCCTCAACTAGACTGCATGACACACACACCAGGATGCCGCAACGTACTCGGCTTCACATGTTGACAAAGTCACAATTGGTTCCTTCTTTGACATCCAGGCAAGCGTTGTGTTTCCCATGAAAATACATAGCCAGCCGTGCTCTTCCTATAGTCCACGTCTCCACACCAATCACTGTCCGAGTAGCCCTTTAACTTGTAATTTTCCGACTTCGAATAGAAAAGTCCTTGTGTGATCGTCCCTTGAATGTACCTCATAATCCTCTTAGCCGCCTTCCAATGAGAATAGCTCGGCTCTTCCATAAATCGACTTATAATTCCAACACTTAAACACAAGTCCGGCCTCGTGCACGTCAGGTATCTCAAGCATCCGACCAAACTTCTATAGTTTCTCGAATCAACTCGTTCTCCTCCATCATACTTTGAAAGTTTTGAACCGGGTTCCATAGGTGTTGAAACCGGGTTACATTCCGCCATCTTAAATCTCCTCAGTATTCCCTTTGCATAACTCTCCTGAGAGACAAAAATTCCATCTTCTTTCTGTCTGACTTCCAAATCGAGAAAATATCTCATCAAACCGAGATCAGTCATCTCAAATTCTCTCGACATCTTCTTGAACTCTCATGCCATCTCTTCACTATTCCCCATAAAAATCAAATCATCAACATATAAAGCTACGAGCAATAAACCATCACCTTTCTTCTTAACATATATGGCATGCTCATAGGGACACTATTCAAAATTGTCCTCCTTGAAATATGCATCAATGCGAGTATTTCAGGCTCTCGGTGCCTGTTTCAGTCCATACAAAGCCTTCTTCAATCTTAACACTTTCTTTTCTTCTCCGCCCTTCAAATATCCCGGTGGTTGTTCGAGATACACCATTTCTTCAAGTACACCATTCAGAAATGCCGACTTGACATCCATCTGATATATTGGCCACCCATACTGAGCTGCTTGCGAGATCAACAATCTGATTGTCTCCATTCTCGCAACAGGTGCGAACACCTCATCATAGTCTACTCCTGCCTTTTGCGAATACCCCTTAGCTACAAGCCGGGCTTTATATCGCTTTATCTCTCCTTCTGCATTCATTTTCTTCTTATAAACCCATTTAACTCCAATGGGCCGACTTCCTTTTGGCAGCTCGGTCAACTCCCAAGTATCGTTCCGTTCAATAGCCTTGATCTCTTCATCCATGGCACTTTGCCACTTCTCATCTCGGATTGCTTCTTCAAATCTTATTTCTTCAGAATCTGTCAACAAACAAACAAGATGAGCTTCACTTGTTGACTCGTACAAATCCTGCAAACTCCTCATCCGGGGTTGTCTCATCTCGTCTTCATCTGTCTCGCTCCTTGCCGGGATCCAACTCGGTGATCCATCTTCCTTCTCGTCTTGTATAATCATCTTTCCGGGAACTGATTTGATCTCGGATGGACTGCTCCAATTCCATTCATCGTCTTCGTTCACTTTCACATCTCGGCTTATCATTACCGTCTTGGTGCCGGGATCTAACAGCTTGTATCCCTTTGTCTTCTCGTCATATCCAATGAAGATAAACTTCCTGCTCTTGTCTTCTAACTTGGTTCTTTGCTGATCCGGGACGTGTGCATAAGCTACACTCCCGAAAACTCTCAAATGGCCCACCGATGGCTTTTGGCCCGTCCATAATTCCTGTGGGGTCTTTCCATTAAGTATGGAATGCGAACAGCGGTTCTGTACATATACAGCACACAGAACAGCTTCCCCCCAAAACTCCTTCGGCATACTCTTCGTCTTCAACATTGATCTCACCATGTCAAGGATGGTTCGATTCTTCCTCTCTGCTACTCCATTTTGTTGTGGCGAGTATGGTGTAGTCAGAAACCTTCTGATGCCATACTCCTCGCAATATCTTCTAAACGCTTTTGATGTGTACTCTCCACCTCGGTCAGAACGTACCGACTTGATCCTCCTTCCAGTTGCATTTTCAATCATCGTTTTGAAATTCTTGAACACTTCAAACACCTTGGATTTTTCTTCCAGCAAATACACCCAAGTTTTACGACTAAAATAATCTATGAATGTAACAAAATACCTCTTTTCACTGAAGGACCTGGGCGTAATCGGTCCACACACATCGGTATGAATTAACTCTAGTGGTCGCCGTGCTCGGTATCTAGCCGACCTCTGAAATGGACTCCTCGTATGTTTGCTCAGCACACAATCTTCACAGAATCTCTTCTCACAGTTCATTCTTGGCAATTCGTCCACCAAATTCTTATTCACCATCTTGGCTAGGCCTCCGAAATGAAGATGCCCAAACCGACGATGCCACAAAGATGCTTCATGATTCATCTCAGCTTGCAAACAGCCGACCTCCACACTTCTCAGGATTAACTTGAACATTCTATTCTTCTCCATCTGCACTCGGGCTATCAGTCGTCCTAGCTTTTCTTTCAAGAGGAGAACTCGGTCTGTCATGATAACCGAGTAGCCTTTCTCCATCAGTTGTCCCACACTAAGAATATTACTTTTGAGTTCAGGCACGTAATACACATCTTGAATACGTCCAACTCGTCCATCTTTTTGCAAGAAACTAATCGTACCTCAGCCTTTCACACCGACCTTTGAAGCGTCTCCAAAAGAAACATGTCCGGCTTCTGTTTCTCTCAAGCTACTGAATAAATGCTTGTACCCACACATATGATTGCTTGCACCAGTGTCTATAAACCACTCCATCTCGAATGTTTGGTTGACTACACCTCCAGCCATCATCAAAAGTCCTCCATCTTTTACTTCTGCAGCATAATTTGTAGTTTCATTCATTTTTCTTTCACCTCGGCAATCCTTCGCATAATGACCAACTCGGCCACAATTGTAACACCTATCCGAGTTGTTGCAATCTCTCGAATAGTGTCCGTACTTTCCACATTTAAAACATTCTACATTTGAATGTCGGCCTCTTCCACGTTCTTGGCATCCTCGCCAATTTTGCTGACTTGATTCAGCCTGCTCTCTATTCCATCCTTCTTGACCTCAGCTTCTACCACCTCGGTCATATCCACGTCCACCTCGGCCACGTCCTCTACCTCGGAAATTTTGAGAGTAGAGTGCTTTCTCGTCCTTGACTGAAGCTTTCGTCTGGAGTGCTTGCTCCAGTGACTCTTCTTTCTTCTTTTTCTTTCTCTGTTCATGCGCCTCCAATGAACCAGCAAGTTCGTCAACGGTGAACGTTGCTAGATCCTTTGACTCCTCAATTGCACATACTATATTCTCGAAGTCATCAGTGAGTGACCTCAGAATCTTCTGTACTACTCTGGCATCGGGCAGCATCTCTCCGCTTCTCTTTAATTGATTCACCACGGTCTGAATCCGAGTAACAAAATCGGATACACTTTCTCCTTCTTTCATCTTCATTGCTTCCAACTCTCCACAGAGAGTTTGAAGTCTGACTTGCCTGACTCGGTCGGCTCCCTTGTAAACATTCACAAGAATGTCCCACGCCTCCTTTGACGTTGTTGCGCCTGCGATCTTCTCAAATCCAGAATCATCAACAGCCCGAAGCATCATATACAACGCTCCTTTGTCTTTCAATCGCATCTCTTTCAACGTTTTGTTCTGCGCCGCCGTGTATTCTATTGTGGATTGTGGTTCTTCGAAACCATCTTGGACAACCTCCCAACTATCATTAGCTCCTAACAGAGCCTTCATATGGATACTCCAGTTCTCATAATTAGCCTTTGTAAGGCGGGGTAATGGCAAACTACTACTCGGACCACTCTCCATTCTCTCAAGCTCTGATACCAATTTGATAATTTTTGATATCACTATTTTGATATCTCACAGGCCTTCTCTCACACACACACACTGGTGCACTCACACAAACACAAACACACAAATTTACTGGGGGAGAAAACTCTTTTTCTATTGATAATAGTCTGCCAAAGCCACACAGATCTCTTTACATAATGTGCTATTTATAAGCAACGAA